>CM053402.1:119112300-119133890 GCA_028644305.1 Xerus rutilus
GCCTCGCCATTGCTGAGGCTGGCTTTGAACTCGCGATTCTCCTGTCTCAGCCTCCCTAAGTGCTGGGATTACAGGCTTGAGCCACTGCGCCCGGCTGGTAAGTGGTATCTTCAATCTTTAGATTTCAGTGTAGTGATGAACAAAGACTCACTAAGCATGGTTCATCACATTGCAGAAATGTGTAGTATAATGGGTAAAAACATCATTAAAGTACTCTAACTCTTGCCTGAAATACAAGCAAACAATTTATATATCTTCAGAATTCATTTCTAGCCAAAGAGTAAGACAGACTTTAAAATACTATAATGCTGAGTAAGACTTCCATAAAAATTCCTATACCTCTGTCATAAAAAAAAAAAAACTTGCCTGAAAAATAGGCCATTGGCATGTTTTATTCCTACTAGAAGTATTTAAATAGTAAATGTCATCTCTCATTATTGCCTCTTCTGAGAAAGAAGACAAACAAGGATGTTCAAGGAATAACTAGTGAATATTTAGCAGCAGTAATCAGTATTAATGCAGCCTGATTGTTTTTATATACCAATGGAAATAACACAGAGATTCAAACACCTATCAATGATACGAGTTCAGTTATTTTGGAGAAGTGTTTATTAAAAATGAATCCTTGTGTGAGCAAAGCATTAAACATTCTGAAAATTCAAAGGTCCCTGTCTCTTGTTCAAAATTATTTTCTCATCAGCTTCACATATAGATGTAACCCTTTTTAAAGATCACATGTAGGTTTGTATTTGAATCTCCTGGATGAAAATTATAGAAGTGAAAACAGCATTGAAACTCTAATAGGTCAATTTTGTTTGTTTCTTCCTAATTCATTATGCTATTTAATAATAATGAAATATTATATATAAAACATGTAAGTATATATTTTATGGCTATAAAAGCTGTACCCTTTACATAAAGCACAGAAACAAATGTATCTTCACTCCCATACAGCAGAAAGTTGCTGAAGTCCACTTGCACAAAATATTCATTATATTCATTGTCTCCTGAAAAGTGTCTTGTCATTTCTCTCTGATGTCACTTGGGTTTTAGTTTGCGCTATTGGAGGACAATGACTGAAGTCACTGAGAAGAAGGCATGTCTTCCAAAAATATAAGCTGCTTTGTTTCTTTAATTAGAAGTTTTTCCTCCCTTGCAGGGATTTTTGATGTGCCTGTTTCTATTCATTCATTAGTCACACAAATAGGAATGCCCTGTTTAAGCAACAAGCAGAGTACAGAATGTCGCAGGCGAAATAGCAGCATGACACATAATCCCCAGTTTTAAGTGCCATGCAAGACCCCTGGGGAGATTGGACATTTATAGAAACATCTAATTCAAGATAGTGTGTGTGGGGGTTGGGGGATTATATGTGTAGAATGTGTGTGTGCCACGCAGGAGGTACAAATTTAGTGCTGTGGAAGTATGCATGGAAGAATGATATAATTCTGCCTAGGAGATTAGAGAAAGTAGCTCATAGGAAAGGCATATTTACTAGCTCTTGAGGTCCTAAACTTTGATTTTGAAAATGTCCTGATCAAGACTAAGAGAGGCACCTAGTCAGAAAAATTACCATGTACTCCCACCCAGAACAAACATGCCAATGATTTTGATTATGGTAATCATTAAAAACTAGTTGAAATTAAGGTAACTAATTGTCCTAATTTGGTTAAGACTGAGGGATTTCCTGGCACATGGAACTTTTAAATGCTAAAACCAGCACAGAACTTAGAAAACTAAAATTGTTGTTCACTCTAAATTAAATGTTTTTTTTTTACCTTTTCTCTTCTCCCCAATGTCATTTTCAATTTTATATCATGCCTCTCCAACTTTAGTTTACAATTGTCTTTTCATATCAAATAGTCCATTATACCCAGAATTCAAATCAGTTGAAGTCTTTCCTCTTGAATGATCTGGAAGGGCTTAGTCATTTTCTTCAGAAAGTAGGATGGAGAGAAGATACACCTAACCTACTTAGGACAAAGAAAGCATAGAAAGAGAAATCATTGCTAACACAAATGGAATTATCACTATGGGCTGAGAGTCATTCTCAGCATTTTCTGTCTATTTATGCATTTAATACTTACCAGAACTGTAAGAGATGAGGGATACCTGTGAAATGGGTGCATTGAGAAAACTGAAGTATGGAAATATTGAATAACTTGACCAATAGGTACAGCTGGAAAGTAAAAAAACAAACTATATGACTTCAGAATCAATCCTCTTCATTGTGCTGCTGGATTTCCATATTAAAAGCAAAACTTCATTTCTGCCTTACTTAGAAAAAGATGCAAGGTCAAATGGTTTGCTTTTTTTTTTGTTTAATTGGTGCATATTAATTATACAGAATGGTGAGTTTCATTGTGGGATATTTATACACACATAAAAACATAATTTGAGTAATTTCACTCCCCAATACCTCCCCCTCTTTCCCCATGACCTCCTTCTTCTACACTCCTGGTCTGCCTTCTGATTTCATGGAGTCCCTTTTTTTGTTGTTGTAATTTATTTTTTTGTTTTCCAGTTTCCACATACAAAAGAAAACATATAATACTTTTCTCTCTGAGTCTAACATTTCACTTAAAATTATAATCTCTGATTCTATCCATTTTCCTGCAAATGACATAATTTTGTTCTTCTTTAGGTCTAATACTTCTAAAAGGAAGCAGCCCAAATGGTCAACAATTACATGAAATATTCAACATCAAGCCCCCAGTCATTGGCTGATTCTGCAGTGTCTGCAAATGCCAAGCCTGGGAAATATTCCTTGCAAAAGGCAAGGATGTTATCAGCCTTGACTCTCTGATGCTAACAGTTATCAGAAGTCCCAAGGCAATGGGTTTCCTGGGTACAGTAGAATGTTCCTAGCAGTGTTGTAGGATAGCTGCAAAAAATGTTTCTAGCTCTGTAAGTTTTCAGTGCACAAAGAAACCTCTGACAACTCACAAGGTTAAACAATTTACAATGCTCCTATAGTTTAACTTCCTGATTATAAGACCTATGTGATAAGCTTGGGGAGCTAGCTCTGGGTCAGAGTGCAGTGTCCCATCTGGCACTGTGTTTTCTTTGTTTCTGTGTTTTTCTCCATCTCCAGTCACTCTTACTTGAGAACCCTTTGTTGATGCCGTGCAGATCAACATCTTTAGGCCTAAGTGAATTGCAAATCAAAAATACACTGAACTTCATCTTACTCCAGTTCTAGTGGGAAGAATGAAAAATACAAACAACAAAAGCTAATCAGGATGGGAGTAAAAATTCTTATACGTGTTGGTGGGAAGGTAAATTAGTACATCTATGGAAATCAATATGGAGGTTCCTCAAAAAGCTAAAAATATGCCTACCATATGATACAGCACCATCACTCCTTGGTATTTTTCACTTGACTCATATTTGTAGCTTTTTAAATCACCTGTGAAGATTCTAGAAAAGATTTTTTTTATCACATAAGTAGAAATAAACTCATTCTCAAGGAATGAATAGTCTATTGACAAAAGAGATACTTTGATGATTTGCAGAACAAGGCAGATCACTTCAAGGCATTGAGATATTTTTTAAATATGCAAGAAGAAAACTGCCTTCTTTTATTTGCTAAGTAGTTCCAAAGCCACTTCCACATTTTTAGGTATCTATTACAGAATCACTCCTCACTTGGTGCCAAAACCTGTATTAGTTTCTAAAGTATACCAAAATAAATACCACAAGATGTGTGGTTTCAACAATTTATTTCCTCACAGTTAAGGTTGCTAGAAACCCAAAATCCAGATGTCAGCAGAGTGGTTTCATTCTGAGACCTCTCTCTTTAACTCATAGATAGATAGTTATCTTCTATCTCTGACTTCACACCATCACCTCTCTGTTGTGTGCATGTTTGTGGTACCTCCCCTGGTGTGTTCAAATGTCCACTTCCCATAAGGGTAACGGTCATATTTGATTAGAAATCAAACCAAAGACCTCATTTTAAATTAATTACTTCTCTAAAGATATTTCCAAATGCAGTTATATTCCAAGGCACTAAGTATTAGACCTTCAAAATAAAACTTTGTGGAGTACACGTCTTAGCCTATAACATGAGTTATTTTTTAAAATGTGCTACAAATTAAAAAATTGAACATAGACATCTGTTGTTTTAAAATGGTGAAAATTGAGACCAAGCAGTTAAGTGAATAGGTCAAAGTTACACAGCTTGTTAGAAACTCAGCAAGAAATAAATTTTAATAATGTTTTTCCTATTCTCTGATTATCTTTTAAAATATCCCTTGCAGATTCCTTTTCTCATGTCATTCTTTTAATCCATAACCTCTAACCTTGTCTTTCTTTTCCTCATATTCCCTTGGAAGGATTGTTTTCACTTCCATGGCTTTTAATACTACAACTACACTTCTAATTAGGATTTGATCTCTAGGTCCATTTCAGCTCTGTGACTAAGTTCCAAACCCACATATCTGAGTGACCACTGGACATGTCCATTTGGGTACCTACAGACTCCTCAAATCCAGTACCCTCACCCTTAAAACATCCTCCTTTTCTTTTCATCTCCTGTGTCCCCAAACTCATCCTCCTGTTAATCTGTAAATGGCTCACCTTGCCCCAAATAGACAGCCTAGTAAGATCCTGGACTTCTTCCTTTCACTCATTTCTTTAATCTTCTTTAAAAAATCTTAAAATATGCTCTCATCTGTCCATAAACTCTTCAGTTTCCAGAAGTCTTTTTCTAGCTATGTGGCTTTTGTCATATTTTCCTGAGTAGGAAAATATATCATCAACTTTACATGTAGCAGATTTTATATCTATCATTGTGCTTTGTTCTAAACTTAGAAATAACTTTTTTTAGGAAAACTCTGTGATCAGCCTGGTTCATTCCCTTTCCATGTGCTCTTTCTGCTGTTCTTTCAACCACCATGGTATTTATTGCTGTGAATTGTTACGGCCTCTTTGCATTCCACTCATCCCAATTAGGCATATATTCCTATAAGACAGAAATCAGGACTTGTTACCAATGTTTCTGTAGCACTGATTTCTTAGGAGACAATAATCACTTAAAAACTTCTTGTGGAGAACGATTCCTGGTCTAGAAAATTTTAAGACAATATTTATTCTATTTTTATTAGGTTGCTATAACCCATGCTAAAGTTATTGAAGCTACAAGGAAGAAAATTTATATAAAAACATTTTATTATTTTAGGCTACATCTCAGTAAGCTAATACATAGAAAACATTTGATTTTTCAACTAGAAAGGTACGATTCAGCATACAGAAATATATCTTTATTAATCTTGTGGTTAAGATTTTCTTTTTTGGTCTAGAAAACACATGAGGAATATAACCTGGTCAAAGTGTCTCCATTTTTTTTCCTGCCCTGTCACTTGTTAAGTTTATTTAAGGTTTTGAAAAATTGATGTTTTAGGAACATGAATACATTCAACATTAGTGTGCAATGATTAAAAATACATGTGAGTAACAGGAATAGCTCGAATTAAAATATGAGGACCATAGAACATTAAAGAGTACTACATAATGATGAAATGAGAATGACATAAACAGCCTAAAAAGTAGTTGCCTGCTATATTTAACTCTATTAGTAATTCTGGTGGGCCAAACAGGCAAGGAGTTTGGAGGAAGTTTTCCCTTCAGGGTAATCTGAAATCTGATCACTAATAGGCAGAGATAGAATAAGACCTTAGAGAAAACTCAGGTCAAATTTCTTAAGTTGTCTCAGCAGTGACAGCATTAAACTCTAAGAAGTAAATGCATGAGATTTAAAATATATTCTATTTTAATATTTTCTCAATATCATAAATGTTATACCTTAATATTTTATGCTAAGGATTTTATATTTTGATCATGAACAAATGCCATGCTTTTTCTACCACTTAAAGCTATGTGTGAGCTGTCTGCATGCATGAGGAAAATTTCTAAATCTACAGTAGGGTAGAAAATCAGGCAGGAATAAGTACTAACATTTGGCCTTGCTCTTTGTTTTGGATTTCTCCCTCCTCTTCTTCAATAGGGCAGTAACCTGAAGATTCTAAGGCAGAGATTATATGGTGTAGGGACTTGTAGAGTTTAATTTTCATACCAAGAAAAAGGCAAGTTTTTAGTATTAAAGAATAACTCCAATACTTGGGTGTGCCATGGAGGAGGAACTTTCCAAAAATTAAAAAAAAAAAAACCTTCAAATTTACACAATTCATTTTTCTGCCAAATCATTTACTCAATTTTCCAAAATTGCTTTTCAAATATTATTTTTTCATTGGTTTAGATCCCTACCAGAAATCTAAAATCTCTCTTTCACTGGATGGTTCTCATTACTAATCTGCCATCCAGCATGTAATAAAAGAGGTCTCATTGAAAGAAAAAGTACATATGCCTTTTATTACTTATCTCTTTGCCTAGGCATTTAATCTTCTCATGATAATCCTCCAAGGACACTTGGTGTCAAGCTGATTCAGGAGAACAGCAAATATTTTAAAGCCTCAACCAGTTTTAGCAATTCTAACTTTTTCCACACCAATTCTTCTACTGATAGAAGTCCTTGGCATGGATCCTCATTGGCCCCATTATGGTAAAATTAAAGCCCAATTCCTGACTGGGTGAGGTTTTTGAGTGGTGTTATAGAAGCAGACATTCTTCCTAATTTGTCTGTCATGTATGCTAGGATTAACCGCTGCATGTGATGGTCATGAGATACAAATAATGATTGAGTTTGGCAGGGATAGTATGGATTCTGCATGAGTTCTGGAGAGGTCATTCATTACTCATAGTCACCGTTCTAACAAGCTTAAGTCATATTTTCTTTATATCAACAATGAAAAATTATAAGTTGATTTGAGTGGATAACATTATATATAGGTTATATATAATTCACTGATAAATATTCATGCTTATATTTATGAATATTCCATTACCCTTTCTTTTCTAGAAGACTAATCCCTAGAAAGACATTCTTGTATTATTTTTAAATTGCCATTCCTATCAGTGTGTATGCGTGTGTAAAATGTAACAGATCACATTATAAAGCCACATAAATAGTTTAAAATGTGACAGAAATATAGGAAGACATTCACTGCATTTCTATGAACCTCATTCACAGCCAGCAAATAAATGGGTACCTTTTTAGAAATTTCTAGAACCAACACGGTCACTTTGGTATGAGTAGCTGAAAGCCAAACCCAAATCCACAGAAATATTCTAGAAGAATAAGAAAATGAGTCAGATTATTAATTTTCTTTATTCAATAAGAGTAGGCTAGGGAAAAAAAAAGAGAGAAATCTGAATTCTGAACAAAGGTGAAAAAAGAACATCAGAATTACAGAAGGAGTGTCTGAGACTCCAACACTTGATTTACAGCAGCCTGTAGAGTAAGCTCCTGCCCATTCCTCCCAGGTGCTTTCACTCCAGTCACTGCAAACACAAGCACAAGCATAGTACATCACGTATGCCCTCTCCCTGGCCCCTCTCTGAGTCTCAAACGAGGAAGTGGGTAAACAGAAGAATTTATATCTTCAGCTTGCTGTTTCCCACAATAAAGAGAGAAAGAGGAAAAAAAATAAAAAACCTGTGAAACAAGTAGTGTGTTCAGGTTGCTTTTTTGAGAGACAAATTACAAACCAACACCATATCTCTGCCCAAGGTAGCAAGATTGAAATTATAAATATAACTAGGGAAGGGAAAGATCCATCACAGCATAGTACCAAGAGAAGCTATGGAAGAAGCAGCAATACCAAGACCTTGAAAATCGCATTCACATAAGTTAATATCCTGTCCTATGGCAGATGTATCCCTGGTTTGGATAAAGATGCATTAGGATGTTTGAGAAAAAATATTGAACATTGGAATCATGTGATTCACCATACTTGCTCTCCTTCCAGACTGAAGTAGCTCCCTGTGGAGTGAGGTCATGCTGGTCAGAACTTTGTGATCACTTTGCCTGCTGGCAAGGAATTTCTCATCTCTAATATGCTAGAAACCTGATTTATGTAGTTCACTATCTTATGGTTGAATCTCCCTGAATCATTCCATTTCATGTACTGGTGGAATAGCCCTTCTGGACATTTCTATCTAACATCAGGTAAAGGATCAGGTAAAGATCATGTCACTCAGTTTCCTGAAATTTGGACTTTTCCAGCAAAGCTCTGACCTCACTGTCCACCTATCTTTAAATTTTCAAAAATGCCTACTTTGTTAGTTTGTAATGGGTATTAAAGAGGATTATGAACAAAGCAAGCCTGTACTGGTAAATTTTATCCATGGCTAGTATAACATTTTCTCTTTCTGAACTTAAAGGCTCATAAAGCAACATTTTTAACATTGTGACACTCTGCTGCTATTTCTACTGCAATTGGAAACATTTAGTGCCCCAAGCTAAAGCTGAGTACAATGACAATGTTTCTGGAATCAGTAGAATATACTGATTTTTTATTATAAATGTACAAGGTATTTTAAATCAGAAATTTAAAGCTAAAAAGAGATAAATTTTTTTTTTTTTTTTTTTTTTTTGGTACTGGGGATTGAACTTACGGGGACTCGACCCCTGAGCCACATCCCCAGCCCTATTTTTTTGTGTTTTATGTAGAGACAGGGTCTCACTGAGTTGCTTAGTGCCTCGCCATTGCTGAGGCTGGCTTTGAACTCGCGATTCTCCTGTCTCAGCCTCCCTAAGTGCTGGGATTACAAGCGTGAGCCACCGCGGAGATAAATTAAAATTACTCATAACCTTTAAATCATATTAGTAAATATTTAAGACCAGGTGGAAAAAATGTCTGTGTGGAAATACATGATTTTTTAATAAATTTCAGTGATGTACAAATAATAATAAAATACACAGGGCTCTTTATTATAAATTTTATCTAAACTGTTAATTTTTACATGGCACTTTCACTTCTTGTTCCTAA
This sequence comes from Xerus rutilus, assembly GCA_028644305.1. Lineage (NCBI taxonomy): Eukaryota > Metazoa > Chordata > Mammalia > Rodentia > Sciuridae > Xerus > Xerus rutilus. The sequence continues at coordinate 119,121,192 of CM053402.1, forward strand.
ACTCTCTTAAAGGAAAAATATGATTATAAGTAAAACAATTCAACAAATCGAGTATAGCCTAGTCATCTAGTCCTATTTTCTGAAAGTCACTGCATGTGATTTGTGATCTGCTGGCAAACTATTTCTTACCCTATACAAATTATATTCACTAAAATGAAATGTCTTTCAGCTTCAGCACCATACATGACATACTTTAACCTGCACTATTAACTCCTCTCTATCTTTTTCTTAAGTCTCAGAAAACAACAAAATATTGGATCACGTCCCAATTTATAGCATGTGCTGATTTCAAACTTACCCAAATGCATTACAAATATGGAGATCAGAAACAAGGCTCAGCAGCACACCACCATATTGTATTTCCAACATGTAAATAGAGTACATGTCAATAACCTCAAGAGCATAGACAATAATTTGCCTTGAATGTTTTTTAAATTTTTATCTGAAGTACATTTTTAAATGATTTTTCCTCCAGTTTATATGGGTAATAAATTATCTAGGTTTTGGCATACTAATATTTTCCTCATTTTATATTTGAATAAGAGTTAAGATAGGTATAGAAATCTAGGTTCAAAATCACGTCCAACAATAAAATTAAAGTTAGTGCTCCATTGATTTCCCTTTATATCTCTCAACTTTATATCTTTCATATCCTTTATATCTTTCATTATATCTCTCCACTGTACTGTTGTCATTGAGGAGTCCAGTATAGGGGATTTCTCCTCCTTTTTAGATGCTGAGTGTGAGTCATTGAAAAAAATTTAAGTTTTTAAAAAACTTCTGATTTCGATCCAGCCATCCCACTCCTTGGCCTATACCCTAAAGAGTTAAAAACAGCACACTACAATAAAGCAGTCACCTCAATGTTTATAGCAGCACAATTCACAATTGCAAAACTATGGAAGAAACCCAGATGCCCTTCAATAGATGAATGGATAAACAAACTGTGGTACATATACACAATGGAATATTATTCAGCAATTAGAGAGAATAAAATTATGGCATTTGCAGGCAAATGGATGGAATTGGAGAACATTATGCTTAGTGAAGTAAGCCAGTCCCAAAAACCAAATACCGAGTGTTCTCTCTGATTAGTGGATAAGGATTCATAAAGGGGGGTGGGAACGGGAAACATTGGAGAAATACAGGAACTCTAGACGTGGCAGGGGGAGGAGGGAGGAAGGAAAGGGGAATGGGTATAGTAATGATGGTGTTTGAAATGGTCATTACTACCCCTGGTTCATGTATGAAGACACAAATGGTGTGACTTTATCTGGTTTGCAACCAGAGAAAGGGAAAAACTGAGCTCAGGTTATGTACTATGACTTGAAATGCATTTAAATAAAATAACTAATAAAAAAAAACTTCTGATTTATTAAAATTTTTGTTAAGAAATAGTATTATTTATTTATTGGTACTAGAAATTAAACCCAGGGTCAGTCCACAACTGAGCTATATCCTTAGTTCTTTTCATATTTTATTTTGAGATAAGGTCTCACTAAGTTGATTAGGCTGGGCTCCTCATTTACTGGGATTGCAGATGTGTGCCACCACACCTGGTATTATTTTTCATTTTTATCTGAACAGGACCTGTTTTGTTATTTTCCTTTAATACTCAGGGTATTTTTTTTAATTTGAGAAAATTATCTTCAGTTGTTTTTAATTGTTTTCATCTTTTTATCCTCCTCTGGAGGATAATAATTCTTATTAAACAAAATTCAGACCTACTATAGCCACTGTCCTCTCAGACAATTAGTTATTTTTCCTCTTTTTGCATTTTCACTCTATATTCTGGGATACAACATTTATGTATCTTTATGTTAGAAAGTGTTTTTTTTATTTTATATAACAACTAAGAAGATGAGATAACAAAATGGCCTGACTTTAGATATTCTCAAAAATTGCAATTATATTATAGATGTAACTTACATAGATTATCTGTTTTCACTTAATTTGTCTTTATCCTACCAATACTACTTTTTCTATGTACTCAATTTACATGTTAGAGTGCTCCTTCATTGTAACATCATTATTAATTTTATTATTATTTTTCCTAATTTTACACATAGCAACTCATCATTTCTCAGTGCAATGTATTCTGAATCATATACTGAGAAAAACAGGCAAATTATTTTAAAGTGATATTTCTGAAACTAAAAGCTGTTGACTTCTGTTAGTCATTTAGGTTTTCAACTTATTGTTCATAATTTTGCATTTCCTTAGTTTGGCAGCACTACAGTTGGGCTATCATCAATATTTGTAAATCATGGGCTAGATTGATTAACAGATTTATGGAATTCTTTGCAATGGGCGTGTATGTTCTGTCCCCCTGGTCTTGCTCATGCAAGGAGGGCTTTCTGTGAGCTCTGTAAATAGGAGGGACCAGCTCTTTACTCAGTATGCTCTTCTAGATCACAAAGAAAAGAAGAAGGCAGCTGCCAAATGTTCATAATTCTTTAAGTGATCTTTGTAGTTTATTATTTTACCCCAGAGTAGAATTTAATTTGCTTTCTGGTTTCCTCTCATTGTTGGTTGTGGGGCTCTGAACTTACAGAGGAAATGCTTGAAAGATGTTTATATTTTTCAGGTAATCAATCTTTTTCTTCAGTCTTCTGCTATTAATTGTGGGTTTTTCTAACACTTCTTGATAGGCATTCTCCACCTTAATATTTCTTTCATTTTTTTATAGGTATATTTTTAAATTTGCACATATGCTCATGTTTTCTCCAAGAGATTAACTAGTTACATTAGCATCATTCATTGAATAGGCCAATTATCAAATAAAAAGCAGTTATTCACAATAACATATAACTAAAATAATTTAAAAATGAATATTTTTTTGCAAGCTGGTAGAAAGCACTAAGCTAACACAGAAGTATTCTTTGAAGTATTGCTTACACTAATAAACATTTGAAACTCCCTAAACATTAACCGCTGGGTGATCATGTAACTAAATTAAGCTGTGGATAAGCAGCAAGTGATAAAATTAAGAATAAGAAAAATGAAAATTAATATTTACTTCTAGGGACCATTCTTCATGGCATTGAATTAAAGGGAAAAAATTTGCAGAAACAATTCCAAAGCTGAATGCTGCTCATATTGAACTATATGTATATATCTAAGTACCTGACTATGTTTACACCATTTATATAGGAATTCTTAAAGAGATGCTTGAAGACTTCCAATAAAAATGAATTGAATTCTAAAAAATATTCAAGTAATTTACATGAAGTCAGGAAAAATAGAACAAATTGAAAACAAAAATTAGATAAAATGGTAAATTTAAATACTAAAAGTTTGGTCATTAAACAATAATAGTTTAAATATACTAATTGAAAAATATTTATGGATAATTTTAAATATATGACCCAATTACATACTATTTATAGAAATTTCATTTTTAATATAACACTATTAGCCTCTTGAAAACAAAAGAACATATAAATAGTGTATCAAAATAGCACTCATAGTAGGGTGTGATGGCTCACACCTGTAATTCCGGAGAGTTGGGAGGCTAAGACAGGAGGATTGCAAGTTTAAAGCCAGTCTCAGCAACCTAGCCAGGTAGTAAGGAACTTAGTGAGACCTATCTCAAAATTTAAAAAAGTAAAGTAAAAAGGAATGGGGATGTGGCTCAGTGGTTAAGGCCCCCTGGGTTCAATTCCAATCCCTGATACAATTAAAAAAAATAACCTCTCACAAAAGAAAGCATGAGTGTGAATATTAATATCAAACAAAATAACTTCATTACAAAGAAAATTGCAAGAGAAAAAGGAGATAGAGCCAATTCTACAATAAGATGTTACGAGTATAAATATTTATGTAATGAATATCAGAGCTACAAAATATGTAAAACAAACTGATAGTACTGAAAAGATGTGTTCAGGTCATGAGGGTGGAATGGATTAATGCTGCTTGAAGGAACTGAACCCTTTATCTCTTGTTTTTCTGCTGTGTGAGGACACGGCATTCATCCGGGCTCATCCTTCTGCCTCCAACACATGAGAACAGAGCTAGAAGGCCCTCCCTAGAGACCAAATATTGCACCTTTATCATGAAGTTTCATCCTCCAGAACTGTGGGAAGTAAATGTCCGTTCTTTATAAATTACTCACTCTATGCTATTTTGTTATAGTAGTATAGACGACTATGAAATCCCACCAAACAAGCAAATTTTTCTTTTGAAACTTTTGGTAGAATGATGGATTAGTGTTTATTTCAGTCTGACATTACTAATTAGTCACTAGAAATATGAAAATGATTAACAAATGAAAGTCTTCAATACCACATTAATGTAGAAATTTACTTCCTTAACAAACTTACATTACATTCCACAAAGACTTATGAATTGTAGAATATAATTAGATTCTATACAGATTCCATTGCTATAGATTGGCCTGAGAAATGGAAATTGAAGTTGACATTTAGAAACACAAACCCAACAGAAAAAATGTTTTATTTGGAAAATGTTTTAACTATGAAAAACACCATACACTATTACCTTTTTTCTTAAAAATTATTATGATATAAGTCATCATATTTCTTTGGATTTTAAAGATTTTAAGTTTGCCAAATTTTAAATATTTTCTTATTGGAAATAAAATTTAGGAAGAAACTTTTCTATCTTTGGCTGTGGGCTGTTGTGATTTTAGTATTAGTGTCTGAAAACATTTTTGCCACTTTTAAAAGGTGTTAGAAATAAATTTTCTTATCAGAAAAATAACCTCATTGTTAAATGAATTTAAATGTTTTCACATGCATCATAAATAATCCATAAGGAATTTGGGGATCTTCAATTCAACATACCTTATAGCATCCAAATATAGTCTAATTCTATCACTATAGATTCTATAAGACATGTAAACCTCAAGGTCTGTGTTAATACTAATTCATAATTCCACAATAGATTCAACAAGTTATTTAGTGCAGATCTATACTAAGAGCTAGCAATCACTCTTAATTATATCAAATATGTTAATGTATTTTTGAGATGAGAATATGCCTCTTGTTTCAAAAGGTCATATTATTGTTTAAAACAAATGAAACATTCCATAGATAAATCTGTTACACATAATAATTATATAAAGTGGAAAAAATAAAAACAAAAATTGTAACAAAATGATATATTCCAAATCTTTTTAAAAAAAAATCATGTGAGAATTCTGAAATGTAAAAAAAAGTTCAAAAGTCCATGTATATATTGTTTAAGAAAAGATTCTGAGATTTTTGAGTCATTATCAGTGTTTATTTTTAGAACAAGAAGCCATGCAATAATTCTGAGAAAGACAGAAAAGATATGTTTGGCAAAATTAAAACCAAATTTCATCTAACAAAAATATAAGGTTTGTAAACAGAAACGTTTTCAGAGTCTCAAATACTTATGCCTTTGTATTCTTCCTTTAATTAAAAAGTTACACTGCTTTACTTGTGTTTTTTTGTATTCCTGACCTTTATATGGTATCCTCTTAAAGAGCCATATGAGGTAAATAGAATAGGCATTAACACTTTCATTTTAAATGAGAGAAAACTAATAATTCCAGCCACTGGAACGGTTGATCCAAGGACCAGATCTTTTCCTTCTAATCTGAGCACATTGTGCAGTTCAATTTGTCCTCAGAGTTTTAGAGGTAGAGAAAGCAGTTTGAGTCACATCAGTAACATAAGGAAGGTTAAATGTCCTCTACATTGTATATTCCTCATAATATTTGTTTAACCTATTCTTCTGAAATAACTCCCAGGCCCACCACATGCAATTTTTAAAAATAACTGGTGTGTAATTTCTAAAACATATCATTAAAATGCTGTTAAATAATAGTTAATTCTTGGCCAATTTATCTAATTTTTGAAAAAAATATCAAATGCCATACTTGCTAAAGGTCATAATCTCATTATTGTCCTCTTAATTAATTGTACAGATTTAAATTGACACAAACCTCCAAACCAAATAGCACACTCAGATTCAGAGATGATATAAGCTTATCAAATTTCAGAATTTCTTTAAAATATTGATTTCTTACCAAGACACTGAACCCTTGTTATTTAACTTATTACCAACTTTTTCTTTCTCATATTCTGGTGATTGCAAGGCAAGACTTTCAATTTCATTTACATAGATCAACCTAGGTATGTTCCAGGGAAAGGGTCAGTTCATAGGGATGTGAGAGTGAACGCCCAGTGTGGTATTTACTCGGTTCTACAGAGCAGGTAGGCACTGAAAATACTGGCCATCCTTGTTTGCAATATGGATAAGGAAGCTGACTTCAAATAACTGATTTACTATTAACTAGTTGAAGTTTTTGTTTGTTCCTAGGTATATTCCATCACGTATGCAAACACTGCATACACTCTTTTATAATAAGATGGATGAGAAAAAGTAAACAGCATTTGTTGCTTATTTAGTGCCAGCTACTTTATAAACTTAGGGAGCTCTTATAATATGGCTTTAAAGGATTATGTAGGAGAGGAAGAGAGAGAAATGACCTGTGTATATTGAGTGATGAGCATTGATGTCTCTCATTTATTTTAATTGTTCTACCATCTAAATGCCAATTTCCACAAGTGGAAAGCTTGGTAGTTAGGGAGAATTGCTTGTGAGATGACAGCTGGCTGCTCCTAACTGCTCTGTACCAGTGAGTAGCTTTCCTGAATTGATTGAGAATAATCCCAATGAATTTATCTTCTTAAGAAAATATGTCATCCTATTCTAGAGAGAATTTAAAAAACAAACAGCCACTGCCATATATATTTCATAAGTCTGAAATGTGCTTAAAGTATAACAACAAAAAAATTTTTCTGGGAAAGAAAGAATGTCTTGATTTTTGGTATACTAATAAGACTGTTAGTCACAAAGAGTCATTATTTTGTTTTGAATGACCAATATTAAATAAAAATTAAATAAATGGTGCCTGCCATATAGGAAACATCCAAAAATACTACCCACTTGTTATGGACTGAATGTTTGTTTGTATTCCCACCAAATTCTTAGGCTGAAGTGTGAATCCTTCCTATGGTTTTATTTAGAGATGGGCTATCTAAGGAAGTTATAAAGGTTAAATTGGGTAGTAAACCTGTGACTCTGTTCTGATAAGACTAATGTCCTTTTAAGAAGAAACACCAGTGAGCTCATATGAGCACCCAGGGAAATAATGGCCAGAGAATCCCAAAAGGGGGTTCTCAACAGAAACGAATTTTGCTAACCCCTCGATCTTAGACTTCTCAGTCTCCATAACTGTCAGAAAGTAAGTTTCTATTGTTTAAGCCACTCAATCTGTAGTTTTGCTTATAGCAGCCCAAGAGGCCTCATTCTATGACTTTTCATATCAATTCTATGAATTTTCTTATTACTCATTTTTTTGAATTCTTCCCATACACTCTTTTGTGAAATAGGAGGCCAATATTGTTAATGTCCTTTTGGGGAACAATTGAAGTATATCTTGAAAGAGGGAGCCTAAACTGGAGCAAGATAACAAAAACAACACACACACAACATCCCAGGTTTATTTTTTCATCAATGACCCAATGTTTATCGAGCACAGCTATGTGTTGGACATTGTCTAGATAGAAATATAAACAAAACTGAAATGATGTGTCAAAACCCTTACCAACAAGAATGGGACAATATATGAAGAAACAGCATGAACACAACTTGGGCATTTAAAAGAATAAGCTAAGGAAGCAAAACAAAATGACCCTACTCAACTGCTAGGGTGCTAATGAGTGTTTTATATAAGAACTGTATCAAAGCTGAGCCCTCTTGGATATTTGCCCGGATAAACAGGGAGAAAAGAGAATTGTGGATAATGGCCATGGTACGTGTAACAACATTATGATGAGGGAGCAAATATTATTAATAGAATGATTAGAGTAACTTGTCTTTAGAATTATTCAGATAATCTGCTGAGTTGGACTCCCTCATCTTCTCTGCTATTCAGGACTATCTTTCTAAATGTAGGAGTAGAAATGTCTAAATAGGCTAAACCAGATTTATAGCAACAGGAATGAAGAAGTTAGTCTCTGCAGAGATTTTCTAAAATAATCTGTCAGCCCATTATAAAGACCAGAACTTCTGAGAAGCTTATTTAGTCACTTAACAGTGGACTTCCATATCCATTCACTAATTCCCATGTTAATTTGTTGCAAATTAATTCACAGATTGTCTTTAACAATGATTCCTCTTTTGCAGGCCAAACACATATTTATTTACATGCACCCATACAGAGGATGAGGAGAAGAGGGACTCCATATTTACAGCACTGACTCCCTCATTAGCATCATCAAATCTAGGATAATTTCATGTGAAATCTTCATTTCCTTGGGACACCCAAATAGAATTTTCATGGATCAAATGCTCAAAAACTTTCACATTAACAGAGCACCTTTTTTCAAAGTTGGACTATCCTGAGTTTATGAAATAGGTTCCTTCTTCTTCTTTGATATGCCCAATCACCCAAGGTGTCAGGTCCCATTAACACACTGAGAAACCAGTTTTTCTTCTTTGTTTCATTAGGTTTTGCCTAGAGAACTTAACTAGATTTTCCCTTCATGTGTGAAAATGAGAGTGGCAGTCAGCTATGTTTAGGGAACACTGGATTAATCACCGTTAAATAGGTTTCTTTACCCAATGATCTCAGACCCTTTACTATGTCAGATGTCATACTATATCATTATACTAGAGAATATATTGTGGATCTTTATAAGGGGATTATATTTGTATATAGTGATTCTCTCTCTCTCTTTTGTTTATTTTTGGCATAGAATTGAGAGAGTTACCTCTTCCTTCAGAATAGACAGGGAATGACTTCATAGTGGCCTTTTTAGCATTTCTCCACTTGGCACATCCACTGATCTTATATAAATTAGCACTAAAACAAAGTCTGGTTAATCTCCACCCTGCACCAATTTGTCTTCAATTATAATTGGTAACACTATATAAAATACAAAACATTTGATAAGCTGTTTTCAATTCATTGAATAAATGACAGAATAAAAGTCAATTTTTTCTTTAATAGTAAATGGGCCCTTCTTAGTAAATGATCTCTATCAGATTGTTAAAGTCACATTAGTTCAAATGAATGAGGATCCCTGAGGCAAAAGCAATAAATGGCCACATTCTCTTCAACTGCATGAAACTGACCTTCAATAAAATAGGATACCTGAGATGGATGGTTATTGCTAATAAGTTAAAAACGAGTGACAAATTTTTTTTCCTAGGGTGAATATGTGTAAAATATTTTTGACTTATAAAATTATAATGAAATGGAATAAAATGTTGATCTATATAACTGTCGGCAGAATGTGTTGAGGAAAAATATCACCATATATTCACTTTGTTCTCTAGGAATGTTGCTCTTATGCATTAAAATTGTATTCAATTAAAAAAATAAATTCTCATGAAATTCCAGTACTAGTATTTTCCACCAATTGAAATATACTGGTAACCATGACTTTGTATTTATCTCATAACCAATTCCCTATGAACAACTCATGTGTATGTGCATGTAGGTGTTTTATCCTTGCCTAAATCATATTAATCTACTAAGAAAACTGTTTCATCTGGACCAATATTCACATCTCATGTCTTCTTTTGTTATCCATATAAAGAATTTCCTCCTATTTCTTGCATCTTTCATCAGGTAACAATAAACAACCAATAAGAGAATTGTATTAAAATTTTGTGAAATGAAAATATTTTCTTATAAATTATTGGTAAATAGAGAAAAGAACACTTGGCTGATGGATTGCATTTCAGTGTTAAATAGAGTGCTAAATTATTTGAATTTAGATTCTATTTTCCATACTCAAGATGGAACTGTGTTGTACAGATCTCTCTAGAGATATTAAATATAAACACTAGAAAAAATATTTTAACAACTACTTAAAGAAATGTAGAGGAACCAGATCAAATTGTTAACTTGATCATGGCTGATATTTGGGAAATTGGAAAAGTACCAAGTAAGGTCCCATTTTGTATGGCTCTTTAACTGTAAGCACTAATCAGTGCCATGTGGGGTAAGTGGAACTCCTACAGGTTGTGCACAGTGTTATTGGAATAAACAGAAGATATAATTTAGGGTAACAACAGTAAAGAGAAAGAAAAGGAAGAAACCTAGAAGAGAATGGAGGGAAAGCTCCATGTTCTGGGTATAAACTCTACCCACACACCTCGCCGCTGATCCTCCAAATGAGGCCAGTCTGTAGGCGGCTGAGTTAAGGCTAAATTTGCCAAACAGCTATTTAATTGTTGCTGGCCAGGGATACAGCTTTTATTTTATTTGTTTATTTTTTATTTGGCACTGGGGATTGAACTCAGGGGCACTCGACCCACTGAGCCACATCCCAGCCCTATTTTTTTTGTGTTTTATGTAGAGACAGTCTCAGTTGCTTAGTGCCTTGCCGTTGCTGAGGCTGGCTTTGAATTCATGATTCTCCTGTCTCAGCCTCCCTAAGTGCTGGGATTACAGGCTTGCGCCACCGCGCCCGGCTACAGCTTTTAGAGATCATACTTAGCCAAATTAACTGCTGGTTAAAAACAGAAATAAGCAAAATATAACAATAATCTTTGTACAAGAATTACAATCTATTTATAACATCCACTTCTTAGTGTCCAGAATGCAATTCAAAACTACTGGACCTATAAAGAAACATAAAAGTGTGGTTTATATTCAAGAGAAAGACGATAAAAAGAGACCAAATCTAAAATGTTTCAGATGTTGTAATGGCTAATATTTTAAAGTAAATATTTAACTATACACAAGAAGGAAAGAAAATTTATTGCCATAGATGAACAAATAGGAAATCTTGGAAAACAAATAGAAACTATAAAAAAGATCAAAATGGAAATTCTGAAATTAAAAATTATAATTACAAAATATAAAAATTAATCAAAGGACTTAAAAGCAGATTGCAGAAGATAAAAGTAAAATCTAACAATCAACAAATAGTAATGATCCCCCCAAAATATGAAACAATCAAAAAAGTCTTAGGGACTGTGGAACAATATCAAGAAGTCTGTCATAAATGTTAATTGTAGTCCCAGATGGAGAAAATAAAGAAAATGAAGCAAAATTTATCTGAAAAATTTGTGACCAAATTTGTTGAAATTTCACAAGTTGAAGAAGCTTAGCAAACCAAATAAGGGTTATCCAAATAAAAATGTTTCTGAAGCACATAGTTAAAATGGTAAGGACAACAGGAAAAATAATCTGTAAAGCAATCAGAAAAAATGAAGTATTATATAGAGTGGATTAATTACATGAATATATGCTGATTTTATAACAAGATTATGAAAACTTAAGGCATAAGAAAACACCTTAGAAATGATGACAGAGAGAAAAATAATAACCATAAGAGCATAAATAAAAACAACCTTCAAGCCCTAATTTTGTATCCAGAAATATCTTTCAAGAGTAAAACCAAAAACATTTCCAGAGAAACAAAGCTGAGTAAGTTTACCAGCAGCAGATTTGCAATACAGATAATATGAAAAGAAATTACATAAGATAAAGAAAAATTGTATCAGATGGAAACTAATATAGAAAAAGATAAGCAGCAGAAATGTCAAATATGTGGGTATTTGTTGGGCATAGTGTAAATTAACACAAGCACACACACAAAGACTATTTTATTTTTTTGCTTTAGTTGATGTTTTATACTTGTATCCAATAGTCAGGTTCATTTCAAGATAATCATACATGTATAGAATTTAATTGATTCCATTTTGGTCCCCAGTACCCTGTTTTCCCTTCCTCATCTCTCCCTGTATTTCCCTTCTTCTACTCTACTGGTCTACCTTGTATTGATTTATATATTTTTGATTAGTGCTTTATAGATATACATAAAGATGGAATTTACTGTGGTATATTTATACATGCACACAGAGTAACTTTGTCAAAGTTATTCTGCTCTCCTCCATCCTCCACCCCTTGATCTCCTTTTGCTCCTTTATCTTTTTGTTGTCTTTATGATATATGATGCCTCCTCATACTTTGCTCTAGCTTTCCATAAGAGACAGAACATTCAACCCTTGATTTTCTGAGTCTGGCTTATTTCACTTAGCATGATGTTCTTTTCCTTTTTTAAATTTAATTATTTTATTTAAATGTGTTTCAAGTCATAGTACATAAACAGCTCAGTTTTTCCATTTCTCTGGTTGCAAACCAGATAGAGTCACATCATTTGTGTCTTTATACATGCACCAAGGGTAGTAATGACCATCTCAATCAACTATCATTACTATACCCATTCTCCTTTCCTTCCTCCCACCTCCCCCCTGCTACATCCAGAGTTCCTGCATTTCTCCTATATTTCCCGTTCCCACCCCCTTTATGTATCCTCATCCACTAATCAGAGAGAACACTCGGCATTTGGTTTTTTGGGATTGGCTTATTTCACTAAGCATAATGTTCTCCAATTCCATCCATTTGCCTGCAAATGTCATAGTTTTATTTTCTCTTATTGCTGAATAATATTCCATTGTGTATATGTACCACAGTTTCTTTATCCATTCATCTATTGAAGGGCTTCTGGGTTGCTTCCATAGTTTTGCAATTGTGAATTGTGCTGCTATAAACATTGAAGTGGCTGTGTCACTGTAGTATGCTGTTTTTAAGTCTTTAGGGTATAGGCCAAGGAGTGGGATAGCTGGATCAAATGGTGTTCCATTCCAAGTTTGTTAAGAAATCTCCATACTGCTTTCCAGATT
>CM053402.1:119134390-119184971 GCA_028644305.1 Xerus rutilus
AGCTGTATTTATGTGCATTACTCTCTGTGTCTTCTATTCTGTACCATTGGTCTACATGTCTATTTTGGTGTCAGTACCATGCCGTTTTTGTTACTATTGCTTTGTAGTAGAGTTTAAGGTCTGATATTGTGATGCCTCCTGCTTCACTCTTCTTGCTCAGGATAGCTTTGGCTATTCTGGGTCTCTTATTTTTCCAAATGAATTTCATGATTGTCTTTTCTATTTCTATAAGAAAGGACTCTTGGATTTTAATTGGGATTGCATTGAATCTGTATAACGCTTTGGGTAGTATGGCCGTTTTAATTATATTGATTCTGCCTATCCAGGAACATGGGAGGTCTTTCCATCTTCTAAGATCTTCTTCAATTTCTTTCTTTAGTGTCTTGTAATTTTCATTGTAGAGGTCTTTCACCACTCTTGTTAGATGATTCCCAGGTATTTTATTTTTTGGGAGGCTATTGCGAATGGAGTGGTTTTTCTGAATTGTCTTTCAGAGGACTCATTGCTGATGTATAGAAATGCATTTGATTTATGGATATTGATTTTATATCCTGCAACTTTGCTGAATTCATTTATCAGTTCTAGAAGTTTTCTGGTGGAACTTTTTGGATCCTCTAAGTATAGGTTCATGTCGTCTGCAAATAACGATAGCTTGAGTTCTTCTTTTTCTATTTATATCCCTTTAATTTCCTTCATCTGTCTGATTGCTCTTGCTAGAGTTTCAAGGACTATATTGAATAAGAGTGGTGAGAGAGGGCATCCCTGTCTTGTTCCAGTTTTTAGAGGGAATGCTTCCAATTTTTCTCCATTTAGGATGATGTTGGCCTTTGGCTGAGCATATTTTGCTTTAACCATGTTGATTTATTTTCCTGCTATCCTTAGTTTCTCTAGTGTTTTGAACTTGAAAGAGTGCTGTATTTTGTTGAATGCTTTCTCTGCATCAATTGATAGAATCATGTGATTCTTAATTTTAAGTCTATTGATGTGATGGATTACGTGTATTGATTTCCGTATATAGAACCAACCTTGCATCCCTGGAATGAACCCCACTTGATCATGGTGCACTATTTTTTTAACGTGCTTTTGTATGTGATTTGCCAAAATTTTATTGAGAATTTTTGCATCTATATTCATCAGGGATATTGGTCTGAAATTTTCCTTTGTTTATGTGTCTCTGTCTGGTTTTGGAACCAAGGTGATACCAAGCCTCATAGAATGAGTTTGGAAGGGTTCCTTCTCTTTCTATTTCGTGGAATAATTTGAGGAGTATTGGAGTTCGTTCTTCTTTGTAGGTCTTGTAGAACTCGGCTGAGAATCCATCTGGTCCAGGGCTTTTCTTGATTGGAAGGCTCTTGATGGCCTCTTCTATTTCTTTGCATATAATTGATCTGTTTAAGTCATGAATGACCTCCTGGTTCAGTTTGGGTAGGTCATATGTGTCTAGGAATTTGTCGGTGTCTTCAGGTTTTTCTATTTTACTGGAATATAAGTTTTGAAAATAGTTTCTGATTATCCTCTGTATTTCAGCAGGGTCTGTTGTGATGTTTCCTTTTTCATCACAAATTTTGGTAATTTGGGTTTTCTCTCTCCTTCTTTTTGTTAGGGTGGCTAAGGTTTTGTCAATTTTGTTTATTTTTTCGAAGAACCAGCTTTTTGTTTTATCAATTTTTTGGATTGTTTCCTGAGTTTCAATTTCATTAACTTCAGCTCTAAGTCTAATCATTTCCTGTATTCTACTTCTTCTGGTGTTGCTTTGTTCTTTTTCTAGGGCTTTGAGTTGTAGTGTCAAGTCATTGATTTGTTAACTTTTACATCTTTGAATATATGAGCTTAATGCAATGAACTTTCCTCTTAGCACTGCCTTCATAGCATCCCAGATATGTTCGTATGTTGTGTCAGAGTTCTCATTTACCTCTCATTTGTTCAATAGCAAATTATTGAGTCTCCAGGTGTTATAGTGGCTTCTTTTTTTAAAGCTGTCATTGATTTCAAGTTTCAGTCCATTATGGTCAGATAGAATGCAGGGTAGTATATCTATTTTTTTGTATTTACTAAGACTTACTTTGTGGCATAGCATATGATCTATTTTGGAGAAGGAACCATGTGCTGCTGAGAAAAACGTTTATTTGCTTGTTGAAGGATGAAATATTCTATATATATCTGTTAAGTCTAGATCATTGATTGTTCTATTAAGTCTTGTAGATTCTTTGTTTAGTTTTTGTTTAGAAGATCTGTCCAGTGGTGAGAGAGTTGTGTTGAAGTCCCCCAGCACTACTGTGTTGATGTTCTAAATTTCTATCCAAAAAAAAAAAGAGTTGTGTTAAAGTCCCCCAGCACTTTTGTGTATGATGTTCTTAATTTCCATCCAAAGTTAAAATTTCATTCTTTAGCCTGAGTAAAATTCCAAGTGTCTATATACCACATTTTCTTAATCCATTCCTCTATTGACAGACATTTAAGCTAGTTCCCTATCTTGACTATTATGAATTGCACTGCTGTAAACATTGATGTAACCATATCATTATAGTATATTGTTTTAATTCTTTTGAATAAATACTGAGGAGTGGAATAGCTGGGTTATATGGTGATTCCAGTTCCAATTTTTTGAGGAATCTCCACTCTGCTTTCTAGAGTGTTTGTACTAATTTACAGCCAGCAATGTATGAGTATAACTTGTCCCCCACATTCTTGCCAGCATTTATTATATTTGTATTCTTGAAAATTGCCATTTCTTATGGGAGTGAGTTGAAATCTCACTTTGATTTGGTTTTCCCTGATTGCTAGAGCTGTTGAACACTTTTTCATTCATTTTTTGGCCATTTATGTTTCTACTTTTGAGAAATGTCTGTTTAATTCTTGCCCATTTATTGATTTTTTTTGTTTCTAGATATTAATCTCATCAGAAGAGCAGTTGACAAAGATTTTCTCTCATTCTGTAGGCTCTCTATTCATGCTCTTTATTATTATTATTATTATTATTTTGCTATGCCTAAGATTTTTAACATTAAGTTATCCCACTTATCCCATTAAGGCATCCCATTTACTGATTCTGATGTTCTTGTGTTTTTGTGCTTTTACATTAAAAAATTAAAATTTTAATTAATATTTAAAGACATCTGTATGTGGAGAGAGAAAAACTTTGGAGTCTTTGTGTGGTTCTGGTTTAAATTCCACTTTGACCAATCCATCAGAAAATAATTTGTCTTGATATTTTATGTTTATATAACCTTCTATTAATCAGTATTTCCTTATACCTTTCATTCTTTGTCCCTGATCCATTCCCAACTAACTTTAAAAATCGTAATTAATTTTTAAAAAGTTCACATATTGGAAAACATTTGTTAGAGACAAAATTCAAGTGGTTGCATATTAATGAGGTGATGTGAAATTCCTTGTTCAAATTCAAATATAGCCAAATGACAAAAAGAGCTATATTCATTGAATTGAAATTTAATTTGCTGTTGAGCTGTATTTTGACTTATTCTTAATCTATAGGAAAGTTATTGCCATCACTCTGCAAAACAAAGCAGATGATAAGATTATAATCCTATACCTCAAATGTTTACACAGCACAAAATTTAATGCTAATTTAAAGAAATATTATCATAGTAAAATTCATCAAATATAGCAACTTGAGATATTCCCTTAACAGAAATATAAAATTAGCAGAGAGAAACATTTTTAAGTCACAAAATATCACATTAAGTTTTACTAATTACATATGATTTCTCTGAACAGACAGGAGAATCTATTATTATAAAAAATAAATAAATAAGTAATAAGTAAATAAATAAAGGCAAATGCCTGTCCTAATGAATTTTAAAATCACTGAAGTTTTCCTGTTAGATTTAAATGTACTTATTCTTCTAGTTCAGTCATATTTTCAGAAAATAATTTTGCTTTTTGCTTTTTCAGCTTGAGAAATAGGTATTCCATCTACAATGGCATAAATAAGAAACATGAAGAGAAAAAAGAAGAGTAGCTGACATCATAATACTGTTCAAAGATTAAGAAAACCATTTTGTTTTCTCAAAAAATAATTCAGGTGACCACTGAATACTTAGAAAAATATTACAAACCTTTCAACATTAAATTTTCTCATTCTAGACAGAGACAAAGGAATATCCATATTGTTTACTCCATAAGAGCTTTCTTAATATCAGATGAATTAATATATAATATAAACATAAGCACTTAAAAGTTTAAAAAGCAAAACCTTGGTGGTCCTTCTAAAAACCAGTCCTATATTTTAATTTCATGTGTACACACACAAAAACACACACTCATGCACACCCAATATTTTTGCCTAATATAAATATTTATTAAATTGTGCACAGGTTTTATTCATGTGTTTGATTCAATTTGTCTAAAATTTTTTGATCTATCCTTTAGATATTCTTTATGAAATAAAATATGAATGTTTAGATTAAAAAACAAATCTTTACCTTGATCCTGGTACTTCATGTAGCAAAGCAAAAAACCTAAAACCTTTTATATCACTTTTTATTATGTCAAATACCCATAGATAGAGAAAAGTGTCCATAGATTTTTAGCATTACACTCAGAAGTTTTTGTGTCTATGCCTATGTTCATTACTGGGAGATTTAGCATGAGTTCAACAAAACTTCCAATGGCATTTTGGATGCAACTTGTTTAAGAACTTAAGGAAATGGACTATGTTCTAATTTGCAAATATCTCAAGCCTTTCAAAAACACTGAAACTATAAAGCACTATATAAAAAAAATCATCCCATTTCTTACATCATGTAGATGTCCATAAATACCCATCAGGTGAATTAATATTATTTGGTAAGTATGACTCCTCAGTTTTTCCATAATCTACAGTACTGAATAAATGAATAGTAGTACTAGAGATAGAGCATCAGCATTCACTGTAATCTAAGCACCAGTTTTCATCTTTCTATACATAGGGAGGCTTCTGTTTACTGAAGTTGAATATTAGTTAACTTTTCATCAATACTCTAATAGCACAGTCACAAATCAACCTCTCTGTATAGACTAACCCAGGAGAAACCAAAACCAAAGCTCTAAACTTTCAATTTTCTTTATATTTCTGTAAACATATAAAAGAAGGAACTTAAGGGTAGACTAAGTACACTGTGAGCTTGTCTTTGCCATCCCTTTCCGTGGCGGAATACAATATGAACTTTGATGAGCAAGAGAGGAAAGTCAAGAGCATTTCTACCTTCATCGGTTTAAGATTCTTATTCTTGAATTTCATTCGTTTGGTATGAAGTAGAGCTCTCCACATATCTCACAAGCTCTTTCCACTCATGTGTCCCAACTCCCCCACCTGTGTGTAGCAAGAATCAGAAAGGGAGGTTCCAAGACTCTGAACTACTCTGATTTATTGTTTCATCTTATTATTCCATCCCCTA
Source organism: Xerus rutilus (assembly GCA_028644305.1). Lineage (NCBI taxonomy): Eukaryota > Metazoa > Chordata > Mammalia > Rodentia > Sciuridae > Xerus > Xerus rutilus. The sequence goes on from CM053402.1 coordinate 119,139,790, forward strand.
TACCAATATTTATAATAAAATTGAATTCCTCATTCTGCTTCCTAAGCCTTACTCTTAATCCTTTCACTGCCAGGCTCAGAGATCCAGCCCTAACTTTCCCTTCAGCCTGTTCATTTCTAATGTTCCAACCGGGCACTTTAAACTGAAGTGCAAACTGGTCTTAGGGAACGTGAGAAGAAACAATCAGACAATAAGAATCTTGGACAAATAGTTCAAGAATTATCTTCTGTTCATTAAAAAATGACATACTCTGCTGACATTAAAATTTCATAGATTAATAAAAATTCACATGAAAAGATCATTTAAAAAATATATTGAAGCCAGGCACAGTGGTGTACACCAATAATCCCAGCACTTTGGGAGGCTGAGACAGGAGAATCGTGAGTTCAAAGCCAGCCTCAGCAATGGTGAGGTGCTAAGCAACTCAGTGAGACCCTGTCTCTAAATAAAACACAAAATAGGGCTGGGGATGTTACTCAGTGGTCAAATACCCCTGAGTTCAATTTCCAGTACCAAAAAAATATATATATATGTTAAATATGATATCATATTTTAAATATATATAAATATATAGGTTAAATATGATATATATATAGGTTAAATATGATATCATTGGGCTGGGGATGTAGCTCAGTAGTAGAACACTTGCCTACCATGTACAAAAAGCTCTGGCTTCAATCCCTGGCACTGCAAAAAAAAAAAAAATACATGTGTGTGCACACACACACTACATACACACACACACATATATCATTGTAAAAAAACTGCCAAGTGAATATATATGTGAAAAATATGGAGAATTATGCTATGCTTTCAGTTATTATCTCTAAGCAGTATCAAATAGAGTTTATTTTCCTTTTATAAAGATCATTTTTGTTTCTGAGTTTTTAATAAGTAGATATTATATATATATTTACTTTTAAGGATAATAAATGAGAAAAAATTTTATTTAAGACTTTTTTTAAGCAAAATCACATCCATAGAATCAAGTGTAAAACTGAGAAGACTTATCAGAACTTGGAGATTCATCATATAAAAACTCATAAAACTTTCTACTTCAAACAATTAACATCTTATCCCCTCTATTCCAGGTAATTAAAGGTGTATTTTCAGTAATTAATTTTAATTCTCCCAGTCCTTAGATTATTCATTTTGGATAAATGAGAATTGATTAAATATAATATATAACATGTAAAATATAATGTATGTAACCTGATATGATATAGGATAAATTGGACTATAAATTATATTATATATTGTTTATATACATAAGCCACTAGTTATGTTTCTGCATGAATATATATCATAATTTTTGAAAAATGACATTTAAATCTCCTGATAGAAATAATACTATTGTTTGGAAAATAAACTACATCCTTGTTCATATAATTTCAACCATTCTTCCTAGTTATATATAGACATAAGTAAACATTAATTCATTGACCTTCCTCAAAGCAACCACTATTTTTTCATGGCTCAGAAGCACAAGGAAACTCATAGAAATTCCATATAATCAGCTGGTAATAGCACTCATTCTGAAAAAGATCCTTGGGAATTAAGTAGCATTTCATCAAGTAAATTTTACTGTACTCAAATTACCAGGATTGATTTGTTATAATTCAGCACATTAAGTGCATCAGTCAGTCTTGTATTGCTATAATGAAATATTTGAGACAATTAATTTATAAAGAGCAAAGTTTTTTCTTGGCTCACAGTTCTGGAGGTTCTAGCCCATAGTCAGGCAGCCCCATTTTCTCTGGGCTGCTGATGAGCACATGAGAAAACAAAATGCTAAGAGGAGATAAGAGAGAAAGAAAGGGAGGAAGATATACTGGGGTTCCACAGTCCCTTCAAGGGCATACCCCCAGTGATCTAAGGACCTCTCACTAAATCTCATCTCCTAAGGGTTTCACCACCTGATTATGCTATCCCTGGAAGGAAACTTTTAACAAAAGAACATTAGGGGACACATGCCCAAACCACTAAACATCAACACTTCCTTTAGCAAACTTCCTCTGCCAACAGCCCTCTACTATGCATTCTGTAAATTCAGACATCACTCAACTACAACAGGAAATGATTTCTCAGAAATAATTTTTTTGTTCTAATTCATTATATGTGACAGTAGAATACATTTTGACACATCATATATAAACAGAGTATAACTTCTCATTCTTTCTAGTTGTACATGGTGTACAGTTACACTGGTCATGTAATTATATATGCACATAGTGTAATAGCGTCCAGTTCATTCTACTATCATTCCTACTCCACATCCTCTGTCCTCCTTTCACTCCCCTCCATCTAATCCAAAGTACTGCTATTTTTTCCTAGCCCCCCCACCCATTGTGAATTAGCATCCACATATCAGAGAAAACATTTGGTCTTTTGTTCTTTGGGATTGGCTTATTTCGCTTGGCATGATATTCTCCAGTTCCATCCATTTACCAGCAAATGCCATAATTTCATTCTTCTTTTAAGGCTAATTAATATTTCATTTTGTATATATACCACTACTTCCTCATCCATTAATCTGTTGAAGGCACCTAACTTGGTTCCATAGTTTAGCTTATGTGAATTTTGTTGCTACAAACATTGATGTGGCTATGTCACTGTAGTATGCTGATTTTAAGCTCTTTGGGTGTAAACTGAGAAGTGGGATAACTGGGTCAAATGATGGTTCTATTCCAAGTTTTCTGAGGAATCTCCACATTGTTTTTCATAGTGGTTGCACCAATTTGAAGTCCCGTCAGCAGTGTATGAATGAATGTACCTTTTTCTCCACATCCTCAATGAGAATGTTTATAATTTATCACATCCCCATTACAGAATTATATCTTCTAATTTCACAAGTCCACTCATAGAAAGGAATTTTGCCCCAAGATAGATCATACTCAAAATACCACCAGTATCTAATTTAGATGATTGAAGAATTTGAACTGACAATATATAGATAAAATTTGGGATATGGAGTTGGTGCTTTAATAGGTTGAAACTTTGGAGGATGTTGGGATGGGATGAATGTGTTTTGTGTATAGAAATTTTGGGCTATAGTACAGTGAACTAAGTGGTGGCCCCCAAAGATACCCTTTCCTTCGAACCTATGAAAGATCCCTTACTTGTAAAAGGAATGTTTAGTTTCTTTTTGTCCTATAGATAAGCTAACTCAAGAATGTTGACATGAGGAGATTACTCTGAATTATCCAGATAAGCTTAAATCCAATGATAAGCACCCTTATAAATGATGCCTAGAAGACAGATAGAGGATAAAGTAATATGACCACAGAGATAGGAATGGGAAAGAAATGACCACAAGCCAAGGAATATTTAGAACGATCAGAAATGGGAAGAGATGAGGAATAAATCCCCTCCTAGACTCTTTATAGGAAGTGAACCTTGCCAACATAAAGTTTTTAGATTCTTACATTCAGAACTATGAGAAAATAAACTTCTGTTATTTGAAGCTACTAGTTTTGTGGTTATAAATTACAACAGCCCTAAGAATAATATAGTCCTTTGGAGCTGAGGGAGAGCAAGCCCCATATATTGGGGCATACATTCTGCTATAGTTTAAGTCTTAAATTTAAGATTTAAATTTTAACCACAACTCTGGGTAGTAAGGCTTGATCCCCAGGTTAGCACTACTGGAAATTAACAGAAATACTAAAATCTAGTTGAAGACACCAATAATGAATCTGCTGAGAAGAAAAAAATCATAAAAACAAACTATAATGGTTAATTTGAATTGTCAACTTGATTGGATTAAGAGATGCTGAAGATAAACAGGATTCTTGGTGTGTCCATGAGGGTGTGTCTAGGAATGATTGGCCTGTGAGATAGCAAACTGAAGTGGAGACCCTCCTTGAGCCTGGGCCACACCAACCAAGAGGTTGTAGACTTGGATGGAATAAAAGTTGGAAGAACAAGGAAGCAGCAGCATATGCAAGCTTGATTCTTCTTGAAGGGGTTCTTGATTGCTGCTGTGGTTGCCTGAGGATATCAGTTTCTCACACCTTCACTCTTCAAAGGAGACTGCCAGTAATTCTCAAGGGAGTTTCCCAAAAGCTTTCAGGCTTGGACTGGGATAGCATCGTTGATCTTGCTTGTTCTGAGGCATCAGCATCTTGGACTGTGCAATTACTAGTTCCTCCAGCTCTCCAGCCTGTGGACAGCCATTGTGGACTATCCAGCTTCTGGTTATGTAAGTCAATCTAATAAGTTCACTTGAGGGGGTACTGGGGATTGAACTCAGGGGTACTCGACCACTGAGCCACATCCCTAGCCCTATTTTGTGTTTTAGTTAAAGACAGGGTCTCACTGAGTTGCTTAGCACCTCACCATTGCTGATGCTGGCTTTGAACTCACAATTCTCCTGTCTCAGCCTCCCAAAGTTCTGCCCGACCCTAGTATATCCACTTTTTATAATCATACTTCTTATTCATTCTGTTCCTCTAGAGAACCCTAACTAATACACAATCCAATTCACAATAGCCTTAACAAAAGAAATAAATAAAATACCTAGTAATAAAACTAATCAGGAAGGTGAAAGACCTCTATAGTGAAAACTATAGAAAATTGAAAAAAGAAACTAAAGAAGACATAAGAAGATAGAAAGACCATTCATGTTCATGGATAGGCAGAATGAATCTTGCAAAAATGACTATATACCAAAAGCAATATACAGATTCAATGTAATTTCCATTAAAATACCAATGACATTTTTCATAGAACTAGAATAAACAGTCTCAAATTCATTGACATAATAGAAGAGGCAAAGAAATTCTAAGAAGAAAAAAAAAGAAGCAATGCTGGAAGGATCAAAATAATTGACTTCAAATTATATTATAGAGCTATATTAACAAAAACTTCATGGTATTGGCACCAAAACAGGCAAGAAAACCAATGGAAGAGAATAGAAGACACAGAGAGACTCAGAGCCAAACCCCCATAAATACAATTGTCTCATACTAGACAAAGGCACCAAAAACATACACTGGAGAAAAGATATCCTCTTCAATGAATGGTGATGGGAAAACTGGAAATCCATATGTAGCAGAATAAAATTTAATCCCTAGTTCTCACCCTGCACAAAACTCAACTCACAGTGGATCAAAGACCTAGATATTAGACCAGAAACCCTGCATTTACTAGAAGAAAATGAAGGCCCATCACTCCAACATGTTGGCTTAGGAACAGACTTCCTCAGCAAGACTCCTAAAGCACAGGAAGTTAAATCAAAAATCAATAAATGGGAGGTTCTCAAACTAAAAATTTATTCATAGCAAAGGAAACAATCAAGAGCATGAAGAGAAAGCCTACAGAATGGGAGAAAATCTTTGCCATCCCTACCGCAGATAAGGTGTTAATCTCTAAAATATACAAAGAACTCAAAAAGCTTAACACCCCCCAAAAAAAACAAATAAATAACCCAATTAATAAATGAACAAAGGAACTAAATAGATACTTCTCAAAAGGAAAAATATGAAGCGTCAACAAATATATGAAAAAAAGTTCAACATCTCTAGCAATTAGAGAAATGCAAATAAAAACTACACTGAGATTTCACCTCTCCAGTCAGAATGGCAACTATCAAGAATACAAATAACAATAAATGTTGGCAAGGATTGAGAGGAAAGGGTATATTCATACATTATTGGTGGGACTGCAAATTGGTGCGACCTCTCTGGAAAGCAGTATGGAGGTTCCTCAAAAAACTGGAAATGAAACTACCATCTGACCCAGTTATCCCAGTTATTCCACTTATCCCAGTTAGTATATATTCAAAGGAGTTAAAATCAGCATACTACAGTGATATAGCCACATCAATGTTTATAGCAGCTCAATTCACAATAGCCAAACTATGGAACCAACATAAGCACCCTCAACAGATGAATGGATAAAGAAAATGTGGCGTATATATACACAATAGAATATTACTCAGCCATAAAGAATAATGAATTTATGACATTTTCTGATAGATGGATGGATCTGGATACCTTCATGCTAAGTGAAAGAAGCCAATCCCAAAAACCCAAAGGTTGAATGTTCTCTCTAATATGTGTATGCTGACACACAATAAGGGGGGAGGGGAAGAATAAATGTTCAGTAGATTAGACAAAGAGAATGAAAGGAAGAGAGGAGGGATGGGATAGGAAAGATAGTGGAATGAATCTGACACAAATTTCCTGTGTACATATATGAATACTCCACAGTGAATTCCCACCTTGTGTAAATCCACAAGACTGGGATCCTAATTAGAATAAGATATATTCCATGTTTGTATAAATATGTCAAAATTGACTACTGTCATGTATAACGAAAAAGAACAATAACAACAAAAAGTTGCATAGAAATAGTCTAAAACAGACAAATGAACCCCTGTTGCAGAATAGAAGACACAGAGACAAACCCACACATTCAGTCATGTGATCATTGACAAAGGTGCCAAAGACGTACATTGGAGAAAAGACAGTCTTTTAACAAATAGTATTGGAAAAACTGGTCATCCATATGTAGAAGAATGAGACTAGACTCTTAACCTCTCACCCTGAGCAAAAGTCAAGTCAAAATGGATCAAAAACCTAGGAAGTAGATAAGAAACTATGCAACTCCTAGAATGAAATATAAAACCAACACTCCATTATATAGGCACGGACTTTCTCAAAAGGACCCCTAACATTCAGGAAATAATGCCAAGAGTTATGTGAAGAAAGCACAAACAGAAGGAGAAAAAATATCTTTGCTAGTTACTCTTCTGACAGAGAATTAATATCTATAATAAACAAATAATTAAAAAATACTTAAAAATAAAAAATAAATAACCCATTAATAAATGGCAAATGAACTAAACAGACCCTTCTAAAAAGAAGCAATACAAATGGACAAAATATATATGAAAAAAATGTTCAACATCATTAGCAATCAGGGAAATACAAATCAAAACTACACTGAAACTTCATCACACTCCAGTCAGAACTGCAATCATCAAGAATACAAACAATAATAAATGCTGGAGAGGATGTGGAGAAAGAGGAAGCGTTTTACACTGTTGTTGAGACTAAGTTGGTATGACCACTATAGAAATAAGTATGGAGGTTCATCAAAATGCTAGGAATAGAGCCAGGTACAGTGGCACATGCTTGTAATCCCAGCAGTTTAGGAGGCTGAGGTGAGAGGATCACGAGTTCAAAGGCAGACTCAGCAAAAGTGAGGCACTAAGCAACTCAGTGAGACCCTGTCTCTAAATAAAATACAAAAATAGGACTGAGGTTGTGGCTCAGTGGTCAAGTGTCCCTGAATTCAATCCCCAGTACTCCCCCAACCAAAAAAAAACTAGGAATGGAATCACCATATGACCTGGCTATACAATTCCTTGGTATTTATCCTACAGAATTAAAAAGTCATCATACTGTAACAATTAATGCATACCCATGTTTCTAGCTACAATTCACAATAGCCAGCCTGGGTGCCATGGATGAATGGATAAAGAAAATGTGGTATAAGCACATGGTGGAATTTTATTCAGTCACAAAGAATTATGTCATTTGCAGGAAAAAGGATGAAACTTGAGAACATTATGTTCAGTGAAATAAACCAAACTCAGGAAGTCAAGGGCCATGTGCTTTCTATCACATGTGAAAACTAGAGAGGAAAAATGGAAAGAAAGGTAGGAGGGTGAACCCATGAAAATCAAAGAAAGATCAGTAGAGTAAAGGGAGGGGAGAAAGAGGAAATACTGGGGAATGATATGAGCCATATTATATTGTTATATTGTGTGTGCTCGTACAAATACGTAACAACAAATCCCAGCATCATGTACAACTATAATGCCCCAATAAAAATGTGAAAAAACGAAAGAGCAAATGAAGTAAATAGACACTTCTCAAAAGTGTCTAGCGTGTGGTGTTCAGGTGGTTAAGGGCATACCCTTAAAGGGAATAGTGGGACCCTAGCCCTCTTATCTTCCTGTTCCCCTTCCCGGCATCAGGTGAGTGGTTTTCCTCTATCTACCACCCTCCGCTACCATGTTATGACAACTAGCCACCAGTTCATAAGAAATGAAGCCAAAAAATCAAAATGTGAGGCCAATCTGTGAGCCAAAACAAACCTTTTCTAAGCTGATTATTTCAGAAATATAGTGGCAAAAAACTGACCAACATACACCCACAGTACAGCTTCTATCATACTGAGTGCAAGAATAGGGAAAGGAAGGAGGCTGATTATGATAGAGTTGCTACATCCCCTTATGGTATGAATGCAGTGAGATTCTATAGAATGTTTTGAATAAATATTTCGCTTACCTATTGTGTGCCTTTAGGATACCTTTCAGGTACTTTAAATGTGTTCTTTTTCATAATTACCGTCAGTGATGACTGTTTTATGGAGGAGCTGGTCCTTGGAGGCTTCACACAGACATTCCCAAAGTGAATTTCCCCAAGCCTAGATTTATCCGTGCTTAATGCTGACTAAAACAACACCAGATGTGAAATAGGGTTCAGTTAAAATAATCATGTCTTCATCAGCACATGATCTTATTTGCCCAGATATTTTGAGAAAACTAAATGCCATGCTAGTCTATTTAGAAAATGTATAGTTCCACTTCACAAACTCATGCTGCAAGGACATAAAAGTGTAATGTGCTTAATGTGAAGCAATCTTCAGCAGCTTTGTCAGTGCTATATTCAAATAAAGGGATCTTCTGTCCTCTCTCTCTTCCAAGAAAAATCACTCCTATTATTTCAGTATGTGCAAAACTGATTTTACAGAAGGAAAAAAATTAACTCTGCCTTTTTATAGTCTTCATAAGCATAGAAGTTGGATAATATTCCATCAGGGCCTAAAACATGTCAGGATTTTAAATTCTGATAACCCAAACCAGAAAGATATAGAAAAATCAACATTGCCCTCTGCTTGATTTTACCTATCTTTCCAACCAACCACCTAGAATTCTTGTACTTTAGGTACTCAGGAATATTAATATTTTATCATTTTTTCCAGCTTCTGCGCAGTGCACCACAGATTTGATTGATATTCCAGAGAACTATGCTAAGAGACATGCTAGCTATTCATTAATTCATTTTCTATGATCAGAATTCTGCTTTCAAAAATCAATTCATATCTTCAAAATGTATAAGCATGAAATACACTTTGCTCACAAAAATATTAGATTTCTTAATATCTTTGCTTTTACTGATGATAATGATAAAAAAACAAACTTGTTCAATATCTTTGCATTTTTGGTAATGTCCATTAGATATTCCACCATTCAGTGTCTCCTTTTCATTGTTATAAGGTTTTCATCTTTATGTAACAGTAACTTCTGGTAAACTTCTAGACATTAGGTAGTTCATGCGCCTTCTTAACACACTCCTTAATATTTACTTACATCATAGAGTTGTTAAGATTTATTCATAGCTGAAAATCATTTTGAATTTGAACAGTGTCACAGCAAGTTAATCATTATTAATTTATATGAAGAAATGTAAAATACTGTGAAAGAAATTGAACTCTTTCTAGGACCACATGCATTTAAAAATGTTAATGCATACATGCTGATATAGTCTACATTATTCTGTTCTAGGAAAAAATATGCTTTTTTTTCTCCAGTAAAATGATTTATTATTTTAAAAAAACAAATTTGAGTAACTACTAGACATTTATTTGTTCAAAATGAGACTCAATACACAGGTTCAGGCATTCTTATGTTTTGATAGGTTACTCATAGGAATAGTTTTAAATAAAATAATCAATTAATAGTTATTTAAAATTAATAAATTAACTCATACATCAATTATTTGGAAGCATAAAATCTAAAGCATTTTAACAGTAAATAATAATAATTAAATAATTAACACATTATCACATAATATATTTTTAATTATTAGTGTTCCTAACAACTATTAATAAACAGGTTTAGAAAGTAGTGGTGATGAGGTATCATAATTTTCTTATAGATAACATGCTGGTGAATTTCTGAGTAACAACTTTATCTTTTCCTTTCCTGAATAAATGATCTGTGAAAAATTATTTCTTATTTTCTTGTTTTCTGACATCAGTGAAATGTGAAAATTCCTGAGAGAAGGAAAAATTTAAGCCCCATATCTTGTTTGCATTACCCTATGTAATTCAGGTGATATACAAGGATAATCTGGGCTTGACAGAGAAGCCAGGGCCACTTCTGCTTAAGCACCCAAATATACAAAAACATGAAGACATAGAAAACATAGTTAAATTTATGATATGCTCTAAATATTCATAAATAAACTCCTCAGGGACACACACACCCACAATTACTGAGATTATATGAATACAATCATTTGGAAAGGGAGTTGAAAGTCTAAATTTGAAGACCTAATAAAGTAATACTTTCCAAATAAACCTGTGAGAAGCAACTCCAGGCTGAGCAAGATCAGGGTGGAATTTATGAGGTCTCTAGGTTAAAAATGCAGAACACAGAAAATGTAGTAAAAAATGTTCAGCTGCATATAGGAAAATAAATGTTCATCTATTTTACAGATTTGATCATTGACAAAGAAATATTTTCTAACTACTCATCAGTGTCTCTTGTTTGTAATCTTTATGAATAAAACATTTTAAAAGATCACTTGCTAAAATTTATGTTCCTATTTATATTTTGCTATTTTTTTTTCTTGTGAAAGATATCACCACAAATTTAAAGGACATTGCAAGCACAGAAATAATGAAGATTTAAGTGTATGTAAATTAATTGGAATAGTATATTAATATGTTTTACTTTATTAATGAATAATATATTCTTGAAGATCTAACTACAGAATAACTAAGAAAAGAAGAAAATAACAAGAGTCAGGAGGCAAAAAAAAGGACAAAGCACATGTATGCTATAATCCAAATTAAATAACTAATTATTAACCAGTTTTTGGATGGAAAGTTCTCTGCTTTCAAGGTATTATTTTGAAAAGCCTTCCCAACAGAGCACATTTCTTTATGTTCTTAATCAAAAATTACTCATAATTATATATACATACATATACATGTATATGTATGTAATACGTATATATTGCTCATAATTATATACATAAATGTATTTGCATGTGTTATAAGTGCATACATATATATGTAAATCAGTTATACATTAGAAAATAATTGCTAGTTAATTTTCATTTATATATTTAATGCTTTCAAATTATTCTTATTTATTTAATAACTATTCACAAAGCATTTCTACTATGAATGTGCAAATGTAGGCTTAATTCAGGAGAATCAAGTTGTTATTTAGTGCAAAGGACAATTAGATGTTTGAAGAAATTTTCAGTTGTATAAGTGATAAAATAATATTTCAGGCAAATTTGTCTGGTTTAGTGCTAAATTTAGAAGTTTTTCAGGATTAATACTCTTTATGTAATATTAAGTTCCAACAGTAGTCTATATTAGAAACACTGAAAGAAGAAATAAATAAATGAAGTCATGCTCTGATTTCATTTTTATATAATTTTTTGGTGAAATTTGAACTTACTCTGTTTATCAGAAGCAGCAAGACAACAACAAAAATTAACAAAGGAATTTCAAACATTTGAGGAAAAGTTCATTCTTGTTTCTTAGTATCCAATTTTTTAGCTAATTCTCCAAATGACTGATGAAGAGCTGTGAGCTCATGGCTAATGACTGAGAAAGGGACACAAATGCCAATATAGAAATAAACCCATGTATATACACTAAGTGTATTAGATATTATCAATACTGTATTTTCTTACATTTGTATGTAGGTACATTTTCTTTTTATATTGTCAAATAAAATTCAAGATTATTTTTTTCTCTTTTACTATTAGATTCTTTTACTATTAGATTCTCAAGTATATGTTTTTAAAAGTCTTCTATTATAACCAACCACTAATAAATACTGAAAGAAATGTATCTGAAGGTTAACAAGAATTTGGTCAAAACTTAAGTAAGTATTACAATTATCAATGTAAGATTAGGTGTCGTTTATGGGAAAAATGAAATTATCAGGCATATAATACACATCACGTGTAAATCATTGGAAAGTAATATATTGTATATTTGTTCCATTTCAATCCCCAGTACTTTCCCTTTCCTTTCCCTCCTCACTTTCCTGATCCCTTTCAAACTGGATCTTTGAAGACATCAATAAAACTGTTAATCAAGAAAAAAGAGAAGATACAAATCACTAATATCAAACATGAAAGAAAATTCATGACTACTAAATTAATTCATAGATATTAAGAACATAATTAACTCTACAAATAACTTTATGACTACAAATTTGACATCTTCAATTAAAAAGGTCAAATTCTTAGAAGATACAAAATATCACACCTAGATACATTTAACTAAAATCATAATGCTTTATACAATCCAAATGTAATATGGAACTTTTAAGTTTCACAGTTGTTAAAGGCAAAGTCTACACATACAACAAAAATTGATCTTATCAATTGGATCCAATCCTCAAATATGTCATGTTTACAGGCATGGCACTCACTCATAGTAAGCAGAAATCATTTCTGGCATTGCACAAAACATAATACTTGAAATAACTTCTTTCATACAGACCTGCCTTAGTCACTAGCATTTCACTCTTACACATTGTTAAACATTGGCTTTTCCAGGAGATATAGCTATGCAGTAATTGGTACTTGAGAGATAATACATTAGCCATCACAAGTCAATAGCACTGCAGTGTAGATTAGATTATCTGATTGTGAAAGAGGAAGAAGGCAAAGAGCTTGGACAAAGATGAATTGAGTAGAATAAAAACAAAAGCATGAATTGTGCAGTCATTCTTTAAGTTAAATTCCCTCAGTGAACATTATAACCTGTAGTTCTTGGTAGTCATACCTCATAAACATCTCATTCTGTTTTCTAATATATCTCAAATGGACTTTTCCCTTCAGATCATACAATGATTCACAAATCCTTTAAAGAAGTGTGTCTGTCACACTGCCATGTACCACATTTGCACATGTTGTTCCTAAGTGGACACCCCTCACTACTTTACCAACCCAAATCTACTCCATTTTGGGTATTTCATGAAGCTTTCTGGCTGAATTGCTCCCTCCAGATATAGCATTCTGTGATTGAGTCTAGCATACTATATAATGTGGAATACAAATTAACTATTAGTAAGTTATCTATTGGATTGAGGACGTCTTGTGATGCAGGCATATATTTCAACTTGTTTTGTTTTTTCATCTTAAGTCATAAACATCTAACCTGGAATTTGAATTAAGGAATCCAAAAAATATTTGTTGATAAAAAAAGATTTGAAGAATTATAAACTTTAACTTGAGAAGTTGTGTAAATGTGCTTTTAGGGGAAAATCAGTTTGTAATAAAAAGCAAATAAGTCAGTCATGAGAGCCTGTGGACAACTAATAAGACTAGTTCACACAATAGCCACACAGCATCATGGGCAGTACAGCCCCAACAATGAGTTTGGTACTAATTAGAATCCTGAAGAAGTGCATAAATAGGAAAACGTGTCAGGAGATCTGGCAGAGCTTCCAAAAACTTGAGCCATGAAGGTTTTTAGGAGGTCAGAAGAAATGTAAAGAATTAGGAAAGGGTATTCATTCTTAATTAAGAGACCAGGAAAGGGCAGCTTCCAAGTGTTTCAAGATATCTACTAGGTAGATATCCATCCAGCACACACCAGAAAAATCAAAGAGATGGAAGACATGGTTGGGACATTAAAGACTGAGTAGGAATAAAACAAAATATCCTGATAGAAATCTTAGAAGCACATTTTGGAGACTAAGGCTCCCTGTAAGGCTTGACATAAATTTCATGAAGAAATTGCCTGAGCTGAATGATGTCATGCTCATTAGTGCAACTGATTGCTGACAAGATTGGGCTGAACTGATGGACATCATGAAAAGAATTAGAGTACTCCCTTCCCCCACAAAACCATCTAGGAACAGATTGTTAAAAAAAGCCTGGGAAGATTCACTATTGGAAAAAATCTAGGTTATCAATTGCTGTCATTTATCAGTATCTCTTAATATTTTATGTATGTTTTATAAAAAGAAAAAATATAGTATATAGAAAGTGTACTCCTTTCTGTAGAATAGCCAGTAGGAGCAAAATGAAAATGCAAGTCAGATTATTGATGTGACGCTGGAGAGGAAAAAAAGGGGGGAGGAGAATGAACAAGGAATCTGGAATTGAGAATTAGTTCTTGGGATTAAAAATCAGAAGTGTATCATGAATTATAAATGAATAAGTGAAAGAATGAAAAATGGGCGTGCTCTACATGTCATCCCATTGCCAGATTTCACAAGTGTAATCTCAATTACTTCTCTCAAAAATGGACTGGGTTAGGGATCACCAGCTCCATTTTGCAGACAGAATCACTCAAACTCAAAAAATGACTCAGCTGAAATCACCCAGTCAGAAAAGCACAGATCTGTGTCTGAGAGCCAGGTTTTCTGATTCCAAGTGTCATTCTGTTTCCTTCAATCTTTTCTGCTTCTATTCTTTTATTGTGCTTAAAAGTGTATGGGTCCTGGGGGGTGTGAGATCTCTGAGATGGCTGAGCAAAAAACAATAACAAGAGATAATTTCATCTGTGCCTAAATTTAGCTGGGAGCCAAAACCCAGTTAAAATTAAAAATGTATTTAGAATTATTCTTGGAATTATTTGGCTTTTAAATCTTTTTGGAATAAGCTTATCAATTATTTCTTATTTGAAACCATTAATGTTCAAATGTCATATGATAAAATTTGTTAACATTTGGTGAAGCATTTAATTTTTAGCATCCTTTCAGTTAATTGCTATGAATACTGATCCCAGGAAACTCTGTTTATGATATATAAAATTAATTTTATAACATTGAAGTGTATCTTGTTTATAATTTGCTAATTTGAGGCTCTGAAAATCCATTAAGAACTTACCCAACAGAACTATAACCGTTTTGTCCTGAGTAAAAGAAAAAGCGAAGATCACTGAGCACTCTTTCACTAATGTTTTCTTCAGTATTTAGAGATGGGCTTAGGAACAAGTTTATCAGAGATCGTCAAAATAGATCATTTAAATGATTTAATTCAAAATTGCGCAGGGAAAGTGAAGTACTAGTCTAAGAACACTGACCAAAAAGAAAAGCCTTGGGAAAATAGTCTCTGAAGCGAAAGAAATAATCAAAACCTTTTGCATAAATTAATAGGGTATGAAAATAAAACCCAAAAGTTCAAAAGTTAGAACATAACAGAAAGGCAAAATAACATCTACAATGTGTTCTCAGGGAACACAAGTATGTATACATATGTCTACACACCTGCTGCAGTGGCTTATCATATTAATAAGGCTATTTTTAGATCTTTGGATTTCTAAATAGATTAATCAAAGCCATTTATTCAAAAGTACAGAAATTTGGGTTTTTTTTAATATAATCATTTCAGTTTTTCAAGTTAAATTATCAAAACTTTTCACAAAGCCTTTCGTACATTTTCAGTTATAGAAGACTTATTTATGAATCACAGCAAACCAATAGGGCTGTACTTATTACTTACTTTTCTATTATATAAATGCTATAATTTAAAACAGAAAGAAATCTAGGTGACAGTGACAATTAAATGTAATTAAACAAATGAAGCAATTAAGACTAATTATATAAATAACACGTGAAAACATAAAAATATGTGTATAATTTAAAATTTTCTCTCTGTCCTCTGAAAGAGTAATTTAACTACTTTGTTAACCCCATTTTGGTCATATAAATTTTGTCAGCTACATTTTATATGGCTTTAAAGAAAAATAAATATAAGATATTTTAAAAGATGAAAATGAATATAGACTGAGTACACCAGTATTATCTCTATTTAATAAAAATTACTTTGACACTGTTTCTATTTGTCCTCTGATACCCTAGAAGGTTTTCCTATCTCTTTTCTAATGATGTGCTCTGAACTGCCTACAGCATCAGAGGACAAATTTCTGTTCTTTCACGTAGCTTTCATGGAGTGGTAAAAAATTGTGACCAAACAGGAAGTTCTCTTTGTCTAGTACTCAGCCCTTATCAAGCTCACATTACACTGATTCCTGGTGTCAGTCAACTATGATGACATCAGTGTAAATTTATTCTCAACAAAGTGTTTGAGCATACATTATTTAAAATTGTATTTACTAGCAAACATGCTTTTAGACTTTCGAGGATTCATTTTCAGCTCTTTAAAAATATCCTTCTCCTTTATATCTTAGTCAGAAAGTTCTTTGACATAATTAAGTTTATCATGCAACTTCCCCATGTTTCAAAGGTCCTCACTTTGAAGATTTCTAAGCACACTGGATGTTATCATAAGGCAAACTCAAGAAAAAATTGTTTTCAAGCATAATGGTAATTTGATTTTGTTAAATTTGAATCTGTATTTTAAATAACTGGCAGTTTTAATGAGAAAAGTGGAAAATTAAGTTTAACTTCATTGCCTTTGGCCAAATCTTTCTGAACTCAGAACTGAGTCATTTTCTCTGCATGAGTCTCTATCAACTACACATGTCCTTAACTCAGGTGCAGTCAGCACATCATTTTTTGATTGTCCTGCACTTTTGTCAAAGATCAACGAGTGTTTGGAGGAAATAGCTTATACTTTTCTGTTTTACTATAATCTTTTTATTCATTCTTATCCTCCATATTGCCTCCAAATCAGAGAAATATACGTTTTTCTTTTGTCCCATACCTTGAAACCCTAATTTTTGAAAAGCCAACATTTTAATGTATTTTTTATGTTGAGCAACATTAATAGACATTTGAAGGTACATACCAAGGAGGATATTTTCTTTTATAGTCAAAAGAGAAAGATTTGTGTTCTTTTTCATGTTCTGAGGAAACTAATAGTACCAAAACCTTCATTATGAAGCTTCAATATGGCAGACAAGCAGATACCCCCCCTTTTTAGCCATGTGCTATAGATGATGTACAGACCAGTTAGCTGGAAAAATATTTTTATATCTTTGATAAAGCATTTGTTAGATGCATGAAATTATCAAAATTTATATTTTTATTGTTTGCTAAACAAATAGACATAGGAGCAAAGTCAAGTTGTCAAGATGGACAAGATGTCAACAATCTTTTGTTTTCCATTTTATGATGTTTCATTAGAATCTTCATAGAAATTATAAACACCATATGAAACTTCACTTTTCAAAGTACCTTAGAGGTAACAGAAATATTTTGTTGTTAATTTGATTCTACACATCACTTGTCCCACTGTAGAAAGTATGGTCCTTGTTAAAATCTAACAGAATCAGATTTATACTGTAAGATGTATATTCATCTGTCACAAAAATCTCCTTTTTTTTGTTTTTCTACATTTTATTTTCAACTCCTGAATCATTTAATATCTTAGATATTTTCATAGATCCATCTAGGAAATGCCATGATAATGCACATTCATTGTTGTGATCTGCTCAGAGTAATTCAGAGGTCACCATTTTTAACTTACCATTGGTATTTGGGGTAGATTAAAAAGTTCTTACACTGTTTTGGAAATAATTACTTCTCTCAAAACATTCTTGTGAGATTCAATCTTTATGTTTATTTTCCCATCCCTTTCTCTACCATGACCAATCCCCAATTCATTTCTGTATAATTTGCCAAATAATTTTTGGGTCATTTATCTCTCTTAAGCAATTGCGTGTTTCCTTTTTTATGTCCTGAAATTATGAAGTTTTTTCAGTTATACATGACAGTAGAATGTATTTTGAAATATCATACATACATGGAATATAACTTTCAATTCTTATGATTGTACGTGATTTGGAATTACAATGGTCATATTCATATATGAACATAGGAAATTTATGTCCAATTCATTTTACTATCTTTCCCATTCCCATCAATCCTCCCTTCCCTCCATTCCCCCCTGTCCAATTCGGTAAACTTCCACTCCTCCCTCCCCCTGACTTTTTTTTTGCATGTCAGAGAGAACATCCGGCCTTTGGTTTGGGGGGATTGGTTTATATCACTTAAAATATTTTTATTTCTTTGATAAAGCATTTGTTGGATGCATGAAATTACCAAAATTTAGCATGATAGTCTCCAGTTCCATCCATTTGCCGGAAAATGCCATAATTTCATTCTTCTTTAAGCTGAGTCATATTCCATCATATATATGTACCACATTTTCTTTATCCATTCATCTGTTGAAGGTCATCTAGGTTGGTTCCATAGCTTAGCTATTATTTATTGAGCTGCTATAAACATTGATATGACTACATCACTATATCATTCTGATTTTAAGTCCTTTGGGTATATGCTGAGGAGTGGGATAACTGGATCAAATGGTGGGTGCATTCCAAGTTTTCTGAGGAATCTCTGTACTGTGTTCCAGAGTGGTTGCACAAATTTTCAGTCTCACTGGCAATATATAAGTAAACTTTTTTCCAAACATCCTCACCAACATTTATTATTACTTTTATTCTTGTTAATTGCCATTCTGACTGGAGTGAGATAAAATCTCAGTGTAGTTTTAATTTTCGTTCCTCTAATTGCTAGAGATATTGATACCATTCACATTTCTTCTTCTGTAAAGTGGCTATTCAGTTCCTTTGCCCATTTATTGATTGGATTATTCCTTTTTTGGTGTTGAAGTTTTTGAGTGTGTTATATATCCTGGAGATTAATACTCTACTTGAGGTGTGGTAAAGATTTATTCTCACTCGTAGACTCTCTCTTCACATTATTGTTTCTTTTCCTGAGAGAAAGCTTTTTAGGTTGAATCCATCCCAATTATTGATTTTTTATATTATTTCTTACATTTTAGGAGTCTTGATGAGCAATTTGGTTCGTAAGCTGACATAATGGAATATGCATCTATTCTTTTCTTCTACTAAGCTCTGGCCTAATGCATAGGTCCTTGATTCATGTTGAGTTGATTTCAATGCAGGGTGGGAAATGGGAGTCTAATTTCATTTTATTACATATGGATTTCTAGTTTGCCCAACACCATTTTTTGAAGAAGCTATTGTAAAGCCAAATGACCAGATGGAAGTAAAACAGGACCAGAACAGGCTTTATTCTGGGAGGAACACTCCCGGGCCATCCCCCATATCCTCATCCCCAACCCCCCCACCCCCACCCCCGTCACCAGGCTTGAGGGAGCGGAAAATGGCGCTGGAGCCTCGTGGCATACAGAATTTAAAGCCCCGCCCCTGTCTGGAAAAGGAAGGCTGAAGGCAGGAAGAGGTGTTGGTTTAGAGTCCAGTGTCCTCTGAGATTGACTGGGGGAGGCTGGTGAGGTCAGAGTCCTTCTGGGATGAGCCAGGAGTCATGGCGGCTTTCTTGTCGGAGGTTCATTATCAGCTACTGGGGGCTGCCATATTGGCATGTTCGACGCATACGCACTGCGTTCGTCAGGCGCAACTGACAGTGGTGCTCCCAGCAGTAGAGGGCGGGGAGGCAGCCCCACTGAGCGAGGAGGAACTTTCAGGAAGTGCCCCAGGGGCCGGGTGCTCTGGCAGCCCCGGACGGCTGCAGGTGTGGCGGAGAACCAGGGAGCCAGTGTCTCAGGCAGGCGGGAGCGAGGCGGGCGGCTTCTGTGCTTTGCAGACAGCATCTGCCTTGCTCGCCTAACCTAACAGCTATCTTTTTTCCAGTGTATATTTATGCACCTTTGTGTAGTATGAGATAACTGTATTTATGTGGGTTGATCTCTGTCTTCTGTTCTGTACCATTGATCTTCATGTCTGTTTTGGTGTCAATACCATGCTGTTTGTGTTACTGTAGCTCTGCAGTATAGTTTAAGGTCTGGTATTGTATTGCCTCCTGCTTCTGTCTTCTTCCTGAGGATTGCTTTTGCTATTCTGGGTCTCTTATTTTTCCAAACGAATTTCATGACTGCCTTTTCTATTTCTATGAATAATGTCATTGGAACCTTAAAAGGAATTGCACTGAATCTGTATAGTGCTTTTGGTAGCATAACCATTGTGGCAATATTAATTCTGCCTATCCAAGAACATGGGGGATCTTTCCATCTTCTTAGGTGTTCTTCAATTTCTTTCTCCAGTGTTCTGTGGTTTCCACTGTAGAGGTCTTTCATCCCTTTTGTTAGACTGATTCCCAAATATTTTACTTTCTTTGAGGCTATTGTGAAGGAAATAGTTTTTCCTAATTTCTTTTTCAGTTGATTTATCACTGATGTATAAGAATGCAATTGATTTATGGATGTTAATTTTATATCCTGGTACTTTGATGGATTCATTTATGAGTTCAAGAAGTTTTCTGGTGGAGTTTTTTGGATCTTTCATATATAGAATCATGTCATCAGTAAATAGAGATAGTTTGAGGTCTTTTATTCCTAGTTGTATCACTTTAATTTCTTTCTTCTCTCCAATTGCTCTGGCAAGAGTTTCTAGGACTATGTTGAATAAAAGTGGTTAAAGAGGGAATCTCTGTCTTGTTCCAGTTTTTAGAGGAAATGTGTTCAATTTTTCTCCATTTAGAATGATTTTGGGCTTGGGCTTAGCATAGATAGTTTTTACAGTGTTGAAGTATCCACTAGAATAGTAGGATATATACTAATCAAACATCCTATAATTCCCTTTTCTAGTGTTTTGAACATGAATGGATTCTGTATTTTGTCAACTGCTTATTCTGCATCTATTGAGATAATCATATGATTCTTGTTTTTAACTTTACTGATGTGATGAACTATGTTTATAAATTTCTGTATGTTGAACCAACCTTGCATCCCTCACTTGATCATGGTGCACTATCTCCTTCTTAGTATGTTTGTATGTGATTTGCCAGCATTTTATTAAGAATTTTTGCATCTATGTTCATCAGAAATATTGCACTGAAATTTTCTTTCCTTAATGTGTCTTTTGTTGATTTTGGTATACAAGTGATACTAGCCTCATAGAATAAGTTTTAAAGGGTTCCTTCCTTTTCTATTTCACAGAATGATATGAGAATGATTGAAGGGCTGGTAAAACTCAGCTAAGAATCTTTCTAGTCCAGGGCTTTTCTTTCTTGGTAGGCTTTGAATGGCATCTTTAATTTCATTGCTTGAAATTGAAGTGTTTAAATTTTCTATGTCTTCCTGATTCAATTTGGGTAGGTCATATGTTTCTACAAATTTGTTGATCTCTTTAATATTTTCTATTTTATTAGAGTATAAGTTTTCAAAATAGTTCTAATAATTGTCTGTATTTCAGTAGTGTCCATTTTGATATTTCCTTAGTCATTGCAAATTTTAGTAATTTGAGTTTTCCCTTTCTCTTGGATATCTTGGCTGAGGTTTTAGCAATTTTATTGATTTTTTCAAATAACCAATTTTGTCAATTTTTTTGGATTTTTTTGTTTCAATTTAATTGATTTAAATTCTGATTTTAATTATTTCCTGTGTTCTACTGCTTTGGGTATTGATTTCTTCTTCTTTTTCTAGGGCTTTGAGATGTAATGCTAAGCCATTTATTCATCAACTTTCTACTCTTTTAATGAATGAGCTCAATGCAATGATCTTTCCTCTTATAACTGCCTTCATAGTATCCCAGAGATTTTGTTATGTTGTATCACTATTCTCATTTAACTCTAAGTATTATTTTATTTCATCCCCAATTTCTTCTGCTATGCATTCATCATTCAATAGCATGTTATTTAGTCTCCAGCTGTTAGAGTGGCTTTCATTTTTATTATATCATTCATTTCTAATGTTAATCCATTATGATCTAATATGCAATATATTATCTCTCTCTGTCTTTTGTATTTGCTAAGCATTTGTTTGTGGCCCAAGATGTGTTCTATTTTAGAGTATTTGTGTGCTGCTGAGAAGAAAGTATATTTAGTCATTTATGGGTGAAATATTCTATACATGTCTGTTAAATCTAAATTCTTAATTGTTTGTTTTAATTCTATAGCTTCTGTATTTAGTTTTTGTTTGGAGGATCTATTGAGTGGTGAGAGAAGTGTGTTAAAGTCACCCAGTGTTACTGTGTTGTGACCTATTTCTTTCTTGTAATTTAGAAGGATTTGTTTGATGTGCATAGATGCTCCATTGTTTGGGGCACAAATATTTCTGATTGTTATGACTTGTTGATGTATAATTCCCTTGAGTAGTATATAATGTCCTTGTGTGTCTCTTATGATTAACTTTGGCTTGAAGTCCACTTGATCTGATATGAGGATAGAAACCCCTGCTTGTTTACAAGAGCCATGTGAATGATTTGTTTTTCCCATCCTTTTACCTTCAGTTTGTGGATGTGTTTGCCTATGAGGTGAGTCTCTTGGAGACAGCATATTGTTGGGCCTTGGTTTTTAATCCAATCTGCCAGTCTGTGTCTTTTGAGTGATGAGTTTAGGCCATATACATTCAATGTTATTCTTGAGGTATGATGTTTATTCCCTGTCATTTATTTAAAATTAAAAATATAAATTAGAGCCAGGGCTGTAGCTCAGTGGTAGAGCACTTGCCTCACATGTGTGAGTCACTGGGTTTGATCCTCAGCACCACATAAAAATAAATAAATAAAATAAAGATATTGCATCCATCTACAACTAAAAAACTTTAAATATATGTGTGTGTGTGTGTATACATATATATAAATTAAATTAAAAATCAGAAATAGCCCAGATTTACTTCTGATTTTTAATTTGAATTTGTCTCTCCATTGGTTCACTTTTCTTTTAGTATAGTTTATCCCTTTGCTAGTTTTTACTTTCATTTTTTATTTCTTCTTCATAAAATATTTTATTGAGGATGTTTTGTAGTGCAGGCTTTCTAGTTGTGAATTCTTTTCACTTTTGTTTATCATGGAAAGTTTTTATTTCATCATCAGTTCTGGAACTCAGTTTTGCTGTATATAGTATTCTAGGCTGGCATCCATTTTCTTTCAGTTTGGTGTATATTATTCCAAGACCTATTAGCTTTGAGGGTCTAGATTGAGAGATTGGCTGAGATCCAGACTGGTTTTTCTCTAAATGTTACCTGTCTTTTTTTTTTCTGGAAGCCTTTAAAATTGTTTCTTTATTCTGTTTGTTAGGCATTTTAATAATCATGTGTGTTGGTGTGGGTCTGTGGTAATTTTGAATATTTGGGTCCTATAAGCTTCTTGTATTTGATTTTCCACTTCAAATTTAGGTTTGAAAATTTTTCTGATATTATTTAATTGGACAGAAATATTATTTCATTGCATTAATTTGGTTTGTATCTCTGAGCCTTCATTTATCCTAATAAATCTCAAATTTGGTCTTTTCATGTTATTGCTTATTTCTTGCAAGTTCTGTTCATGGTCTTTTAACATCTTTTCTCCATAGTCAACATTGTTTTCAAGATTATATATTTTGTCTTCATTGCCTGAAGACAATATTTTGTCTTTTATATTGATAAATATAATTATCAATTATATTTTATATTGTCTGATTTTATATTGTCTATATATTGTCTATATATTTTCTCTTCAACACTATCTTCCAAGAGATCTAGTATGTGGGTGATGCTTTCAATTGAATTTTTAACTTGGTTTATTGATTTTTTCACTTTGAGGATTTCTACTTTTTTTTTTAGAATCTGTCACTTTATTGAAGTGACTCTTCACTTCCTGTATTTTATCTCTTATTTAAATCCTTATACCATTCTTTACTTTGCAGATCACTTTATCTATGTACATTCTAAATTCCTTCTCTGACATTTCTTCCACTGTGGTGTCCATGGATTCTGTTACTGGAGTATATTTGTTTGTTTGAGTCAATTTGTTTCCTTGCTTTTTCATGTTGTTTGTGTGTCTACCTATCTAACAGTATGGATCTGAGTAAGTAGAGTCCACTGTGTGGAGTTATAGTGTCCCTGAAGCTGTGCAGTAACCCACTGTTTAAGGGAAGACAAGTAATAACAACAACAATTTCAAACAATATATATCATTAAACCAAAGAGTCCTACCATGATGTCTACAATGTTAATTATCACAGTAAACAGAAATGGTATGAGCAGTTATTGCCTACAATGGAAAATGCAAGTTTGCAGAAAGGGTTTACAATTTCAAATGGTAGACAGGGAGAAAAGAGAAGCAATATATAGTGTGATTATTATGAGGGAGGAGGAGAGGAGGTAGAAGGAAAAAATTTAAGGAAGAGTAACAGAGAGAACAATAGAGATTTGTTGTTACCAGAAGAAAAGAGAGAACCAAGGGAAACAGGTAAGAGAAAAAACATATATAAAATAAAAAATTTTAAAAAATTAAAAATGAAAACAAAATACTACAAAAAAAACCCACTAAAATATACTAACCAAACATCCTATTCCTCAAAAAAAAAATTATCCATGGAAGATACCTGGCTTCAAAAATGCTAGAAATGAGGGAAAAAAACAATATGAATATCACAATTATATAAAGAAAAATAATAATAAAAAATCTTGATGAATAGTTAAAGAATTCTTTCTGTTGGAGTTCAAAATATTCTCAGCTTTTCTTCTCAGCAGTTTTAAGTGGCAACATGATGCTCCACCATCCAGATTGCTGGAGTGAGAGAAGTAATCACATAGGTGGAATTTCTGGAGGCAAGGTTTAAGCTTAAGTGATTTCTAAGCTCTTCTTTGAATACAAATTGGTCTGGAGGTTTTAGAGCAGCACACGTCCAGGACAAGTAATTGCTGGTCCATGTGGAAGAGTGTAAACAGGAATCTCCCCTGGGTTTCACCCATGTGGGGGGCAGCCAATTTTTCATCCCCTTTGTCACCTGCAGACACCATGTTTCCTGGTCTGCAGTTCAGTCTCCAATCTCTCCTATCTCTGCCCTTCTAAGGCCAGACTTGTCTCTCCCAGCAAGCCTTGCAAGCAGCCAAATTGGAAGGAGAAGGGTGGAGCTGGGTGAGTTTCCATGACCAGTTATCTTCTGTGTAAAACTCTATCCATGTTCGATTTTCTCCTGGTCACTTAAGCATACTCTATGTCATGTAGTTTGTGTTTACTGGACCTGTATTTGGGGCCAAACATGAGTTTGCCAGAATTGGCTCTCTCAGCTGCCAGCTCCCATGCTGCGGCTACAAAATGTTTTCTTCCATTGTTCTCTGAATGTCATCTATAGAGATGGCAGCTTCTTCCCCCACAAGGATATTGTACAGTGCATTTTTCAGGTTTTTTAAGCAAAGTCCTTGATCTCTAAATGCTCCATACCTGACACACCTTGGGCCTCTACAAAATTTGAGTTTTTTTAATTCTCTATCCCCACCTTTTGCTTGTGGAGGGACCACTCTGGCTGGTGCTTCCACTGTGGATTTCTTCCTGATTTTATTATATCCAACCTCCTGAGTTCCTGATCTGCTTTGATGGCCAGTTTTAAATTCCAGTAAAGCCCTCCCCCACTTTTTGTTCACCCATCCTGTGGAGAAGCTGCCTGTCTGCTTTCTTGATTTCACACAAAACAGCAGCCCGGAAAGTGACCTCCTTTATTCTGCCATCTTGAAAACCCCCAAATTTATGAAGTTTTGACCCTTCTTTTTATAGTAATGTCTGGGTCATGCTGATGTTGTATTACAATGTGCTTGTTTTCATTATCTGTGTTCTTGGAAAACATGGTCACAATTTTCACCATGTTGAAATTAAACTGATGTGAGAGACTGAATATAAAAATAGACAAGGGTCAGAACACATATGATGATAGAATTCCAATCCAAAGTTTCTACAGCAATCAGCAGAGTGATTAGGATTTGTTGAATAATCACCAGTTTTCCTTGTGTTTGGGGAAAGACAACATATTCCCCAAACCAATTATACAGGATGCTCTGCTTCAATTTGCCTATGCCCAGCACCCCTATGCCAATACCCTACAAACAAGTATAATGAAAGTCTTCTCTTTGTTCTACTACAAAACTTTTTTTAGCTCACCTGTCTGCCTTTGAATCTCTGCCAAATGCAAGTGGTGGGGATAATTCTCCTGCTATAGCAAGCTCAGAATAAAAAGATTCTCCTCTCATTTGAGTTGTTCATTTTTTATATAAGTAGTACCCCAATACAAATCACCATGGTTATTTTATAGGCAAAGTCAAACAGGTTTTTTCTTGCACTAGGGATTGAACTCAGGGGTACTCAGCCACTGAGCCAACACCCCCAGCCCTATTTTGTGTTTTATGTAGAGACAGGGTTGCACTGAGTTGCTTAGTGCCTCACCATTGCTGAGGCTGGCTTTGAACTTGTAATTCTCCTGTCTCAGGCTCTCAAAGTGCAGGGATTACAGGCATGCACCTGACTTAAACATAGATTTTTAATGCTCAGAATTACAATGCACTGAGGTTTGACACTCAAATTGCATTACAAAAAGAGCAACTTATTATTGGGAGCTACAAATCTTAACTGCCAACATCAATGGTCAGAGGTCAAAACAACAGCGTCTATGAAAGGCAGATAATATATGCTATATTCTTTTGACACTAAACACAATTTTTCTTTCAATCCCTATTTTTTGAGCTGCCTTTTTCTTCCACCTTTTCACATCTAGAAATTGATATTTTTGTATCTTGGGGGAGGTTTTCCTCAGGATATAGGACTTTTAGTGCTAAAAATAGAACAATAAAACCTAGAAAATTATTCACCCTATTTTTATCATGTTATCATAAAACTAGTAATAAAAGCTAGAAAAATTGACCATACTTCTATATTCATAGTTCATTCATCCTTCATATCCAACCAGGCTCTAGAGATGGTTTTTATCTCCCAGAGGTTGGCTTGTTGTAAGCTAATCTAGTGTACACTGTGAGGCCTCATGCATACACAGAATCCTTCCCAAGACCTTATTAGGGGCTCTGCTAATGTGTTCACAGTTCTCATGTTTTTCATAAGTTTTCAAAAGAAGAACCACCATCAGCTAAGACATCTCTCTCCACAGTGATTTCCCCTCCATCACACTTCCCTCACATTGAGTAGTGTTAGGGTGACCACAAGACATGTTTGGAATGTAGTTAAGGAGCAACTGAGTTGGAAATGTTTCAGTTTTCATTTATTGGAACATATTGGTGTGGTTTTCAGCCACTTCTGAGCACTTCCATAATTGCTAGCATTCCTATTGTAGGAATGGCTTCCAGAAGTACTCGTATTCTCATTGTGCTGATTCATGCTCCATCACTACAGGAAAGTGAAGGGGTGGAACTAATGGAACCTGTATACAACTAGTAGCTGATATGCAGAAAATTCTTCCAACTATCAAACACACATAATTTTTAAAGAATAGTTGGTTCACATAAGTGCCTAGTCAAAACAAAAGTTATTTTGAAGTAGAAATATGATTTTAATGCAGCATGTATAATTAGAAAATTGTCATACTTTTTCTTCCTTTTTAGATGAATAATCTTTAAAAGAATTTTATCAGAATTCCTGTTTTTGGAGGGTACAATCTGCAGCAGTACTACAACCAGCACATAAGATTGTATATAAAGCCACAATTTTTGTTTGCATCCAAAGTATCAATAAAAATGCAATCAATGGAAAAAGTCTTAATTTATCTATAGAAAATACAATTATCATTGTCATATGAAGATATTAAAAAGTATATATTAAAATATTTATATATCAATGATATATTTAGATGCATCAAGAATGTAGTTTTATATATTATCTGAAATTCATGATATTTGTCAGCCTTTAGAAATTAATATTTTATTATTTCTTTGTTAGAAACAGATACTTGTTTTCTTAGCTAATTTTGCATTTGTAATTTTGAACACCTTTTCTCAGAGCCTTCACATTTGTATAAACTTCAAGCCTCACAAAACTTGGGTTATCTAGTCATCTCTAGAATTTGTCTCCTCACTCTCATCCTTCACACTGGTTCAGAAGTTCATCGGCTCACATTCAAGTGAGACACCAAACAAAATATCTGGCTCACAGCTCTCCTTACTCCAGTCAGTTCTCCCTGCTGCCACCAAGGTTAATGATCTAAAGTGTGAATCTGCTTATTACCATGGGATACAAAGCAGTGTCCTTGACAAGATGCCAGTAATGTTCCACAGTCACACTTTGTTGTCTTGAGTTCCCCATGCTACTGGAACCACAACCTTACATGAAACTCCTAACATTCTTTCATATTGCATTTTGTGCACTGATGCACCCTCTCTGTGATGTAAGATCTGACTATTCTTTAAAAGTGGGACTCAAATATCACATGTCTGTGAAGATCTGCTGAACTATCCACCATTTATAAGTTCTCAAAACATTTGGCATATTTTTTACTTCAGCACTTTTTACTTTGTACAACATGTGAATATATCCTCCTAAATAGTAAGTTTCTTGAGAGCAGGTCTTTAATTTTTACTGTATCATGAGTGGAGAATGATGCTTGCTTGACTTAGTACTCATTCATTCATTAATCTTACTTTTCCATGTATGTAGTCTGTTCTATGTGTCAGACATTCTTCTGAGTATTAAGCGTAAGGCTTGTAGTAGTAAATGAATGATAGGTTACCCTATGATTTTACTGGAAGATAAATACATTTCACCTTTATGCCAAGTTCCTTCTTGTCATTGTAATAAAGTGAACAGAAAATGTTCCCTCTTATGTTCAAATATTATGTGGTATTAAGATAGAACTGAGCTAGAATCAAAATAGATTGAGTTTGTAGGCTATATTAGCTGGAGTCAAGAGTATGTTATGTAAATATCTCTGGTAATAATTTTCTTTTCTTTAAAATGAAGTAATTATTTTCTACCTCACAGACATACTCTAAGAATTAAATGATATAATATGGATGAAAGTGGTTTGCTAACCAATGTCTTACACAAACTTAAGGTGCTATTGATCTCAAATGAAAAGTGTTACTGCTCTCCAGCATCTGGGAACATCTTTCATTTACACTTTCAACGGTGAATCAATGTATTAGTTTATACCCTGATACTGCCCTTCTAGGATGAAAACCACCAAATTCTATTTGCTCAATCAAACTGCAATAACACTCAATTCTCAGAGATAATGACATTGAACTGAAACTAAATGGAAATACTTTTTGCTAAATCATAATCACAACTTTAAAGCTGAAGGTTAAAATGGAACTATGTGAAGTGTAATGACAAATGCGGGATATTCTAACCATCACATTCAAATTCAATCCTTAGCAGATTAAAGGCAGCATTTTGCCTCACAATTATTTTAAATGTAAAATATGTTTAATCTTTTTTAATTTGAGAACTGTTGGGAACCAGACCTATGCCTACTATATCCACTATATGTCAAAACCTATCAACACATGCTCATGCTCCTTGATATTTCTCTTTATGCAGAATAAGATTAGATGTGTTGCCACTATCATCTTTTTATATCCATTATCATTTTTAAACAAAGGTGTATTCTTAAGAATCTGGACAGTGATTTAATAGAGAAGAGGATTTCTTTGGGGGAATTTCTAACCATTTGTGAAATGCTTAACTGATTAATTGAGAGGTAATACAAAACTTTTAGAAAATAATTGCAAGCCATGTCTCCATACTAACCATGAAACTTATTCGGTAGCATTTTATGAGCATAGAGAAAGAAAATAAATGGGACCTCGTAGAGTAGTGTGCATCATTGTTTTTCATTCTATTGGTTCTTTCCCCAAATTCTGCTGATAAATCCCCTGCTCATTTTTTTTTTTTTTTTTTTTTAGGGAAATGGTACATATGCACTTATGCATATCTCACTGTAGAAGTAAGCACATCACTCATTTCCTGAGCTAGGAAGACAATCCAGACAATGTTACAAAAATATTTATTTAGACTATTTCAAATACAGAATCAAAAAACTAGAATCCTTTCCTTTGTGATGATAAAGTTGAAAATACATGGACCTGGGAGCCCTTGGTGCCATAATTCCAGCTTGCAACAAACACAAAGAGACAGATAAAATACAGCAAAAATTGGGAGGGTTTGAGGTCACATACTACATTTAAAATTCCCCTGGGTAGACAGAAAGTAAATTTCAGGAGTAGCCAAAGTCATACAGTAATAACAAGAGAAGAGAAAGAAATATGAGAAATAAATCATTAGAAATAAGAAAACAAAGGAAAACAGGCTAGATTAAGTAGTTGTTGGACCCAAAGACAGGTCCAGGAAAATGAGAAATATCTTAGAATGCAGAGTTTTTTTTATATTCTTGTTATTCAAGCCACAGTGTATACTTAAGTGCACCAAGGTCAACCTTACTCTTCTGAAGATGGATTCTCTCTGTGTGGACCACATGACAACATTCGAGTCTCCATTCCTGGAGTGACCATATATCCCATATAGACAACTAGGCAGAAGCAGATCTTACCAAGTGAATTCTGGGAAAGTCTTTTTAACAGGCACATCTCTGATGTGTGTGCCCTTCAGCTGCTCACCTTTCTCACTTTTATTATTCCCCTTTAATGCCTGGAGAAAGGGCACAATGATTAAAGGCACAGTGATATTCTCCAACTCCATCCATTTACCTGAAAATGCCATAATTTCATTCTTCTTTAAGGCTGAGTAATAGTCCATTGTGTACAGATACCACAGTTTCCTTATCCATTCATCTATTAAAGGGCATCTAGGTTGGTTCCACAGTTTAGCTATTGCGAATTGAGCTGTTATAAACATTGATGTAGCTGTGTCACTGTAGTATGCTGATTTTAAGACCTCTGGGTACAAATCAAGGAGTAGGATAGCTAGGTTCATCAAATGATGGTTCCATTCCAAGTTTTCTAAGGAAATCTCCATACTGTTTTCCATAGGGGTTGCACCAATTTGAAGTCCCACCTGTAATGAATGAGTGTACCTTTCCCCCAGCAGGCACCCTTGTCAAGTGTTTTGCTGATACATAATGGGGGAGGTAGCAAGGGAAAAATGGAGGAACATTGGATTGGGCAGAGGGGAGTGAAGGGAGGGAAGGGGATCTGGGGGTGGGAAAGATGATGGAATAAGACGGACATTATTGCCCTACAAACATATATGATTGCTCAAATGGTGTGACTCTGCATCATTTACAGCCA
The DNA here is from genome assembly GCA_028644305.1 of Xerus rutilus. Lineage (NCBI taxonomy): Eukaryota > Metazoa > Chordata > Mammalia > Rodentia > Sciuridae > Xerus > Xerus rutilus. The sequence continues at coordinate 119,170,689 of CM053402.1, forward strand.
GATAAATGAGAAGTTGTGCTCCATTTGTGTACAATGAGTCAAAATGCATTCTGCTGTCATGCATAACTAATTAGAACAACAACAAAAAATGTACAATGACCATTTCACACTACAAGGATGGCAGTAAAATGCTAAGCATGGTGGTAAAGAAGTCAGAAGAAGACTGAGTTTTGATCCTACATTTTGGTTAGTAGTACCAGCACTGGTCAGACTATACTCAGACTTTTTGTCAAATGAAAAATCTTCAAGGTTTAAACTTGAACATTCCCAGCATCTGAACAAGGGCCAGATTCATGAAGCAACATCTGTCCTGCCTGAAGCCCATTTGTCCTGCTTTATCAAAATACCGCATACTGAGTAATTCATAAAGAACAAATTTATTTCTCATAGTATGGAGCTCAGAAGTCCAAGATCAAGGCGCTAGCAGGTTCAGTGTCTAGTGAGGGCTTTTTCAGGCAGTAATCCCTTCATGACAGCAGAGCCTCATGACACAATCATTTCCCCCAAAATGCCCCACTTCTAAATACCTCCACAACAGGGATTAAGTTTCAACATGAATTTTGGAAGGAACAAATATTCAAGCCATAGGAGATCTTCTACTTTTTATCCATAACACCTTCAGCATTAGCAGATGTTACTACAAAACTCCAAGAGAAACCCTAGGACTCATACCTTTCTTCTAATATTTTTAGCTGTCAAGAAGTATGTCAATTATGTCTAGCTGTGGCAAGTTTTCCCTCCTTGGAGTGGCACATATTACCTTTCTAAAATTAATGTTCATAATGTGCCATCAGTTAGTGAAATATTCAGGAGTCAATTTATGATTTAAATGGACTTACTTAATCCTTATTATATAATGCAGAGCTTGTAAGCCATTTCATCACACAATATGGAAATTTCAATTTTCCACATCTTTAATCTTAATACCTTGGTTTATTTAAAATCAGATAGTTATACTATTTTAAAATTAATTTTATTAAATAGATCAATGTCTTATGAAAATAATTCTTAAAAGTTCATTTTGGTCTTCTACCTATTATAATTGATCTAATATTAAATATGATTAGAGTCTAAACAACATTATACCTTTAGAAATAAAACATAACTTTTTTAAAAAATAGTTTCTAAGTCATTTGTGATTAAATAAAGATTATTTTTGTTAATCTATAACTTTTTGTTCTTTTTCTTTTCTTTTCTTTCTTTTTTTTTCTTTAGTACCGAGGATTGAAACCAGCAGTGCTTAACGAATGAGGCATATAGACAGCTATTTTTAAAAAATATATTTTATATAGAGACAGGGCCTTGCTGAGTGAATTCATGATCCTCTTGCCTCACCTCCTGAGCCTCTGGGATTACAGGCATTGGACACAGTGCCCAACCCTTTCAGTCCATAATTTTAAGGCACTATATTCCATAAAAAATAATAATGGGACTGGGGTTGTGGCTCAGTGGCAGAGCGCTTGCCTTGCACATGTGAGGCCCTGGGTTTGATTCTCAGCACCACATAAAAATAAATAAAAATAAAGATATGTCCATCTATAACTAAAAATAAAAAATAAGAAAAAAATAATAATGATCATTTTTCCTCAATCACATTCTTTTTAACAATGGCCATGTCACTTCAGATCATTCTGTCAGAGTGATTCTGACATTATCCTATCTTTCAGTCACCTTCCTGGATTACTTTAATTTTTATTTCTCTTTCCTTTCCAATATTTCATATACATTAGTGATCATGACAGGTGTTTACTGATATTTATTTTTAATGCCTCCATATTTCCTTTTTATATAAAATTAAAATGGCTGATAATGAGTTCCTTATTCATTGCCATTCCCAAAATAGCAGTACAATTGATTTTTGAACAACACAGAGGTCAGGGGCATGGACTCCACCCCTATAGCAGTGGAAATATCTCTGTATAGCCTTTGACTCTTGAAATCTTAACTACTAATAACCTGCTGCCAAGTGAAATCCTTACATGATAAGCAGTTAATTAGCTCATATTGTGTGTGTTCTATTGTTATACATAGTACAAAGTATTTGAGAATGGCAAAAGATCACTTTTTACTATGATAGGCTATCTAGTAGAGAGACAAACTGCTTATTTGGAGGTGATTATCATCCTCTGCTCACAACACTTGAGTTCATCACAAGAGAAAAGGAGGTGGCCACATAATTATTATAGTAGTATAGTATTACTATAGTTAAATTTATGCAGTTATGATTGAATGTTGCTTTTGTCTTGTTTATATTTCTCAAATATGAATAGTAGTACCATATACAGTCTGCAAGTGTTTGTGTGCACAAGTTTTGATAAATTTTAACTTTTAAAAATATTTGTGTGTATTTTATGGTAGCAAATGATAAAATAAACTACTATCTGAATATATTTTGTGCATTCATGATATAATTTCTAATTTTTCCCCTTGTTTTTATCTTCCTAAGCTATATAGTTTTTCTATGTCTTTTTCAATTTGTCACAAATTTCCAATAAAAATCTGTGATTAAGTGGAACCAAGTAGTTCAGATTTTTGTTGTTCAGGGTCGACTGTACTTGATAAGCTTCATAATAAGAAAATCATATGGCCTTTCCCCACGTATATGCCATGGCCTAAATTCCATAGTTCACCTTTCCCTGACTGATGTGACCTAAAATAATGCTCAAAAAAATAAAATCTTGATACATTTTTCTTATTTCTCCTATTCCTTAACCTTTACCACTTCTGACAAATCTAATGATGACATCTCTATAGTTTTATTGGTTACAGGAATTTTTAGACTTCTTATATGAAAATTAACATTTTTACTTTGTGTTTCATTTCCCAAATACTCTGTCAAATTCCTTCCAAAAATCTGAAAAATCATTCCAATTGTCACAGGTTGCCTTGTTTCTTCCTAATGTACATATAAAAAAATGTATTTATTGCTTTAGCAATGTTCTAAAACATTTTATAATACAGTACTTTCCCATTATAATTAGTTTATGTGTTCATATGTCTCTTCCCCAAATACACATTAATACTTTATCCCAGTTCAGAACTGTGCCTGGCACATACAAGGTTTTCAATCAATACATTTTAGCTGAATTTGACCACAACAGAATTGGGGCTAGAACTAAGTCTTACTTTCTTTATAACTGTTAAGGAAAACATGCAGAACACACTTAGCAAATATTGAAAAATTGAAAATTAGGCCAAAACTAAAACTTAGGCCAGAACTAAAAATCTGGTCAGAAAATTGTACCAGTCTTTTCCCTCTGGAACAGGAGTCTGTGCATTGCACCTTACTCTTCCTACTAATTACAACTAAAAATCCCAGACAAAATAAAGACATATAAGAGGGCTCTGAAGGAAGAGAGAAAAATACAAATGAGTTAGAGATTTTATGACTTAAAAAGTGACTAAGAAGTAAATTTTCTGTGTTTCTATTGTTGGTTTTACTTCCTATATATTCCTGCCTGGGTACTAGAGAAGCCCATAAAACAGAAATGCCAATAGAGGCAGACAAAATTTAAAAAAAAAAAACAAGGAAGCATGGTTTCTCTAGAGAGAGACTGAGAAAAAGATGGCAATGCAAGATATAACCCTTTAGACTATGTCTAGCCTCCTCCAGTGAACAGCAAGATAAAAGCTGCGCCTACTGCTTCCCTGGGGTGTTGCCTTCCCAGAGTCTGTAAACAAAACCCCATCTTTCATCCCTGCCCTACTCTGAGGAGGTATCATCCCTATGTCTTTCCACCATTCATTGTCACTACTGTGTGTTGGAGTCCTAACAACCATTCCCATACTGCGCCAACTTGAAAAGGGCTACATCCTCTCTCAGTCACAGTGATCACTGTAAGGTTGTGATTCTGCAATAAAATAGCTGTGTGAATCATTTCAACCTAGAGCTGACTGAAAATCAGCAAAAGAGCATCATCCTTTCCTCTCTTCACCATAGTCTTTAGAGATCGTGAAGTGAAATCCTGTTAACTATTCTAATTTTGCACTAACTAAATGACAAAGCCAAAGCACCCAGCTTCCACACAATTCAAAAGTGGAGAGTATGTATAAGGAGAGAAGGGAATTTCAGGATAAGATCTGCATAGGAAGTTCTAAGCAAACTCCAGAATGGCTTGAGCATAAAAGAACCAAAGGATTTTGGAACTGGTACTTTATCGAAAAACATATAAATAATGCAGACCACAATGGCACTGTAAAGGTTCTGAAACTAACATTTAAACAATAGTCCACAAAAGTAAGCCAGATATGAATTCTGAACATTGTGTGTATAGTAAGGAATATTGGCTGCATAGAAAGAGAATGTAGAAAATAATCTTATCATATAAAACTAATATCTCTTGTGAACCATACAAAATCTTCAAAGAAAGACTGGCAAATTGAAACCAGAAATAAAAAGAATCATACACTATGAGAAAGACAGTTTATCCAAGGAATGCAAAGCAACCTTAGTATTTGAAAGCCAAACAATGTAACATGTTATATTTACAATATAGTCGTTGTCCTTCAGTATCCATAGGTTCCAGGACCCCTCACAGATATGGAGGTCTGTAGATGCTCAAGTCCCTGCATATATACATCCTCCGTATACTTTATCTCTAAATTGTTTTCAATATCTAATGCAATGGAAATATTAAGCAAATAATCATTGATTGTTTAAGAAATAATGACAAGAAAAACATTTGTTCATGTTCAGTACCAAGGCAATCATATTTTTCAAATGTTTTTGGTCTGGAGTTGTTTGAATCAGTAGATGTAGAAACCATAGATATAGAATGCTGAATATATAAAGAAGAAAAGCATGATTATTTCAAATAATGCAGAAGAGATATTTGCCAAAATGCAATGCCCGTTCATACAAAAATGCTTAGCAAACTAATAGGAAAAATCTTTAATCTGATGAAGAGTACCTATCAAAAATAAATACTTACCATAACACCTGCTGATGAAAACTATCTTCTCCCTAAAGTTGGAAGCAAAGCAAAGATATTGATTATTACCACTCCTATTCAACATAGTACTGGAAGTTCTAGTCTGTGAAATAAGGCTAGAAAAGGAATTTAAAATCAAGCAGATTAAAAAAGAAGAAATGTTTACTGTCCCTACTCACAGATGTCATGATTGTCTACACAGAAAATTTCAAGCAATCTATTTTTTAAAAAACTCCTAGAACTATCAATTGAACTTAGCAAAGTCACAGAATATGAGACCATGGCAGAAAAATTAAATATATTCCCACACAGCAATAATGAATAATTGGAAATTAAACTTAAAAACTTCCATTACTACACCTCCCCAAAGTTGAACACTTCATTTTTCACTACAAATACATTTTGAAAACACTTCTACAGTATATGTGTGCCTCAAACTATAACATACTGATGAAAGAAATCAATAATAACCTAAGTAAACGAAGAGAAACACCCTATTAATTGAAAGGTGCAGCATAACTCAGTTCTCTCAAAGCTGATTTATAAAGTTCAGTTTTTATCAAAGTCTTGAAAGAATAGCTTTTATAGAAATGCACAAGACATTTCTAAAATTAACACAAAAAAGCAAAGGGACAACAAAATAGTTAAAATGATTTATAAATGTATAAAACAAAGTTGAAGAAATCACATTATCAGATTTTATAACTGTATATTTTACATTTGTACTAGTACAGTACACATGAAAATATATCTTTTCAGATATTTTTGATCTGAGGTTGGTTGAATCAGCAGAAATAGAAACCACAGACACAGAGCATTGACTATATAAAGAAAAAGCATAATCATATCAAACGATGCAGAAAAGATGTTTGCCAAAATGTGTACTATGAATACAGACTATACAATTACATTTCTGTTAATTAGAAATATAGGTGGAAAAACAGATACAAATATCAACGGACCAGAATAAAGGCCCCACTAATGGACACACAAAGGGTACTTAGGACTGATTTTTGAAAAAGATGCAAAAGCAATTCAATGGCAAAAGGATAATTTTCTTACAAATAGGAAAACTGAACATCACTGGGTAAAAAACAAGCCACAACCTAAATTTAAATTTTGAGGTAATATAAAAACTACCTCAAAATGGATTTTTAGATATAATTAATCCAAAACTAAAAGTTTTAAAAGATAACACAGGAAAAAAATTATATATATATATATATATATATATATATTGAACTCAGGGCCACTCAACCACTGAGCCACATGTCAAGTCATATTTTGTGTTTTATTTAGAGATAGGGTCTCACTGAATTGCTTAGTGCCTCTTCATTGCTGAGGCTGGCTTTAAACTCGCAATTCTCCTGTCTCAGCCTCCCAAAGTGCTGGGAATACAGGTGTGTGCCACTGCACCTGGCTAGGAAAAATATTTTTGTTACCTTAGGTTAGTTAACAAGTTTATGATACCAACTACACCATTTACAAAACACTAATTAACAAAATTTCATAAAAGTTAAAAAGAAAAATTTGCTGTGTAAAAAGTACTGTCAAGAAGCTGAAAAGACACTCTAAACACTGGGAGAAAATTTGTACAAGCTGCTTATGTTACAGAGGTCTTATGTCTGGAATGTGTAAAGAAGTTTTTAAAGTGGAATCATAAAAACAAAGAATTCAATTAGAGAATGGGCAAAAGTCTTTGAACACATACTTCATCAAAATGACATGTCAGTGGCAAAAAATAAATAAATAAAACCCACAAAAACAAATACATAAAAATATTAGACTTTAAGGAAAAGCAAATTAAAACTACAATGAAATAACCACCATTTACATATTAAAATGACTAAATTAATAAATAATGACAATACAGAAGCCTGAAGAGAATGCAGACCAAGTGGCTTTTTCACCCACTCTTAATGAGAATTAAAAATAGTCTGCCACACTGAAATAGAGTTTTAAAATTTCCTCTAAGTTTAAGTATATACTTACCAAGTAATCCTGGGTATTTATACTATAGAAATAAAAACTTATGTCATTTAAAAACATGTCCATGAATATCCAGAGCATCCTTACCTATAATAGTGAAAAACTAGAAGTGACTTAATGTCTTTCAGCAAGTAAATGGGATCCAAAGTGGTACATGCATGCAGTAGAATACACTAAGGAAAAAACTATTGATATAAACAGCTAGTTGAGTGCATCTCAAAAATTATTAAGTGAAAGTAACAAGACCAAAAATGAACACAAACTGTGTGATTTATTTATATTAAGTTCCAGAAAATCCTAAACTAAGCAGAACTAAAGATTCATGGTTGCCAGGGCTTAGGTTTGGTGGGGAGGGTGTGACCAGGAAGGTATAAAGCAAATGAGTTTCTTGAGATTGTAGAACAGTTTTCTATTCCAATTGTGATGACTATATGGATCCACATTTATTATAAAATGTTATAGAACTATACTTTTAAAGTAGTACATGTAAAAATGTGGGTTCAGAATCTGTAGTTTGCTTGATAGCACTGCACCAATGTCAATTTCCCAATTTTTTATAATGTACTATGGCTATGTATAATGTCAATATTGGGAAAGCTATGTGTAGGGTACATGCAAACTCTCTGTATTATTTAATGCAACTTCTTGAGAGTCTTAAACTACTTCAAAATAAATTTTAATAAAGACAATCTCAAAATATTATATAATTCATTATTTCACTTGTGGAACTTACTTTTACACAGTGTCAGTGATACAGAACAACCAGTAGTTTCCAGAGGTCAGAGTTGGAGTGAGGGAAGGTAACATGGGAAAGTTCTATTCTGATTTTGATAAGGGTTATACCAATCTATACATGTAATAAAATTTTATAGACCTTTGTAGCAAAAAACAACAAACACACACAAAAAATAAAAATAAGTACATGTAAATTGGTGCAATATGAATAGTCTATAGTTCAGTTGATAATATTGTATCAATTTCCTTGTTTTGGCAGTTGCACTATGGTTTTTATGAGATGTTATCATTAGGAGAAACTGAGTGAAAGGTATACAAAAACTCTCTACTATTCTCTATAACTTTTATTTGAATCTAAAATTATTTCAAAGCATAAGTTTAAAAAATGACTTAGAGTATTATTTGGTGTGAATGCTTAATTCAGAAGCCTTTCTCCTGCTCCTACCCTTTGTTATCTGTCGCTTAACAACCTCATTTCTCATTGAGAAGCATTACAAATGGAAAAGTGCCACTGAATTACTTCCCACTGACTGTAAAGCAATCACATTATTGCTTGGCAACCAGCCCAGGGTTATGGACAAGCAGTTACTGAGGAAAAAGAAAAAAAGCTCAAGTGCAGTTTTTATTTGAAATTTTCCCTGAAATGGAAAGATGCTCATCAGCGTGGGATGGGAGTGTGCCTAGTTTGATGGAACATAAAACTGTATGTAATTTTGCTGAACTAATATAAGAGATTTTTGTCACGCTTCCAACGATAGTATTAAAACAATAATACTCTGAAGCATTTGATTCACATTTAACCAACATCATATTAACAGGTCAGATTTAAGCAAGCACTGTAAAATAATTCTGTAAGCAAGCTACCAGTCTATTTCAACAGAACTGATTTTATTTGGTGGGAGTGTATTCAAACGATGATTAGTAAAACTCTGAATTTCTGTTATATAAATAAAACAAATGAAAGACAAAAAAAAGGCCAGGTTTACTAAATTAATGTTTCCTCCTGCTATGAACATAAAGCAGATGGTTTTATATTCTCACAAATTCCATGCAAAACTAGATTAGTTTCCATCAAATTAAATTCGTTAAACTTTTCTTTATTAAAAAATTCTGAAAATTCCCGGGCGCGGTGGCGCAAGCCTGTAATCCCTGCACTTAGGGAGGCTGAGACAGGAGAATCGCGAGTTCAAAGCCAGCCTCAGCAATGGCGAGGCACTAAGCAACACAGTGAGATCCTGTCTCTACATAAAACACAAAATAGGGCTGAGGATGTGGCTCAGTGGTCGAGTGCCCCTGAGTTCAATCTCCAGTACCCCCCCCAAAAAAATTCTGAAAATTAAAATTGTGACTTTTTGTGAACAAAAGTATGTGAGAAGAAGTGCTGAAAATATATTAATTTGATGACTTTAAATTCGTATCAAAGATTTGGAGCTCACACATAAAATATGGACAATGTTGAGATTCACCTGGCTCTATTTCCCTAGAAAACAGTGGTGATTAAAAATTCACCCTCACATTTCTGTTTCCTGAAATCTCCCCAGAATTTTGTGTTCCAGGAAACATTTTTCCCTAAAGAATCTCACTGCCTCATAAACATAGATGAGACTGGCTGTCTTCTCTTTTATTAACTCTCATAAGACTTGTGCATAACTCCCTTTAATATCTGTGACAAGACCAAACTCAGACCCTCCAAACTCTTGTCTCAATAATGATTTAAAGAGGTTGGAATGGTTTCTCTCCTTGAAACCAGCTAGACACAGAGATAAACATTTCTTGTATAACTTATTAAGACTTCTCTGATTGTAAAAATAATTGCAATAGTAATTAACTCTACCTGTAAATTGTCTGCTCCTACCTGTAGAAGTCTGTGGCAAAATTGCCCTTCCAAGACACTCTGATCTTCAGATAGAGGGTGGTCTTCCTAAGTCTAGACTGAATTAAATTGCTCCTTAATTGTCCAGAGCATTTTTTTCTTTGACAAAATAAAATGCAATAAGTGGTTTTGATTTTTGTTTAATAATGTATTGTTTTATATGGAAATGATTTTAATGCAAGTTTTAAATTTTGAATGAAACTCCAAACTAATAGCACAGTTGTTTATGAATATACTTGAGAAAAATTACAAGGTAGAACATAAGCTGTATGAATACATGGCACTGTGGAAGCACTGATAAAGTCAACTCTAAAGCCAGTTAAGATCTTAAGAAGTCATTCTTAGCAATCAGACTATGTCATCAGCCAGCAGGTTCACAGAGAGGATATTTTCCTACCAATTTAATACTTCATAGTTAAACTGGAGGTCACTTCCTAATACTGAATTTGTAACTCAATAATAATTATTCCCAGAATTTTGGGGGCAAAACTAAGTACAACATATCAAGAAAACAGAATTGAGAAGATATAAATTAACCATTTCAATCTCCCTCTCCTACACACAGTGAAGATATGAACAGTTCTAATAATAAAATCTCTGATGGGCTGGGTTGTGGCTCAGTGGTGGAGTGCTTGCCTAGCATGTGTGAGGCACTGGTTTCAATTCTCAGCACCACATATATGTGAATGAAATAAAGGTCCATCAACATCTAAAAAAAATATTTTAACAAAATCTCTTAGACTGGGGATTCAGATCAGTGGTAGGGCAATTGCCTAGCATGTGCAAGTCTCTGAGTTTGATTCAAAACACACACACACATACACACACACACACACACACACACACACACACACATTTATTTGTTGATTTTCTAAGACAAAAACAAATAGACAAAGTGGAAAAGGCATTGGTTGTTAATAAAAGAACCATGTTGTCTTTAATACCAGAAAAGAAAAAAAAACATTCATTTATCTTTGACAAAGAATTGGTAAAGGTTATTTAGGGGAAAGATTAGGGATAATACAAGGAGCTCTATGAAAAGGAAGAAAAGAAGTACTTATGAACTTAATGATGTTTTCAAGTCATCAAAGATAAAAAGATTGCATTTTGACTAAAAACTGATGTTAATTTTTCAGACTCTTTATCATTCTTTTTATCTGTCACCAAATTCTGTAAGTTTTCTACTTCAATACTGTTTATATCTACCTTCTTTCCATTTCCATCATAACTCCCACAGTCCCATCTAAAATTATGTCTCAGTGAGATCACTGCAACAGCTCCATGCAGGTTTCTGGAGATCCACTCTTGCCCTGCTACCCCTCAAATCTCTTTTTTCTCACTGTGGTTATTTTTTCCCACTTAAATTTCAAATTTGAATTTTCATTTTTATAGCTAGTTATCTTATATATTTCACATTCTTTCTAGATTTAAAGTCAAACTCTCTTAACATACTCTATTTAACATTAAAATTATTTTACTTCTGCCAAGGTTATTTGTGCTTTCTCTTTCTTTAACTGCTTTTTCCTTGTTCCTTCTTAGGGTCTTTACACATATTTCCCCCTCTGTCCAGAATATTTCTTTTTTCATTTCCTTTTTTTGTCCCCCTAACTTATTCTTATTTGACTCAATCTGGAGGAGCTAGAGAAACTTGCCCTGGCCGTTCTTCATTTCAAAATCAGATTTATAATCTAATTAAGGTAACAATCTTCACCTTTATGACATTTATCAAATTATAAACAAAAAGAGTAATTTTTGTTAGAGCATGATATCAAAGCAGACAGGCTACAGTTTAGTTTGCATAATAACACCTTAGAATTCTCTTATTACATAGTGTAGAAGACTTTAGTATCAGGATGTTAAAATTAAGACAAATCATTTAATTCACAGTATGTTGTCAAAAGATAAGTGCTCCATGCAGAGATTTTAAGACTGAAAAATTACCAGTCAATGGTCCTTTGGCCCAGTTAAGGCAAATTGTTCCACATTATTAAGTGGATAAAGTAAAAACTCTAAAAGGACAACTAGCCTTTTGTGGAGCAAAATGAAATATTTGTAAATATTGGCTGAGTGAGACTTTCCTGGCAACATTAGAAACAAAGTCAGCATTTCAGAAAAAAATCAGCAATTCAGAAAGGCAATAAGTTGTAGAACAAAAGCAGAAACGTAGTCAGAAAGATTGTACAACCATTTCTGGTGGACATTCTTGGCTATTCCTGAGGGCTTTAGGAGATTTGGAAACAGTTATGAGTCATTAATTTTTTTTAAAGATTTAATATGCTTTGTTTTGAAATTCTATAAATATAATTCTAATTAATACAAAAAGTTACATATTGAAAAAAATTGTTCAGATAAATAAGGAAAATTGATTTACACTTCTCTACAACATATATGCTTAGGACTTTATTGATAACAGAAAAGTGGATAAATCTTGGATAAATAAATTTTGTTTATTCAAAAAAGACTGAGTTGGAGAGATGGAATGTAGGAAAATTCCAAGAGACTAATAAAAAGGAAAAAAAGTCTGGAAATCTGAGTTTGGAATAGTAAACATAAGAGAAATCAGATAGAAGTCCAACATCATGGTTGTCTTAGAAAAGAGAAAAGAGACAAACCATAATTAATACATGTAAACCAGGAAAACTAAAGGGGATATAAGATTGGTATTTCACATAGATAATTATCCTTGGAAAAAAGAAAAATGTCTGAATGAAAGCATTTTCAACATATATGTCTGTTTTTAATACACATTGACATCAACCAAATGTGATTTTAAATAAAGACAGTTAAATTAATAAGAAAACAATCTTTTTAAGGGAGAATCAGTAAAATATGAAAAAACATGACCATTAATTGTGTATGCATAAAATGTTTGAGGACACTTAAAATACAATCATATATGGGCAAAATGTTTAAAGAAATAAGAAATGCATTTTTAAAACCAAGAATAAGAAAGAACACAGGATAATGAGAAATGACCAAATTAAAAAAATTTTGTTGACATGAAAATACTAAAGGAGAACAAACTGATTAGACTGACCTAAAGTGAAATGAAACAAACACTTTAAACTATTTAAAAGAATGATAGAAGTTATACATAAAACTTTTACTCAAAAGAGAGGCAAGGATTTATAAAAGTACAAATGAGGTTTCAAAAGATAAGGTAGAAAGAATGAAATTGTCCAGCATATGCTTAAATCAAGTCCCAGACATAAAACTAGAGAGAGAGTAACAACCCAATCTTTGACTAAAGAACAGCTGAGAACTGTTCAATCATGATAAATGATATAAGTGCATATACAGAGGAGGCATTGTATGAACACAAGAAGATAGATAAAAAGAAATTCACACAAAGACACATTGCTGTGTATTGCAGAACATAACAGGAAATAAAATGATGGTGAAAAACAGACAGAGGAAAACTTCTGATCACCTGCAAAAGAATGGCAACATGCAGAATTCTCAATAGGAAAAATGAAAGCCAGAAGAAAAAAGATAATATCTTTGATGTACTTAGGAGATATAATTGACAATCTAGAACTGAATACTAAACATCAGTATCTTTCAAGAACAAGGGTAAAATTACCTTGATAATTACCTATGTGAAATACATTTTCAAATAATAGCAAATAGGAAGAATTCACCAACACATGAATGGTATTTACTTCTTAAGAGCATAGTTCAGAAAGATGGAAAGGTAGCCATCCTGGAGTGAAAAGGTCATTGTGACAAGCAGCCAGTAAGCAAAAGAAGCTGGCGAGTGGCCCTTGGAATAGATCTTGGGAGGATGCACAGGTATCACTTGGGACTTTTCCTCTCATTTATATGCAAAATATTCCAACTCTACATTTAAAACTTGGCTTACAATAGAATGGAACCTCACAAGTATCCTGCTGAGGATGGTCAGAGTTAAATTTAGAAATATTAAGGACTTTAAGTATTAAAATTATCCCAAATACTTCAGTACACCCCAAATAATCGATTTCAGTGACCACAATTCTATTTTGTTAAATTTCTTCATTTTAAATAAGGTTTTGAAAGTCTCTAAAAAACAAAAAATAAGGACATTTATCTTTTTTTTTTCAAAATTCATCTGAAACCATTGATCCTTAAGTATAGAAATTAAGCATTCAGTGGAAACTTCAGCAGTTATCTCCACAGCTAGTAGGTTGAGAATATCAAAAGAAATTAATTAGCATATTATTGCATTGCATGCTTACAATATCCCCAGAATATTTCAAATATTGAATGCCACATTTTAACATAAGCAGAAAGTTCTTATTTCATATTATTGCCATAAAGCCAGAGCTGTGTTTGCAGAATGCCAAAGGAGCCCAGTGTTCAGTTGAAGGGAAGAAGAAGCATTTCCAGCAATGTGGCTTACTAGAGGAAGTTATTTTCTGAAAATTGGAGATAGGGCACACTGAGATCCATCTCAAACTGAAATATATAGGGTTATTTTCCCCAAATTAGCTCTGTAACAATGCTGAGAAATCTTTTTCCCCTTGCTATCTTGCTCCAGAAACTAAGCAAAACTTGACTTAATTGTGTCAAACAGGATTAGATTTTTTCTTCCTAGCATTTTTTAATTAATTAATTCACTTATTCTAATCAAGTATACATGACAGCAGAATGCATTTTGATTCATTGTACACAAACGGAGCACAACTTTTCATTTCTCTAGTTGTACATGATGTAGAGTCGCACTATATGTGCAGTCATACATGTGCCTAGGGCAATAATGTCCATCTCATTCCA
>CM053402.1:119185471-119205715 GCA_028644305.1 Xerus rutilus
AACTGACTCTTTACTATTGAACTCTCGTGCTCCTCTATGAACCCCACCTCAGTATGCAGCTACACACGTTTTGGTTCTGTTATGTGGGGAAACAGGTGAGAGCTGAATGCCTCTAACCTGCCATCTTGCAAGTTTTAATCTTACAGGTTTTAATACATTCTAAAACAGAGACAAAAATCAACAATACCAAGAATTAAGTTTGTAATTCTGGCTATGGGCCACTAATTCAATTACAGGAATGAAGTGAGCACCCTAAATGAATGAAGACGTCAGTTAATTGGAGAAAGAAAGATGATTTCACCCTCTGTGAAATCTAGCTCCAAATACATTGTTGAGTGGGACTGTTGGAATATTCTTGTGTGGCATGTAAATAAATCTTCACTTTTTCATGAAAAGCTGGAAACCCAGAATTTCTCTGCTTTTCAATGTTGGCTACAATTCTAAAGAATTTTAATTATGATGCAGTATAAACAAAGTATGTCTGTGGGCCAAATTAAGCCAGCTGTTTGCCAGTTGGTGAGTCCACACCAACCCTCATCGTGTCTGCCTGCCTCTGCAGATTTTCTCATAAATTTCCCTCAGCTGAAAACATACTTTGTACTCAGGTGACTACATGCAAAGCCTGCCCAACTAACTACTGACTGCATGAGCTCTTTCTTGGGTGTTGAAATTGAAGATAGTGCCTGCTTCCTCAGTGTCATCCAATCACTTCCTCTGTTTTTTTCTACCACTCATATCACATTTCTTCAGAGTGATTATATGCCCTATTTCTATACTGAATCTAAAACCAAAAGGGCAGAAATTCTTAATAAATTTGATATCTACATTCATTTAGTATAATACCTTATACATAATAGAGGTTAAATACATAATGAATGAATGAATTCTAGCATTAGTCTCTTTGAAATGAGCTAACATAGTGTGGCAAATGTCAAATGGAAACCCAACATAATAATTTGTAGTATTTTTAAATAATTGTATAATATAAAAGACTTATGCTTTTATCTTCACTTGAATTAGTAAGAATAAGATAATGAAGCAATGAATATGTGAGCAAATACATATATAAGTTTAGGCTTAAGCTATTATCAAAAAATGTCAGCAATAGTTCTGAGAATAATTTTTAAATTAATATATTATAAAATGTAGTACCCAGAATAACAAAAAAAGATCTTTTTTCAAGACTAATACTTGAAATAATAGAAGTATCTTATGATTTTAATACAAATGATACAGATAAAACCAGACCATTTGCATTCAAATAGCATTAAAAATGGGTCATTACCTTCCTGTGATTTATGTGGTATTAACCTACAGGTAGACAATGACACTGATTCATTTCTTGAACTGAGTTATAGAAAAACCTTTATTAAACAAGAGCCCTAACTCTATCTTTTTCCACTGTACTATATTTTAAACTTAATGGAAAAGACAAAGAAGAAAATGTGAAAGAATAGGTGATAAAAAGTGTAGTTTTCAATAATAATTATAAATGCATTAAATAAGACTGACAACGATATAATAAATTTAGTAAGCTACATATTGGGTCCATTTATGGCAGTGAATGTCTCCAAAAACTCACAGGCAATGAAACCTTCACAAGTTCTAAATATTAATGCAACAGTCTCCTAAAGAATATTTATTTCTAGCCAATTCTTAGATGAGACAAGATAAAATTCCAATGGTTAGAACAATAATATTTACTTTACAGGGTATTATCTACTTTACAAAACATTTGTTCTTTGGTTTATACCAATTTGCTAAGGAGAAAATGCAAAACCTCATACCCATTTTAGAATAAAATCAACCAGTAGAAATATAGGTGACTTGCTGAATTTTAAACTGATATCAAGTAACAGAGACAGAGCTGAACCCCAAGTCTCCTGACAATATCTCTAGAGTTCTTGACGCTACACCCTCTAGCTTGTCACAGGTATAGAGTACAATCATGGAGTGTATTAATATGCTTTTGTTACAAGAATGAAAGTTTCTCCAGTCTCTTTTATATAAATTAATACATAATTATACTAAAATATTATAAATTATAAAATAAAATATATAAATTATAAAATATTATAAATAAATTATACCTCTTATTGAAACTTCAGTGAAGTCACAATGACTGGCTATCACCTAGGTAGAAGAAATCTTTGTCTACTTCTTAACTTATTCTATAGTCTGTGTTCCTACAACTAAATAATCTTAATATCTCTTGCCTTTATGTTTTTATTATTTATTTTTTAAGCTTTTACATACCTTTATTGGTCAACTCTGATCTCTCCTTAATGTATACACCTCATTCCTGTGATCCCTAGAAATGGGCAAAATGCAAATCTTTTAACTTTCTGAAATATTTTGGGACAAAATAAAACATTTTCAAGAATATACCCTTCTAGTCATAAAACTTTCTTTTCTAATGTTATCTTTAATAAATCTTCCCTGTATTTATTTTATACAACACTTTCCACTAATTGTTTTTGTTTGAAATAATAATAGGTTCTTAATTTGTAAGAAAATATTTCCTTGAGCATTGTTTTTTATTCATTTTTTAAAATTTCCTTCCCATTTGGCATAACAGATTCCTGGAGAATTACTCAACAAGTATTTTTTAAATGAATCACTAAATATGCTTAATGATCACCACTTTCACTATCATGGAGAAAAAGAAAAGCATGAGTTTGAAAAATATTATGTAACTGGAAAATATTTTGTGATATTAGTTCGTGATATACCAATGAGTAGATACCATTTTCCTGAAATGTGGCACTGTTTCCAAAAATAATAATCATTAATAACAGCCATCATTTATTAGGAAACTTATAGGTAGCCAGACACTCACCATCAAGAAGCATATGATCTCAGTGCTATGCCTAATTAACAATTCATTTAACACTTATAATTTCCCTAGGAGGCAAACATTATCATTTGATCCATTTCACAGAGAAAGAACAAATTATTTAAGTTTCTATAGAAAGCTATTCCATCTCTGGCAGTGTGAGGAAATGAAATACATCACAAAATCCGTGAGCACACACCACTGGCATCTTCCATGAAACACATAGGTCTACACTTGATTGGAGAGCTTGATTTATGGAGTTTGGAATTTACCATGTGAGTATAAACTACCCAAAGAAGTCCTAAGAGTGGCAATTTAAAATGGCCCTCCCTCTCCTTTTCAGAGCTAACTGCAGTCATTGGAATCAAAAAAGAAAGAAAGAAAAAAGAAAAATAGAGATGATATGGAGGCAATAGTCTTTGAGTGATTGTTATCTGAAGAAAGCTAGATATTTACTGTCTGAAAAGCAGAAGATTCTGACAATCTTGAAGTAATATGGAACAGCAGCAATAGGTAGAGAACACAGTTCATAGCTTTGCCCAGTTCTTCACAGGACTTCTCTGAGTTAACCCAGCATTTTTAAATGAGAACTGGAAAGGGAGAAAGTTTACAACCAGAGCATGTCTCTGGCTTAATTGTCAAAGAGATCCTAGCAAGAAACCAGAACTTTGAGTTCTCCCTCCCCAGAAGATTGATGCTATAACCCATTTGTTATAACACCAATTTAAAAAGGAATAGAAACCTTTGAATTTATATTCTACTTGGTTAAAACTGAATATAATTATGTTGCACTGCAGTTTACCACAAACAGACTTTACTGAATCTTTAAGGAATGTTACTGATGACTCTAATTGAATGACTATGTTGCAATGATATTCAGCACTTGGCTTCAGATTCTGGAACGATTGAACAGGAAAACAAATGATCTAAAAGCAGAATTTAGTTCATCTGGCTGATGATAAAAAACAGTACCTTTGTGTAACTATTGGAAATCCTTTGTCAGTATATTTATGTGATAGCTGTGTTTTAGACATCAAGAAGCATATGATCACAAGAATAATCTCTAAGATTACCATTACTGTGACTATCAACTTTTTAAGTGATTGAGTTTAGTTGACATCTCAATGCTTTTTCACATAATTTCTAAAAATGTGAAAAGAGTAGATCTTTAATACTGACTATAATCTTACTGCTATTGCCATGAGGAATGATAATGAGTCAGTCAAACAGTAATCTATTATTGAGCTAAGAACAATGAATGTTAAAATACATCCACGGAGTCAACTATCAAGACAGCAAACAATAACAACAAAAATTAACCAAGACAAACTTTTGATTCAAAAGCTTTAGATAAGAGATCCTATTTGCTCAAATGTTTCCCTTGAATTTATAATTGTCATTATGAACATAATTTTCTTTCACATAGAGAAAATTTTCTCTTCTTATTTAATTTCACCCACACTTCTTTGATTGTATGCTTTAAGTTAATAACCACAGTTGCCAGTAGAAGCTGAGGGACTTTATAAACATCAATCAATGTCATAGCAATAAGTAGATGAATCAAAGGATATAGCAATAAAGTGCCCTCCCTATGACAGTAGTCAGTTATTTCATAAGGGAACTTTTTAGATTAAAAGTAAAATGCACTTCACCTTTATGAGGACACACAAAGAATAATATCAACTATCTGAGGGAAAAAGAAGAGGAAAGAAAGAAAAATATAGTTTTTCCTTAATATCTTAAAATAAATTTTGTCATGACCTTTATTCCTTCTTCTTCACCTTCAGATCAAACCAGCACAATGCTTTGGCTCTTGAAAGTCTGGTAAACTGAGAAAGACAACACAAGAATGAGGAGTCCTATGCATGCAGATTAGAGGCTGATGGAGCAATTTGCTCCAGAATCTGCTACATTTAGACCCCACCTTAACTTTCATGTATTCCAGTGCAAAGAGTAAGGAGAGGATAGGGGATTTGGAGTTCTTCCCCTCACAAAGAAGAATTATTTATTGCAGAAGTCACAAGGCATGGAGGAGTCACCATACAAAATGGGAGCTGCTATGAAAGAGGTAATCTGAAGAGAGTTCCCTTAAGGACAAAAGTGTCCGTGAGCTATTTGACTTTCCCACTCTAGAAATCCAGCTTAGTTTTATCCTTGACTCTCATCAGAAATTGAGCACACAGAAATCTCCTGAGCTCTCCTTAATGGTAATAATGTGTTATTAAAATTTCCTACATCTATAGTCAAAGCAGAGTGTAGATAGCATAGGCGTCTATGGTGAAAAATTGTGAACACACTGAAGTTTTTGGTTGGCAAAATAATACTTTCAGTGGAGTGCCCAGATTACACTAAATGTCCCAATCATCTCTTGTATAACCTGGGATCTACAGAGTACACAGTAAGATTCATGAAGTGAACTGATATGTAATCTCTTAGAATGCTTCTTGAAAACGTATCTGTTCTAAACTTTTAATGGTTGATTCAAAAAAGCAAGCCAGTGTCACACGGCAGGGCATTAGATACCTAGTTCACCCACAGCACTGTCTGCTAACTCTTGGTTAAATATTAGCTTTCAGACTCAATAGAACATTGTATCAAGCATTTTTAGCATCATCTTTGCCTAAAACAGAAGTTACTTTGGAACCCCCACCATTTGCTGCAGGTGTGGTTGAAATATGCTAGGTCCTTTGATGAACTAATGAATTCTTCTCATTTATCCTCTCTCCCTAGCAAGATAAAACTTCATCATACATCATGAGTCCTCTAAGAATAGCTGACTCAGAGAAAGATCTGGAAAATTTGCAGTATATTAATTTTACCTAGGCACTGATTGCTCTTTCACTCTGGAGGAGACAACATACTCTGGTAAATTAATTAAAGATCTAAAATTTACCTAGAGTAGTGTTGAATTAGGTACTTCCATACAACACACTTAATTTCCCAGTGTGTCAATGTATTCATAAATTGCATCCTACTTTAATCTCCCTAAAGTGAGGTCTAAATATCAGGAAGAAGAGGAAAAGAAAATATGAAACTGAATAAGATGTTTAAAAAATAATTGTTTAGATCTTTAAAAGCAATGCAAAATAATTTAAATGATATTATATAAATTACATATTTGAAATTGTATAAATTTCAAAGGAGTTCTTTGATTCAGTCTCCAAAGCCAATGTTCAATTTGGAAACACTCATCTAACGATAAAAATTTCT
This sequence comes from Xerus rutilus, assembly GCA_028644305.1. NCBI lineage: Eukaryota > Metazoa > Chordata > Mammalia > Rodentia > Sciuridae > Xerus > Xerus rutilus. The sequence continues at coordinate 119,191,518 of CM053402.1, forward strand.
ATACTGTTGATTAGGTTAGGTATTTCATTCATATTGATGGCTTTTGGAAGAGCTCTCTGAACTTTTTTGTATCTTTGAATTCCAATAATTCCATCTACTGTAAAATGCATAATTTCCTTGAACTGAAATAGCCAAATCAGGGAACTCTTGGCTTCCTTTCCTTTTAGTTGAATTGTATTCTTATACTTTTTTTATCTTCCCTGAAAGATAATTTCCAGTCATCTTTAAACTATTTTAGCTGCTTTTTAAAAAGTCAAAACATATAATACAATTTATTTTCATGAAAAGAAATTCTTATCTTCCCAGGTTATGAAAATTCTCAGAAGTTGAATACCACCTTAATATTTATATTTAAGCTTCTTTTCTTAACAAATTATAAGAATGAATCACTCCATGTCTTCATGAAAAGCAAGCAGATTTTAGACAGGACAATGCTACCACTAACTTCCACTTTTCAATGATTTAACTAATAGCATCATTTCAAATATTTTTAGATAATTCATTCTAAAATGTCTTTCTTTTACCTGCTCATTATTATCAACATAATTATTATTTTTGAGGATATTTATCTTCTTAATTTTAAATACTAGTAACCTAGCTCATATGGTTTTGGATTATCACTATACAGGTTTTGTTTTATTTTATATGCATTTATCTATGTACATATACATGTATGTATTTATTTACATAATTATATAAATATATATCTCATAGTATTTATTGAAAGATTACAAGTTTCCTAGGACTTTGTACTGGACAGAAAAGAGCATACTTAAAATGTTTTCTCCAACCTTCTCATGACACCCAGGGTCCCCTTTCCTGGAGTTCCCTTAGATGCCACATGAGGCCAGAACACCTTCCATATCCCCAGGAGTTTTCTGCAGTTTTGTGCTTCTCAGATTCATATGCTTTTTCCTTGTTCTGAAGAAGCTCTAGGTTTGATTTGAAGAGAAAATCCACGAACTTGCAAGTTTGTAATCTTGTCAGCTCCTGGTCATTTAAACAATTTAATATTGTGGGTCATTTTAAACCCATTTCAAAACTAGTCTAATTGTGCTTATCTGCAAATGCTCAATATTATGTTCAATATCCTTTTCCAATTCTTTTATATGATACCATGCTTGGGTGCTCGTGGGGACTGCCAGCCTCTACCACCACTGTCATGCCGTCCCTCAGTGTCAAAATGAAAGTAGCATCTCTGACTCTGTCACTTAAATTAACTCTTCAATGAAAACAACTGTTTTATCTTTATTGTATCTGTTCCTTTTGTTCAAAATACAATTTCTACACCAGATTCAGGCCCTCTGTAAGTCAGAGAAGCATAATGACAAAAGTTAATTATGGCCCCAAAGAAAGTAGATTTGTCTCTAGGCTAGTAGAAGAAGGGAGAGAAAAAAGAGTTATTATATATGAGTCACAGAAATATTTGGAATTTATATAATTTAGATGTTTTTCCTGGGTGCTATCATAATATGAAAATACTTTAATTTTAATATCTTAAAATTTTAATATTATTAATATTCCATGATTAATATTATTTAAATTTTCCTTTTAGTTGAATTATGTTCCTATTCATTATCCATTTTATTCTTATTTATAAACAGCATCTCTTTAGACTGTTAATTCCTAATGAACTCCCTTAATAGATGGAATTCAATTTTCTCATTTGTTTATAATTTATTACAAAAGAACTAGGTTATTGACACAATCTTCAAAATTGTGCACATATTACTCTCCAACATTTTGAAAATAATTTTATTCACATTGATTTTATCAAATTCAATCTAAAATACCTATCACACTTGTTTTGAAATATGTGAAAAATCTATTCTAAGAATTTTAATACATTTTTTCTAAGAAGAACACTGAAAGGGTAACAACCTTTCCTATACAATGTCTTCACAATAAATTCCGTAATTTCTGTATTTGTGTTTCTTTTTACATACTACAGTTTTCTTGCTTGTTATCTATAAACCCATATGTAGAGGAATTTTAACATTCAGTCAGTCATCCCTTTACTCAGCAAACATTTATTGAACTCCAACTATATGCCAGCTATTATGCTAATCACAAATCATACTGAGACAATTGAGAAGTAGCAAATATGTCTGACACTTATAAAATATTAAAAAATATTAACTGTATTTTAAACCTATTATAGTTATATTATATAAATATATTATATATTATAAGGTATTATAAAGTGCTTTAAATGTGCTATACCTTATAAGAATGGCTTAACAAATATCTATAGTTATTATCCGGCTTCAAAATAATTTAACATTTTCATGTATTTGCTTCACATTATTTTTAAAATAAAGCATTACAAATAAAATTGAAGTTTATATACCATTTTCTTGAATTCTCTCCCTAGATGTAACCACTCTCCTAAATTCGTTTCATATTTGCCATTCATGATTTTACATTTTTATTATCTATCATCACTAAAACAATACATAGTGTCAATTTGCATACCTTTGTAAACAGCATCCTACTTTATCTATCATTACTTATTTCTTGATCCAACATACATGTCAACATCAGACATTTGAGATTTATTTACATCAAATTAATTTCAATAATTTTCTAATAAAAATGTTCATTTTGTAAGCAGTCTTCTATATTCATCCCCTGTTATTGTGTGCAAACATTTCTCTAGGGTGTATTCCTACAAATGACTAGGCTCTCTACTTAATAGTGTAAAATGATTCCAATGTAAAATGTAAAATGACTCCATACCCTTGAAGCCAGAATTAGACAGGCAGTCAGTGTAGATAGATAAATTGAGTCAGATGGAATCAGGGAGGCCAATTTGGAGAAGTATTGAAATGCTAATGCCTCCAGAGCCCTTCCTCCACCCTTATCACCCCTGCTCTAATCCATTGCTAAGGTAACCTGTCCCAAGGAGTTGTTAATTACACCTGGGCCTTTCCTCCTATCCATATGTCTTTTGGCCATCCCACCAAACATCCTGGGCCTAGTCATGTGCACAGGAAAGAGAAAGATGAGAAGAGAGCAGGAGAACAAAGGAAGCCTAGGACATATAAAAAGGCAAAACACGTGTACTTCTGGGGATGCCAGGATACCAGCTATGGCTCCCTTCTCCCTCCGGGGAGAAGTCTATGTTACCCCTTTTAAGATAAATCCTGCTGAAATGCTTGCCTTGGTGTGCTTCTCTAATGTTCAAACTTCAACATGTGGAGGAGCAGAACTCATCTCCAGTGACCAGCTGTATTATCCTCTCCAGACTGGCCATACCAATTCACTTTACTACCAACTTGTGTGAAACTATATGTTTCTTTGAACTCTTGCCAACTATTTTATTTTCAGACTTCAAATTTTTTTGCCAAACTAATGAGAATGAAGCACTAAATTCTTGTTTTAATTAGTAGAGAAATGAATCTCTTTTCCTAGAATTATCAGCCCTCTTAAATTTCCTCTTATTTATATCTTTCCTGTTCGTATTCATGAATTAGTTTTCTACGAGAATGTCAGTCTGAATTTTTTGAAGGAGATCCTTCTCATGTTTTAACTAGTAAAAATCTAAAAGCAGGTTGCCCATTTATATTAATTGAATCATAATAATTTAACATGGCTTTTAAGGTCCTTACGTTTTGTTTTTTGTTTTTTGTTTTTTTTTTTTTGAGCCTTAAATCAGCTGAAGCATTTAATGCATCTATAAAGATAGGCACATATATGCACACAATAACACCAGCCACTATTATCATCATTATCATCTTTATTATTAACATTATAAATCAAATTATCATATATGTGTGCATCTATTGTTGGCACACTCCATATTCAATCACCAGGTGTTTGTTTCTTTGTTTTGGTTATTAGACAACTGTTAGGTTTTTCATTTCTTTAATTTTATATTTTTTTGCATGATCTTATTTTGCATGTGTGTCTCATAAGCAACATACTCTATATTTTAATTTTTAATCTGTCTCTGACTTAATAGTTAAGTTAAATGCATTTATGCTCATGTGATTATTAATATATGTTCACTTAGTTATCTCGCCTTATTTTATAATTTGATTGTTATTTATTATCCTTTTCCTCTATTTTTGTTACTTTCTTGTCTGTAATTGAATTGATAAAAGTTTTCTGTGTATTCCTGTTCCGCTTGTGTTGTTTGTAACCCATTCTTTCAGTGGTTACTTTTAGATTTTTGACATTTGTTTTCAAAAGTAAGTTTTTGTATTAGTGTCTGAACCATTATTTTTATTCCCTTCCTGAACAATACAAGGAGTTTGGCATATTTTAATTATTCATTGTGTAACCCTTCAATATTGCCTTCTCGTCTAGTTTTATTTGTATTTTGATTAACATAAAAAATTAGTCAAAATTTAATTGAATTTATTAAAAGATAATTTAAATTTCTAAGCTCACCATTGTTTCATTATTCTACAGATTTCTTTGAATTAATTAATTCTTTCTTTTTTTAATCAAGTGGGTAAAATACTCTTTATATTTTTAGTTTTGAAAATGTTACCCCTATGCATGACTGGTTCATTAGTTGTATCATTGATTAACAATGCTTTTGGCTCAGCAATTTGAAGGCATGCCTGTACTCTCCTCTGGAACTTATTACTGTGTTGGAAGATTCTTGTACTCGTTTTATTTTGATGCCTTTGCATGTAATCCATAACTTTTTCTGCTATTGCTTTGACAATTTAATATTTGTAACTAAGTTCTACAGGTCTACTATATGTCTAAGTATGGACTTTAAAGTTTTTAAGTTTTCAAACTACATTTATCAAAATTTCATAGTTTTTTTCAGCTTGGGGGAAATTGCAGCTATTGTCCCTTCAAAGATTGCTTCTCCATCATTCTCTGGAAATCATGGTAGGTACACCCTGAAGATATGTCATCTAACCAACATGCTATTTAATTACTTTTTATTTGTTGAACTACATTCTGGGTGAATCTATCAGTACTTTATTCAAATTCACTATTATTTCTTCATACATGTCCAAATAAGAGTCTGTGTTATCTGTGTTTCTAAATCTCAATGACAATATTTTTTTCTTTTCTTGTATTCTCCTTTACTTTCTTGTTTATTACCCAAATTTTTGTTTTGTTTGTGCCTGTTTTTATCTTATAACATTGTGTTCCTTTTACACTGTTCCTTTTAGACCGACTCAAGCATTCTAAACAAACTTATATTAAATTTGTTTCTCTATTCTTTCATAAAACTGATTTCCTCGCAAATTATTGCATATCCTGTTTGCTTATTTTTCTAGCAATCCTCACTTATAGTGAAGATCTTTGCTGGTATATGCCCATAATTCCAGCAACTTGGGCAGCTGAGACAGAAAGATCACAAGTTATAATCTGGCCTCAGCAACTTAGCAAGATCCTGTCTCAAAATAAAAAATAAACAGATCTGAAGATATAGCTAAGTGATAGAGAGCCCTGGGTTCAATGCCAGAATGAATGAATGAATGAATGAATGAATGAATGAATGAATGAATAAATAAATAAATAAATAAATAGTTTCATTATGTGTTTCAAAATCTAGACTTTTTAGATTGTTTTCAGTTTGATCTATTTGTTTTTGGAGATTTGGAATGTATTTTGTTTTTCCCACTCTCACTCTCATTTCTTTTTGTATAATGGATATAGTTTCTCGACTGGCTGTAGTAATCCTTAAGAACTTCAAATTCATAATGAAACCTAAAGATTGTGTTTTCTGAATTCCTACCCAATGGTGATATTGGAGATGTTGAATATTCAGAATGCAGTGTGTTTGCTTGGCTCAATTTAAGTACTCAAATTTGAATCCTCTCTTCTACTCTATCCCAACCCTGTCTCTCTGGGTAGCTTTTTCCCCAACAGAAGTGGACATCATGTTTTTGCAATCTCGTTTTACAAGCAGAATAATCTAAGTCACTCCATACCTAAACTGCAAGCTATGGGCCTGGTTCTGATCACCACCAATCCTCATGTTTGTTAGAATTTTGACACCCATTACCACAAAGGTGGCCCAGACTATTAATGCTTCTGTGGCTTCCAAACCCAGAGCATTCAGTCCTGTGCCTTCAACCTCACTAATTCCTTTGCATTTCTGATCATATTACTGGCTCACAGAGAAATCTATCATTTTTTTGTTCTTGGTGTGTTTTTTAATGTGTTTATGACTTCTTAATCTATCTTTGCTTTGAGGTCTGCAACTGAAAATGAGCACAAAACCAACAATATACTGTGCCTTTATTAGCATGCTTGAATTGGTTCTTGGAGTTCTGAATATGCTTAAAATTCAAATTTGATACTGAGAAAAAAATGTGTCTTATGCTTTACTTTAAACAGGTTTTTTAGCAGGTAACTAAGGAGTTAGAAAAGGGTGGATGATGAGAATGATCCAAAATAAGTGACTAATGAATATATGTTAATCAGTTATCAAGGTTATTTTAATTTTTGTGAGAAATCAGGACTTTTTCATACTGTTATAAAGAAATTTTATGATGGATGTTCATGAAAGTAAGATTCTTCTTTTTATATATCAATTTAAAAGTCAATGCTGTTCTACCTAGTTAAATTAAAATGACTGCTTTGACCATGTCACCTTTTATTTTGAACCAGGATACATTTGTTTATTTTCTCTTATTACCAAAATCAGATTTAAAATTTTCTTTTTTAGACTACTCTCATCCTATGATCACCAATTTAAATAAATCCAATTTCCTTTAAAACTTAGACTTTAATCATGCTTTAAGGCAGTAAGTCTGCTCCTACTTAACAATGTTTTTAAATTACTTTTTAAATATTTTTCATAAAATATATATTCTGTACTTTTATTAACCATGCTCCCCCCCCCACCCCACTATTATCACAGATTTAGAAGCAATTCCCTTGATTAATTTAAGTGTAGATAGGCACTGCTGCTGGATCCAGAGGTTATTAAAAGGATGCTGTACTAAATCGCTCTTTGTTCAACAAGCTTGAGCATACGTTACGTCACTGGTTTCTCAAAACTATAATTTGAGAGAGGTGAAGTCTAAGCATACCTCTCCCCAAAGTTTATAAATCAATTACAGCATCCTCTGGGATTTAGCTGTCTACCTACCCAAAACACTGATGAAAAATAACATCTTGGTAATTTGATACAAAATGTTTCCTTTCTGAGATTATAAAATTGTTGAAGCAAAAAATGGATGTACTTTTGAAATCTGTTATATGTGTGTATGAGTGTGTATGTGAAATATATGTGATACTTTTTTTGAGTGAGTGACTCTTGAAAGAAACAAAATTAGGAAACTAAACCATGTATTCCTGCCAGTATTAGACAATTATATGGAAACGACAAGCAGCAGACATTTGAAAACTTACCAAGTAAGAAAATGATTTTCAGTGTGCCTTTCACAATATTATCAACTAGTTTTTAATGTCTTATGGAATCCAGATTTTAATAACCAACTTTCCATATATGCTGAGGCAATGTAAAATGAGTTCAATGACTTAACTACATGTGAATAATTTTTTATCATATTTTACACCTCTATTTCCTATTTCCTGTTTCCCATATGAACTCATACTTAATCCTGGAGCTCATTTATTTCTCTCAGTCTTTATTATTTTCCATTTGTATTATTATGGAAATTAAATAAAAAGTGCTAAAGGTAATAAGATGTATTAAGTACAGCATGCTTGATGATATAATATTGAACTCAGTCTCTGCTGTTACTATCAAAATGAATATTAGAATAACAGTTCTTCCCTGCTAGGTGGATGGAGAAAAATTTCTAATAGGCTTACCATAAAATGACAGATAAATTATACTAACCTCTTAAGGTTTCTGTAGAGGAAATAAATTACTAGGTTTCTGAGTAGCTAATAAGCTATTGAACACTCTATTCAAATCTAAAGTTCTTCGAGACTGTCTTACAATCAGTGATATTGTCAAAAACTATCAAAAATGAATATGGTTTCTTGACAGAATTTAATTTAAAAATGAGAAAAAAAAACCCACATTCTAACTACATATCATTTAGCTTCTCAGGCAATAACTGTGTTTATTTGATAATATATGTCCAGGCTGCATTCTAAGAGGTTGGACATAAATAGATTTGATGTCAGAGTCTGAATCAACAAAAGCAACTGCAGCAATTATTGTTTTTACCATCAGCATTACTCCTGAAAAATGTGAAGAATTAACTATTTAAAATATATAGACATTAAAATATAACAAAATTCTATGACTAAAAATGTACCTTTGACCTTAAAACAACAAAATTAGCATGTCTCATCCCAACCTCCAGAGCCCTGTCAATATCCTATTCTATAAAACTGTAGGAATAAGAAGGAAAGGATCATTAATCACATTGATGTCATGAATATGTATTTATAAATGACAAATGTATGTTCAAGGGAATTCTGAATGGATGTGCAGGTGAGATTTAGGTGACAAATGTGGAGGAAACCCTAAAGTGATATTAAATATTTTAAACCTTTAAAATTTGAAAGGATGACCTTTAAAAAGAAGCTATCCATATGACTTTTAGAGGATATAAATCAAACATTAAAATTCATCCATATTAATACTCATGAAACAAAATTATATATATATATATTAGATGAGATTATCCTGATCAAAGATAAAATTCATGCAGTTTGTTAAATAAAGAATATTATATTGCCCTACATTTCTGATATTTTCATTTGCTTCAAAAATTTTATGTGGGCTGGGATTGTGGCTCAGTGGTAGAGCACTTGCTTCGCATGCATGAAGCACTGGGTTCAATCCTCAGCACCACATAAAAAAATAATAAATAAAATAAAGATATTTTAAAAAATGTATGTCAAATAACCATGACCCTAAAATTAAAACATTTTGTTTCAATTTTTCAAATACATAGGAGTTATTAAATCTAATTCCCATTTCTTGAGTCATCTTTCACAATCTAGGACAAACACTATGACCCTTTGGCAATTATATCTAGGCATACCCTTAAAAAATAGAAGCAGATGGTCTTTAGACAGCTCCAGAATTTTGACTGTTCTGTTTTCTTACTAACATCCACCACTTTGACACCGTGTTTTGTTCTGTTTCCCTCATCATCTATATGAATGTAGTTTTGGTTTGAGGAACCTACTTTATTAGGTACCTGTGGGTCCGCACCACAGCTACAGTAAAATAGACTCTCACCAACTCATCATTTCCCATATTACTTTAAAAATAGAAGATCTTTACTATTAACCATTTTCAAATAATAGATTCTTCATTTATTACTCAAAATAGTCACTATTGCCTACACATGAGAATAAGAGTTCCTTCAATCCTTTTTGGAATTAGTATGTCTAAACAAATGTACAAGTACGCACTGGTCAGTGCATGTATGTGTGCGTGTGCGTGTTTTAGTAGAACTCCACAGATGAGAATATTTCAGGGCTAAGACCATTATCACCATCAAACAACCCAGCATTTCTGCATGGGCCAATCATGGCATGCAGGTGAAAGGTAATGATTTAGTAGTCTTTAATACTTATCTGCAAAATGTGGGAATGTGCACTAAGATTTCCTTTCTGCCAAGGTCTAAATACATCTATTTGCTAATTATGGAAATGAGTAACAATGGAAAATTCAGAACTACCATGCCAGGCATTCTGGCAACACGATGTGGCAATAATAGCTATGGTATCAGAAGCAAAGCAGCAAAAGCAGCAGCAAGAAGACCCAGGAGAGCCTCAGAGAAGGCTCTGTAGGAAGTAAAAAGACGAAGCAGAGATGAGTCTTCAAGGGGAACAATGATATGGAGTTTCCTATTGCCTAAGCTATCTCTGCCCCCAAAGACAATACTTTTAAGCCACTAGAACCCGTTGCTGAAAAAGTGAGAAGTGAAGGAATTAGATGAACACCAACACTGAGGAAAGAAATAATTCTCAGTCATGACTGACCTTTAGAATCTTATTCAAAATACGGGCCCAACCCCCCTCTTTAGAAAGTCAACTTCCTTAGATCTTAAACTAATAGGAGTAAATCACACAGGGACTTACAGATCAAAGTAATTTGGATTTTATTCTGAGAGCAAAGGGAAACTATTTTAAGAACTTGAAGCAAGGAAGCACCATAATCTAATTTATGTTTAAAAAGTGATAGTGTGACTGCCCTTTAGAGATGAGTTTATGATAGAAGGATAGACCAGTACAAAGGCTATTGCTGGAGGCTAGGAAAAAGGTGATTATGACTGGGACTGGTGTAATATTGGGAAAATGACAAACAGCTGATGGATTTCAAATACATTTGGACAGACTAGGCAATATTTCCTCAGTGATGGAACTGTGGAGATTAGGGAAAGGATCAATAAAGATAGCACCTAGTTTTAAAAGAACTGACCGGTATATAAATAGGATAACATTGTTCCTACTCAAGTTAAGAGTAAAGTAATAGAGCTTCAGCTTTGTACATCATCTTGACCTTGACTACAGTAGGGACCTCTTTCAAATAATGAAACTAAGTAGTTTGTTTTCAGCTATAAGGAATAGCCCCTTATGGAGCATGAATTTAGGGATACCACATTATTACCTAATCCAATTGACTATCATAGACAGGAAGAAATGCCCATCTCAGAGAAAATGATTTTTAATTACCCCAATTTATTGAAGACTACATATATATTTGGGGAACTCAAATTTCCTTTAGAAGTGCATACTTGTGAATAATACATGTCATTTTAGAATGGAAAGGTTTTATGATTTCTTTCTTTCTGTCAGTATTTCCCAAAGGGCTTTCTGTAATATGTTAATATGTTACAATATAAATGAGGTTCATTATCAAATAAGTTTTGAAAGATAATATTTCTTTTACTCTGTGACCTTTTAAGTGTTTTTCTTTGTTAATATGTGTAGGGATCTTGATGAGGTGTGTAATATTTTCCAAACTCATTTAGAAATTATTACTTTTAAGAAGTGTATCATTGTGATGAAGAATAGTCAAGATACTTTTGAGAGGGGATTAAGGTGCAAGAGATATAAACAGTGTTGCTTTTTGTCGAGGTAAGATCCCATCTCTGTCCCTTTGGTTCCTATTTATTTGAGAGTCTTACCTCTATTAGTTTAAAATGTTATATCATACTTCTCTGTAGTCTCTACGTTTCTCTCTGGTCTCCATTTTTATTTCCTTTGGGCTGTCTCACTCTGTCTCACATATATAATGAGATGAAATAGTCAAGATTATGGTTCTGCCTCCATGGTAGCCTGATCTGAAAAGGCCTGGCAAGAATAGTTCTTCGAGAAAATTTCTGTCTACTGGATTTGTTCTTCTTGTCAAAGGAAAGAATCATTAGATTCGATGCCAAAACAGTCATTTACCTGCTTGAACTTAGGCCCATGTTTAGGAAGTACAGGAAGGGCTCCATTGGATCCTGTCTAGCTAAGTGAGGGCCCTCCAGAAGTATTTTGCTCTGTAGGATAAGAACCTTCATTTATTAGGCTTCCAAATCCTACAAACATTCCTGTAGGTGTCTCATAAGGCAATAGGAGACAAGTTAAGGATGCAATGAACTGTATTTTTAAAATTGCTTACAGAGTAGATTTTTAGTATTCTCATCACAATAATGATGAGAGGAAATGTACATGTTAATTAACTCTTCCTAATGTTAATTAATAAAAAACATGTGTTTATGTCCATCCAGTTTTTGTTCTATACTTTTATTATTTTTTTTGGAGCCATTCCAGAACATATGAATGTTTTAAGACATAATGCTGTGCATGATAAATATATGCTGTTTTTATTTGTCATTTTCAAATATATTTTTAAATGACACGCTGGCTATTAGTGTTTCCAGTCATCTATCTTCCCATCTCAACAAGGTTTCACATAGATTCCTAGAGTAGTCCTTGATGAATTATTCTACTGTTGTATCTTTCTTATCAGCAGAAGCCTCATAGTCAACAAATTTCAAAGTATTAGACCTCTCCTTCCTCCTTCTCCAAACTTTAATTCACCATCCTATCCTTTGTTTCCCAGGTTTTCTTAGTTTGGGTATGTTGCTTCTACTATGAATAATCTGCTGTTTGGTAATAGACCACATCTTCAACAGACAACACACTTATTGAGGGTAAGGGCTCAGACGGTCATGTTGCTGTTTCTATAAACCAGCATAGGACAAAGTGTATGTTAACAAAGATGTGCAGAAAAACAAAGAGAAAATGCATGAATAAGTAAATTGGCAAATAAGAGAAGTCATCTACGTCTTTATAATTATTTCCTGACCCACTCTTTTTTTTTTTTTTTTTTTTTTTTTTTAATATATTTTTTTTTAGTTGTTGATGGACACAATGTCTTTATTTTATTGCTTTGTATGTGGTGCTGAGGATCGAACTCAGGGCCTCACGCATGCGAGGCGAGCGCTCTACCGCTGAGCTACAATCCCAGCCCTCCTGACCCACTCTTAATGACACCACTCTTTTCCTTTGACTACAGCCATAGATTTCCATGATTAATATCTTGTTTACATATTTGGTTTTCTGCCTTATCATATTATATCACCTGCCAAATCATTTCATCCTTCTATTTGAAAACTCTGAGACTCCCAATAATATAATTTGTGATGAGATCCAAACAGAAGCAGACACACTGAACTTCTCTTGTATTACAAGAAAACAGCCAAGCGCGGTAGTGTACGCCTGTAATCCCAGAACTTTGGGAGGCTGAGACAGGAGAATAGCAAGTTCAAAGCCAGCCTCAGCAATGGTGAGGCACTAAGCAACTCTTACCAGTAAGATCTTGCCTCTAAATAAAACGTAAAAAAAAAAATAGGGCTGGAGATGTGGCTCAGCGGTCGAGTACCCTTGAGTTCAATCTCTGGTACCAAAAAAAAAAAGAATGCATATCACCTGGAATGGAATGGGCTCTTCTCTCTGGTTTCTTTCTTTCATAATGTCGCTGACTCTTTACTGGTCTATTGTGTTCTCTAAACTCATCTCTGCCAACTAGATTCCTGACTCTATTTTATTTTATTTTTCTCTGTGATCACCGCAGTTCGGACTCTTCTCTATATCCTGATTGTTGAGCTTTAATTTCCACCCTTTACTGCCCTATTCTCCCTGCATTTCTTAACTCAAACTCAATTCATTAAATGTTTGTTCAAAGCCCTAATTTCCTACCCCTACCTCACCTCTTTACTTCTTCCTCCAGGTGTGGAAGAGAAGGACATTTTAATGGTTAAGAAATATTATCTATAAGACTCAGCCCTTTAGCAGAACTGTGAGTCAATTAGTTTATCTGAGGATAGGCTGTTGGATGGAGGTCTAGTCTTGCAGTCAGTCTGTGTGGGCAGTTGCTCCCTAGCTCTGTGTTCTTGAGCAAGTTTCTTAATCTCTCATTACCACAATTTCTTCATTTGTGTGCTGGGGATGTGAAAAGAAGCAAACTTAAGGAATGAGTTTGAACCTTTAGTAGATAGATAGATACATAGATAGATAGATAAAGGCTGGTTAGAAGAATCCCTGGTCCATATTGAGAACTATAATATGCTAAAGTGTTAGTTATGATTATCAAGCTCCACTGAGGCCCAGGTCAAATGAAACCTCCAATCTAAAGTTATCTACAGACCCCACCAAACACTGTTCTTGAACAATTAAAGCATAACTATTATTCCTTCTCCTCTGGGATTGTCCTCCTCTTTATACTGCAAGATCCAGACTTTCTCTCTCATCTGTATACTTATTTGCTTCTCTCACCTGGGATAACATAGCAAACGTGCTTACTTAACTCTACTTAAATGACATTCTCAATTTTTATTTATGACTTTTTGGTAAATATTCTCTTTCACTATCCTCAGTGTCAAACTATATTGAGATTGTTCTTAATACCAAACCTTGTAATTATTTTTTCCTACTTTGCGAATTGCTGATACAAACATGGAAATTTAGTTCTTCATCTGGTGATCAACCTTTCTCTGCTAAGAGCATAAGTCTACTCCCTTAATTATTACACAAAGAATTAACATGTACAACAAACACTGGCAAATTCTGATATTCCATTTCATCTGCTTTCTATTATGAATAGTTATTAAAGACTTGAAGTTTTTTAAAATAGATAATTGAAATAAAATGCTCAATTTACAACTTAAAATGATAGCTTGAACTTGAACACAAAATATTATTTCTAAGACTATTGATTTGTAGATGCTCATTAAACTTTAAATATAATAGTATTCAAAATATTTTTGTCTTAAGAAATATTGTTTATA
>CM053402.1:119206215-119229328 GCA_028644305.1 Xerus rutilus
AACAGAAATCCAGAGAGTGAATTTATCTAGTTAGGATCAGAACAACATCTCAGAGTCCAAATCCAGGTCTTTCTTGGTCCATTTTATTTCTAAAAATAGGAAAGTGGGTTAAGCTTTTTCCCTAGACTGAATTTCTGTCCTTGGGAAAGACATTCCAAGATGCTACCTAAACTCTAGTATGAATACTCAGAATGTTGGCTGACCTCCTATGGGCCTTGGTTATCCTCCCATTTTTTTGTAAAGTCCACAGTTATTGTATGATCAGGCTCTCTGTTATATCTGTAATCTTATTTTTTAATTATCTTTTTTTTTTTTTGGTACTGGAGATTAAACTCAGGGGCACTCGACCACTGAGCCACACCCCCAGCCCTATTTTGTGTTTTATGTAGAGACAGGGTCTCACTGAGTTGCTTAGCACCTCGCCATTGCTGAGGCTGGCTTTGAACTCACAATTCTCCTGTCTCAGCCTCCCTAAGTGCTGGGATTACAGGTTTGCGCCACCGCGCCCGGATTTAATTATCTTTTTCTTGATCATCATCCCCTGTAATACCTACTTGTTGTCTCTTGAACCTCAGAACCATTGCAGTTATTCTTTCCTCACTGTGAAATGTTCTTCCTCCAGATATTCTCATATCTCACTCCCTTACAACTGTCAAGGTGCTCCACAAATGTCACCTTATCTTCAAGAGCTGTCTTAACTATCTTATGTAATGTAGATTTACCCTGCACTGAGAATCCCTCTCTCTCTTTTCTGCTTTTTTTTTCCTCTATAATATTAACCATAATTTGACATGCTAAACATTTTTCATATTTATTTGTGAATTATCCTACACACTATCCTAAATTTATACAATATTTTTTTCTTGTTTGTGCACTAGTGTATGCCCAGAACCTAAAACAGCACCAGGTATACAGTACATACATATTTTTGAAAGTATTAATCAGCACTTAATGCTGCTCCCTCAGGTACTAATTTCTCCAACCCTTCTCTACTCAATATATCTCATCATTACCATTTATCTAGGACTGTTTGGACTCAAAACAAAAACAAAAACAAAAATAATTAGAGAGGAAAAGTTTATTTGGGGGCTTACAGTTTCAGAAGTCTCAGTCTGTTATGGTTTAGATGTGAGGTGTCCCCCCAAAGCTCATGTGTGAGACAATGCAAAATTTAGAGGAGAAATGATTGAGTTTTAACCCAGTCAGTAAATTGATCCCCTGATGGGATTAACTGAGTGATGACTGAATGCAGGTAGCATGTGGCTGAAGGAGATGGATCCCTGGGGGCATGTCTTTGGTGTATATATTTTGTATCTGGTTAGTGGCATTTCTCTCTGCTTCCTGATGATCATGTGAGCTGTTTCCTTCCACCACACTCTTCCACCATGATGTTCAGCTTTACCTCGAGTGAGCACTGAGGAATGGAGCCAGTTGTCTATGGACTGAGACCTCTGAAACAAAGAGCCCTCGAATAAACTTTTCCTTCTCTAAAGTTGTTGTTCTCAGGTTTTTTTGCACAGCAGCAAAAAAGCTGAATAACATAGTCCAAAGACAGTTGATTCCATTCCTCAGGGCCCAAGGGAAGGCAGAACATCACAGAAGAGCGTGACAAAGGAAAGTAGCTCAGGATGTGACCACCATGGAGCAGAAAGAGAGAGTTCCACTCAACAAAGATGAAATATCAACCCCAAAGGCACACCCCCAGGGACCCACCTCCTCCAACCACACCCAACCTGGCTACTATTATCATCAAGTTAGTCCCTCTCAGGGGATTAATTCACTGATTAGATTAAGGCTGTCATAACAAAATAATTTCATCTCTAAACCTTCTTGCATTGTCTCACACATGAGCTTTGGAGGGACACTTCATATCTAAACCATTATACCCAGTTATAAAAAATATAGAAAGTGAAAACTTTAAGGTAAGTCACTGAAAGGAAGTACATCAGTAAAAAACAGCAAGGGAATGAGTCTTTGTTGGATGGGCACACATCACAGGGAACGAACAATAAACATTGATGTAGTGTTATTGTTTGGATACAAAGTGTCCCCCCAAAACTCCTATATTAATGCAGGGATATTTGGAGGTGAAGTGATTGGACTGTGATTGCTGTAACATAATCAGTCCATCCTAGTTTGAATGAACTGACTGGGTGATAATGGTAAGTAGGTGGGGCATGGCTGGAGAAGGATGGTCACTAGGGATGTGTCCTGGAAGGCTGCATCTTCCTTGTGGGTCCCTTCCCTCTCTCTTTCTCTCTCTCTGCTTCCTGACCCTGCCATGAGCTAGCAAATCAGCTTTCCTCTTCTGGGCCCTTCTGCCATGTTGTTTTGCTTCCTCTTGGGCTGAGAGCAATGGAGTCAGTCGACCATGGACTGAACCTCCAAAACCATGAGCCAAAATAAACTTTTCCTCCTTGAAATTGTTCTTGCCAGGTCTTTTGGGCACAGCAACACAAGGCTGACTAAAACATGTAATAATAAGTCTTTCTCTCTCTCTACCTTGCTCTCAATAGTATAAAGTCAAATCCCTTCTCAAAACTCCCATGACAAGTTACATAGACATCTATCTCAACCATTAATACATTTTATTTTCTGTTTGTAAATGTTGCACTCTCTGAGCTGATTATCAGTTTCTTGAGAGCAGAGACTATACCACCTCTTTGTTTCCCTCAACATAGAAACTTGAACAGGAGAGATGCTAATAAATGTTTACTTAGTAGACTTGAAGTAGATATTACTATGAAGAGAGGACAAGAGCTCGTTTTCCCATGTAAGATGAAAGAATGAAGCCTTTTGGGCAGAGATACATGTTGGGCAAGTGCCCAGTGGAAGAATGCTAATGATGAGCAATTGGCTGTTATATGAATGTAATGACGCCAAACAAAGAATAAAGAGGTAATGAGATATCTGTGCCCTAATTTCTTTCTGAAGAAGGATCTCTACCTCTTAGAGTTTTAAGCTTTTTTTTCTCACTTCTTAATCAGTCTTCTCTGTACTCAGAACTTTTGCCTTTTCCTCCAACTCTGTCTCTTTATTAACTATTGTATTCAATTTACTCCACATTTTTTGCTTCCTATCTGTAAACATTGCTCTAAGCATATAAGCATGGGGACTGCAGAGATACAAGGAAGGAATGGGAAAAATATGCCACAAGCCAAAAGGATATTCTAAACTTCATTTCAATTGTTTTATATCCCTAAACACTCTCATTGGGAATTTTGTTTGCAAATACGTTCATAGAATCCAATTTCCATGCATGATTATTAATATGTCAAGTCTAGTATTCACATGCTTTTGTTTCAAGTAATATTCACCTAAAGGAAACTCTCTATATTTTAAACTAAAGATTTTAAATGTACTGAATATTCTCTAATAATTAATTACTGTCAAATTGCCTATGTACCAGAAGCTTCAAGTCCCAAAGGTTTTTTGTTAAAACATACAATAATATTTTTGTAGAGTGAACCATGGAGACCCATCATTCTAATAAGTGTTTATTAATCACTGTGAAAGATGACAAGTGTGTATAGACACAGAAACAGCTACTTATCCTGAGAAGTCAAATCCCATAAAACCAGCTGAATTAACTTTGCTCAACTGATTTGATCAGAGAATCACTCACCAGCCTCAGTGGCATTTGACACTATGATTAAAAATAGTATAGGGTATCCTAAACTATGTTCAGGTTTGAATTATTTACAGCAGTGGAATGTAAAGGAAAGTATTAAAAATGCAAGATTCTGGGTCATCCCTCCCAGTGCTTATAAAGGATGTATACTAATGTCATTTGAGCTATTGTACACATTATTGTGAAACACTGTCCAGTAGGAAATAATATTACATATACATATTATATATATGTATTTTATAAGAATTCCTGAATGTTAAATTATTATAATATAATTCAAAAGTTTAGTTTTGTTTTATTCAGTTGCTTTCATTACCTCTGCTAACATTTATTAGTCTTCCTTGATGAGCATCACTACAATAAATGCTTTACATACATCACCATATTTAATCCTCCACAAGAATCCTTACAGGCAAGTTACTATTACTTTCCTAGAAAGTTAAAGAAATATATGGAGCATAGCTAAGATAAGATCTCTGCACATAATATGCTTATAGTCAACAAGCATTTAATAGGTCGAGACATTTAACTTAGAAAAATATTAAGTAAAACTAGGCATAATTCAGTGCTAACCAGATTGTTGCAGGACCTGTAGGAGAAGGGAAGCTACTAAAGACAGGAACAGTTATGAATGTTCCATAGAGAAAATAAAATTGAATTAAGTTTTAAAAAATGAGTACCTATTTGATAAATTCACAGAGAAATTGAAGATATTTGAGGCAATGAGAATAAGATAATTATAATTATGATCTAAAAACAGATAGACTATAGTGAAACAGGAAATTTTTTAGAAATTATCTCCATTATGTAGTTTTTCTTGAAGTACATTTCATTCTTACTTAGAAAACTATTCTATGAAATATGACATGTTTTTGGTATCACTAGATTGTGTATCTCTACCCAAAATCTTTTTTTTTTTTTTTTTTTTGGTACCAGGGATTGAACTCAGGGGCACTTGACCACTGAGCCACATCCCCAGCCCTATTTTGTGTTTTATGTAGAGACAGGGTCTCACTGAGTTGCTTAGCACCTCGCCATTGCTGAGACTGGCTTTGAACTCACAATTCTCCTGTCTCAGCCTCCCTAAGTGCTGGGACTACAGGCTTGAGCCACCGCGCCCGGCTTCTATCCAAAATCTTTATTGATGTGATTCATTTTGTAAAATGTACATCTTTTGATTGTAGTAGTTTGAAGTTTTAGTTTTAAGTGTGTAACAGAAGTGAGTAAAACAATTCTTTTACTCAATAAATGAATTATAATCCTGTTTATTTGTTCACTTTCTGTTCCTATTATGAACTACCCAAGGCTAAATACTTTATAAAGAAAAAAGGTCTACTTAGCTTACCATGTAGGAGGCTGGAATTTCTGATAGCATAACACTAACTCTGATAAGGGACTCCTGGCTGCATCACTTATGGCAAATGGCATCATGGAAGGAGCATGTGCAAAAGGGAGAGATCACATAGAAAAACAGTATGCCAAAGTGACACTCAAGGGTCTTCTTATATAACAACTCTCTCATGTGAAGTAACCAGGGCCCCATGATAACTCAGTGGATTCCTTCCAAGAGCAACACCCTCAGTGACTTAATTACTTCCCACTAGACCTCACCTCTGAAAGGCTCACTGTATCTGAGTATTACAACTCTGGAGACTACACTTCCAATGCATAAACTCCTGAGGGAGAAAAGCACTATGAACTTTTTCCCATCATGGGACCTTTCAGTTTCATGACTTTTTAAAAGAAATTAAGCAAATTCCTTAAGCAATTTAAAACCACACAATATTTTTACAAAAGGAAGAATATTTATTTATACGTTTCTCTGAAGAAAAACTTCTTCACATACTAAGAAATTTTATCCACTGGACAAATAGGTTAGATAACCAAGAAAGAAAAAGGAGCTTTTGTCCATGGATTGCCAATTGTCTGAAAAGCTTGTTTTTCTTCTTTGGTTATATTACCATTTGGTTATATTATCATTGCATTCTTAAAAACAGTATTATATGTTCCATTTAGAGAGATTAAGGCCCCAAATCTTCTATAATCACTGACTCTTCTCCCTGGGATTTAACACCAAAAGTAAGTTACCATTTCCTTAAGAGCATATGCATCCTGAGTTTACTTTTTGTTTTTTGGTACCAAGGATTGAACTCAGGGATACTCAACCACTGAGCCACCTCCCCTACCCTATTTTGTGTTTTATTTTAGAGACAGGGTCTCACTGAATTGCTTAGTGCCTCCCCGTTGCTGAGGCTGGCTTTGAACTCGCAATTCTCCTGTCTCAGCCTCCCAAAGTGCTGGGATTATAGGCGTGCACCACTGCACCCAGCCTGACTTTACTGAGTAACTATTGCAGCTCCTACTATTCTGTTTTAAAAAAGGGTTCTTGAAACTAATTTGATCTTCTGAACAGCTGCTCAAAGATTTATTGGCATTTTCTATAATATCTTTCCTATATGTTTCTCTTTGAAAAATAACATCTTCATGCCAGAGGCCAACCAAAATTCAGTTTAGACTGAAATGACATAATATTTTGAAGTCAGCTATTCTCTTCCTGCCTCATATCTCTTTAGTCATTCCTAGTGTCCCCCCACTGATGGTCTGTTTTTCAGACTGTGTGTGTGTGTGTGTGTAAGAGAGAGATGGGCAGGGAGAATTGGGTGGGGATAGAGTGAACTTACCCAAGTCCTACCTTTCCTGAAAATCTGTTCCACACTGCTCTCTGGAAATCACATATTTCATGTTTACCAAGCTTCCCTTTGAACTCAAACTAGTCACAAAATTCTCTCTGTCTCATTTCTTGGGCTTAACTAGAATAAATCTTTCTTGGTAATGATCCTTTCCCTGAAGCCCTTTAAGGAGAAGCTACTTATGTGTATTCTGTTTCATAAGCCATTTGGCAATATCAATTGCTACTAAATTCCCAAACTCTGCCATTTACCTATGCCCTTATCAGACTCCCAAGGTCAGTGGAAAATTTTCACCTAGGAAAAAATTTCCCTCTACCCTAAACTCCAACATTATCTCATAATACTGACATCTTCAAAATCTTAATTTCATTAAGCTAGGCTTTCATTCCCTTAAACCATTTACATTTATTTGCATTCATAATTTCTTTTGAATCAGCACCTTAGAACCATTTGACTTACAATTTGCTAGTAGCATCCTTGCTGTTCCTTAGATATCCGAGGACTTTATCACCACTGTGCCTTTTTACAAGCTACTTCCTTTCTATCGAATATACGATACGATACGATACGTCAGTCAGGAGTAGTTCAGGTACAAGTAAAAGAAAAAATGTACATTGTTAAACAATAGGACTTACATTGTTTTAAAAAAAAAAGTGAGAAAGAAGTCAAGTTTCAGGCTGGTTGATTCAGAGCTCAACAATGCCATCAAAGTCATGAGTTTTTCCTTCTTTAGTTTCAATTATCCTTCATGCTGGCTTCATTCTAAATCTCATCCTCATGTTCCTAGGACAGCTGCCAGCTGCAATCAATGAGATGGTTTCTCATTGACATCCAGAGTTGGAAACTCATCACCCTCCACAGTGCTATCAACTTCCCTTCTAAGAAACTCTCAAAAACCCCCTTTGCATCTCATCCTTCAAAAAAAGAGTGACATGCCTATCCCTAATCCAGCAACCATGGAAAGGCAGGATTACTTTGATTGGTCAGAAGTATTTAGGACCCAGCCTTGGAGCCAGGAATGGACACTTGGGAAGACCTTTATTTGTATATATAAAATTTTCACGTGGGCAACAGAATACATACACACACATATACATAATAAAATAATAATATATATGTATATATATTAAGCCAGGAGGCTTAAGGTTAATTTGAAAGCTCCACAGAGCAGTTTAAAATCTGTTATATCAGATTGTTTCTTGAGTGAGACTCAACCATCAGCCATGTTACTAAGTGCTACTGATCATTAGTTAATAGAAGAATTGTGTCTGAAGATCTCTCATATTGACTGAAAAAAATCTATATTTTCTAAATATCAAGAAAGATGTTATGTAGCTGATATTTAATTATGATAATGATGAAGTTCATTGCAATTATACTTCAAATATAGTACCTTTTCATCTCTGCATAAAGACGTATATTAGAACTTTAGAAAGACAGAGGCTTCACATTTCTCATGAAGTATAAAATCCATTCATCTACCTCAAAATCTAGCATGGGGTTACTTCATGAAATGACTTTACAAAAGGAAATTCTTCTTTAGATCACTCTATATAGAACCACTGTCTAGACCTCTTTGGACCAGTAGGATTTTTTTTTTCTCATAGTTAAATGCATGACTGTATTGAGCCTGAAAGACTCATTTACATTTTGAGTTATTTACATTTTGGATCCTTGACATTTTGATTAAAAGTTTAAAGACCAAACCTAGAGACACCTACGTTTCTCTGCATTATGCAATCCACCATTCCTTTGTTGTCGAAATATGGGAAAAGGCAATAATAAATGTCACCTATTTTTAGAAATCAGGCCAGACTCCCTACAAGGACAATGCTTTTCTGGAAGAACAGTCAAGGATCAGTCACGTGGAGGAGTTCGTAAAGTGCATTGAACTCAGATATCTGAGTTGTTTTTTTGTGAGCTGGCATGTCTTGGCCTGTTAACCTCTTCTCAGGGACCACGACTGAGATGTAAGACTAACTGCACAACTTTTACACTTTTAAAAGTTCTTGGTTTCCCCTTCTTGGGCTTCAGGATTTGTGCAGAACGTCCCCAGAGTCTCTGGATAGATGTAAAACCAGAATTATATTTCAGAGGAAATATAATTTGTTGTCATCATATTGGTTACTCGTTTTGTTTCTGATAAAGTCAGTAAGAAGAATAATGACACACGGCATGAGTACTGCATTCCACACCTCTTTGTTCATAGCAGGCATCATTAATCAGTTGACCCCTTCTGTGACAAACTAGTCTCCTGATTTAATGTACTAAAAATAAGTTAAAAGTGAAATTACTTTGAAAGATACAATACCTAAGACAGACAAAACAATAATCATATAAACCAAATGGTATGAGGGAAGAGAGGTTCCTATAAGGAAATGAGAACCTAAAAATTGAAGAAAGCAGACACAAGGAAAGGTTTAGAATACAAGTAAATTTAGATATTAATTCTTTAAGAAACTAAGTTCTAAACTATATAATATAAACATAAACAAATATGGACCAAAATGGAAAAATACTTAAGAATAGACATTAAGAAAAAAATAGATTCTTGATCAAATTTGTCAAATGAGGCAGAGTGAAAAAAAAAAAATAGGTGAATCTAAGGTAGAGAGCTCATGATATGATAAAGTTTTAGAAGTCAAACAAAGATTAGAAATGAATTTTATTGATAAGGAATGATAGAAAAGTTGGTACATCAAAGATTCAGGCTGACAAATACAGATGACCCTTACCTTGCAGAGTAACATAGATGTCCCTCTGTAGTCAGTTTTCCACGGCCACACTCTACAAACACCCATACCTCCACTGCACCATGTGGCTCTTTGACTCACAACCCTAGACAGCAATGTTCTAACAGAGACCTGCATGAATGGCAAGTCCTACAGTTGAGATGAGGGAGGCAGCTACACCAGCTGCCCTGCCCCCTTGATGTTTTCAAATCTCTCTCCTCGACACTAACTCCTGGTGCCACCACCTCCATCACTCTCAGCTGAGGACTTTTCTTTCTTTCTGTTGCAGATAGAAAAGAGCAGATGGAACTAGATAAAAATTCTGCCACCAAGTCCACAGATATTCTTGCAACTGTCTCCATCCCTTCCTGCCATTTCACTACCATTTTGTATTGGCCTCATTCTTACCACCGTCAAATATGGCCCCCAGCTTCTGCCTTACTCTGCACTTCTTCATGACAGATTTCCTTGAAAAGGCTTGCCAATTCTGTTCATAGTAAATACCTTTCAATCTGCTATAGCAAGATCACTACAGAATGTTATGCTATCAAACCCATGCCTAAGTTTTCCTTGCCTAAGTTGGGTGAGTGTTAAGTGACATGTCTCTCTTCCAATTTCCTTAAAAGGAAATAAGCAACCTCTTCTTTCCCTTGCCTTTATACTGGAATACACTCACAATATACAGGATGGAGTAGAAATCTTGTGTTGAAATTTCCTGGGAGCCCTGCACCACCTTCTTCTGTATTTCTAGAAGAGAAAGAAAAGGTGTTCTGTCTTGTTTGAGCCATTGGATTTGAATTTTTTTCACTATAACAGCTAAGACAAAACCTTAATAAATCTACCATATTATGGTTAAAGACTCAGATCTGTTTCTCCAAAACAGGCTCCAAATTCCCACTCAGTGCCTTAACTGATATGTCTCAGAGACATACAAGTTAATAAATCCAAATCTTATCTTTTACTCTTGATCTAAAAACTTGATTTTCTCATTTTCTACTCTCTGATACTGACATCATCACCCATTGTCCTTGAAGTATGTTGAACTCTCCCAGTTCCTGCCATCTTGCTGTCATTCAGTCCCTTCCTAGTGATTTTTGCCTTACAAATGTATCGTAATCTACTTTTGCTACCACTAACATTTTCCTGATCTTGCTAAGAATCTTTAGCCTGATCTATGAGAGCCTGCCTAGCATAATACATGTGCTTTCCAGACTTTTAACAGGACACTCCTTCTCTACGCCCTCCATGCCTCCTCTCCTGGATTTTTGCCATTGCTTTACACCTGTTTGACTTTTGCTCTTCTAAAAGGCTTTGCAGGTACTGCCTGAATGCTATTCTCTTTCAGAGGTAAATAAGTGGTATAGCTAGGTAGGTACTGTGCTCCTCAAGACTCAGCCTCACGTCCTAAGGGGAAACACTTCTTGAACTCTCAGGCTAGGACTGAAGTGAGTTACCTGTTATATACTCCTATGATCTACTGAAAATCTAGCTTCATACAGTACATTTATCATCATTTAATTTTTATTTACTTGAAATAGTCACATATTTATTTTCCACATAGAGCAGCAGGAGCCACATCCACTCCATACTTCAAGCCATTACTTGGGATTAGGAACATTTCCTTGTACACACATAGGTGCTCAGTGAAACTTTTGACTTCTGATTTTTAAAATGAGGATATTTAGATAGCAAAGTTGAAGAAAATTTTTAAATTTTAGGCCTTATTTCAAGTAAGGGGGCTTAAAGGGCATTGTTAATTATTATATATGAATATACTGAATTGTAAAATCAAGTTTGCAGATCAAGATCTCCAGCTTGTTTAGTAATCTAACACATATTAATTTATGCACTTGAGACTATGATACAAAAATTATTTTTAAATATTTTCTTCTGTGAATAAAAATGCTAATGAGAACTTTGTCATAAAAAATGCAGCAAATGAGTAAGGAATAAGATTGCAAAATACTAGAAGAGAAAGAATACAATAAACAGAAATCTAAGTAAGAATAGCATTTGCTTTTTTAGCGACCCAATATTTTTTCCTGTAATCATTTAATTTGGTAAGACAAGAGGCACTGTATGATTTTTTGAAATACCATTTAATCCCATAGTTCTTCAGTTTAATTTCTGTTACTAAGGTTAGTAGTCGCTATTTTGTTATTGTTGTTGGTGGTGTTTATACCATCCACTTGTCACAACAGGATGTCTGGGCTAAGTGCCAAACTCTGAAAAATAAAATGGCTATTTTGTGTCTCTAATATTAAGCCTCCTCTATCCTATAACTGCTAGTATATGTGTGCCAGCCTGGCCATCTAATCTATACAGAAAGAAACTCTATTATGCTCTTGTTGTACCCCTGCTTTTTCTTATCTAATTGTTGTGTTCTGAAAAGTTAAAACATTCTTTTTTGAGGATAACCTTTTTCACCTTTTTTGTATTAAGGGAATATTGTGCAACAATCTTTCAAACAGAAGCTCTATCACCATGACACCCAACAATATATTTAACTTCATTCATTCATTTAACCTAAACTGAAAAGTTACTAGAAATCACACTAAGCTCTAAAATGTCATAGGAAAACTTCCTGTGAAGAGAGTTGACTTTGAGAGAATAGCCAAGGTGGTTTAAGTTATTTTTCTTCGAAAAAGAAGACCTTTGAGGATCCCAAGATAAAAGTTAGAATTGGTCCATTTAATCAATATCTAAATGTTATAAACACTATTTTCCCCTTGTAACTAAAAAGAAAGCTATTTCTTAAGGGACAATAGCACAAACAAGTAGATAAAGTGAATCTGTGACAGCTTGACACTATGGGATTCAGATAAGTGATAGAGAGAAAATAGGCAAGAGGGCTGTGTATAAACCACACACACAGAGACACACCTGCACATAGAACTTATCAGTAAAAAGATGAGATTATATTTATCTGACTCTGCTAGTTGTGATATAGGTTGAAAATTGTATTTGGGGGTATAGGAACAGATAATTCTTTAAAAATGTAAAAGTTAATTGATTTTTAAGGATATGTATACTTTCTTGATCTTACTGCTTCAGAGTCCTTCTATTCCAGGTGTCATACTGAGAGATGTAAAAAACAAAAACAAAACAAAACAAAAAAAGAAAATTTAGTCATTTGACATTCAGAGAAATGTGTTTACCTCAGGGACTCACTTCACACACTGGCTTTTCTGTTTCAAATTACTTAGGTTTATTTGGATGTTCTATATATTAAATGGGGTATTACACAAATTCACAAAAAGGCAAAGCTTTCTAAAATGTCTATCAACAGAAACTAAGTCATGATTGAGTGTCAAGTAGCTACAGGAAAGATAACTGAGTGAAAGCAATCCAGTTTGCGTGGTTCTTGTCTGAGTTCACTCCAAAGTCTTCTAGACCTGAGAAGGCAGGACCCTCCCAACACAAATCCACCAATTAAAAGGAGTTATATACAGCAAATGGTCCAGGGCAAGATCCTAGATGTCAGTGACAGCTGAAATGCATGAACTCCAAACTCACTTTAGAAAATAGCTTCATTTTTTCCCCCCTACACATTTTATTAACTGAGATTAAGAGTTAGCAAATATAAATTAACTTACACAACCTTTATATTCTACAGCTTTCTCTAAGCACTCTGGATAGAGGGAAAGTTAAGAAAACTTTTCAGATTAATTAAACTAATTGCTGAGCTAAACCAAAAGTAAAGATATCACAAAAAAATGAATTTACTGTAAAAAGCTCAAAGAAGAAAATGTAGGTTTCCTCTCTATGAAATGAAAACGCTAATAGTTTCCTTGTGAACTTCAGTCAATCAGAAGAAAGAATAGAGTGAAAATCTCCCCATACATGAAGAACTACACAAATTCCAAGTTTAGTATTGCTTCTATTTATAGACCTCATCCAATTTGAATCACTATAATAAATAATTAAAAGATAGAAAATAACTAGAAGATAGAAAGTTTGCTATTATTGTTATCTATGCTAACTTTTAACCAAAAAACTCACTTATCAAAACTTATTTACAGAAATTCATTGTTTTAAACATTTGAACAAGAATTTTCATTTTATTTTAGAGCAGCTAGTTGCACAACAAAAGTAAGAAAAATGGTTTCCCTGTATACTGCCTAGCCCAACTTACATGTACTCCTTCCACCCATTATCAGCATCTCCCACCAAAGTTGAACACTTGTTACAACTAAAGAATTTACATCAACAATTCAGTATCACCCAAAGCCCACAATTTATATTAAGGTTTGCTCTTGTTTTGCATTCTATGGGTTCAGGCAAATTTATGACATACATACCGTGTTATAGACTCAAACAAGGTAGTTTCATTGTCCTAAATATCTTCTGAGCTATGCCTTTTCATTTCTCAATCCCTCTAAGCCTCTGGGAACTACTGATCTTCTTGGTCTTCATAGATTTGCCTTTTCTTTCTCTCTCTCTTTCTTTCTTTCTTTTTCTTCTTTTTTTTTTTTTTTTTTTTTTGAGGGAGTGGGGAAATTAGGGATTGATCTTAGGGGCACTGAGCCACATCCTCAGCCCTATTTTTTTGTGTTTTATGTAGAGACAGGGTCTCACTGAGTTGCTTAGCACCTTGCCATTGCTGAGACTGGCTTTGAACTCATGATTCTCCTGTCTCAGCCTCCCTAAGTGCTGGGATTACAGGCTTGCGCCACCATGCCCGGCTAGTACATTTTTCAAGAGTCCCCAAAGTCTTAACAGTTTTAGTATTGCCCAAAAGTCCGGGTCCAAAGTCTTTACCAAAACTTAAGGCGGATTCTTATTTTAAACTCCTATAAAAATCAAAAGCAAGTTATATGTATCCAATATATAAAGATACAGCATGAATATTTCCAGCCCATGAAGGAGAAATAGGGACATGGAAAGAAGGGATGGGACCAATACAAAACTGAAATCCAAACAAGTCCTGTAGTTCCTTATCTGGCATCTGGAGCATATGGCATCATGATGTTCTCTCCAAAGGACTTGGGCAACTCCACCCCTAAGGCTTTGCTGATTTTAGCCCACATGCTTCTCTGTTGGCTTGTCTCTGATCAATCCCTGTAGATTTTCTCAGCAGACATCCCACGGTACTGGAATTTCTCAATCTTGGAGTCTCCACTGCAGCTTTGAATTCTTCCTCTCATCTCCACGCATAGCTGCCCTCTCAGCAGCTATTCACAATGACTCCGATTCTGCTGTGCTTTGGCCTCCCAGGCCTTCCTGTAATATCTTCAGGGGGAAGCTTCCATGAGCTCCTAATTCCTGCAACCTGCATTCCTGTAGACCCAGCATCATGTGGTTGCCACCAAGATCTGCCACCACCTTAAACAGCAGCCAAGCATCCAGGGACTATGGCTGCAGCAGCCTCTGAGTGCCTGGATGGCTGACCATGTTGAAAAAATTTCCAAGGCCCTCTTGTGCAAGCAGAGTGCCCCACTTGTCTCGGCTCAAATGAATTTTTACTTATACACCCTTGAGTCTGAGATGGGTGTGGCCTTGCAATTCCTGAGATATACTCAAGCCATCTCTCTTATTGTCTCTGGACAGTCTTTAGCATTTCTTTAATGTCTTTAACAACCACAAGTTCCTTAG
Organism: Xerus rutilus; assembly: GCA_028644305.1. Taxonomy (NCBI): domain Eukaryota; kingdom Metazoa; phylum Chordata; class Mammalia; order Rodentia; family Sciuridae; genus Xerus; species Xerus rutilus. The sequence goes on from CM053402.1 coordinate 119,220,864, forward strand.
CACCAGTTTTACAGCTTTCTGGCCAAACTGCATGCTTTTCTAATCTTTCTGCTTTGCTTTTTTCTTCTTATTATTACAATAAACTTGACTAAAACCTGCCAGAAATATTCATGCCACCACTTGAAGGCTTTCTTCTGCCAGATCAAGGAGTCCATCACATTTAAATTTATCCTCACAGAAAGTTTCAGGACATGGGCAAAATGTAGATAATTTTTTAAACAGAACGTAATGCGAATGGTCTTTCATCCAGTTTCCAATAGAGTCCATCATTTCCTCTGAAACCTCATGAGCTCTCTTTACTCTGTATAGTCCTATTGGCATTCTGGTCTTCTGAACTCCCACCAGAGTTACAGAGTAAGGTCCACTTACAGCATTCTAATGCCTTTCCAGCTTTCATCACTACACTTTACAAAATCTCTCTCACAAATTCCAAAAAGCTCCAAAAGCTTCTATTCTATAGGGTCAGGTTAGTCACATCAACAACCCCACTTCTTGGAACCAATTTATGTTTTGGCTAGCTTTTTTCCTGCTGTGACCAAAAGACTTGACAAGAACAATTAGAGGAGAAAAAGTTTACTTTGGGGCTCTTGGTTTTAAAGGTCTCAGTTCATAGATGGATGACTTCTTTGTTATGGGTTCAAGATGAAGCAGAACAGCATGGAGGAAGAGTATGGCAAAAGAGGGTATCTCAGGTCATCACACCAGGAAACAGAGAGAGAACTCCACTCACCAACTATATATATACACACATATATATAAATATACATATGTATATATATACATATGTATATATATAGTTTTATACAGTTTTAGATAGATAGATAGATAGATACACACACACATATATATATATCCCAAAAGCATGTCCTCTAGTAACCCACCTCCTCCAGCCACAGTTACCACCCAGTTAATCCTTATTAACAGATTAATGTGTTGATTAGGTTCAGGTTCTCATACCCTAATCATTTTACCTCTAAACTTTCTTGCATTGTCTTACATATAAGTTTTTGGGAGACACCTAATATCTAAACCATAACATGGTGGAAGAACATGCTCAGCTTATGGCAGCCAGGAAGTAAAGAGAGATTGGAGGTGATGGAGAAGAAAGAGGAAGAAATCAGGAAGAAAATATAGACAACAAAGTCATGCCCCCAGTGATCTACTTCCTTTAAGTATACCTCACTTGCCTACAATTCCACCTCCTCCCAGTAGTCCATACAAATTTTAATCTATCAAATGAATTAATCTACTCATAAGGTTACAGTTCATGTGATCCAATCACTTCCCAATAGTCTTGCCTCTAAACATTGCTGCATTGGGAACCAAACCCTCAACACATGAGTCTTTGGAGGATACTTCATTTCCAAACCATAACATTGCATTCCTAATACCCAAAGACTCTTACCCATCTCACAATGCAAAATTTACTCAATTCTGAGGATCTGCATAATCTCAACAGTTCCGGCATTTTTCAAAAGTCCAAGTGCAAGTCCTCTTTGAGACTCAAGGAAATCTCTGAGCTATAAGCCTTTGTAAAAATCAAAAAACAAGTTACAAACTTCCAGCATACAATGACACTGGGTAAACTTTCCCAGTTTTCAAAAAAGGGGCAATAGGAGCATATCCAAAAGGTATGGGACCAAAGCAAGATGGAAATGCAGCCAGGCAAGCATTAAATCCTATAACTCTATCTGGCATCTGGGGCACACAGTGGTGGACTGTGGGCTACAGAGGACTGAGGCAGACCTATCCCACAGCCTTGGTGTTCATGGCCCACATGGTGAGTGCTGATTACCATCGACAGATTTCCTGGGCAGATGTTCCATGTTCCTAAAGTCTAGAACTTCCTTAAGTCTCCACTACAGCAGCAGCTTCACTCGCAAGGCTTTACACATTATACTTTCAAGGACGCCCCACAAGGAATCTGACCCTGGGATACACTGCCTGAACTCACAGGCCTTCTTTTGAAATCTCAGTGGAATCCTTGCTGCCCCTATAACTCTTGCATTCTTCATTCCTACAAAAACAGCAACACATGGACCACAGTAGGTCTGCAGCCAGCAGAAGCTATAGCTGGGCCCCCTTGGGATCCAGCAACAGTGAACTCTCAGTGCCTGGGCAGATGAACATGGTGAAGTGAATTATGGGGAAACAACCTCCTGGGCATCCTGTCCTCTGAGAGTAAGGCACCCCATGCTTTTTTTCGAAATCTTTCAAATGAGCCTTCACTTTCATACCTTTGAACGCGCAATAAGATACCCTCAGTGCAGCTTTCTTATTGTTTCCCTGCAGAGTTTTTGTTTTCTCTAATTTCTTCAGTTTCTTTAGTCCCCAGATTTTTGCTTTGTTTTGTTTTGTTATTTGTCTTTTGTTTTTCTTTTTAGTGGTACTGCAGCTTGAACCCAGGCATACTCTACCACTGGAATATATCCCCACATTTTTTATTTTTTTTCTATTTTGACATAGAGACTTACTAAATTACTGAGGCTATTCTCCAACTTGTGATGCTCCTGCTTCAGTCTCCCAACTTGCTGGGGGGATTCCAGGCATATACCACTGAATCTGGCCCTCGGCCCCAATTTTATACATGCTTTTCTGGACAAGCTGCAAGTTTTTCAAATCTCTCTGCTCTGTTTTTTTCTCATAAATACTAATAGTAAACTTAGTTAAAGAAAAACATGTCACTGCCTGAGTGTTATGTTTCCTTGAAATTTCCTCCTCCAGTTTGATTGGTTCTTCACCTTTAAATTTAACCTCACGCAATGTCTTAGGGCATGGACAAAATATAAATAAGTTCTTTGCCAGGATGTAACATGTTTGGTCTCTAGTCTAATTCCCAATAGAGTCCTTACTTTCATCTCAAACCTCATGAGCACAGTCTGTTCACATTCCTATTGGCATTCTGGTCTTCCAAGATCAGGTTCTTTGCCAGATTCTTGACAGCATTAGTCACAATAACAAAGAATTGAAAACAACCTAAGGATCCACGAATGAATAAACGAATAAAAATAAGATTTTATACAAAGTGGAATACTATTCATCCTTAAAAAAAGAAGGAAATCCTATTATTCGTATATAATGGATGAACATAGAGGACATTATGTTAAGTGAAATAGCAAAGTACAAAAAGACAAATGCTGCATATATTAACCTCACTAGAGAGGTTAATATTGTCAGTGTAAAACAGAGAAAACTAGAATCCTACGTTAAGCTTTGATTGCAATATTTTAAGTCTTCTCTAGCCTGTATCTCCAAACTTTTCAAAATTCCTTCCACAAATCAATTCCAAAGGCTTCTGAACCACATGGTCAGGTATGTTTGCAGGCACATTCCCACTCTCAGTACCAATTTTCTGCATTTGTCAGCTTTTTGTTACCATGACAAAAATACCTGACATGAACAACTTAGAAAGGAAAGATCTATTCGACTCACAGTTTCAGAGGTTTCAGTCTATGCCTTCTTGCTTGAGACCTCAAGTAAGGCAGAACATTATGGTGGAAGAGCATGATAGAGAAAATATGCTCAGTTCATGAAAGTCAAAAAGCACAGGGTTTTGAGGTAGACATGATACAGTCACCTCTGTCTGCCCCTAGTGACCTTCTTCCTCTAATTATGCCATATCTTCCTACAGTTTTCACCAACTCCCAGCAGTCCATTCAAATTATTAATCTATCAAGTGGATTAATCCACTGATGAAGTTTAGTGTCATCATTATTCAATCATTTCCCAAAAGCTCCATCTCTGTACATTGTGGCACTGGGGACCAAACTTTTAACATATGAGTTTTTAGAGGACAATTCATATTAAATCATAATAGATATGGAACATTTTTAATATGTTTATTCATCTATATATCTTCGTTAGTGAGATGTCTATTAAAGACTTTGAACAACATTTTAATTTGGTTGTTGCCCTTATATTGAATTTTAAGAGTTCTTTGTATATTTTGCTTATCAGCTTTTTTATCAGACATGTCTTTTGCAAATAGTTTCTTGAATTCTGTAGCTTTTCTTTTTATTTTCTTGAGAATGTTTTTCTCAGAGAAGAATTTAATTTTTTTAAATCAAGTTCAGATTATCAGTTCATTCTTTTATGTGTAGTGCCTTTAGTATAATATCTAAAAAACCATCATCAAACTTAAGGCCATCTTGATTTTATAGCTCATCTTCTAGGAGTTTCATAGTTTTATGCTTTTCAGTTAAGTCTAAGATTTATTATGAGTTTATTTTTATGAAAGGAATAATATCTGTGTCTCTATTTTTGGTGGGGTTTTTGTTGTTGTTGTTGTTGTTGTTTATTTTTTTTCTATGCACAGCACATTGTCATTCTATCACCAGTTGTTGAAGAGGTTATCATGTTCTCTGTTGTATTGCCTTGCTACATTTCAAAGAGCAGTTGACTGTATCAATGTGGTTCTATTTGTGAATTTTCCTTCTATCCCATTGATCTATTTGTCTACTATTTAGTCAATACCACAATGTCTATATCACAGTAGCTTTATAGTAGGTCTTGAATTCAGATAATGTCAGTACTCTGACTTTGTTCTTTTCTTTCAATATTGTGTTCATTATTATGGATTTTTTTGCTTCTCCATATAAGCTTTAGAATTAGATTGTCAATATCCACAAAATGATTTGCTTGAATTTTGGTTGGGATTGCATTAAAACTATAGACCAAATTGGGAGAAAGTGACATCTTAAGAATATTGAGGGCCAGGATGTAACTCAGTGGTAGAGTGCTTGCCTAGCATGCATAGGACTGTGGAATCAATCCCAATACCAAGATTAAAAAAATAAGAAGACTGAGTCTTACTAGCTGTGAGCTTGGACTATCTGTCCATTCATTTAGTTCTTTTGTGTCTTTCATTAAAGTTTTATGGTTTTCCTTCTGTAGATCTTCCACATACTTTGATAGAATTAAATGCAAGAATATTTGGGGGGAAGACCAATGCAATGATATTGTACATTTAATTTTACATTCTACTTTTTCATTGGTGATATATAGGAAAGTGCTTGACCGTATATAGTAACCTTGTGTCCTAGAACCTTGCTATAATGAATTTTTTATTTCACTGACTTTTTGTTAATTCTTTGGAATTTTCTACATGGAAAATAATGCCATCTGTGAATAAAAACCATTTTTATTTATTCCTTCTCAATAAACAGAGTTTTTATTTCCTTTTCTTATTTTATTACATTAGTTAGGACCTCGAGTATGAAGCTGAAAAACAGTGTGAGAAGGGACATTCCTGCTTTGTTTCTGATCTTGGTGGAGAAGCTTCAATTTTCTCACACTCTGTATGCTGTTAACTGCAGCATTTGGGTAGATATTCTTTATTGTGTTTAAGAAGGTTGACATCAATTACTAGTTACTGAGAGCTTTTATCATGTGTGAGTGTTTGATTTTTTTTTCAATGCTTTTCGTGCATCCATTGAAATGATCATGTGATTTTTCTTCTTTAACCTGTTGCAATGGATCATGTTATTTCATTTTGAACTGAACTTGCACACCTGAGATAAATGATCCTTAGTTGTGCTATATTATTATTCTTATACGTTGCTAGTTTTTAATCTGTTAATATTTTGTTAAGGATCTTTGTATCTATGTTTATGTGAGATATTTTAACTGCAGTTTCTTTTCTGGTCTGTCTGATTTGGGTACCATGGTAATGTTAACCTTATAAAATTAATTGGGAAGTATTTCCTCGGCCTTAATCTTCAGATAGAGATTATAGAGAATTGGTCCAATTTCTATTTAAGATTTTAATTTAATAGCTACAGTATTCACGATCTTATCATGACTAGTTAATAGTCTCTATTTCCTTATGACTAATTTGATAGTTAATTTTGATCCTGAATCATTTCTTCTAAAGAGGTAAATTGTAGAGATGTATTATTCAAGTTGAAAGATTCGTGGATCCATAGCAGTTGTCAATTTATTTCAACCTGAGTATATGTAAAATTGATTTTACAATGTCTTTTAAAATACATTGTTTGTAGTGGGCACTAGTTAATTTTTTTAATTACACAGTATTTGAACTTGTCATGTTTAGAAAATTCTCCACTCTAAGTCTTGATGGAGAGCAGAACCTATATTCAACTATTGAACTGGAAATACTAAAAACTTGCTTTTGTGACCTAACAGCTCAGTCAAGAAGAAGCACATTAGCTGGGCACAATAGTGCATGCTTGTAATCCTAGTGAATTGGGAGGCTGAGATAGGAGGATTGCAAGTTCAAAACCAGTCTCAGCAACTTAGTGATGCCCTAAGTAACTTTGTGAGACCCTGTCTCAAAATAAAAAGGGTTGGGGATGCAGATCAGTAGTGAAGTGCCACCAGTATATAATATCCATTGGTGTTTATGGCAATAATGGCAAAAACGGTGCCACTGGTCTGTGCTAGCCGCATCGCGACAATAATGGGAAAAGTGGTACCGCTCTTTCAGAAGTAAAATGTTTAACAAGAATTCAATGGTGGCATCATCAGAGTCCTCCTTGCTCAATTCTGTCATTCATGATTTTAATTGTGACCCTACTTATGTGGTTTTCATATTACTTATTTTTAGTCATTCTTCATTCTGTTAGAAACTCAATATTATTTTAATAAATTCCAAAGTCAAGAAAAGTTGATTGATATTGCTGACACACTATTGCCATATGGACAAAGAAGAATATGTATTAAATTTTGAGAAAATATTATAAGGACTAATTTAGGATTAGAACATAGGAAAGGAAAAATAAATAATCTAAAGAAAATGTATAATGACAAAAATAATAAATCACCCATAACTATCTGACTACAGAATAATATAGAAAGATAACAATCATTTCAATTTATGGATAATTGTGTGTCAGATACCATGCCTTGCACTGTACTAACATCTCATTATATCCTCATCACAAGCCATGAAGTAGATTTTAATACAGATGTGGATAAGAAACGTAAAGCTTAGAGAGTCACATATTATATTTTGTCACACAGTGAGTATAAAGAACACATGACCTTGAATCTGCTTTATTCTAAAATCTCAGGCTCTTAATCATCATAACACTCCCATCCAGGTGTGCTTATAGTCAAATTGCTAATAACTATCAACAATAATTATAATAACAAATTAAATATTATAAATAATAGATTTAATACAAATTTTGCTTGAGAGTCCAGAATTTAAATTATGCCCTTGAAAAATTGTGCAGATAGTCATTTTTATATGCTTATCAGTTATTCTTATAAAATAACACATTAGAATGTATTAAAATACAGTAAGTGGCAAGTTTTCATTGAATAGATTTATGAGGCAATGAAAAAGCCATCAAATAAATTATTTCTATTCTCTAGCTTAATTCTTATGTTTATATGCTTTAAGATAATGAATACATTTTCAGTTCATCAAAAGTTAGTACATTTAAATGTGTCCATTTTTCCTCTAGTCAATGTGAAATTCCTTCCTTTTTGATATATCTCCACACTTCTGGCGTGATATATACAGAGCTATTTTGCTGTCTCAGAAAATCACTATACTTGCTGTGTGAGGAAGGCACTTCACTTACAAGAGAGCACAAGTGCAAATCACAAAGGAATTTATTCCAATTAATTATTATTGCTATAATAATTTTAAACTCTTTATGTTGGATAAAGGCAATGGCAAATATGTAGGGCATGGTCCCTAAAGGCCCAACAATGACTAAAGGTGCAGATCAGGTTCCCTGATGAGACCAGGATGGAAAGGTACAAAGTCAACTGGCTTCTGGAGGCAAGTGGACAACGACCACTGCCCCTTATCATTTGTATCTGGCATTTCTAGTCCAAACAAATATGTTAATTAGGTATAGGAGTGAAAAACACATTTTCTTTTTCTGAAAGACAAAGACAAATGATATTGTATGCAAATTATGTTGTTTCCCAAATTTCAATATTTTTAAGTCATTGTTTTCTTAAATAAAATTTATCCAAATTTCTTAAAAATACTGTCTTTTATTCATGTACTTTGTAGAAGTTAATCCCACATTTGGATGTAGGAAATACTATGTCCAATCTTAAGGCTGACTCTTATTTTGAATGGTAGGTCTCCTTCAGAATTAACCACATGAATGACATTTTTTTAAAAACGTTTTTTGGGATTTTTGTTTTTGTTTTTTTTCTATACAATCAAATCTTGTTTAATTTTGTTACTTAATCATTAATCTTATTCCACAGACATAACTTTCAATATTGTAGGTGTTTAAAAAATCAAATTCATCTTCAAATTGTGAAGTTTTGCTACTACTAATACTACTCAATAAAAATGTTCTAGATTGCAAAGACATATCCACAGATGACACCAGGGAAACAAACCATGAGTCCACAGTTTTTGTTCATCTATATTTGAGGACTTTATTTTATTAAAATAAAAAAATAAAATTTTATTAAACTAGAATGGCTGGAGTTGAAAGTACATGGATCTAGAAACTATGGTAAATGGCATT
>CM053402.1:119229828-119259458 GCA_028644305.1 Xerus rutilus
CCCTCCAAGTATTTTTCCCCCATTTCCTGAATATATAATAGGAACGAATACCCTTGATAATTGGCTTACTTCCCACATTGAGTCCTTGATGTGCACTATGATGCCCTACACAGATTCCCTTCAAGAAAAACAGAATTATTCTATCAGCTTCCAAGAGTGGTGCCAGAAACTAGCACTCAGCTATAAGTTCCCTTTAGGTATTGCCTCAGCTGAAGAAATTTTCCAAACACGTGCTAATGCCTTTTCTGCCTTTGGGAGCAACTTTTATCCAGTTATTGATCAATGCAAGATAACAAAGGTCCACCCCCCTTAGCCCCACTCAGGATAAGCTATTCGAATGCCAGAACTCACCACAGGCTAAAACAGAATCCTTCTATGGGATGGTAATTGTAGCTCAACTTCTTTTCTTGCTTAGTTATTTCCTTTGTCTCCCTTCCATAGGTGTTTCTCTAAAAATCATGCTGTGTAAAAAGCACTAAACACACACACACACACACACGCCCTTCCATTTGTGTTTACTTCCTAGAAAACTCAACCTCTGATGGGCTCTTGCAAGTGCACCTGAGATTCAGTGAGACCAAAGACATGACTCTTCATTTAAGGGGTCCAGTAGCCTATAGAAAGAAGAAAGCAAAACCTTTGACATAGTGGGTTTTATTTATTTGCTCTAATTAGTTATATATGACAGTAGAATGTACTTTGTTACATCATACATAGATGCAGTATAATTTCTCACTCTTCTGGTTGTACACGATGTAGAACCCGGTCATATAGTTATATATGTACATGAGGTAATAATGTCTGATTCATTCTACTATTCTTCCCCATACTCCTCCCCTCCCTTCACTCCTCTCTACCTAATCTAAAGTAACTCTATTTTTCCCAATGCCCTCCTTATTGTGAATTAGCATCTGCATATCAGAGAAAATATTTGGCTTTGGGTTTTGGAGGTTGGCTTATTTCACTTAGCATGATATTCTTCAGCTCCATCCATTTACCAACAAATGCCATAATTTCATTCTTCTTTAAGGCTAAGTAATATTCCATCATGTGTGTTTATATATATCTTGCATTATTTTTATCCATTCATCTGTTGAAAGGCATGTAAGTTGGTTACATAGTTCAGCTATTGTGAATTGAGCTGCTATAAATATTGATGTGGCTGTGTCACTGTAATACGCTGATTTTCAGTCCTTTGGGTATAAACTGAGGAGTGGGATAGCTTAGTCAAATGATGATTCCATTCCAAGTTTTTTGAGGAATCTCCATACCACTTTCCATAATGGCTAAATCAATTTGCATTCCCATCAGCAATGTATGAATGTACCTTTTCCCCCCAAATCTTTGCCATTTATTGTTGCTTATATTCTTGATAATTGCCATTCTGACTGGGATGAGATGAAATCTTAGAGTAGTTTTGATTTGCCTTTCTCTAATTCCTAAAGATGCTGAACATTTTTTCATATATCTGTTGATTGATTGTGTTTCTTCTGCAAAGTGTCTGTTTAGTTCCATAGTGTTTTCTAGAAATAGAACCTCTGCACTGGGTTTGTGGGACACATCTGTAATCTCAGTACCTCTGGAGATTGAGAGAGGAAGATCATGAGTTTGATGCCAGTCTGGACAAAACAGCAAGAACCTGTCTCAAAAACAACAAAAACCTCTGAGGAAGAATCTTTAAGAAGGCATAGAAAACAAATTTCAGGAAATTAAATGTATCTTTGCACTAAAACATTCTGCAGAAAAATTAGAGTATGGCCACAATTGAAACCTCAAATGGAGGATTAAGTGAAAGAGACTGCTCAAAACACAGCAGAAAAGCACCAACACATAGAACATGTGAGTGAAAATAAGAGTCCTGAAGGAAAGGATAAAGACAACTGATACAACAGTTGAAGAATAATAGTTTCAGAGGACAGGAAAAAGAATGCACAGAGAACAGGAAATGATCAAACAAATAGTAAAAGAGATTTTCTCTAAGCTAAATACACTTTTAAGCTTATAGACTAAAATGCCTCAGCAAATTCCAAGTAGTGCTTATGAAAAAAGATTTACATCAAGTCATATCATGGTAAAAATGTTTGAACTCTAAAATAATGAGAAAATTTTATAAGCTTTTAGATAGAAAAATAGCAAGTTACTCATAAAGAAAAATAATCACTTGTGTCCAACTTATCTGATAGAAAGCCACAGATTAATACTCAGACTACTGAGAAAAAAGGATGATAACCTGAGAATTCTTTAGTCAGACTAGATAACACTCTCCTAGCAGAGAGGAAGATATTTCTTGATAGACAAGAGTTCAGAGGGCTTCATTTGGGAATAATAGTTAAGAAAAAATATATATAATTAAGGCACAGATTTAGCAGAGCTGTGAATTCACAATAAGGAAAATAGAGAGGAAATAATGATAATGAATAACCTTGGAGATATATGTGTGTGTATATATACACATATATATAGTTTAATCTAAAAATATTATGATAAGTTATGAAGAAATATGAAATATAAATTTCTAGTAAAAATCTTAAAGCAAAAGGCTATGCTGTAAGAGAAATTATACAACTTGAGAATAAGTAAAATATTAGACTGCCTAATAAAATCTGAGCATAATTAGGCACCGAGAAAAGACAAAAGAATCAATGTCTAAACAGCACAGGGAGATGTTATAGAAGAGAAGGGTTCCAGAACTCAATCTGAGGAGTCTAAGGTGGAGGGAGATAGAGTGTCCATAAGATTTGGGGTATCCCTTAACTGCCCTGGCTTGATTGCTCTATTTATTCAGCAAATATTCATTCAACAAATACAAACAGGATAGCATTTATATGTTGCCCACTGTTCTGTGAGTTGAGAACACAATATTTGAATAAAACACAGAAACTATCTATTCCCACATGCCCCAGATTTTAATGAGAGGAAAAAAAGTTAATACATATAAATGGATATTTGTGAATGAGTTAATAAAAAAGAATCCTTCACCAAGTTACAAACTGATTAAAGAAACTAACACAGAGTGCTGTAAGAAAAAGTTACATAAACATAAAAATAATTCAGGCACAAAAGAGATGATTGGTTAGGTGATATTTTAAAAATCCTTGCTTGTTATAAGAAGTATGATTAGTGTCATAGAACATCAATTTACATTCTGTTTTCCAGAATATAAGTCACATAGTTCTGATGAAAACATTTGCTAATATTTACCAAAATAATCAACGCATTTTATAAAAAAGAGTAAAATCAATTGTAGAATCTAATAAGAATATCCAAGAGACCTCCAAAAGAAAATGTCTGCAAATTCATGCAAACTTTATTTTCTTGTGCTACAAAACAATTCACTCAAATCAAATTAAGTCTTCACTTGACTCTTAATTCTCATTAATAAATTTTATTAAATAAAGAAGAAAAATAAAAAGATTAAATGAAAGAGTGAATGAATAATAACATGCATATACCCAACTTCCAATTGTAAGCAACATGTAAAAGAAAGAATGATTTTTTATTTGATGAAATCCAGTGTTCTTGCAGAATCTCCATTTTAAGTAATTTCTTTTTCAGAACTTCTTTTGTCTTTCCCTTTACCAATGTTCTTCAAATAAATGAGTTCAGGCTTCTTTGCAGTCATTAATCACCCAGTAAAAAAGAAAACGTATAATATATGCAAATTAAAGTATTTTTATCCAAGGATTTTTATTGTGCTTTGTCTATGAATGGGAAGACATATGTGTGTTTACATGCAAAATAACCTGTTTAGCTTATGAAAAAGTTTTGGTAGTGTTACCTATTATCCCAGGTTTTCCTCTATTCCTAAGACAGATAAAACAATATGTTAGAAAAAAGGTTGTTTCCCATTAAGACATTTTAGAGAACAATACGATGGCTATTGAAGGAGTATATTTCCAATATGATCACCAAAAGATTAGATGTAACTTTCTGCAGAGCAATGGGAAAGATTACAAATAATAGTATACTACACAATAGCATACTGCATACAATTAAAGAGAAAGGATGGACAAGTCCTAGGCATACCAAAAGCTAAGTATAAAAGGCAAGTTCTGAAGGTTTATTCATACTTTGTATAATTCATGCAAATTTAACATCTGAACATGTATACTATAAATATACACAGATAATATATTTAGAAAGAATACATGCCTTCAAAAAAAAAGAGTTCCAGAATTTGGCTGGGGAAATGAGATTCAGATGTATCCATAACTTTCTTTCTTAAATGACAAACCTAAAACAAACATGAAAAAAAAAATGTGTGCATATTTAAAATATGGGACACAGGGATTTTGGGTTAATTAAAGTATTTTTATAAAGTTTCAATGTTAGATACTATGGCTTTTAAACTTTGTGACATTAGAATACTATCCATGTTGTTTTGTGTTATTCCAAGCAACAAACAAAAATAGATTTATTATTTTTAAAAAATATAGTAGCTAATTTCATTGTTTTGTCTCTTGAACTCTAGATCTATAATTTCATCAATAAAAATGTTGACCTGTGCTCTAAAAGTTGATTTTTTATATCTTGTTTAACAGGAGCATTTTAAAATGAAATCAGAAACATGCATTTGATTGTCTTAAGATGGAAAATGCCAATATAAAGAGTTAACCATGAACAGTAATCTACTAAAAATCACAATGCATGCCATTTGCCTGTTTCTCTCAGTTTTATTCTCCAATATCTTCTGTTCTAAACCAGAAAAAAGAAAAAATTTCCCAGAACTCCTTTGCACTGACTTTCTGCTAGTGCCAATGAGAAGTACTTACATGTGATTACAAGGCAGAATAGAATGGAAATTCAGGGTGTCTCAACCCATGCCTTTCTCCATAGCTCTCCACTGCTGGCATTTCCAGTATTGGACAACTTTTCTCAGTGGTTTCATTACCATCAAACAACTGTCTGGACTGAGGTTCCATTGTATAGGTCCGCTGTTTTGCCTTCTAGCAGGTGGTCCTGGTTTTGGGGCTCCAGTAAGAGCAACTTTATTCCTTCAGCATAGTGATTATAGCAACTTCCGCAGTTTATTTCTGGATTTATATCATCATCCTTTGTTTTGTTTTTAGCACCACTTCTAATTGTATAAACACTCTCTGTGTTAAATTTTCTCTGATATACTGAAGTGGTTTCTGTTTGCCTGAAACCATACATCAGCACTGTAAAAAAAAACAAAATCCAAACTTATATCAATAGGTATTACTAGAATCTTTCAAACAAGTCTAAAATACATGTACAATAAAATAGAAAACCTTTTCATTGAGAGTTCTTACTCAATTAAAGAAAGGACCAACCTTCCCAAACTATTTCATTATCTGAACTTACACTGTTAACACTGTAAAATTCATGTTTATTCCTTCACTCCTTTATTTCCTCATTCAACAAAATATTTAGTAACTAATATACTTGTTGAGTAAACAAATTTACTGCTTTTAAGGAACATATAGTGGCAATCTTCCCAAAGTATTATCAAAAAATGAAGTAATATAATTTGTATTTGATTATAAAATTGATGAAATCCAATTATCATTAGCTATTCTACTAATGAAGTTTAGCAAAAATATATTTCTGCATTATAAATGAGTGTTTCGAATTTAGCATATCCTTTTCCATTTTTAGTAAACAGGTAAAATTTTTCATTTTTCATTAAGAGGAGTCTATAATTTAGATATTGAATGTTCTCCACAAGCCTATAACTCAAAGGCTTGATCCCCAGGGTGGTATAATCGAGAGGTGTTGTGAACTTTTAGGAGGATCTATAAGGAGGTTCTTAGGTCCCTGGGGGTATACTTTTGAAGGGGATTGCTGGACCACATTCTCTTCTCCTGCCTCTTTTGCTTCTTGCTTAAGAGGTAAGCACTTTGCTCTGTCACAGACTCCCCACCATTTCCACCTAATCTTCTCACCAGAGGTCTAATAGCAATAGGTGTACCCAATTATGGGCCGAGATCTCTAAAACTGTGTCAAAATAAGTCTTTCTCTTTCTAAGTTAATTATCTCAGTTTAGGGATATGGCTCATAAGTAGAGCTCATGCTTAGCATTTATGAGCCCAGGGTTCAATGTGAAGCACTAAATAAATAAATAAGTTAATTATCTCAGGTATTTTTCTATAGGAACAGCACATTGATAACACAGAAATGCTCCTTTAATAGTCATTTCAGTACATGATCAAAGAGTCATTTCAGTAAAAGTACAAATTCCTACATTTGTCATAGCAGAGAGTTCCAGTTCACTTAAAAAGACTCTAACCATTTTATATCATAACCTATGTATAATAATGCATTTGTTCCTTTAATAGAGTGACTCCCAGTCTATTAGTCTAGAAGATAATATTGGACCTTAAAATTAGATACTCAGGTCAACTTAGAGCTACCAGCATTAACAGGTGTTTACATACATATGTATATATGACCAAAGTTTATTTTTATTTATTTTTACTTGCTTGCTTGCTTGCATGTTTTTCCTATGGCTTATTTATTAGTACCATTAGTCATACAAACTGTTTTACTCAGTTGGGTTTTAAACAACATCACAGTTTTCAGCTTTGAATATAGTCTCTTTGATTATTTGTTTATGACATTGTTATTGTGCATTTTGCCTTCTGCACAATCACTTTATTTTTTATTCCCCATGTGTAAATTTCAAAAGAGACATAGTGTCATAGCAGAGAAGTAATAAGATTTGATAAGGTATGTGTTCAGGTTTAATGCTTGAGTGTTACAAAACAAATTTGGGAGAATTCTTCATGGTGCCTCCGAGTTTTCAGGTTTTATTATATGCAATCTGCTGAGCAGAATCCCAAGACAATAAGAAAGTAGGTCCTTGAGACATAGCTACCTACTTGAGAAAATACATTTGAGGTAATTTTGCACAATGCATTGCTGTGTTTAGTTTATTCTTCTTCACTTATGTTTTTTTAGAAGTTCAATATGCATTTTACTTCCACTTAGTTTTACTATATTACATGCTGTTGGATACAAAAGTGAATCAGATAGAATTTCTACCCTCAAGAATCAGATAATCATGGAAAGAACCAGACATTAACTTAAAGTGTTACATGTGCAAAATGGTATGTAAGAAGCAAAGACTGGTACAGAAAGGAATGATTTTTGTACAAGGGAAGTGAGGAGATGGAGATATGTTACCATTAACATCTCCTTAAAAATGTAACTGTGGTCTTTGTGCTGGGCTTTGGCATCTAATTCTACCAAAAATAGTATAAATATCTGAAACAACCAAACGAGTCTGAGTCACCTAAATGGTTTCCCATCGATAGACTGAAATGGGGAGGAGTGATAAGGGAGAAGAATCTCAAGAAGACTCCTTGAATCCCCATATAGCATCATTACTATCTTGTTGGATTACGATCATTTAACAACAGAAACTCCAAACACATAAGCTTTAGATGAAAAGGGAATTTATTTTGTCATATAACTGAAATACTGAGTGCTAGTCAGAGAAAAAGAATTCTGGTACCAGATACAGATGACATCATTTATTAAAAGCATCATTTTAGCAATGATATAAAATTGCAGTTGATTCAAATTGAGGTTTCAGGGGACTAAAAGGGGATTGGTCAGTTTCTCCCATGATCACTTGTGGCCATGTAGGATTTACAGACAAGAAGAACACCTTTGGCCCAGCAGAAGTATGGTCAGCCGTGAGGAAGCCGGGGAAACTTGCGAAGACACTTTCTCTGCTCAGCCTCCAGACTCTTCCCTTCCTTCATCCTTTCCTGGATTTACATTCTTTGGGGTTACAGGTGTAGAACCATATATCCAAAAGACTGGGGAGTGTTCATTAGGAACTGCTCATTTTCACAGTATGTCAAATCTAGTACTCTTTGGAATTAATTCATTTCTCAAAAATTTTTATGTGCCATTATCTTCTATATTAGTCAGAAGAAAGCTAAGTAAGGATGCATGAAATCAGGCAGCTTTTTCTTAAGACCAATTAATTAGCTTTTTTCCCTACTGTATTTAAAACATATTGTAAAAAATAAATCTCAAAGTACTTGTCTGTGATACAATTTTATTACTGATATTTAGAGTATACAAATTTGCTGAACAATTTAATGTGCAAAAGTCTTGTCATCTTAATTATCTTATAACCGCTTTAGAAAATAGATTTTATACATAAATTTTTTTATTTTCTACTCACAGCCTCTACTACAAAGTCATTTATTTATTCAATCACTTATTTATTTATCAAACACATAGTGAATCCAGTCAGACAATATGATAATTTTGATAAAGATACAAAAATACAAAAATGAATAAGACATTCTTTAACCACAATATTCTAAAATAATTATTTAATATGATAGCCAGCCACAAGTTTGTACTAAAGAGTTGTATTTCAACAAATTTACTACAATTCACTTGAAGAAATACTATACTTAGTGTATGAAAAAATAGACTGCAGGGAAAGAAATCAACATTATTCTACAGTAGGTGAGGAAATTCAAAAAGGAGTCTCACAGATTAGATGATGGTTTAGACTAATTTATATATAAGTTGTTCAGACTGACATATATGTATATGAAAGATTTGCTCACAAGAGGAAGAAAAATAATCAACTTTAGTGTCCATCTATCTAGTTTAGGTCTACGGGTCAAAATTTTTTTCAGGTTCTTTGTATCTAGAAAATGTTTTTTTCCTTTTCTTCTAGAGAATATTTTTACATATAAAATTCCAAATTGAGATTATTTTCATTCAGGACTATTAAAATGTCATTCCATTATATGTCGATTTCCATGACTTTTGTTAGAAAATCATTTATAAGACTTTCTTCTTAAAAGATAATGTGTCTTTTCCTTTCCTCTGTTTTTAAAATTTTGGCATTAGTCTTTCATCCTTTCTTATGTGATAGTCTAAATGTATCTTCTTTGTATTTATTCTGAATGATTCAGAACGCTTCTCTAATCAGTTTTGAAAAGTTGTAAACCAGTATTGCTTCAAATATTGCTTTCTCTTGGCTCTCCTCGTAGACAAGTTAGAATTTGATTGCAACCAAGAGAATACAATATTTTAGCTGTTTTTTTTAACCTCTCTGCTATGATGCATATTTGAGCTGAAAATGTAAAATCATCCTTTCTGTCTAGCTTTATTCAGAAGAATCACTTTTGTAAGAATTTTCTAATATCTTATATAAGTTATATTTTTAAGTCATCTTCAAACAAAGAAATAAATTAACAGAAAAAGTTCAAAGTCACAGTCTAAGCAGCAATTTGATGGCTTGTTATTGGATTTTATTTAAAATAATATATTAAGTTGGGCACAGTGATTCATACCTGTAGTCCTGGCTACTCAGGTGGCTGAGACAGGAAGATTTCTTGAGCTCCAGAGTTTGAGGCCAGCCTGGGCAACACAACAAGATTTTAATTCCAATAAGTAATAGTAATAATAATAAGGTGAATACTTTTTTTGAGAAACACAATATTAATCTATTACAAAACATGTACTGAATGTGTATATATGGGTGTGTACATATGTAGGTATTCAATTTCTCCATTGCTGTAGATTTCTTAAACTAGGATTTCTAACTCAAGCAGTGTTTTCTGACTTTGATGTTAGTATTTTTTCATCTACCAGTGGTATTTTCATATTATAGTCGAAGTCCTTTTTATATCACTCCAGTGACTTTTATTTTAAACATTTTTTTCATATCCTAAGTGAATATTATTGTTTTTTACAATATAAGCTTCTCATTATTTGATTCAAAGATTTATAACAGACTATTTTTTATCACAAAATGTTAAAGAAAAAAATTAAAATTATATTAAAAAATTTAAAAAATTAAAAAAAATTATATTAACTATAAAGCATAGGGGAAAGACTTTTGTTTATACCACTACTTTGGAAATATCACCAAATAATATTAATAAAGTATGATCATTTATCCCAAGATGTAGTAAGACTAATAAGAAGATGAACACTTATGTTAGAGTGATATTCACTGAGGGCCTTGGTTCCAAAGCATTCTGTAATCTCGGCAGTGATCCCATCAAGAGAAGGGCTTAACCAGGCTGTGAATAGAAGGATTAAATGGAATGTTTTGCTGGCCACTATGGATACAGTCAACAATTCAAATAATTATATTCAAGGGTTGCTAGAGAATTAACAAATGTGCAAAAACATTCACTTATTAATTTCAGGTGCTGGAAATAGTGAAAGCAAATATAGTATGAAAAGTGTGAATTATTACTGAGGACCAGGGAAATACTGGACTTGAATGTAGACTCCCAACCACTAAGGGATTTTATTATTTGTAAGGGGAAGGAAGTGTCTTAGTCATATATATATAAAAGAAAAAAGGCAAATGACTTTAAATAAATAAATAGTAATCAATAGAAAAAAAAACAATCAAGTCATGAAAATTTCAAAACAAGGAGATACCATTTCTTACATTTCAGATTGACAAAGATTAAAAAGGAAAATACAGCTGGGTGTGGTGGTGCACACCCGTAATCCTAGCAGCTCAGGAGGCTGAGACAGGTGGATGGAGAGTTCAAAGCCAGCTTCAGCAAAAGTGAGGTGCTAAGCAACTCAGTGAGATCTTTCCTCTAAATAAATATACAAAATAGGGCTGGGGATGTGGCTTAGTGATAGAGTGCTCTTGAGTTCCATCTCTGGTACTTCCCTTCTCCCTCCAAATTTTTTTTCTGCTTTAAATTGATTGATTATTGAGTTACAAATAAATGAATAATTTATTTATGTATTTATGGAATGAATACAAATGAATGATTATATTCAGTATTCAATATTTACAATATAAATAAAAATAAAAATTTTAACTATAGCTATAAAATCTTAATTTTTTTCAGATGATACATTGGATAATATGTTTGTTTCCAAAAATTCTTCTATTTCTTTCACACTGTCATTCTAAAGTAATATACTTTCTGAATATATTCTTTGAGCAAACCCTTAAATCTCCATATAAAACATGTGCATTCCTGACCCCCCATCCCACCAACAAATCTTCATTGTCTTTGTTTTAGTCAGCTTTTCATTGCTGTCACCAAAAAACCTGACAAGAACAACTAACAGCAGGATAAGTTTATTTTAGCTCCTCGTGTCAGAGGTTCAGTCCAAAGTGTGCCAATTTTATAGCTTTGGGTGCAAGGTGAGGCAGAACATTATGGTAGAAGTGCATGGCAGAGGGAAGCAGCTCAGGACCTGGCAACCAGCTCCATTGCTCAGTTTACCAGGGACAAAGTATAAACCCCAAAGGCACATACTCAATGACCTACTTTCTCCAACCACATCCTACAGTTACCACTGATTAGGTTACACCTCTCAACTAATTATTTCACCTCTGAAAATTTTCTTGCATTGCATCACACATGAGCTTTCGGAGGATGCCTAATATCTAAACCATAACAGTCTTCTTGTGAGATTCTTTGCCATTTTGAAATGGCATTATTTGTTGCTATGAACAAACACTCCTAAACAGTGACTTAAAACACAACTATTTAATTACTACTTATTTAATTACTACTATTAGAACTGGCTTTGTGATTTGTAGGGCCAATACAAAATAAAAATGTGGGACATTGTTTATAAAATATTAAGGGTGTCATATAGGTGACTGCAGAGCTGTAACCCAAGCACAGGGCCCTTACAGCATAGGAACCTTCTTGACTGCTCAAGTCACACGTCTATGAAGCCTGCTTTGCTGTTCCAGCTGGAACATCCACCAGGGCTTCTTCACCCACATATGTGATACCTCAGTTAGAATGGTTGGAATGAGTTGCTGGAATGGCTCAACTAATTCCTATGTCTTGAACCTCTTTCTTACTGTTGTACTGTGACTGGGTTTCTTGGTGCTCTAGGACTTTTCCTTATGAGATCCATATGGGATCCCCACAAGGCCTCTGACCTGGATTAGGTTTCCCATAGCATAGGGCCTGGGTATTAAGAGGAACAAAGTGAAAGCAACCTGTTCTTTTAAACCTGGAATTAGAAGCCCACTACATTCTTTGGAGTAATGCTATTCATAAGGCCAGCTATTCACAAGATTCCACAATGTGTGACTCAAAGGCTGATAATAGGATCAGTGTTTCCATTATATACCATTTGAAAATTCATTTTATCTTGGCTGAAATATCAATAAGCATGCTTATAAAAATTTTAATTTCTCAATCTATCATCAAAGTCTTTGAAAAGTTTTTTATTATTATTACTGAATAACCTACAAACATAATTATCTTTAAGAGATTTTGCATAACAGAATACTGAATGAGATTTTTTTCCTGCTGTTTTGCTGTGCTAGAAACCCCAAACTAGATAATCTAAAAAGGGTTAAGTATGGTTTATTGTAAACTATGCCACCCATGAAGAGTAGAACAATTAGCACCCCCATCTGTAGTCCAAATTGGGAGAAGATAGGAAATAGGGAAAGTAGAATCCTAGTCCTGAGCCTCCTGGGAAGTTCAGTGTTCTTGAAAAGATTTTCTATTCTGTAAGGAGCATGGATCACTCCTGTTTGTTTTGGGCAGGGAAATTGATTTTTAGATGATCATTTTTCTCTGGCTCCTGGCATTAGTTCTGCTAGTTTTATTTTTAATATGCAAAACCCAGCTTTAAAAATTTCAAAATGAAACTTTTTCTCTCCAAAGAACCTGACAACTTGGAAATCAAAAACACTTCCCTTTCAAGTTATCTTTTATAGTAGGTGTTTCTAAAAGCTCAATTAAGGGCTGTGAAACCAGAATGCATGCACTTGTACATACAGACACCTGAACATACACAGGGCAGAGGAAATATTGTTACCACCAGTGCAATGGGTATAAGGAAACATGAAAATCAATGTCTTACTCAGCATCACAAAATGTTATTCTGTGCTGATAGAGTTAACTGAGGGAGTGCTAAAGCCGCATAACAAAGACCCAGGTCCAGTTGCTCCCAGGCATGCTACTGCTGTGGTTTTCTACATCACTTCATTACCTCTCTCAAAGATGATCTTGAATCATTAGTTTTAGAATGGTCTAAATCAATTATAAAGGAGGTGGTTTACTCAATTCTATATATAACTGCAACTATAATACCAATTAAACACATTTTTGTCATGAAAATTAAAATAATACTACCATTTTTCTAAAAACCAATATTAAGATAAAAGTTATAGAAAAGATCTACTAGATACAATTACAAAATTGGAAGACTTTCAGCAAACAAATAATTTAAAGCTTTCCTCTGTCTTTTCTAATATAGTCTGAAAATTAGTTCTTTTCTTTAAAAATTAAAATTTACTTGAAAAAACAAAATTTTTTTATTTGTTCTTTTTAGTTATACATAACAGTACTAGGCATTTTGACATGTTATACATACATGGAATACAACTTCCCATTCCTCTAGTTGTATGTGATATGGAATTACAAAGTCAAGTATTCATATATGAACATAGGAAAGTAATGTTTGATTCATTCTACTCTCTTTCCTGTTTCCATTCCCCTTCCTTTCCCTGCATTCCCCTTTGTCTAATCCAAAGTATCTCTATTCTTCCCTGCCCATGCCCCCTTATTGTGAATTAGCATCCTCATATCAGAGAGAACATTTGGCCTTTAGTTTTGGGGGATTGGCTTATTTCACTTAGCATGATAGTCTCCAGATTGATCCATTTGCCTGCAAATGTCATGAATTCTTTTTTGTGGCTGAGTAACATTCCATTCTGTATATATACCACATTTTATTTATCCATTCATCTGTTGAAGGGCACCTAGGCTGGTTCCCATAGTTTAGCTATTGTGAACTGAGTTGCTATAAACATTGATGTGGCCGTGTCACTATAGTATGCTAATTTTAAATCCTTTGAGTATATAGAGGAGTGGAATAACTGGGTCAGATGGTGGTTCCATTCCAAATTTTCTGAGAAATCTCCATACTGCTTTCCAGATGGTTGCACAATTTGGAGTCCCACTAGCAATGTATAAGTGATCCTTTTTCTGAACATCCTTGCCAACATTTATTGTTACTTGTATTCTTGATAATTGCCATTCTGAGTGGAGTGAGATGAAATTTCAGTGTAGTTTTAATTTGCATTTCTCTAATTGCTAGAGATGTTGAACATTTTTTCATATATTTGCTGATTATATTTCTTCTTCTGTGAAGTACCTGTTCAATTTCTTTGCCCACTTATTGATAGTTTTTTTTGTTGTTGTTGTTTTTGGTGTTACATTTTTTGAGTTCTTTATATATCCTAATCCAACTTTCTATCGTGTTGGTTTAGGAACCAACTTCCTGAACCAGACTCCTAAAGTGCAAGAAGTAAAATCAAGAATCAACAAATGGGATGGTATCAAACTATAAAAAGCTTCTTCACAGCAAAGGAAACAAGCAAAAATGTGAAAAGAGAGCCTACAGAATGGGAGAAAATATTTGTCACCTGCACCTCGATAGAGCATTAATCTCCAGGATACATAAAGAACTCGAAAAAACAAATTTTTAAAGATACTTTTGATCAGGGCTTGGGTAACAGAAACTAATATTTAAAAGATACAAAATAAAATATTCTGAAAAATTGTGAAACTCATTTACTTTAAGAGTTTAATTTTTAAAAGTGTGTACTTAAATTCATTTGGAAGATTTAAAATAAAATTTTTCCATACTAATTTAAATAATAGATTGTGATAAAATTAATCTACTAAAATTATGATCTACTTCTACTCTTAAATATTTGAAGTGAACAATATGCTACTGTTCCATTATCTGTGTGAAAATTTAAGCACTGTATTAAAACACACAAGTAATGCAAATTCCTACGTGATATACTTAACTGGAAAAAGAAATTTTAAATGTCATCACTACCCTTGGTGCATGTATGAAGACACAATTGGTGTGACTTTATCTGGTTTGCAACCAGAGAAATGGAAAAACTGAGCTCTATACATGTACTATGACTTGAAATGCAATTAAATAAACTAATAAAAAAAAAACCTCTTTATACTTTTCCCCAAAGGCATGTAAGTAGTTTCTGATGTTTGGATATTATATAAAGGATTTTTCTAAACATATTTGATGTGTTTTCATATTTATTTTACTTCAAATTGGATTTCATGATGCCCTTTAAGGAACTAAAATTTTAAATCTATAAACTGTACCCATTTTGTATGTTATTTCATTCTTTATTACATAAATTTGGTATATTCAACACTTTCTCAAGTATGTATGTGATTTATATATTTTTTGCATATTTTTTCCAAAAAATTATACAATTTATTTGAAAATTATCATACTTGACATGCTAAGTTGTATGCTTCCCCAAGTGTAATAAATCCTAAACCAGTCCCCCAAATCATGTTGCTCAAACTCCTCTGTAAAAAAGTTACATTCCAATGAAGTTCAGTCTAAATTAAGAGAACGCTGGCATCCTGCAAAATATTAATTAAAATGTATCGAATATCTTGAGTTTAACCTGGGAGATTTACTCTTCATCTGTCTTTACCCTGCTCGGCTCCATAGAGGACTGGCCTATAGTAACTCCATTGTCTTGAAATCTTCTGTTGGTGTTGGCCAATGGGAAGCACCAGTAAGAAATGGGAATGTGGGAAGAAAGTGATGTCAGCTCATTTTCTCCCATCCCCTTTCTTCTGGGTTGCTCCTTTATGGAAGGTCACAATGTTTAATCAGACATTTATTTCCATATATTTATCGTCTCTAGGTTCTGATAACTATTCCTTCTTCTTCTTTCTCCTTCAGGTGTAGGGGTGGTAATGGCTTCCCAAAGTATTGCTTTATAGTGTTCCTTAAACTCTGCACACACCTTTACAAGTAATCTCTGTATTAAGTTCTTCTCAAATTATCTGGTTTGAATAAGGAATTTGTTTTGTTCCAGGATTGATGAATACATATAATTTCTCATGTGCCTTTCTGAAATATTTGTATAGATTAGTGTTTTTTTAATACTCAAGGAATTCTGAATGATTTTATACATAATTTCAAAGGTCAATCCATTACTAATTTGTCTTCAATAGCATATAGTCTAATTGTTGTTATTTATGCATTTCTTTTTCACATCTAGATATCTAAAAAGTATTTAATCAAAGCTCTTTTAGAAATCTTGTAATATTGCAACATCTATACTCCATGTTGTTCAGTAATGACTAAAATGGTCCTATATTATTTACCTTTATTCCCAAGCTTTTTAGTCTTATTCTTTTTTTGGAATTTCTTCAACAATTTTCTTCACCTTCATGACTTTAAATTTTCTTAATAGCTGAGATTATTGACTTAAAATAATTAAAAGGGTGGTAATTCCCATATAAATGAAAGTTTAGGAATGCAAATTAAATAGGTCCCTTAGAAGCACCTATTTTTTTTTTTTTTCCTAAAAACAAGCAAGGGGATCATGAAAATACACATTGTAAGGTTGTGAAGGCAGCTAGACAAAAGCAGTGGCTGCAAAATCTGAATTTTTCCATAGTGGTATTATATCTTTTACTGTTCTCAGAAGTCAGCAGTATCTAAAATTCCAATCACACAGAATTTAAGGTACTCAAAAACATTAATGGATTATGATCAGTGCCTAAAATTTATTGAGATAAACCAAAATTATAAGATCCTATGACTGGTACATTCTCCTAATACAATAAAAGATCATATCACTTAAAATTTGCCTTTTTTATACACTCATGTTTTTAGTAGCTTAGACATCTGAGAATATCAACTTTGTCTATTAGACAACCCAGGTTCCTTAATTGACCTCCCTATATCCAATCTCACAAAGCTTCAACTTGTCCTCTAAACTATCACCAGAAGTCTTCTCTTAAAACAAAATCATTCTAAGACTTTTAGTAACTCTCAATCCCTGCAAGATGAAGTTCAAACCCTTTGTTTTGCTTACCAACACACGAAACTATTTGAACTTCCTAATATTTATATTGTTTTTTTCAAACTCTTCAGCCTTTCATCATGCTATGCCCCCACCATACACCTCTGTCCATCTTGCATGCTTTCCGCACTCCCAATTGCCTTCCAAAATTCAACTCACATTTTGACAATATGACTGTTCTCTAAATTGTTAGCATGTTCTGTCCCACAATATGAAGGAATATATTTCTATTTTATTGCCCAACTTGCACTTATTTATTACTTCATTTATTACATAAGTTTCCCTCTATTGGACTGTGAGTTCCTTAAGGATAGTGACTCTGCTTATTCATCATCATTTCTCTTACGCCACCTCAGTGCCTGGCATTAGAAGTACTCAATACTGAATGCTGAATGAGTGATGACGGAACTTCTGGGGCAGTTCTAATCTCCATCATTCCTGCTTCTTCACGGAACAGTTAGTCTGGTTCTTTGAGCAGACATTGTTTCAAGATTTGAACTAAACTAAATTAAAAGGTGACTATACATGAAATATTCTTCCTTACAAAATAATTCTAATACGAATGCAAAAACTGTGAAAGGAAATTAAAGAACCACTATTAGAACACAAAAGTAGTAATTGCTATAGCAAGTTTCATCAATGCATGTTAAAATTATTAGGTGAAAGTTTAAGGAGAAACAAGACACTTTTCTGCATAGTCTCAAATTACATCTTCTTCTGTCCCTGCAATATGTACTAATTACAAAGGGAAAGATAGTAGATTTATTTTGGAGGAACTTGATAAACACTATTTTCACCATGTCAACGTCATCATTGTGAGCTCATTATGTACCCCAATATTATATAAAAGGAAGGACATTCATGTTTAACCCCAGACTTAGAACCCCCATGTAAGCATGAGAAAACAGTAGACAAGCAAATAATCTCTGTTTGAGCAACATTTTACAAAATATTCAACTAATACCCTTCAGAAGTATCCAAGTCATAAAAGGTAAGGAAAAATCAAGGAACTAGCACAAATTATAGGAAAGTAAGGACATGTAAAGTCTATGTGGGATTTTGGAATAGAAGAAGAACACTGGTAGAAAATTGTCAATAGCTGAATTAGTTGCCAAATAAAATAAGTATATAAATAAATAAAACTCTTCTTTCTTCGTAAAAATAGTACAAGGAGTATTTTTTACTTTCCCAAAGAAAAATCTACAGCCATAGTTTGGTTTGTAAACATAGTTATTGTTTTCCTTTTATGCAGAGGTACATTGATTCAGTTTCGAGACAAACTAACATTAGCATATCTAAAATTTTAATAGTTTTACCTGTTTCATTGTACAACTATCATGGGCTGTTATGATATGACTTATTGGGCAGATTAATTCAATTGATCCTGACAACTACTTTGGTTTAGAAATGAGAAAATAATAATTAAAGATGGAAGAGTTACTTATCCCAAGATTCCACACTCAATAAATGGCAGGACACAGTTTCTAATTCATGATTCTTTTAATTAAAAATTCATGCTTTAACACTTCATGCTGTGGGCTGGGGATATAACTCAGCAGTAGAGTGCTTGCCTCGTATGCACAAGGCCCTGAGTTCAATCTCCAATACTGCAAAAAGAAAAAAAAAAACAAAACTTTGTTTTATTAACAGGGCCCAATGACACACTCCTCTAGTCCCAGCTACTAGGAAGGCTGAAACAGGAGGATTCCAGGAACTCATGAATTTGAGATCAAACTGGGAAATATTTTGAGATTCTATCTCAAAAACCTTGAAAAACCAAAGGAAACAAAACAACAAAGACTATGCTATGCATTTTCCTTCCAAAATCAACTGCCTAAAGGTCACTTTTCTAAGAAATATCTGAGGGCTGAGCCCAGTAGGGCATGGTAGCACAGGCTTGTTATCTCAGCAAGGTAGGAGGATCGTTCAAAGCCAGTCTCAGCAACTTAGCCAGGCCCTAAGCAACCTAGCAAGGCCCTGTCTGAAAATAAAATATAAAAAGGGCCAGGGATGTGGCTCAATGGTTAAGTACTCCTTGGTCCAATGCCTGGTACAAAAAAGAAAAAGAAATATTTGAAGCTGTCAAGGCTTACTGAAACTTTAAGAACAATTTTATCAGACAAATCCATAAATAAATTAACATTTTATTAATTCTTCCTGAAACTCATGGCACAGTACAAATAAAAAAGTTTCAATCAAACAATTTAATTTTGTTAATTGATATGAAAATGTATTCTTGACTTGTATAATATGCAGCTTTTCAAACAAAACATTGTATTTACAGATAGTTCACTTAAAAGTCTTAAGGAATTTATTTTATATGGAAAAGGATGATCCTTACCTGCACTATCAGCATATGTGGAATATTTCTGTAATTTAAAATTGCTCTGGGAGACTTTCATTTTGAAACTGAACAATAGTCTTGTGCAGTCACACCCTTTGTAAACCAGCCAATTTCCATTGAGCTGATAACACTTTATCTCTGTATATTCACAGATTGCCAAGCCAGAGAGATAGTTGACTCACAATCAACATGACAAGTCTCAGTTCTGGCAATTCTTGCCACAGATTGCCTTTAACAGAAAAGCCACTGTTAGACTTATTTTTACTTCTGTAATGAAAAAGATACTCAGTGAGAGAATGTTTTTGTTGTTAGGTTGCAACAGGAACCAATGTCCTCTTTACATTTTAAAGCATGATGACATTTTCCCAAATCACATTATGTCAGGCTCAAGCTTATAGGTGCCTTGCTTTGCTTCATTTTTCTCTCAGTCCCTATCATCCAGCATGGATAAATTCTGATATAGGATTTTGAAGAGGAATTAAGAAATTAGCATTCTAGTGAAAGACTGAAAATCATAATTTTCAAATTAAAAAGCTTTCTAGGACCCCAAATCATTTTTAGGCCATTTATTTCTTACTCTACTGAGGAATAAACAACATAATTCTATTTGCAATAAAAGTTCTGGCTTTTCTATTTTTGTATTTTAAGTATATGCAAAATATCTTCTAAACTCAGCAACTTTTTATGACAATAAAACTGCTTTGAGCAAATTTTACAGGTCTGCAAATGCTGTGGTAAGACAATGCCTCAGGAGACCACTCCTGGTCAGTAAACCAGGCCTTCTCATGAAGTGGACCGGAGCTGCTCTCTTTTGATTATGGCTGGACCCCACATAAGACATTTACTCAGTATCATCTAGAGAATGCACGTGAGCTGAAACTAGGAATAGAAAGCTGATCTTGGACTAAGATCTGTGCTTTCCCTCATTTCTACTTTAGTGCTCTTGTATTCCAGGTATTATGCCTGCAGTTCTGGTAGGATAATGGCCTTTTCACCTAACAAGGAGCTTCACAAGTGGTTATTTAGGGATTAGAGGGTAAAACATAATATAAATGGATGTAGAATAGGTCTCTCAAGATGGAAAAGCATCCTCTTTCAAGATCAGAATAAAAAAATTGAATCATGAACTAAGTTCAAGTAAATTGAGATATAAGCTGAACACAGATCTAATAGAAGAGTTTTGGGGTCAAAGGTAGGGCAGAGAAAGCTGTGATAAGAAAATGAAACAGTGATTCCAAAGTTCATTAGGAAAGATAAACTTAAAAGAATATGATGCATCTTTTCAAGAGAGGAATAAATAATGAGGAGAATGTGTCCCGATAGATATTTTAAAAAAAATTATAGGCTGGGAAAATTGATAATGTTCTATCATAGAAATAAATGTATACACAGATAAGTGAGAAAACTCTATTGTTAGCTCATATAGTGCTTTTGTTAAATTAAAAACACTCCACTAAGAGCACATGCTCTGTAGATCCTTGGCTAGGGCTGAGGATGGGTTTGTACTTAGAAAAGGTAGCCCTTTTTCTAGGCTCCAGGGCCCCACTAGCTAGAATGGCAAGGGGTCTTGGCTGAATTTCTTGGGTGATGGGTCTTTTTTAGCAGTCTCATTTCATCATGCATTACTATTTGATCACATCTGGAAGTTCTGCACTGACAACCCGTATTTTATTTATAAGTTAGCATGTGACAAAAATTACTTCTAAAAGCACCTGATGACGGGTTATTCAGTACATGGTGTTAGCACCTAGATACTATTTGGGGAGTGGGAGGAAAATGCCTTATTTTTATACTTCACATAAAAATAACTGGAAAGCAAAACCAAAACTACATAATACTAAGTGAAAATATATAGTTGGGCGTGATGGCACACACCTGTAATCCCAGCAGCTCAGGAGGCTGAGGCAGGAGGATCATGAGTTCTAAGCCAGGCTCAGCAACTAAGTGAGGCCCTAAGCAACTCAGTTAGATCTTGTCTCTAAATAAAATATAAAAAGGGAAGCAACCCTGGGTTTAATCCCCAGTACCAAAAAAAACAAAAAAAGAAAAAAAAAAAACAATTCTAAGTGAAAATATAAGCGGTTAGTTTTTGTAGCATTTTTAAAATTTGTTCTTATTAGTTACACATGACAGCAGAATGCATTTCAATTCATTGTACACAAATGGAGCACAATTTTTCATTTCTCTGGTTGTATATGATGTAGAGTCACACCATATGTGCAGTCATACATGTATCTAAGATACTTTACTTTAAAAAAAAGCAAATCATGAAAGATTGCATTTAAGGGATGTTATTTATTGGAAAATCTCTCAAAGACCTCAACAAACTTTGGAGGGTATAGAGCAAATGTGAACAATAGGTATTCTTAGTGGGGAGAATGCAGGTGATATTTCTTTTTTGTACTTGCCTCTGTTAAATTTTCTTTTTTTAAGGTACATCTTTCCTGTTCTTAATTGAAGAGCAAAATAAAGTAGTTCTTTTAGGATGACAGATAAAGTGAAGAAAGTTTGAAAGTAAATATAACACTTATTAATATTGGAACCCAGATCCTCCTAGGAACTCCGAAGATATTTGGTCATTGTTGTACATAACACATAGGAACTTGCCTTCTTTTCAGCATGACTAGGACTTTAATTCCATCCTGTTTTTATGTCTTATGACACATTTGCAGTAATACAGAGCTAAACAATTAGCATATTTTGTTTTTGTAATAATCAACAATACAATTGTTATTATGAACATAACAGGAGGTTTTCAGCCTTAGTTGATGTCCTTTTAGTTCAAGGAAGAGAAATTTCAAACTGGCATGAGAAAAAAAATTAATTTTAAAATGAGAAGGCTGCCGAGTTTTTATCAGCATATGTGCAACTATGATGAATGGGAAATATTTTCAAATGGAAATCTAATATATTTGCAATGGGTAGAATTGGCATTTTCTAATGGTGCTGTCCTGTCTAGTCTATGAAACTCTTCTCCTTGGCATCTCTTTTCTTCACTTCCTGGAGCATGCTATATAAATCTGATTTAAAATCTGGTTCTGTTTGGTTTCAGTGTTGTTAAAAACTTAGTTTTGACATCCTTGAGATTTTATACTTCTAAGAAATTTCATAAAGCAGTTCAAAAAGTCAGGTCACAAAAATTACAAAGCAATAGCAAGTCTAGAGACTTTAAACATTGGTAGGAAAAGTAAAAATTAATTTTTGGCACTGTATACAATGATTTGGAAGAGGCAGTTATAGAGATTCCAGCATCCTTATTCATTCACTCACGTTGGATGCACTTTTTAGCCATAATTTTTAAGACTAGTGGAAACATAGCATAGGCCTCTACAGGAAAAGCTATGCACTATCTTCAGGAAGTTGTTTCAGCAGCTAATTGAGGAGCAGACTGGAGTATTAGAGAACTCTTACTGAGAGGAAGAACATAGGGTCTTATCTTTGAGAATTTAGGAGTAAGTTCTGTAAAAGCCCAGGGAACTCTCAACACTGAGTTCAATGAGAAAGTGTTTAAAAATCCTTCTCTTTAAAGCTATAACAGGAAAATCAATGAGATAAGTACACGCTGATTTTATTTAAATTAAAATGATTTTTAATGTACGCATAACTTGTGACAAAGGGGGAAATAATTAAAAGAAGACCATGGGCCAAATATTCACAGACCTAATTTCTGGTCCCAGCTTTAATATCTCCCAATCCTGAGCTTTTCCATTAGTTTATAGGACAGAATTTACAATGTTTGATCTCTGCAACCTGATTGTTCTTTGGTCCGTACTAGTTTAGGTGGAGATGTATGTACTGACCTAGTGTTTCTCAGAGTTGCAGTTAGCATACTCTAGTTGTTTTCTTGTGTCCTCTTGGGAGTTTAGAATTCTTAATAGAATTTTTTACTATTGTATTTAAAAACAAAAACATACATTTGTTAGTATACAATGGATTGGTCATCTGATCAACTTCCTGTTGTAAGTATTAGGCTACCATTTGTTTTTTTCTTTTTTTAATCATGTTGATAATTAATGATCATGTAAATAATGTTGTTTAAACTCTTGTGATTGTTTATAGATTAATTGCTCAATGGCTATCTACAGAAAAAGCACCTAGCATTGTCTTTACAGTAATGTTTTCATCATAATAATTTTAATGTGTGCTTAATTGTGATAAATGGGAAAACAGTTAAATGAAGACCACGGGCCAAAGTATCCACAGGCCTAATTTCTGATCCCAACTCTGATACCTCTCAACCATGAAATTTTGGGAAAAATCACTTATGATTATTGGACTTCAGTTAACTTGTATACAAAATAAGGAAATTTGGTTAGAGTTAGGTGATCCCAAACATAATTTCCATTTAAAAATTGTGAAGCTGCATACGTCTTAATTGGAAAGTTTCAGAAAGAAGAAAACTCAGTTACAAAGTCTTTTGGGGAAAATTTCCAGTATCATCCATCCACTTCTAATTATAGTAAAACATGCCAAATTTTTATTATCTTCTTTTCCTGATGCTACTTTTACTTCTGTAAAGGTGCTGTGTTTCTGTTTATTGAAACTCGGTAGAGTGTCCCAGGGCAACTGAATGAGTAAAGATGGAGTCTACAATGGATTCTGGCCTGACTGCAAGCCCTGGCTACCAGTGTAAGACACTGCAAATGCTAACCTGTAAAATACCCTCCCCCTCCCTTTTGATATCTATTTGTTATTCAAATTAAAATTTAGTAGACAAAATTCTGAGAAGTATCTCCAAAAACTTTAGTGAAGGTCCTCTTACTCTCTAAGAGTCGCTTGTATGAGACTTCTCTTCCTTTTCCCCCCACAAAGCAGTAAGAATGTTTAGTCGTGTTTTCACTCAAACCCAATACAGAAGTTCTAAATTCTGAGGTAAACATCTGAATGCAGCAAATAATCATGATTTAGTGGTTGAGGCAGTTTTCATGTTTAAAAAAAGGCACAACAAAGTTCAGAGCTTCAGACTGAGTTTAAAGGATGAGGAGAAAAAAGAAAATTTTTTAAAAAGTCTGTAGTGGTGCAGCAAGAGCAGCAGCAACAATTGTGTCATTTTTTTTTTTTTTTTTGATAAAGGATGTGAAGAAGGCATATTTTACCCATATTTGTGTTTTTCTTTTGACACTTTCCCCATATTAAGCTACAGAGGTGTTTTAAAATTGTGTTAGGAAACACATAGGCAAACAGTCTTGATCTGGCTGCTCAGGGAGGAGGTTCAAAAGGAAACGCGGCGCGGGTGGGGGTGGAGTGGGGAACTGTGACTTTGCTTCTGTCCAGGCTAAGGACAGGGTAAGGTACCGCCCCTCCTTCTGCAGACCCGCTTCTTTCACGTTGTGCTCCAATCCCCTCCATTCTGCGTGGAAACGCGGGGTTGCTCAGTGCGTCCACAGAAAACGACCATTGGAGACGAAAGAAAGAAAGTCAGCGGGTTGAACCCAGAAGTCCCGTGTAGAAGTGTCCAAGGAGACCGCCAGAAGTGCTCAAACCGGAGTCTGTGAGAGTTTCCTTCTGGCCGAGAGGGGGAGCCCCGCGTTCCCAGCCGGGAGCGACCCAGCGTCCCAAGCCCCAGCCCCAGCCACTACCAGCGCCAGTTTTGGCTTCAGCTGATTAGGAAGAGGAGGGAGGGGGCAGAGAGCGCGAAGAGGGAGGGGACCCGAGCCAGGGGTCCCGAGTCCAGCGTTGTGTTGACGTAGAGAAACTTTCCCTCTTCGCCGCGGAAAGGCGCCGGGGCTGTGCTGGATCGGAGATCGCCGAGCTCCGAAGACCCAGCAGCTCTCCACGCCCCTGCCCGAAGCCTGACCCGACTGCATCACTCAGCAAGGTACAGAAAGACAGTGATTTATCTGGGGTCTTTCCTGGCTGCGAGCCCAGACTCCAACTAGGTAGCGTGTAATCTTTTAAACATCCTGTGGGGCGGCGGGCGGTGGTCAGCCCCGGCCACCGGTGCTGGGGAAGGAGGGCGCGGGGCTGCGCGTCGCCTCTGCCCGGCAGGTTGCAAAAATTAGGACAGCGAAAAGCGCTGGGAGTCGTCTAGCAGGAGAGCAGGCTAAGACCTGTTGACGCCTACTATGGCAGCGCTTGCGGGATGATGGAGGAGCTCAACGAGGTCGGGGGCGCAGCTTGCTCTGGGCTCCTGAAGCCTTTCTTAGCCTTTTGTGGTAACTTTGGTCTGGGTGGCTGGGCCGGTGCGCTGGAGCTAGAAGGAGGCTGTGGGGAACCACTGGGCCAGTCCGGCTGAGGGTGCGTGGACCATTCGCGGCTAAGCGGACAAGTAAGTCATCACCAGGTCACAGCGAGGAGACCCGAGAGCGAACTTCTTCCTTCGCAGCCTCTCTTTTGTTGGCTCCAGGAGAAAATGTGAGCATGGGGGCGGGGAGGGGCGAAGCTCCCAGGCCTGGCCGCGGACACTTTAAAGGCCAGAACTGGGAGGGCCCACACTCCGGGGCGGTGTCCACATGTTCACCCCTTGGCTGGGTCAAGTAGCTCTGCTGTTGGGCGCTACACTTACAGGGGCGCCAGGCGCGGCGAGTGTTGAGACCTTGCCTGGGTCCACCTCCGGGTGGCCTTACTCCTTACTCACTACACGGATCCCAAGCTGGCGCAGTCGGTTCTCTATTCTGAGACTGCTGGGGCTGCCGCGCTGACTTCCCTGTGTGCGGGAGGGAACTCTGGGCAGGCTGGTTTTCTTGGAATGTGTTTACAATGTTGAATGGGACATGAACAGGAAGCTGGATGCTGCAGCTGGAAATAGCGTGCCAAGGTAGAGTAAGACGGACGTAGCTGGTGTTGGGCTTGGCGGGTCCACTAGGTACGCTGGGCAAACTCTGAGAGCTGGCGGTCAAGGACCCCGCCTTGGGTCTCAGCAGACTTAATCAACTGAGTTTGTCTTACTTGCAATTGCAATCAGACATTTACGTGCGGTCTTTCAGTGTGCAAGTTAGACAAAATGAAATACAATCCATTAGGAAAGATTTAATAATATTAATTAATGTGCCCGCTTTTAAAAGAAATGTTGCACCAACATTTAAGAATAAAAAGTTTTGGAGAGTGTGATAGTTATGACTGCCTTGTTAATTTCTGGGGCTACTAGGAAAACAGGATACTGATGATTTTGTGTCTTTAATCACGTGGTTGATCAGGTCCTAAAAGGAGGGCAGATCAGGAGATACAGTGGATGTTAGAATGTAGGGAACTGAGAGGAATTGGAAAATCTTCAGATTTGCAAATTGCTTCCTTTCTTTGCCAGTCTTTCTGTCCTTACTCCATATAAACAAGTAGCCTTACTAGAAAACCCACCAATTAGAAGAATGTAGTTGCTGGTGACTACAAACCTTACTGAAAACCCCGGATAGGCTAAGGTACTGCTGCTCCACTGCATAATTAAAAGGTCTCCTTGAGCTGTCCAGGAGTATTTTCCAAGTTTTTACGACTGACAAGGAAAGAAGAGAGGAATCTGGCAGGCAGCCAAACTAGACTGAGCTCAGTAGCCAGGCATGAAAGAAACTGGGGAAGTTGCAGGGGATAATTGGAAAGGGTGCTATTGGTTGTACTTGGGTTTAAACAAGGGGTTTCTTTTACAATGAAAATTTTTAGGTGACTAAATCAGTCTTCTTGGGGAAAAAAAATAAAAAATAAAAAAAAACCCAACAATAACATAGACTGCAGTTGAACATGATTAAGAAGAGTATAAGAAGGGATGGAGGAGAGAAGCTTGACCCTTGCTTATCAGTGTTGTGGTGGAATAGCTGGGGACCTGATGCAGTTTGTTCTGATGATATTGTGCAAATGTTCACACTTTGTTGCTATCTGTCTCCTTAAGTTGGACTAGGTTTGCTGCAACTTCAGTTCCTTGACCTTGACCTTACTTCTTTGTTTTCATGGCCAGTAAGAACTGAAGACTTAGCCTTTGAGCAGATGATTTTCTACCTAAATTGAATAATTCAATTAGGTATTCTCAAATAGCACAGATTTGGGTCATAGAATTAAACTGAAAAAACACATCCAGCATGTCTTCCTTGTGTTTCAGAAGTAATCTCAATAAATAGATCTTTCTCTTTCATCTGGAGAAGTAGAAGTTGGGGCAAGCTCAGTATTTCACACATTTGCCCAATAGTTTAAAAGTCCTAATTTCAGATGTGCCACAACTCAAAGCCTTATCTGGGATGCAGACCATTCTTTTTATATAGTAAAGTTGTTTATATTTTGTGTCTACTTTGTTTTTTGCTTTTCAGGGAGGTAGATCTACTATTATGGGCATGGGAGTTGAATGGTAAAAAAACACAAATGTGGTTTGTGTTTCTGGATTCCTGAGTTTGAGGTTGTGAATATCATCCTGCTCACTGAAATTGACTTTATGAATCACCCTCTGCTATGTGTTTTCCTTGACTGTGATTTCAGTTTTTCCACTTGCAAAGTAAAGAAACTTTCCTTTACATAATTACAAGCTTATTGTGAGAATTAAAGAGATGAAATAATGTTAATAAACTTTTAGACATAAAAGTCACAGGGCTTCTGACTCAGTTGACTCCAGTTGAGTTTATGCGGATAAAATAGGAATATTTATATATAGAATATACATGTAATAATGACATCTATATTTAATTTGCAAAAATTATTACTCGTACATTTTAATCATAGCTTTAATTTAAATATAAACTTATTTTTGAGGATACTGGGTGAGATTTGGTTATGATTAAGGCTGAGTCATTATCTCAAACAGAAAAGAACAATCAGCAAATTTATTTATTTTTCAATTTATAATATTTGAAACCAGTTATTTTTTAAGTTCAGCTCAATTTTGCCTTTATGAGAAGTTAACAAATGTATTTGCAGGATTTGGGATTTGGCTCTCTTCTCAGAAATAATACTTAAGAGACTAAAATACATTTATGATTTACAAACTTTCTTTTCCCAACAGCCCAATAATTTCCTTAAGATTTTAGAAGATAGATTTTGCAGTTATTTATTGATTAGTTCAACCAATATTTATTCCATGCTTATTTTAAATTGTTGGTCCTGTATTCAAATCTCAGAACTGAACTTCTCATATCGAATCATGGTTGATTTGTGCATGTTATTTTATTTCTTAAGCATTTTACCAACATATTCTTCATTGTTTATATTGCCATCTATAATTTATGAGCTTAATTGTTGATTCATGCAAGATACGTGTGAAATATTTAATTTTTAGTTTTACATGAAATATATTACCTATTTTTATAGCTCAATGTACTGTGCTGCACTTATTAATGTTTAACTTAACTCTTTCAGGTGAAAAGGTCAATCAAGTACAGAAAGAAGAATATGTATGAATAAATTGTTTACTGAATAACAATAAAATGTTATGCCAAAATGCTTAGTAATAGCTTTTATTATTAGACTTTACATTATCATGAATATTTAAAAAGCAGGAGTATATGTGATATAATTGTTGTGTTGAATTTATAGTTAACACTACAGGTATTTTTTTTTTGAACCATCAAAGAACAAGTGAATGTTCAATGATAGTCTATGATTATTTTAATGTAAAAATGTCTGTTTTTATTTTCTTTTAAAATCATTTTTTTCCATGGTGGAATGAAAATGATGATTTTTATTTAAACTCTACTTAGCAGAGTGATATGTTTGTTACTGGATCTGCAGTATTGTAATTTGTCTTCTAAAACCTCTGAAGGATAAAAAGTTACTTCATTTGAATATAATAATGATTTCAAAGGTAGTTATAGAAGTCAATTGCATGACTACCATGAGCCCTGGCTCCTGAACATTTTAGAGGTTGGTGGGTCTAATAGTGTTTGCTTCAATGCATTTAGAGATCAGGAAGCTTAAGTTTGTTCCTATGGGAGACTAAAATGTTTCCAAATTAGAAGATGAAAACTGGTAGAAACTTTGAACATGAAAATCCCATTGCTTCCAAAGAGTGGAGATGGGAACTTGAAAGCAGGCCTTTTTTTAAAAAAAGAGTGACTAAAAGTTATTCTTCCAGAGTAAGACTTAGAAAACAGTGTTTAGATTGTTTATAGGCTCTGTTATTTGTTAATTCAGTGTTTGCTTTATGCTTTGAAAATGTTTTCGGTCACTCTAATGATGCTTACCATGCATTTTTCATCAGAACACTGTTAATAGATTTCATTTATTGTGCAGGAAAGTAATTGCCAGCATTCTATTTACATTGAAATGGTAGAGTTATGGTCAAGTTTGAAATTAGTTTTGTCTTTCAAATATTGTATTCTTAATAGTAGTTTTGGAAAGTATGCTCTATCTCATTCATATGATATGAAAAAGTGAGTTAACTTATGTAACAATTATGCGTGCCACTGTATTTTATCCTACATCACAAAGATTGAAATGGCTTTTTAAGAGTTTTCCATAACTTTGTATGTATTTTCTAGGGTGCACCTAAGAGAGCTAATTTAGGTAATAATACCTATCTTTGTTTCACAATTTTTTTTTTTT
>CM053402.1:119259958-119309716 GCA_028644305.1 Xerus rutilus
TGAACCTTCTTCATCTAATCTTCTGAGGGCAGCTCCATAAGATTACCTAATAGACTTTATCTATGTAAATACAACCACCTTTGTTCCTGTGCATATTTCTCTTCCCTCCTCTCATAGCTGTTATTACTGCCCTTCAGGATTCCCTAATCCCTTTCTTATTCCAGTTTCAATTCCTTTCTGTACCTGGAGAAGTTATTTAAACTTCAACCACCTGGAAATTCTTGGAGACTTACACTTTAAGTGTGACTCCCATGCTGTGATTTCCCCCCATGTACAACAATAAGTTTGTGAAACATTTATCCTACTTAACATGTGCATTGTCAGTTGATTGAAGAGAAGCTTCACAGATGAAGGGAACATTTTCTCTTTACCCCTGTAAGTTCAAGGCTGTATTATATTATATGTTCAAGACTATATGTTCAAGTATTATACTTGAAAATTGATAATAGCTTCAAGATCACAAATACAGGTAACTTTCAGCATGTTGCTTTCTACCAGGCCTCAAACACCATTAGTACTTCTTTGCTTCCCTCCCCTGTTGGATCTCCAGATTGCCTTTGGATGACACTGGATTAAACCCAGTGTCACTTTCTACCTAAAGTTGATACTTCTTTCCATTTCTTGCATTTCCATTTGCAGAAAGCATATTTTCACTTCTAAGAGCCACATCACCTTCCTTGTTATTGTGGCAAATACTGTTAGTTGTCTACCTAAACCCATCTCTTTTTTTTTTTGCTCTGGTATTGTTCACATCTTTACTCTTCCCCACATAACTCAGGGGAAGACAATGTTACATCTCATTCAAGTGAAATTTTGGTTTGGTTAAACTAATAATCATGGTGTTTCTGTTTCCCTTGGCAGTGATTAGTTATTGAGGGAACACATTTTCTTGTCTCGATTTTATTCAACTATACGAGATGCCAGAACTAGGGAGAGGTGGTATAGGAAAGATTTCACTACGTTTAACAAGGGAATGTTGGATGAAAAGGCAAATGTGAATTTTTGATATTGGTCCTATTGTCAAGAAGAAATCCAGCTTGAGGGCAAAGCAAATGTATTAAAGATGGCATGTAAAAATGTAAATAACTTGGGTGTTTGATGGAATTGTTGGGTCCCTGAATCAACCTATCATATTTCTGAAATTACTACTGAATAAGATAATGAATTTCTTTATCTTTACAAACCAACTTGAAAAGAATTTGTAATTAATTAAAATAGAAAGTATTCTAATTATGGAAATTATTAACTTATATCTTAATTTTGTGAATAGTTATCTTCGAAATGTTAGATGTAGTAATTTAATTATTAAACAAAGTTCAGGGGTACTTGAATTTTGTAAATATTTTATAGTTAGTACGATTCATCTAAAATATTATTAAAATAAACAAATATTACTGGTTTTTAATACAGTAAATAGATCAGTCATTTTATTAACCAAATTTACTTTGAGATAAATTAAG
Organism: Xerus rutilus; assembly: GCA_028644305.1. NCBI lineage: Eukaryota > Metazoa > Chordata > Mammalia > Rodentia > Sciuridae > Xerus > Xerus rutilus. The sequence goes on from CM053402.1 coordinate 119,261,419, forward strand.
GAGAAAGCAGAGTGAAGAAAAACCGGGAACAATTTAACAGGTCAGACAATACACAATTCAATAGAGAATGGGTCCATATCAAACAGAAATTAATAATTTAATCAATTTGCAAAATTATGCTCCTGCTTATTGATTTTTTGGTGCCTTTAGTGTATTGGAAATGTTAAATGTACATAAAAATATTAAAGGAATCTCAATGCCTGGTTTGAGTAATTTATAACTTTTAATCTGTTGTTAATGCTAATTTATAACCATTTATATATAAAAGATAAAGCTTATGGAATGAAAATTAAACAAAGGTAGAACTGTAGATCCATTCCAAGAGGTATTAAAATTGTATACTTTCAAATTAGAACTAGTGACCCAAGAACCTCTCCTTGACCAAACTAGACAGGTTTATCTCTGTCTACTTTTTAACTAGGTGGTGACTTCTGAACTTCTGTGTTTGTCTCTGAATTGTCCAGATGTAGTAAGAATCCTGCTAAACAGCTTAGCCATCTCAATACCAATCATATTCTGTATCTTAATTTAGTTCCTTATTGTTCTAGAAAGTTTTTTGCTGCTGTGACCAAAAAATTGTTAAGAACAATTAGAGGATGAAAAGTTTCTTTGGGGGCTCATAGTTTCAAAGGTCTTAATCCATTAGATGGCCAGATCTATTGCTCCAGGTCCAAGGTTTGGTAGAACATCATGGTGGAAGACTATGGTGAAGAAAAGTGGATCAGGATATGGCACCAGGAAGCAGAGAGAGAGAGCGAGATCCCCTCACGCGACAAAATATGACCCGCTAAGGGCATGCTCCCACTGACTTACCTCCTTTAGCCATACCCTACCTGCTTACAGTTACCATCCAATTAATCTGCATAAGGGGATTAATCATTTTTATCTTCTTGCATCATCTCACACATGAGCTTTTGGGGGACATCTCATATCTAAACCATAACACTTTATAAAATCTCCTAAGGGATGTCTGATCACCCTGTCCTGCATTCAGCAAGAATCTTTTTAGGCTGGTTTAGTCAGAATGCTCCCTTACCTGTAATGTTCCCTCATAGTAATTTTTCTTCCATGGCTCTTCTTTATACTTATTGGCTATGCATTCCCAGTTTCCTTTGATCTATTTTGAACTTGAGTCTAATCTCTCCTCCACTGTAAAATTCTATTGCAGTGGTCCCTATACCTATTGTTGTGATCCTGAGTAAAGCCTCCCTTACCATTTTTAACAAGTATCATGAATATATATTTCTTAAACACTAGTTTTATAAAACCTTAGTTCACTGGAATCATTAGCAATTTAATTATTTTTTTGACCAGGCATTTTTGACAATTTAGCATTAAGCATGTTAGTTTTTGTAATGTACTATCTCAAACTATGAGAGAATCCTTGTTCTCTTGTAAAGGTGGTAGGAATTATCCAAAGCTCAGAACTGACAAAAGCAGAAATGAAATGTATTTTAGGGTATTAATGTGCTCCTGAACTGAAATAGTCAAGTGGATCTGTGAACAGAGTAACCGTCTAAAAGAATAGGCAAGTTTTACAATGAACAGGTTTGTTGAGACTGTGGGGGTGTGAGAAATGGAAAGCAAGAAGGTTGTGTGGGCAGTGCAGATGAGAGAGAGCAGTTGGTGAGACTGTGGGTGGGAATGCTTACAGATGTTGAAAGCCTGCAGTAAAGCAGTGTGGAACATTGGTCAAGAATGGAAAGGCTAGTGTATTAGAATTGGTATGGGGGTGGATACTGGAAGCTCGTTGATTGCAGAGAGACATTGCCATTAACTTGAATATCAAAGGAAAATGAAAGTCACATCCATGGAGCAGTTATTGATGGTGACATGTATAAATTATCAAGACCTCCTGCATCATTGTGATTGAGATGTCCATTGTTTTTTGCATAAGAATGCCATAAACATGCTTGAAATGCTTCATCCATGAGATCATGACCTTAAGTCTTAGCAACTGAGGAAGTCACCACACTGGGAACTCTAGGATAGAGACCAGAGGATACAAAGTACTGCAATTCTCAGAGGATTATTGTTCTTTTAGAAAGTGGTGTTCAGGGATTGTCCAGGGGCCCCCTTTACCCTCACATAATAGGAGTGCCCTCTGTTGACCTTTTTCTGGTTTAAAAGGGGGCCGCATTCTTGGAGGTTGTTAAATGTGAATAAATGCACTTGGTATGTAAATTATCATAAAGCAAATCTGATGATCTACATTGGAAATTTTATTAGAAAATATAACTTGGCTATTTTAGATAAAAATGAGGAATGGGATAAGTATACAGACAATGCAATTTTCAACTCTTGCTTGTGCTGAATTAACTAGGGAAGGCGCTCTGCCCCCTATTTGTCTCTCTACTGGGGTCTTCATGGTGCCTGCACTCTTCTCTCTCCTCCTTTCTTCATAATGCTGGGTATCCAACCCAGGGCCTCACATATTCTAGGTAAGTGCCTTACTACTGAGCTGCATCCCCAGCCCATTAGCCTATTTTCTTATACCTCTGAATCTGCACCAGGAAGAATTTTCGAACATGAGAGTAATGATAAAAGTAGTAACTTACAGAGTGCTTACCATGTGCTGATTTTTTTTCTTTGTAATTTGTAAATGAGAAACTTGCCTGAGTTTCCACAGGCAGCAAATAGTGGAGGGAAGTCAGGTGATAGAATGTAAACATTTCAACCACCAGAGTAACTGAGGAAGTGTGCAGAAATGTGCAGTAGCCTCCATGGAGTTCTCTTAACCAGTGAGAATGAAACATCTTTGAGCAATGCTTTGAATGCTTAGACTTCTGACTGATGCTTGATTCTTTCCATTTTTCCTTTCTGATAGCAAAATTAGCTGTTCATCTCTTGCTTTTAGACATAGTAATTTGGAATTCCCATGTGATAAGACTTTTTTTTTTTTCCATTTTACCCTACTTAAATAGAAATAGAAAAGAAAATATAAAATTTAATTTATTGACTAATTGTGTCTTCAGATGCTTTGAGTTTTGCTTTATTTGATTTGTCAGGAGAAATAAAATGTTAAGTGAGTGTACAATTTGTCTCTTGTCTCCCAAAGGCCTGTTTTTTTCTTTTTTTTTTAGGCTTAGTCCTAAGAACACACTCTTGGGAGCTCATGGAAACTTTTAAGAAGTGGGGCATGGAGGGAGGTCTTTAGGGCTTTGGAGGCATACCCTGAGGTACATGGGACCTATTCTTTTCCTTTCTCTGTTATTTGTTCCCTGGCCACATGGTGAGTGGTTTTAATCTGCTGTGTGTTCCTTCCACAATTTTCTGCCTCTCTATAGGTCCAAAAGTAATAGATTGAGTTAATCATGGATAGAGATCTTCAAAATAACTTTTTTCTCTTTGTAAGTTGACTATCTCAGGGGTCTGTCATAGTGATAGAAGGCTAAACAGTGAGACATTTTGACATTTTCTTAATCCTATTATCTCATTTTTCAAAATGATAAGAGTTGAGTATATAAAGTCTAAGATATTATTACATTGCTAATATTAATAGTTTCTAGTTGTGTAACATGAACTTTTTGCTTATGTATTGATAATATTTTTTTACATGAGAGGATAGGCTAGAAGACTTCAAAGAACATTTTATTCCTTAGGATAGTCTTTATGTTTGTTTCAATAGTTTTTTAAGCTAAAACCAATTTCTTAAGATATTATATTCAAAGTTGCCCTCCTTTAAGCAGTTGATTTCATTTTTTGTTTTTTGATAGGTTAAACTCTTAGACATTTGATCTTTTGTAGTGTTTGTAGCCTGGGTGTTTTGAGAAGGTTCTACTGACAAGGGATTTGATATAGTCTGGTTATTAGGAAAGGCTTCTTAGTGGAACACAATGAGAGGGTAGGAGAGTGTTTCAAGTGTGTAGGTATTATTACAGGAGGAGAGGATAAATGGTTCAGCCACAGCATGAGAAGACTGTAAGAGTAAAGGCAGAGAATAGAGAAGAAAAAAGGACAGAAATTGCTAGAGGTGAAGCCAGTGAAGCTAATCTTGTTGAACTTTATAATCCAAAGATGGTACTTCATTCCAAGATCAATTGGAAACCCTTGAATGATTACAATAGGGTTGGTGACAAGATGGTATCTGCAGTTTAGAAAGCATTGAGTTATTACTTAGTATGTCTAAGCAAGAGAAGGTAGACAGTTTAGTTTACCTTGATGGAAATGAGAAAAGAGCTTATTCCAGTGATATTTAGTAGAAAAGAATTATGTGCTCTTTGATTATCTGTTAATGATTGTGGGAGGCAGATGGGAGAATGGTATAATTGTACCATTGGTAGTCTATTTGTACTATTCATCAACAAAATAAATCCAAGTAGAATTACTGAAGGAAAGGAATGATTTTAAATCTTGGAATATCTTGATTTGCCTGTAGATCTTTCTGTCATATGATCAGTAGGCATTGGATACATAGGTCTACAGCTAAAAGATTTGACCAGGTGTAGTGATATGTGGGACATATGTGAGTATGGGTATGACTTTGTAGGTATATGAAGATTTGAATTTTCAATTTACAAATATGAGTTTTCGGTTTAGAGAATAATAAAAGCAATGGTTTACTGTAGTAAGAAAGTCTACAACTGACGTCAGAAGAACACTGGAATTTTAAGCAAGATAGGAAAAGCAAATCCTATGGGCAACATTGGAAGAAATGAAGTTAGGAAGAAGAAAATTCAGAAGACTGTGATGTCCTTGGAAGCTAAAATAAAAAAGAATCTTATGACAAGGAATGGGGAATCAACAGTGTTAAATAAAATAGGAAGGTAAAATATAAATAAAAAAAGAAAAGAAGAAAAATTAGAGTCTATTGTACCTGACATGAAAGTCATGGGTGACTGCTTGATGAGAATAATTTTGAGGCAATTGTTGTGTGTGGTGAATTGTGTATGTGCATGAGTATTTGAAACAACACTGAAAACAACTCTGGAAAAGGAGACATAGTGTGGAAACTGAAAAGAAACTTGCTGTACTGCCAGGAGGGTGTCTTCAATATGAAAGAGACTTCTTTAAGATTAAAGTAGATTTGGCAAATCAAATACCTTTAGGGATCAGCAAGTAAAAGTACAGCATGCACATATGTTATGCCGGCTGGTTGGCACTATGGTGAACTCAAGGGTGCCTACCCTTTGAAGTGGGAGGCCATTGCTTAGTTCCATCTACCTTTAGATAAGTGAGAATGTAGACCTACTTTTCACACAAGCCACTGTGGAGAATGAAAACCAATGTAAAGTAGGGTGGCATAGTAGAATTCTAAACAATGTTGAGGGACCAGTTTCCTCAGTGAACACAGTAGGATATTAATATAGTAAGTGGGTTTTAAGTTGTGTGCTGGACAATGGCTAAAAATGGACCAAGGACTGAACTATTAGAAGAGAAAGGACATGAGAGAGGAAGGAAACATTGGTAGGGGGAGGGGAAGAGGCCTAAAAATGGATAGAGTCTATGTTCAGAATATTTCAGAGGTAATTGTTCCAAGTGAGAAGAGCAGTGGATGATTTGCCTGAAGAATGTAATTAGGGAAGATGACTGAGTATGCAGAGTAGAGAAACTAAGAGAGCCAGTGTGCTGGATGAGTATTTCATATGGACTTTGAAAGTCAGTCCTACTTGAGATTTTTTCAATTAAACTATAAATGTCAAAACTTATTGTAGTAATAATAACAGGCACTCCAAAGATGTATAAATTTGGGAGCATGAAGGATTGTATCCCTGGGATGGATCTGTTGGAAGGCAAATAACTGCTTCTTTATGAAGGAGCGTTATAGATATGGGCAGATGGGAGGCTGAGCAGAAGGGAACACAGGGGACTTGGCATCACAATCACATCTGACCAGCAGGTTTGCGGGCACCTACAGAGCTGCTTCTTTGTGTATCCTGGTATCTTAAAAAGCTCAGGATGCCATAACAAATTATCTTAAGCTAGATGTCTTAAACAGTAGAAGTTTATTTTCTTATAATCCTAGAGACTGGAAGTCTAAAATCAGGGTACCAGTGTGATTGGGTTCTATGAGGCCCCTCTTCCTGGCTTGCTGACTTCTGTGTCTTCATGTGACAGCAGAGGTACATGGGGTGAGAAGGCAAGCTCTCTGGTGTTTCTTCTTATAAGTGCACCTTAATCACATTACTGGGGTCACACCCTTATGACCTCATCTGAATCTAATTGCCTTCCAAAGACCTCATTTCCAACTGCCATCACAGAATGGGCCTGGGGCTCAAAAATATGAATTTGAAGGGATCTACAGCACTTGAGCTCACTGTGGGAGTGTGATGACAGTCTATTTATTATACAAATAGGTTTACTGATAGAAGATATTCAGGTTCCTATTATGTGCTGTGAACATATTTTATTTACTATGGATTACGAAATTGGCACTTCATGTCTTAGAATATTTCATACCTGAAACACATGTTCATCTATATCATTATAGTTCTGTATGATCAATATAAGACCTAAGGTTGTACCCAGCTTTGCTTTCTAGGCCTCTTCCCCTCCCACTACCAATGTTTCCTTCCTCTCTCAGGTCCTTTCTCTTCTTATAGTTTGGTCCTTGGTCCATTTTTTAGCCATTGTCTAGCACACAACTTAAAACCCTCTTACTATATTAATATTCCACTGTGTTCACTTAGGGAACTGGTCTCTTAACGTTGTTTAGAATTTTAAGCAAAGGCTGAGCTTTGCTTTCTTCATACATAGGACTTGCCATTTCTAAGTTGAGCACTCTTTGGCAGGTAACTCAATCACACTATTCTTTTTCTTAACTTTATAGGTTAAAAAACATAGCACAGCTAAAAACTACACACAAGATTCTTTAGGGATTAAAAACAACATATCTAATATATGTAGCATGGTGGATAGCATTTTGTAGGTGTTCCATAAATTGTAGCTGGTGTTATTATATAGTTAAAGTATAATTTTCATAGTTATATTTAAAGATATGCTGTTTTCATTATGATTAATATATGCTATTTTATCAAAATGACTTTCTGATGATAAATACAAGTGGAACAACTTCAATGTACTAATCTATATTATTTTTTATTCATAAAAGATAAAAATTAGAGGGATATAGAATTTGTGTCTGTTTTGACAATATTGCCATCAAATCAAAAGTTATACATTTTCAAAAAATACACACACTAGTTTAAAAAAACTGCATATTTTTAACTGGTATGGGGATTGAACCCAGGGCACTTAACCACTGAGCTACATCCCCAGTTGTTTTTGAGACAGGATCTCTCTCAGTGGCTGAGGATGGTTTGGAACTTGTGATCCTCCTGCCTCAGTCTCCCAAGCTGATGGGATTACTGGCATGAGCCACCAATCTTGGCTATAATTGTTTTTAAATAAATGAAATATTGGTGGAAAGAAATTTTTAATATAAAATATTAATATAAATCAAAGTAAGAAACCCTTATTCTTCAAATTATATAGAAGTTAGTCTTCCTGGCCGTTTTGATGACATTTAAATTTTTTTCAATTGTAATTGTGATTATGTGCTACACACTTGTTTGTCATTTGATTTTTTTTCCCACATAATATGCTGTGATGTCCAGCTGTAGATTTAGGTCTGTGTACTGGTATGAGGGCAGGCAGAACTTGAGAAGGAAGATTCGGTTATTTCATGATTTTAAATTTATGGTGCAATTAAAAATACATGGGGAATGTTGTGGATTGATTGTATCTACACAGAAAATTAGTTATCAGAGAGACATAAATCATTTGGCTGTGGCTTCTGTCAAAACCATTAACCAGATGATTTTTCACCAGTAGACAGCTGATTGTCTGAGCCTCCAGAAAAGATGAATACATTATAAACTGGGTGTCACCTGTGCCCGTTGTGACCCTTTGCTTTGTCAATCATAGTTCTCTCAAGATTTGGTTCATTTTCCATCCAGGTTGCATGATTACTAGAGGCCTAAAATATAGATTCTTTAGGTCATTATTTTCCATTTGCATACATTAGCATTCACATGTGTGTGGACTCAGCTAATTTTGGTTATGGGAAAAGGCTGTGTCTGAGTCTCTTCCTGGCATCCAAATAGGCATTAAATAAATTAGACCTCATGGACAGAATTTTTGTTTTAGGTTTGGTATTTAAAATGCATTATTTCCATCAAGGGCTCAGGGAAAGCTGCATTTTGTGTTGTAAATTTGCATAGGAAAACTATTATCAGGAAAGTCTTTAATACACTCATTCTCAGGAGGAACTCTGGATGCGACAGGGGGGAGATGGGGGCAGGGAAAGGGGAACAGGTATAGTAAAGATGGTTGATTGAGATCGTCATCACTACCCTTGGTGCATGTATGAAGACACAAATGGTGTGACTCTATCTGGTTTGCAACCAGAGAAATGGAAAAATTGAGCTCTATATATGTACTATGACTTGAAATGCATTTAAATAAATTAATTAAAAAAAAAGAAAACCTTGCACAAGTTAGTTTTGACCACTTTTTCCTCTTAACATTTTTCAAACAAATCCTCCCTGGTTAAAATTTGAAAGACAATATGTGTATCCAGAGACAGACAGAGAGAGAGAGAGAGAGAGAGAGAGAGAGAGAGAGAACATCCATAAAGCAGAAAGCCACTGGAACTTTGTTTTATTTATCCCTTACATCTTATGTACTAAATTTTTGTAAGAAAAGATGAAGTGAAACATGTGGTCTGCAGGATGTTACAGAATGCCCAAGATGAATTGTTGAAGACTGAGATACTGATAAACCCAGGCCTCTTATCAAATGTTCCCATGGTGAGTAGTCTTGCCCTTAGCTCCATCACTTACTGTGGAAGGGGTCTTGAGTACCTTCACTTAGCAAATTCAGAGATACTTAGCCTCTCCAGAATTGTTTTCTTGATTGTGAAATGCAGATAATGATATGAACTTTGTATGCATTGCTGAGAGGTATAAAAGCTAGCATCTACAATAACATCCATAAATTTTCATGTAGTTGCCTCTCATGCATACCGTCTCTTGGCCTCAAGATTAAATTATTAGAGTTCATGTTGTCTCTGTTGTACTTGGGAGGCACGTAGTGTCAGATTTCGTCGTTCTTCTATTAGATCACACGAAGCTTCTGAAAATCAGTGAGGAGTTAATGTTTCTATCCTTACACTGTTGTTTTTGAAACTGTTTCTCTTCACTGCTTGAATTCTGTGGTGTTTTTCTTTCAATCCTGTTTTTTGAAATATGTAACATCACTAAGGGCTCTGTGTTAAGAGGAAATTTTTGTTATCTTGGAATTCCTTGTCAATACGAGAAAGAAAGTTTCTGACAATGAATCAAGATTGATTATTCATCAATGATGCCCTGTTACTGAATTTATTTGGAAAAGAGCTGAACACCTGTGTCACGGCTGCTGTAGAACAGTGTCCCGTAGCTTATCTGTTGTTTGAGTTGTTGCATAAAAAGATGTAAAAAGTCCAACTGGGATAATTGAAGTTTAAATGGGTAATTAAACTTTATTCTTATGTACTAGCTACTGTATTAGATTCCTCCAAAGTACCCTTAATGGGAGAGAAGCATGAATGGACATGCTTAATCTGCCTGCTGAAGCTGTAGTTCATTTGAAACCTTAAATTCATGGCCCTTTACTCCGTGAAGTTTCTTTTAAAGTAAAACTTTTCATTACAATACATCAACACCAATCTTTTAGGACTAGTAGGTATTAATCCTGCCACTTCACATACTCTTCAGCTTGATGTTGTATTTCCGTAAGTGTGCATGTGCCTCTGTTAGTGTTCTCTGGCTGTGACCTACCTGTAGGAACCATTTTAAGCAGCGTAAGAGAAAAAGAAAAGGAGGAATAAGTCAAACTACAGTTACAAAACCTTTGGGGAAGACAAAAGGAAGATTTATGGGAATAAAGTCATAGACTTAAAGAAGGAAATATGAAAATAATCTGCATTAGAGATGAGGAAGACCAGAATTTAAGAAGACCTGGTTTAAGAGCTATCAATGTGATTAAAGAAAAATGTATTGGTCTAATGTTTAATTTTTAGAACTTATTGGCTGATTGCATGTGACCATTTCAAGGACAAGAAATAGAGAGGATCATAGGTAGATTCTAGACCTGGGATGGACTAGATTATGGTAAAACTCACCAAGGCAATGAAATATAAGATGAGGAACATAATTGAAAGAAAAAGCTAAGGATTTTGAATTTAAAATGCTTGGGGAACACTCAGGGGAAGATGCCCTATTATATGCCATTTGGAAATAGAAGGAGATCCTGGGATGGAGATACAGATTTGGTAGTAATCAGAAAAGAGGTGATTGTTAATGCTTTGAGGTCAGATCCTTTAGAACACTGGTATTTAAGGGAAATTGTAAATTGAGAAGCCAGCAATGGCAATGAGAAGAAAATCTGAACCCAAAGTTTCTATGCCAAATGGACATCTTACCCTTCTTAGGAAGAGGTAATAGAAATCTATATTATTGCTATTTAACAGGGAATGGAAAAGACAAGACTGACTTAAAAAATATTTTGAAAGAACTGTTCCCTGTTAAAGACCAAATTGCACCTAATATTCATCAGGTATTTCTAAAATAGACGGGCTCAGCTGGTCAGGGCTTCATGTTCATTTTTTTGGTTGTGGTTTTCCATGTTTACACAGCTCTGTTTCAGAATCTGAATACATATTTCACAGGCTTAGCAAAATGAACTTCAGTCCTTGGTCAAATGCTGAGAAATTATGGGTCTTCCTCTGTTGTGATTCAAAAGACAATGCAAGAAGTTTTGGAGGACATGATTGGGTCATAGCCTTAACCTAATCAGTTAATTGATGCCTGATGGGATTAATTGAGCAGTAGCTGGTGGTAGGTGGGGTGTGGCTGGAGGAAGTGGTTCATTGAGAGCGTGGCTATGGGGTATGTATTTTGTATCTGGAGCGTGGATTCTCTCTGCTTCTTGATTATCATGTGAGCCACTTTTCTCTGCCACACTCTTCTGCCATGATGTTCAGCCTTACCTTGAGCCCCAAGAAATGGAGCCTGCTGTCTGTGGACTGAGACCTCTGAAACCGTGAGCCCTCAGATAAACTTTTCCTCCTCTACACTTGTGTGGTTGGAGCTTTCAGTCACAGTAAGGAAAGAGCTGACTGAAACACCCTCCATTATGCCTGATTTCCCATGGATACATCTGCATTGTTTCTACAAAGATCACTTTAAAGGTCAAAAGTTGTGTTGTGAAATTACCTCTTTCTGTTTGTGACTTCCAGGTTGAGCACTGCTGATCCTGGTACCATTCTGAATTTGACTAATCATTAAAAATAAGTAGAAATCCCTAAAACTAATTATGACAGGATGTAATGAATTTTGACAAAATGGACTTTCCTAGATTATTGAAAATTATTTAATATTAAGTTACAGCAATAGCTTGAGAAAACATTTCATTATTTTACAATGAACACTATGGATATATAATTTTAGTTTATATAAAAAGCATTATGCATTATAAATATATACACATTGATGTTGTTTATTCATGTATTAATCCATGAATATGTTAAGTGTGGTTGATATTAAACATTTTTCTTTCTTAAACTTTCTTTTTACTTAATATGTCTGATAGAAAAGTGAAGCATTCAGGGAAATATAGCACTCATATAGATGGCTAACTCCACTTGTATTGTCTTCTCAGACAGCTCCTTCAATATAATTCAAAATTAGCATAACTAGATTTGTTATTGTGTTTCTGTCAAGGCATGTCTTTTTTGTTTTTTATTTAAAAATAAGAACTTTAAAATAGAGCTAAGGCTTTTTTTTCCTTTTAAATTTTCATAACAAGGAGCATGAAACAGAAGAAATACATATGAAGGAATCATTATAAATTAATTTGATGAAATACCATTCCTAGATTTAGTGCTTCCATGATGTCTTCTAGCATTTTCTGTAGGTTGTTTTTAGTGCATTTTTAGTTATGGACTTTCTTGAATCTTCTATCTGGTTCTTGCCACCAGCTGGATAGCCTTCATAAAGATACTTAATCTGTATCTTTATCTTCATAAAGATACTTAATACAAAATGGTATTGAGGGTAATGTGAAAATCTCTGAACAAGAATCCCTTAATAAACTGGCATAGTAAAGTAGGAGAATATCGTTGTTCTTGAGAAGCATTTATTTTTAACTTGAAATACTAGAGTCAAACTTTTTACTATATAGTTTTTCCCCAGTTGTTATTCTGTGCATGTGTGGGAAGCATGTCCTATATCTTTATCCTCTTCCTCTCCCTTTGTCATGACTTGTTAAGTATCCTGCATACTCTACAATCTCAACCTGCCTCTCTGGTTGTTGCTATAAGATCAGATCATATACTCCAGTAAAACTTAGTTTGTAGAACATCCAATACCTTTGTAAATCATTTTATCTGGAGTTTCTGTTTGCTTTTTGAAAAAAAAAACCTATAAACATTGTTTGAATTTTAACATAAATAATTGAAATAGTTAATATTTATTGAGTGTTTGCAATGTCTCAGGGCCTTTCTCAGCAACTTTTCCATGTATTTAGTCATTTAAACCCTCACAACAAACCTATGAGTTAGATATTTTATTATCTTCTTTCTTCACAAAGGGATTTTAGGCACAGAAAGTAGTTTACACTATGTTCTGTCACCAGTCCCATTTAGCCTTCTTTATTACCTTAAATGTCCTAATACGATTGTTTCAGATTTTTAGGTCTTTTCTTTTTTTGATCATCATCTTCCCAGTACTCAGCATACCAGTTGATGTGGAACATTTGAGTATGGAAGGTTTTTTGGGTCAATAAATGAACAAATATGCATGTAAGAAGCACTGCCAATAAGAAGCAAGATGTGAATAAACTACTACGGAAGATAAAAAGAAGAAGTTGTACTATAGCGATTTCCGTTTAGGGGAAAATATAGAAAAACCATGACATAAGGTCCACTATTCGAAAAAAAATCCTATGTACTACCCTTAATAGAAGGTATAGCTCTCTTTTTAATTTATATGCCAGGTATAACAGAGGGAAGGAGAAAGAATCTTTTACAACTTCAATTTTTGTTTTTTAAATGCAGGTAAAACAGGCTTATGTATCTAGTGGCAAGAAACTTCTAATATAATGAAAGAAGTATAGCCTTTCTAGCTAGCAGCTAACTTCTCTGTGACCTTCTACACTTTTCTTTTTTTTGCTTTTTGTCCAATAGGTTTTTTGTTTTTGTTTTTCAACAGATTTAACGCTGAAATTGCAACACTTAACGGCAGCAGGTTTTTTTCATTTTAGTGTCCTGTGTCCTGCTGTATGTCACTTCTCTACACAAAATCTTCCTATGGCTCTGTTTCACAGAGGAGCAGTAATTACCTAGAAAGTCCCACTTGGTGACATCAGTGAACGTGGTCCACATACTGCCCTGAATGCACATTCTCAGTGCTAATTTGTGTCTGACTTCCTTTGCTTTCTGCTCTTTCCTCAGAAATCACCACCATATTTTAAATCGTGGTACTTCCCATCTACTCTGTTTCAGTTTTCTCAGCAGTGTTCGTCATCTAACATACTAATGTAATTATTTATTATGCTTGTATGTTTTGCCCACTAGAATGGAAGTCACGCAAGAGCAGAGATTTATTTTTTCCTAGGGACTCAGGACCTAAACAGTGCCTGATACAACAGGAATTTACATTTTTGATGAGTGAAGGAAGAAATAAATATTTCAAGATCTGGTTTCGTTTAGCATGGTCCCTCATCTGAGAATCTTGTGTTAAAATAATGCCTTGGGAAGAGCTGTTTGAAGTATGCAGATGTCAGATAATAAAATGGGGTAGGGGCACACCTGTACATTGCAGATTCATTATGTAAGTGCCAGTACTTGGAGAAATCACATTTCTGTGTCAGAGACATTAACGGAAAATAAGGCAAGCAATGTTTAAACAATTTTTATCTCATAAAACAAGATATTTGTATTACATGTTAACAGGCTATAGCAGAATTTTTGCATTCTGCTTTTGGAAAAACCTGTTCTTTGCAAAAATCAAAGTTATTACACATAAATACATCCCCATTATAAAATTTTTAGTCACTTATAAGACAGAGAGAGCAAAATATGAATGTTTTCCTTATGACTGTCTCACACTCAGGCTTCTTAGAGATAAACAGTGTTAATAGTTTAGCATGTGTTTTCTAGCACAAAATTCTGTTTGCAAATATGGAAGACAATAAATTTGATTTTTTAAAAGTTAAAAATGGGATCATAATGCACATTCTTTTATCTTGTGTTGGAGGAGATCAACATTCTTTGGAATTAAAGAGATTTGCTTGTATAACTGAAGGTCATTCTTTTTTATTTGATCAAATAAATCTACCCAATTAGTTACCACTGCTGCCCAGAGTTTGCCTCCCCACATAGTCTAGTATTTTATTTGCACAGAACTTCTGAGGAATGGGAAATGTGTTCACAAGAGTGTAAAACAATTGTGTAAAATCATTTTATTCATCAAGCCAGAAATGTAGCTTAAAAAAATTAGGGATTTTTTTTCGAGATATTTGCAAAGTTTGCCCACATTCTTTTTGTATGTTTGTATCATTTCTACAGTATGACCCCATATTGCATTTCTCATATAAACTATAGAACAAATACTTATTATCATTTAGATTTTTCTTTTATTGATTCTGATCTCTTTTTTATCTTGTTCTCCCTCTTATTTGACCTTCTGTACCCTTCCTGTTTTCTTGTTTCCAAGCCTCACATTTTCAAGATGTTTGGTGGTAGTTTTAGCCCAGGCTTTCTTAGCATCAGCAAATATCCACATTTTAGACCTGATGATTCTTTGCTGTCCAGGGAGATACCCTGTGCATTGAAGGGTGTTTTGTAACACCCACTAGATGCAGCACAATGCCCTTAGTTGTGACCATGGAAAACTTCTTCAGGTATTTTTAAATATCCCATGTGAGGAAAAACCATTCTTAGTTGATACTAAGTGTCTACTGGTGGGGAGGAACCAACCCCAGTTTGTGCTAAGTGTTCTCCAGGTGGTAGGCACAATGGTAGAAAACTGGTTTACTAGCATTTCTAAACTCAGTACTTGCTGCTGTACATTTTTCAGGGATAGACAGCTATCCCTGAACCAGTCCATAATGTGTTTTGAAGTATGATTAAAATTTTCATAAGTACATTATTAAACCTGCACTCCATGTGACATAGACTTAGAAACATATTTGCTGGTAAAAAGTCTTATCCAACTTAAAATAAATATCCACCTACCTATATAAATATCTGTAACTTAAAATCCTGAAATCAGACCTTTTGTCTTGTCTTGACAGAAGTTCATTTAGTACTTTATCTCGTGGTACTTTAAAACATATATATGTTTAGCCCAATACATGTAAACATATTTTCCATTTGTTAAAAAACACAAGAAGTGGAACTTACAGAATATATGCTGCATCATGAAGTCTAATATATAAGGGTCTTTCCTACACATAATATCCCAACATTTATTCTCTAATATCTTTTATTTAAATGGAAATTACAGAAATTAAAATTTTAATATTTTATCTAAAATCTGCAAAATTCAAATTTCTATTGGAAATTTGGAATTTTTAACTAGGACTTTTCCATAATGAAATTTCTTTAATAATGCAAACTCTCTCCTATTTAGGAAATATTTACTGATAACATTTAATTTTGAAACATAAAATTTTGACATTCTCCTCCCAAAGTAAAGGACCAACAATACCGTCCTTCACAATGAAATTTAAGCTACTTCAAAAAATGTTTCCTGTATTTTTATACTTAATATTCTTATTTCCGTCCTTAGTATATATTCATGTTTAATGAATTTCCTGTTGACTTTGAAAGAAATTTCTATTATGGACTATTTTAAAAGAATTACCTATTTCAAGCTTTCCCCACCGTGTGGTTAAATCACTTCCTTTTCAAAAACAGCACGTAACTGTTTGAAGTGAAATCTGAATGCAAAACTCAAGTGTTGCATTCATTTTAACATGTCGATTTACTCTGTTCTCAGCACACTAATCGTTAAATATGTCATTTAGGATTTTGCTTTCTTTATTTTTAACTGATTAAACCTGTTTCAGAAAATTTGAAAATGGAAAATCCAATAGAAAGATGAGGTGCTTGCTTTGTTTTCAAATTAATGTAAATAATGTTCTAGATATCAATACTACATTTAATACTAATATTGATTCTAACTAAAGTAATAGACCTAATTTACTGTAAACTGGAGAGCAAGTGAAATTACTAAAAGTTACTGTTTTGATAATATCTATACTACTAGTTTAGTGATACTAAAACCTGTGTGCCAGTATCATGCTAAAGGGCATTTTATGTTTAGTCTTTATTGCATCACAGACAATATCTGTTACTTGTACAGACTTTTGATACTCAAGCACACATTTTTAAAGCTTAAATATATTTAAGGGAGAAATATGTTATGGTCTTCTAGTTTGTTTTCCAATATCCATTAAAGTGAACAGTAAAGGAAAAAGAGTTACAGAGTTAAAAGGTTATTTAGGAATCACAATTGTATAAAGTACCATCTTCCACTGAATTGAGGAACAAATTTGTGCATTATAAAACTGATTTGCAGAGGCTTCAGATTTTAAGTAGGACTTTTCCAGAACATGATCTAAAGTTATTCTGCTTCATTATTTTCAAATTTTATGCACAGTGATCTCTATTCAATATCAGTCATCATAGACCATAACTCAGTATAATAAGTGAAGTCTTAGAACTCTTTTCTGGGATGAGGGAGGAGTTTGGCATTGGCTCTTGGGTGGGATCCTGGAGGAAGTGACATTGTGGCCTCTTCATTCTTCTCCATTCCTATTGTATAAACTTCAGGCACAGCTTACCTAAAGGAGAGAGCTGAAGCTGATTCCAGCTTGTTTAATTCTTGATCTCTTCAGAAATGCCATTAAAAGCAGTTTATAACATGTGTCTGAGGATAATATTCATGGTACTTCATGATAATCCAAATTCATAGCTACTCTTTTACCTGGTATGTCTGTAGCCATTGCTCAGTTTCTCACAGCACAGCAATCCTTTGTTATTTCAGCTGCTTCATAGAGGTTTATTCTGGAAATGTATATTGACTAAAGTTTCTTGGGCCACCCTCACTTAGCTCTTTGTAGTAAAGGTCACGTTTATTTAAAATTGTAGACTTTATGGCTGAGAGGTACCTTAAAGCCAGCCAATTTCCATTCCTACTACTTCCCTGACCTTCATTTTGGCCTTCAATACCTCTGGTCTGGCTACTTGAAATTCTTTCTTGACTTTTCTCCCAGCTTTTGCTGTGTTCTCACTCTCATTCATTGCAGCTCTGGTTGTGTTTCATCCTGGCCAAAAGCCTTCAGAATCCCGCCTTCTGTAGAGACCCATTTATCCCAACGCACTGTTCCCTTCACCATTTGCCCTGTCCTTATGTTTTCATGACTCTGGGACTCTACACAACTGGGCAGTCATTGTACCCTTATAAGATTTTATCTTTGCTTTTGCTGTTTTCTCTTCTCTTTTGCTGGTTTTCATACACTAATATAAATTCATTTGTCTGTAAGTGGCTACATTCCCTTCCAGGTTCAGCTTCCATTTTGCCTCTCTCCTTAATTAAGCTTGTCTTTTAATCCTCCACAAACACGCGTGATACCTTTTTCCTGAATCACCATTGTGTTTCTTGTGATTTTATTTTATTTTGCTTTTAATGTCTAGATTGCAGTCTTAGCTTAGAGGAAGTCACGGGTTATAAAGTCAGGTATATCGGTGCTCTGATCTGTTCCTTTGCCCTAAGCAGGGATAACGACCTGGTAGGAATTCTTTGATATTCTGAGGACTCCATTGCTGACATAAGAAAGTTGCAGTTGGAAGTAACTATTTTTTGGAAACATAAATAACTGCTTTTTTATGAAGGAATGTTATTTTAATATTTATTCAAACAATATCGTGAACAATATCAGTGTTTTTGTCACCTTCAGAGAAATCACTTCTCCACAACTCTATACTTTTAAGGAGTTTGTGTATGGGAATTACAGGAAAATGTGCCATTGAAGAGAAATCTGAAGATTACACGTGCCTGCACATGTGCATGTGTGTACAAAGTTGGGGGGGGAAAGAAGGCTGCTTTTACTCTCACTGATTTCTTTCTTTCTTTTATATGTAATCACTCACTATTCATTTAGGGTTAGCTGGGATCACTCCTGAATCCTAACACCAGTTTCTAAGTTTTAAGGGGGAGACTTCTCTTATGGCATTGGGAGATTGTCAGGCATCTCAATCTCTCTCTTTTCTGTGACATACCTTCTATGCAGAAAGTTATCAGACAGGAAAAACAAAAACAAGAATAGAATATGCGAAAGTGTTTATTAGTTTAAATAATTCAGTCCTATAATTAGGCTCCTGAAAATAATAATGTTACTTTTATATCTTTCCTGTCTTTTCAATAGAACTTTGTAACAAGCATAGCATGGCAAAATTGGTGCCAGGCATATTTACCTTAAATTTAGTCCAAGGAACTAACAAAAGAAATAGGAAAATAAAGATTTAATTATAAGACAACCTTTAGGAAGGCCCTCAGTCTGAATCCTTGTGTTGCTACGCTTAAGGGTGTCTGGGCTGATGCTTAGCACTTTATTTTTTTTGCATTCACTCAGGATTAAATGAGTAAATGACTGAATGTCAGTACTCCTAAATTAAATTTGTGAAGAGTCTCTGATGCCCCTAACTCGTTTTCCAGAGATAATTCTGAAATATCCTTTTATGATAATTGCTTAGTGAACATACAAAGTGGGGCCAACAACATTTTCAGTGCTTTCTCTTTGAGAAGAATATTCAAAAGATGTTTTTCTCAAATGACACATGAGAACTTTTCTCTTTCTCATAGATGTCTAAAGTCAAACTTTAAGCACATTGAATATAGTGAGTTAAGAACCCTTAGGTTTGTAACTAAGCTTGATTATTTCAGCAATTTAAAATTTGATTTCTTTTATAAAGGTTGACTCCTTTTTAAACTACTGAAATCTGTGGCAAGTGTGTAGATACTAAACAAAACTACTGCATGAAGCAATTTTTATGGATTATGCATTTCCCAAAACTCAGTGCACATACTTAGACATCTTTGCATAATATTATTGAAGAATGTTCTCTAACAGGGCAAAATATGAGGGATTCATATTTGCCAGAAATATAGGAGGCCATGGCAGTACTTGGTAGACCTCTTGGAGAATGCGATGTAATCCCTGTTTGTATTTTAGACTAGCACCTGTGAATATAATAGACTCATTAAAGGGAGAACAAATTATAATTAAGCTCTCGTTACTTCACATCTTGTTCACTCTCATGTTATGTCTGGCTAACTAGAATTATTTTAAGTTTGAGGTTTTTTTTTTGTCAGAGATTTATATTTATTCATACAAATCATGTAAGATAATACTCACAGTTTTCTAGACTGACTCAGTATTTTTCATTGACTGTAACTAAGTTTTTGAGTTTTCCTCAAGAAAAATACAATAGTAATTATTACAGTAAACTTTCTTGAATTTTAAGAGGATGAAATACTAGAAAGGTTACTTGTTTTTTACTTTATTTTATGGAATTTTTTGACAGCTTTCTTTTTATAAATTTAATTGGAAATAATTTTAAAACTAGTATAAATTTGCAAGAATAGTAGGATATTATTTACCTGCATTAACCTAATGTTCAGATCTTACCTCATTTATTCTATCATTTTCTTCTCTAAATGTGTGTGCATGTAGAAGTAATATGTTTTTAATTATATATGTAGGTATGCATACGTGTGTGTGTGTGTGTGTGTGTGTGTGTGTGTATTTTTCTTTCTATATGAGGGTAGATTTTTTTTTTCCTGGTAAGCTTTCTTATCTTTTTTGTTTCTAGATGTCCATATTTCTGATTTAAGTAAGACATTTTATTTTGAATTAAGTGGTGATAATAAGACAGAACCTTCTGGTAAATTTACTTTTCCATATTTTGTAATTATTATCCTAGTGGCAATTATTTGTTAATCTCCAGGACCACTAAGAAAACCTAAGTGATGCTGGAGTCAGTATATTCTAAAGCTTCTCTTGGTTTTTTATCCTGTCTACCTTTGAAGTATTTTGACTAAGAGGGCAGGGAATAAAGAGAAGGGTGGGGTATGGAGAGAATGGTAATAACTCTCCATAGGGGTACAGTGGTCTGGGATAGAACCATCAGCTAACCCTGATGTTTGACACGTATACACCAGTTTTATGTAAAGATGGGTTTTAGTCTGAGAATTGTATACTGTACCTGGTTCAACTCACCATAGTCCTTGATTTCTGGGTCCAGGACTAATGCTTTTTGTAGACTAATGCTATGTTCTCCCACTCCTTTCATCGTGATCTTAGATGCCTTGTTCTGGATGACAGAACAGTGCAATAGCCGTATGTGCTCTGTATGCTAAAATACAGTTCCAGAAGGACTATGTTTTCCTCTAGTAGCAATTTCCTACCATACTAGAGTGGGCTTTTAATACATGCTGACTGATTTAAAGGATGAGGCACTCCAAGAAACTGCTCTGCTTCATTTTTGTTAGCCTGTTTCTTAAATCTGTGGAATCAGCAAGACAGTATGCTAGCACATATGAAGAAATTTTTGAGGTTTTCTAAACTTTTCCTATATGTATTGAGAGCAGAACCAATATTTCATTAAATATACCATGTGCATATACTTTAATAGTTTAGTGATACTTTAATAAAATGAGTATTTTGTGAATTTATACACTTATTATTGAATGCTCAGTACTTTACGTGTATTATCTTTACTCTTCACCAAGATCTTGAAAAATTAAATGAAATTGATCTTTGTTTTACAGATTGAAAAAATGAGGTTTGAAAAATTAAAATAGTTTGCCTTTTAGATAATATGATCTTCCTTATTGCATTGATGTGAGAATGAGATATATGACTGAAAAGGCACAGCCTGGCACATAGTAGCCCCTAAATAAATGAAAGTCTTATTTGTATTGTTCCTATTATTCTTATCAATGCCAGCATCTCACCTAGTGAAGTATAGGTGAGGTTCTGTCCAACCTGAATCTACAATCTGTTTGCTTATATTTGATACTTTTTGAAATGTAGAGTGAATGATGTAGTTTGATTTATTCTCCTGTATCAGTGTTCTCAATTATTGCAAAGAAGCCAGATGTTAATGACCTTCAGGAGTAAGTTTCTGTCATTGGCTTTAGCTTCCAAGGCAATCCTGTAGTTATTAGGGCTGACACTGCGTTTCATGCTGATGACACTGTTCCTAGAAGCTCTGCAACAGATGGTGGCCTTTGTGTACACTCAGCAAAGTTCCCCTGGCCTGTGCTGCTGACTCAGCAGAATTCAGCAGATGAACAATCTGCCTATGCAAGGCATTAGTCTGCAGTGGAGAGACTTATCTGGAGAACTAGAAAAAAAAAAAAAAAAGATTGTTATTAAAATGGGTGGAGGGCTCTAACTAAACTCCGTTCTCTGTGTGATGTTTTGTGTCAAATTTAAAAACCAAATGGTCAGAAAGCTATTTTACTATAGGACCAGTTAGCAAATAGCTTGGTGTCAGATTCCAGATAGAGCACACATTTATGTTTGCATTGAGACCATTTTTATCAGAAGGTGCAGTGTTTTACAAAGGCCCACGTGAGGGCAAGGTGCTTAGTGTATGGAACATGCAGTTGGTGAATACTCTAAGGAATAATAAGGAGATGAGATTCCTGTGCTCACAGGGGACTCTGTTTAATAGAAATTTTCATTATTTGGATAGCATTATTTGAACCTAGTAATAGATGAAGAAGGTTATGCTCTGCTGTGCCTGTAAAACTTAAAATCATTTATTTGTGACATGTGGGAACTATTTCTTTGGAAGAAAAGAGAGATATGTTTATTTTTCGGATTTTTTTTACATGTTTCCATGGGACTAGTCACAGGATAAAACTTAAAGTGATAGGACTGAGATAGCAGACGTGATTCATTAGAAAATTAATGGACCTTAGCTTCAGAGCCCTTTATCTTCTCAGGTTCTGTTCAAAGCCTTAGGCCTGTTTACATGATTGTGGGTAAATTTATGGTTAAGATGTTATAAACATAATCAGGTAAAACCTGTGGTCCTTTTGTATTCCTTCTCCCCTCTATGTTAGATTTCCCTTAATACAAAGTGGTGTTAGAGTGGCATAAAACAATGTTATAATCTTTAGCCAATGAGATGCTGAACTGGTGGATGCATTTGTTTTGCATGTAGGGGGATAAATTAGTGTGAGCCATATGAAGCATTAATTTTGGAAGTTATAAATGATGGAACATCAGCAATTTCATATGGCCAATCTTAATATTTATGTTGTTTGAACTTAACTTCACTGTGTATTTAAGCTTTTTCTATGGTTCTGGTAAAGAAATGTCCCCACAAAATTTCCTACTTCTTCCTAATGAGCCTTTGTATCCAGATCAATCTGTTGAAGTATGTAATCAGAGGTCATTTAGTGACATGCATGCACCTGGAACCAGAAGCAGCTGTGTAGAGAGGAGTCTTTACTGAAGAATTGAAAAGAGGAAGAATTGAATTATCTTCAATTCAATAGAAGATAATATAACATATTTGAAATATGAAGACACAAGCAAAAGAGTATGAGACAAAGGAAAATAAATAAAACATCAAGAAAAGAAAAAAAATATGTAGAAACGTGTTAGTAATTATCTGAAAATATATATAGTTATTCTGAATTTTGTAATAACTTTCAAGTTAATTAAATTAGTTGTAATTTGAAATTTATTTTCATAAAAGGCTCCTCTACCCTCACTATATAAAATTAAAAATTCATAGGCCCGGGATGGGCCCCTAAACTGAAACATATGGAATGGGATCTCAATAGCAAATAAATTTCCCCTAGGAACTCAAAGATTATTTCTTAAATTAGAGAGAAATTATAGTAACATGTCTTACTTCCTTTCAGAGGAAAGGGTTTGTAACTGGATGAAAATACATAATAGTGCTCTTAGAGTGTATGAAATTGTGCTTCTACGGTTAATATTAGTGTAAATTTCAAAAACTTCACACAACTTATCTATTTACTTCCATCCCTCTTTATCTTCTCTGAATCTTATTTATTGTTATCTTTCCTTCCAGGAAAATAAAGAGACAGGGGTTTATAAGGAATGAGATTATTCTCTTCATGAAATGAGAGTGTGTGTGAAGGACGTTTTCTAGGGATAAATCCAGAGTTGTCTTCTGCTTCTCCTAAGGATATGTTAGGCTAATTGTTGTTTTCTCTTTCCTATTGGGGTGGCCTGGGAGGTACTACTAGAATGAGTAAGTAAATTACTTGCTAACAGATTCTCCACCAAGATGAATTCCTCAATTTTCACAAGTAAAACATAGGTTTGCCCTTCTACCCTGTTGTTTTATCTTTTCTTTTAACTGCACCAGCTTCAGGGTAGTCTGGAAAGCTGAAACAAAAGAAGTAATGCATTTGTGATTGCTACATATAGTGACTCCCCAAATGTCATAGTACTTTAGAAATCCAGGAAATCAGAAGTCCTACTAATGTCTGTTCCTCAAAGAGCTTTTCTGTAATGAACTCTTGCCAGAATGATGAAATACCCTATGGAGAGGTCTTGCTTGATTTATACATGGTGAATGCAGGTATATAGATGGATATTTAAACATTTAATACTCCCTTACCTTTAGGAATGTAACAAATATATTATTTTTTTTCCATTTTTTAAATTTGGAAATATCTATGCTATATGTCAAACGTGAATCAATTCATAAATCATCTGCTAGCCTACCCAGAGTTGGAGTTTTTCTCAAAGAAATATAGTTTATACTGTATGCTTAAAAAAAAACAATTTAATGGAAAATCACTATTGGATAAGATTGATGTATTTAATAAATATTGTTTGAGTGCCTAATATGTGCCAGGTTCTATGTTAGGTGATAGGGAGATCACAGCACACAAGTAGACATAAGTCCATGTGCTCAGAGGGCTAGCATTCTCATGGCAGAAGCAAGCAAATAAACAAGGAAACATAAGATATCAGATAGTGATATGGGCTATGGAAAAGAAATTCACTAGGTAGGAAAGATAGGGAGAAATGGAGTGAGGCACTATCCGCCCCCTTCTCCATTCTACCCTCTGCCTTAGCAAGCCAGCCATTGTGGATTATGTTGATTATGTTGGGTCTTCTGGAAAAGATCTGAGGGAGAGAGACATATAAACTCAGGGTACTCATTCTCTCAGCTCCATTCTCTAGCAGGTGCTTCAGGCTTCCTGCTGCCCTTTTCTAATCACCACTTTTTTTTTTTCTCAAGGCAGCCTTCCTTATTGGAATCTTTCTCTGGTTTTTAATATGTTCTTTCCCTCATATTCCTTAAGGATTGGTGGTGGCAATATCTCTGATATTACTATCTCTTAGGTTCTCTGTTTTCCCTTTTAGTTATATGGCATCCTTTCCACATGCTATTACTCTGTTCACCAGTGAGCCTAGTTTTAAGTGGGGCACCCATTTGCTAGGACCCTGACTCATAATGGATGCTAATCTAGGAATATACACCCACAGTAGTTGGGCATTATCAGTGATGTGCGAAGGAGGTGAAGAAAAAAGCCAAGGAGATGTGTGGGGAAGAGAACCTGCATAGAAAATCAGCAGCTTTTTTTCTGGATAGTCAGCAAGATGGACTGTGTGGCTGGAATGAAGCAGGCAAGTGGTGGAATACTAGGGAATCAAGTTGCATAGATCTGGAAGATCAAAGTAGGAAGATCATAGAGTACCTTTCTAGGGCATAATATTCAGTGTGAGAGTGCAAGTCGGTAAATGTATGTGTCACTATGGCTACGGCTTGGAGAATATCTGTATGGCAGCAAAGGTGGAAGCAGGGATACCAGTTAGGAGGCTTTTGAGGAGGACACTGGTGATTGTAGCAGCAAAGATAGTAAAGAGTGATAGGATGTATTTTGCAATGGGGACAGGATTTGCTGATGTACGTAGAATGTTAACAGAAAAATCTAGAATTATGCCAACCTTAGCAACTGGATGTATATGTGTGTTTTTTTCTGATATGAGGACAACCATTGGAGGAAGAGAAGCTGTGCAGTGGCACATGCCTGTAATCTCAGCTACTCAGGAGCCTGAAGCAGGAGGATCACAAGTTCCAGGCCAACCTTTGCAACTTAGCAAGAGCCTGTCTCAAAATAAAAAATAAAAAGTTGGGGCTGCAGCTCAGCTGTTCAGTGGTAGAGCATCCCTAGGTTCAATCCTCAGTACAAACAAAACAAAACAAAAACAAACAAACAAAAGCATTGGGGGAAGAGTTTGGAGAAGATTAGGAATTTGATTTTGGACCTGTTAAGTTTGATATTCATTGAGTAGGCAGTTCAAAAGAAATGTCTAGGCTAGAGATATAAATCAACATGCAGATGGTATTTAAATTTACAAAACTTACTGAAATTACTCAGGCTGTTGAATCTCAAACTCTTTAGTTGGGTATTAGTAAAAAGAATGTTTATTGTTAAATACATGGTGGTCGATAATTTCAGTCAAACTTTAAAAACAGCATTAATAAGATGTGTCAGAATTTATCAGAAATAAAGAACTAGTATATTCCATCATTAATATGTATATACCATAAGGACATGTAAATATATATATCCACTAAAATACTGACATGTCTATGTAAATTCGACTATAGGTTGTGTGTATGTGTGTGTGTGTGTTTATGTGTATATATATATGGAGTGTGTATAGCATAAGAAATATGTTTGAAAATATTACTTGTATTTTTGGAAAGCATTTTTATTTAAAATGTCAGAAAGTAAGAGTAATCACTGATTTTCCTGCCAAACAAAATTAAATTATAACTCTGAGAAGAGAACACAAGGGGCATTATTGTAGCAATCCTTGAAATGTCATTCTACTTTTTAAATGCAGTTATTTCAAGCCATTTGTTTATAATGTGGTACATTTATTATATGAATAAAATTTCTCACACTTGGACTTGCTTTGATTCTCTTAAACATTTTAGGATTTTGATTCAAAATCAATTTGTAATATTAAAGGAATCTTTATTGCCCAAAGACGAGATTAGTTGTCCGAGTGTAGATTTCTAAAATACTTATTTTGTCACTGAATAGTGTTGTGAATTTATAGCACACTTCTGTGGACTTCATCTTCTTAGATTGCAAATGAAAAGTTAAATTACTGGTGTTTACATTGTTCTAGAGACTCTATCCACTGGTCACAGTGGGCAGGAATGCCAAAGATACCTGGGTCTTTCACTCTTTTTCAGCTGAGTCCTTAGATTTTACTTGCTCTGTTGTAGTGCTACCAAGAGATACTTTAACCACAGGATAATTAGTTAAAAACTCTTCAAAAAAAGTTCATTACTAATTTTTTCTAGGAAAAAAGTGTTCAGTTAATTAAGGTTTTTGTCAGCTCTGAGAGCTGCCTTACCAATAAACTACTCCCTAAAAACATATGCAGCTAGTTTCATAATTCTTTTTCCAGGTAACTCTCCTTTTTTGTCTCTGAAGTATAATTTAGCTTTAACATTCTTTAATTATACAGTCTTAGGATCTTACAGTTGAGATAGACCCTAGAAATGATCTCTTTCAACCTCTTCCTTGATACAAAATGACTACCACATCCCTGAGACTAGTTATTCAAGATCTATTTGCAGATGCCAGACTCTCATCAGCTGGAATGATAACCCATTCCATTTTGTAACTGCTCTTAGGCTTTCTTTTGTCCAGCCAAAATAAACATATATGAAACCTCCAATTTTTGGCCATTTTACCATAATGATTTGAAAACATTATCTGTGGTTAGTGACTCTCAAAGTTTATTGTGTATAAGAGTCACTTAGAGGGTTAAGATGAATATTTTAGGACTCCCTACCCAAAGACCTGGGATGGAATCCAGCCATTTACATTTTTAACAAACATTTCATATAGTCAAAAATGTAAATTATTATTATAACTCACTACAAAATATTGTATAGAGAAAAATTCAGTTATAAAATAACTTGTATAATTATTCCATTTCTTGAATGCTCTAATCTTGGAGCATTTTATATACATACCATTGTAAATAATTTGGGAATTTAAGTAATCTGATCAGCTTTATATTATGGCAACAGTGTGGCAGATAGTGGGGGTGAGGAGTTCAACTGGAGACAGTGAGACCAATTAGGATACTATTTGGATATTATGAAATGTCAGAGGCAAAAGTTAGGGGCTTTGAAGGGGCTGAAGGTAGCATTCCTGCTGTTCACGCAGGTGAAAATATGGTAGACAAAGACGTAGAGATGGTAGCTGCTTTAGGTCAAGCCAGAATTAATTGTCTTTGTATTTGTTCTTCTTTTTTAATTCAAGGAAGGTAGTAATTTTGAATAGCATCTTTTATTCTATAAGCTCTGTCTTTTCAAATTATCCTGAGAACCTACTAACCGTTGTTCAAGGAAAATAAAGATGAAGTTACTCTTTAACATTCAGGCACTGTTAAAAAATAAAATAATTTTTATCCTTACGGTTGGAGAAAGGTAGTATGTTGGAAGAAGTCCATCTACAATTGCTAGTGCTCTCGTACTGAATTTGATGACAATATGACCACTGTTTGAATTTTGTTAGGAGCTTTGCCCTTAAGCCTATGAACAGCGGTTTAAAACCAGATCAATCTCGGAGATTTCTCCTGAAGACCAGCTGCAGTGCAGATGTGATCACTCATTGTTCTATGAAAAGCAGCTTAAACCCAAGTAGCCACACTTTGGACTGTCCCATACAAAGCAGTTTCTGTCCTACACAGGCAAGGACTCCCTGTACTTGAGGCTCAGCTGCAGGGTCTGCTGAATTAATCAAAGGATACTTCAACCGCATTCCCTAAAGACTTGGGAATTTCTATAGTGACTCCACCCTAGCCCTGAACTCTGCCCTTTTCAAATGTTCTCTTGACAGCTGGAGATCTGAGAGCAATCTAACCCTGGGAAGACAATTTAGGAAAAATTACTACAAAATTAATCTTAAGTGAACATGTTGAAGCACACTTGAATGTAGTGGGCACTGCATTTTGTGCTTTACTTTCAGTCTTTCATTTAGTCCAAAAACCACTTCTCAGATACTTATTATTTCTGTGTTTCAGAGGAGGAATTGGGAGCCTGCTAGGATATGAGAGTCCATTGAATTAGGACAAGTGACTTTTGACTGTGGATGCACATTGGAATCACCTGAAGGCTTTTTTTTTTTTTTTTTTAATATTTATTTTTTAGTTGTAGGTGGACACAATATCTTTATTTTATTTTTATGTGGTGCTGAGGATCGAACCCAGTGCCTCCCGCATGCTAGGCGAGCACGCTACCACTGCGCCATAATCCCAGCCCCACCTGAAGGCTTTTTAATGAAATACAGATTACTGGATCTATGACAGATTAATTAAACTGGAACCCCTGGAGATAGGGTTTAGGCATTGGAATTTAAAAACAAAGAAAAAGTACCCAGATGATTATAGTTTGTAACCAGGACTGAGAACTTTTCTCCTGGTGTGTCTGGCGCTTGTCAAAACTGGGGACCCTGGCCCAGCAGCCTTTGCATCAGGTTGAAACTTCTTAGGAATCCATAACATTGAGACTTTCACTGACATTCTTTATTTAAATCGGAATTTCAAAAGGTTCCACAGGGATCTGTACTGCCTTGGCAACTTTTCTGTAATTCTAAAGCTGTTCTAAAATTAAAAAAGTTTATGGGAGGGAAATCATGTTTGGGATACAAAATCAAACCTCTCCAGAAGCTTAGTTAGCAAGAAAGAAACTTATTAAAAGGCAATTTGCTAAGAGTTGTAATAGAGGTAATGTAGAAAGTGCTGTCACTTTATGGGAGGAAATGAAAAATGCTGCTTGGAGGAATTAGAGAAAATTGCCAAAGAAAGGTGACTCGAAGGCATTGCAGGCACAGAGAAAGACAAGGTACAATTATTTTCAGGAAAGTTGTTAATATAAAGAGAATGTAAAAAGGAACACGAGTCTGAGCATTGATGAAAAATATAATGTTTAACACACCTGCATTTATTTTAAAATATAATTCCTGACCCCAAACTGAGCATTAGCACCAGACTAGAAAGGTATTGTGACAATTAATTGAATAAATACTTTCTCTTTTTTGGGGAAAATAGACTAAATAAGGGAAATTAATCATTTGCAATTGTAACACTCTTGGAGGGGGTTAGGAACAGCCTCTTCTTTAAAATGCTCCTCTCTTAGGGCTTTTGTGATCCTATTCTTTCTTACGCTTGCTGTTTCTTAGAGATGTTCCTGCTTAAACTCTCCACTGGATCTTTGCAGATGCTATTTTCTCTGCATCTGCAAAGAATTTCTGGGCATGTCTGACCCTTAGTACTCTGGTTAACTCCTCTTGATCCTTCAGCTGGTATTCTACTCAGAATCACTTCTTTTTAAAAGCCCTTTAAAATTTTTTTGCAGTTTAGACTGGGTGCCATTCTTCTGAGTTGCTGTAGCACTTTGTCACATTGTTACTCATTTTGTGAGTTTCTTTTATGAAACCAGAAGTGTCTTGAAGGCAGGGGTTATTTTCAATGGCTTTTGTGTCTCTAGAACTTTGTTTAGTGTTTGACTCAACGAGTGCTTTGAAATAAATAAAAGTGAAAATAATAGTCTTTTTTTCTTATTTTACAGTGACTACATAATCTTTTGAGATTGAAGTGTGCTTATCATTAATAGCTAGGAAGAAATTGTATAAAACATACTTGTCACATGGCAAATCCCAGTAAATTTTAGTTGTGCATGAAATTAGAGCACTCTCATTGTATACAAGAAAGCTCTTTGATTTAGATTATGTTAAGAACGTGTTTCCCCTAGTATATTGTTCAGAGAATATGAACTCAGACATGAATTTATTGCTCATAAATTAATAATAATTGTTATGGCTTCCAGTTATGAAGCACTTATACATATTATGCTATAAAAGACCCTTTACATTTGTGGTCACACTTAATGATCTCAAAAATCTTACAAGGTTAAGATGAGTTCTTGGTGCACAGGTTTGGACTCAGAAATGCATATAGAATTCATATTTTGTTTTTTCCCTAATCAGCATTCTTTCTGCTCTGCCCTGTTGCTTCTTTTTCTTTGAGAAGCAGCTGACCTGAAGGCACAGGAAATAAAAAATAGACAAATGGGATTGCATCAAACTAAAAGTTCTTGCACAATGAAGGTAAAAATCATCACAGTAAAGAGACAACCTACAGAATGGCAGAAAATATTTCTGAACTGTACATCTGACAAGAGGTTAATATCTAGAATATACGAGGAATTCCAAAAACTCATTAGCAACACACACACACACACACACACACACATCCTACCCAAATAACCCAATTAAAAATGTTCAATAGACCTAAGTAGACATTTCTTGAAAGAAGACTTACAAATGGCCACAACGTATATGAAATAATGATGAACATCACACTAATGGTCACAGAAATACAAATCAAAACCACAGAGATATCACCTCATGCCAATAAGAATGACCATTATAGAAAGATAGTAAGTGCAGTGAGGATGGAAAACAATAGGGAGGTTTCTTAAAAAGTTAAAAATTGAACTACCATATGATTCAAAATGCCATTACTGTTTTTATGTCCAAAAGAAGTGAGGGCTAGGAATGTAGCCCAGTGGTAGAATGCTTGCCTTGTATGTGTAAGACCCTGGCTTCAATCCCCAGTATCAGGAAAAAAGGAAAAAAAACGAAAACAAAGGAAATGACATCAGCCTATCAAGGAGACATCTGTACTCTCACGTTTATTATAGCACTATTCACAATAATCAAAAGTATAAACAAACCATGTGTCCATTGACTGATAAATGAGTAAAGAAAATGTACCTATGTACTATGGATTATTAATCAGCCATAAAAAGGAATGAAATCATGTCACTTGTGACAACACAGGTGGAACTGGAGATCATTATGTTAAATGAAATAAGCTCAGAACAAGACAAGTGCCACATGATGTCACTCATATGTGAAATATGAAAACGTTGATCTCATAGGAGTTGGGAGTATAGTGGTGTTTAACAGAAGTCAAGGAGAGTATGGGCAAGGAAGGGCTGGGGAGAGGGTTGATCACTGTGTACTGAGGTCCTGTTAGAAGGGAGCAAGGATCTGGTGTGCTATTGCACAGTAGGGTGACTAAACATAAGAACAATGTACTGTATGTTTCAAAGAGCTAAAAAGAAAGTTTCTGAACATTTTTACCATGAGGAAATGATAAATGTTTGAGGAGATAGATATGCTTAACATAATTTAAACATTACATAATGTGTACATGTATTGAAATGTCACATGGGACCCAAAGACACACATGAGTGTGGAAGATGTAGCAGAACAAAAGATAGACAAGATCACAGACACTGACATTTTGGCAAGTTAGGGTGGGAAATAAACAAATACAACAACCAATTAGTGATCAGTGCCATAAAGCAAATATAATCTGGTAACAAGGAAGTATGGGCTGGTGTGTAATTGTGGATGTCTATGGATGGAGTGGCCTGGAAAGACTTCCCCTAGGAGATAACACTTAGGTTGAGACCTGAGATCAAAGCGGGAGTCAGTTGTGTATAAATTTAGGAGTGTGGGGTTCCAGGAAAAGGGATGGTTGGAGACAGAAATCATAAGGCTGCAAGAGCTTTGCATATTGGAGGACCATGAAGGACCAATGTGGCTGGTGGGGAAAGTAGCAGGAGATAAGTTGGGGAGGTTGGCAGGTCCAGCTTGTGGACTTAGAGTCAATGGTAGATGTTGCTTTTCAAACACCAATATGAAGATATTCCAGAGGAATCCACAATAATGTTCTCATCTCTTTGATATTTTGATACCTGTGATGTTTTTGATAATTCCTTCCAACATCTTTGATGAGTTTTACGGGTACTTAGGAAATCCTTCCTTTTGAGTCATTTTCCAAAATTAAAGCCTGCTTCCCCATCTTGAAAAATTAGTGACAAGAAACAAGCACCATAGAAGCCATTCTGACAGTGATAAATTTGGCAAATACATTTTGTTGACAGGGGCAGGCATAGTGGAGTTTCTAATCTAATATTTGATGCCCAGATCTGGGCTAGCAGAGTGGACTTTGATGTGTGGGCATGGTGATGGTAGCAGTGTGGATCCTACAGGACTAGTGTTACGCTCTTTCAGTGCTATTCCTGACTACACAGCCTGGTTCTGTCTTATCTGTCTGTGAGTCTGTAATGCCCTTCCATAATCTTCATTTTTCTTAAATTAAATAAAGTGCATTTATGTTGTTTGAAATTAAGAATTCTATGTCAACTCTCTTTGTACTTGAAAGTGAGGGACAGGGAAATTTACTGCCTATGCAAGTCATTCCAACTCTATATGCTTGTGCTAATTAATAGTCAAAAGATAACATGAAGATGTAAACACCACATATTGCAAAATCCCATTTTTCATTTTATTTATTTTTAAAGCTAGCAATTGTAAACTTCTATTATCTAAGCCTATTTTCTCTGCATTCGTGGGAGGGCACAGTAACTATTCAGTTGTATCCTTCTGAAAGCCTCTTTTTGGCCTCCTTTAGCTTATAGAGCAGGATCTTATACAAAGATTCAACCCTTCCTCTAGTGTTAAATCCCTCCAGACTCCCACATTTATCATCAACAAGGGATGCATTAATCCAGTCAGCTCCACTCTTACTGAGATCCCCCCTCATCAGTAAGACTGATGCATTTAGTTATTAACAACAACCCTGAGGAATTGTAAATGTCTGTGTGGAAGTCATTGTTTTCATAAAATATGTAACCTATATTTTATGAAATCTACTATACTGTATCTGAGAAATGCCTTTTAAAGTTCAAGTGTTTTTTTAATAGCTGTAAAAAAAAAAAGCAAGGTAAAAATATGTTTATAATTATCTCTACACCCATCTGTCCAGTACTTATGCCAGGGTGGCCTCAGAAGAGTTGTTAAAAATATAACTACTTCTTCAGAATGACTTTCCATTTTCTGTCCCTGGCTATCTCTGTACTCTGTGTGGAAGTTCTGAATCTTCATTTACTCCTGCCAGCTTTATTTTTTAGAAATTGTATTCATAGCTCAATTTGTTTTCTTTTTTTCATTGACACATCAGTTGGGCACAGTGCGTTTGTGATGACTACTAGCAAAGAAAATCCCTCTTCTATGATCTATGCAGGTAAAAATGGTGATTGACTCCTAGGAATATTTATTTTAATTAATATTGCTCACTGTTATAACTAGGAGAGAAATGGTTCCTCATTTTTCTTATTTAAAGATTTAATTTCTTATGATATTACATACTTTTAGGAGTAGCTTACATTTAATATCAATTAAAAAGTAGATATTTGACCTAAAATAACTTCGTATGTGACACACTTATTGGGCTTATGCATGCTTAGGTTTTGCTTTTGCCAGTGAGTTTTTAGACTTGCCATTTAGATCATGATTACTAAATTTTTGGTGACACATTTAGGATAACTTGAGTGTGATCATTTGGTTTTGTTCTCTTTGTCCTTATGGATTTAGAGACAGAATGCCTTGGATGGAAAATCACATTCAGATCTTTTTCTGCTTTCCTTTTCCCTTATTTGTTTTAAGAAATTGTATACATTTGTAATGTTGCATTACTGAAGAACTAGGAGTAGAAAGTACATGTATTATCTAGGGAAATTTAGAGAAATTTCAAATCTTCAAAGTAGCTATTATAGTTAGGTGATGAGAAGATGTGATTTATTGTTATTCTGTTTACATATGTTTAATTTTTCATAATAAAAACTTGAAAGGAAGATTTTATGTATGAGACTAACATTACCCCATGCCTTAGACAATTCATTAGGCTTTTTTTGAGCTCCGGTGTCCTTATTTATAAAATAGAAATGAATGCATTGTTTATAGGATTAGGATTTTATCAGGAAATGAATGTTCTAGTGTTCTAAGGTGACCTCTGAAATACTGTTCACATGTTGATCATTAATTAAAAAGGACTTTGTTCCAGTGTCGCTCAATATTGATTAACCTAAAAAAACTAAATGGGTATTTGTATAATTTTTTATATCAGAATAATGTAGGATCATAGAGGTCAAGAGAGGTGATGGGACATCTTTAAGAGGCAGTGACATGGAAAATGGTGAAACAAATTTAAGCAGAACTTTAGGGCAATAAATCCTTTATTTTCTGTGTTAGTGAAGTAAATAGCGATTTTAGTTAACCATGGATGATAGTTAAGTTACTATTTCCTAATTACGGGACATTCCTAATATCTTCTGTAATGTCAATTTTTTGGGTGCAGTTTCTTTTCTTTTTTTTTTTTTTTCCTATTTTGCACTACTGAGGATTGAACTCAGGGACCCGTGCATGGTTGCCAAGCATTCAACCACTGAGCTACAATTCCAGCCCACAGGTGAAGTTCTTTAAAATTACAGCAACTGCCACTGGAGATAGGAGGGAAAGCTGCCCTCTCAGTCTCATGGGAAATTATATCTGCTATAAAGGATCAAATTTTAGGTAATTCTTCATGAAAATTTAATTATAACTAATTAAAGCCAACATTTATTCAACATGTATTTATTTATGACATGTCAGGAAATGTGCAAAGATTTTTCACATCAATGATCACCTTTTTTTCCTCATAATTACATTATGGAGTACTATTTTCTTTCAGTATATGGAAGAGGTAGGACATGTGGCTCATAAATATTAAATACTTTGTCCAAGTTCACATAATTAATATAAATGATCAAACTAAGAGCAGAAGTTGCCAGTCTAATTGTAGAACTTACAGTCTTCACTATACTGTACTGACCCTCTACAGCAAATCTTTTAGACTAGGCTCTTTCCTAAACATTTTTCTTGGCTTACCCAATTCTATTTATTCCTCTATTCTGTTGAATGAGCAGAATGCATGACATTTTTCCTATAATCCACAAAATCCATTTTTTGAAGTAGAAAGAATACAAGGAAAAATGTTTAAATAAGTAATCATGTAATGTGTTCGTTTCTTGGGCTGCCACAACAAATGCCACAAAGTCGATGGTTTGGAACAACAGAAATCTATTCTTTCACAGATTTTGGAAGCCAGAAGTCCAAATCAATGTTTTCCAGGACTGGCTGCCCCTGTAGGCTCTCTGGCAAAACCTATTATGTGATTATTTCCCTTCTGGGTGGTGGCTGACAGTTTGTGGCATTACTTTTCTTGTACCTGAATAACTCCTCTCTTTGCCACCATCTTCAGGTGGCTTTCCCTGCTTTGTTTCTTTATATCTCAAATCTTCCTTTCTGTTCTTTTTATAAGGACAGTCACTGGTCAGTGATCCAATGGGATTAAATCAGGAATGATCTCATCCATAAATTTCATCTTAATTATATCTACAAAGACCTTATTTCCAAATAAAGTCACATTCACAGGTGCTGGAAGTTAGGATTCAGGCATATAATTTGGGGACCACTGTTTGAACCATTGGGTATTGTGAGTTTTTGTGTAAAAGAAATAGGTGAGGCTTGAGGATGTACCTCAGTGGCAATTGCCTAGCATGAGTGAGGTCCTGGGTTCCAGCTCCAGTACAGAAAAATAAATAAGTAAGTAAGTAAATAAATAAATAAAAGAAATAGGTGAAATACTGAAAATAAAAATTTTGGCTGCCGACCATTTTATTTCACAGATTATCTGGTTTTAGGCATACTTTATAAAGGAATATTTTTGTGTTCCATTCAATTAATTAACTAATTAATTAATTTTAGTACTGGAGATTTAACCCAGGGGTGCTTTACCACTGAGCCACATCCCAGCCCTTTTTAGTTTTTATTCTGAGACATGGTCTCACTAAATTGCTGAGGGCCTAGCTAAGTTGCAGAGGCTGGCTTTGAACTTATGATCCTCCTGTTTCAGTCTCCCAAGTTGCTGGGATTATAGGTATGCAGAACCATGCCTGGCAATAAAGGAATATTTTTAAATGTACAATAGCTTAATGCCAGAAATATCTCCTCCAAAATTTTAGAGTTAAATTTCATTTTCTTTTTGATATATCTCTATAAAAATAAATGTTAATTTTTATCCTTCTGTTATTTCTAAGATACGTATGCATACTTAGTTCCTTATTACTTGAAGCTTTGATATTTGAAATTACTTTTAAGAGACTCTGGTAAAAAGATAATACACATTTCAGTGAAGTCTCTTTGAGTCTTATGCCAAAACACTTCCAATTATGACCTAGGAAATTGGCACTAGAATTAGTGAAGAGAGAATGAATTCAAAAGATTGAAAATGCGAAGAAGATGTAATAATATTAGGTGATTATCCAAAATTGGTGACACTTAATAGAGAAAAGACAGAGCTACACTATACTGGGTATCAAGAAATATGGATGCCATTCTCATTGTTTTACAAATTCTGTTCCTTTGTAGAGTAGAACAGGAAATTATTTCCAGGAAATAAAATGCAGCCTTTAGATGGCAAAAAGTTCTGGAGAGGTGGTTTATGAAGAAATGTGGGCTTTAATTTTGAACCCACTTTTAGAGATAAGAAAAGAGCGAATTGAGAATGACAGGTGATTTATACAGGCATAAAGCAATCAATATGTTTCTGTGATCCAAACTTAAATAATTGCTTTTAAACAATTTAGGAGCATATTAGGGAAGAGATACTAACTGAAAAATAAAAGCTAGAATAGTACATTGTTTTAGTCAGCCTTTTGTTGCTGTAACCAAAAGACCTAAAAAGAAGAGTTTTAAAGGATGAAAAGTTTATTTGGCACTTACAATTGCAGAGGCTTCAGTTCATAGATGACCTACTCCATAGCTCTGGGCCAAGGTGAGGCAGAATCTCATGGCAGAAAGATGTGGAGGGGGAACCTAGCTCAGCATATAGCAATCAGGAAGCAGAGACAGCCTCACCACCAGGGATAAAATATAAACCCCCAAAGCTCACCCCTAGTGAGTTACCTCCTCCAAGCACATCCTGCCTATCTACATTTAGCTCCCAGTTAACATATTCAAGTAGGTTAACACACTGATTAGATTAAATTTCATGGCTCAATCATTTCACCTTCAAACTTTCATGCATTGTCTAATATATGAGCTTTTGGAGGCTATCACATAAAAAAACTATAACATACATTTAGAGTAGAAGTCCCTTTATCTGAAAAGATTGTAAGGTAATATAAACGACATCTAAAAAGAATTATTAAAAAGGTGCATAGCTACTTAACTCATTTCATCTCATCATCCCAGATATGAAAATACTTATAAAAAAACAAAATTGAGCAACAAATATGCCACTTATGGTCACTTTGCAATAAATATTATGTTTTCAGAGTTCTATTCTTTTGAGAAAAGTGGTGAATCACTAGAGCATTTGAATATATATCTCTATATTTTATATATATTGACAAAAGTATATATAAAGAATATACAAGGTCTTAGTTATGATTTTCAACCTTAATTTTAATGCATGTGTCAATTTCATTTAAATATTCATAGAATTGAAAATTTAGGACTTAATGGGTTAAACTCTTATTTCGTCAGAAATTTTAGACAGATACATTTATTTGTTAAACTTTTCCTGGAAATCAGGGCTCTTCCTTGAGCAGGAGTCCCATGATTGAAGTCCTACAAAATCTTTCCTATGTAAACAATCCTCATTACAGATCAACCCAGTGTTGACTTCTTCAAATGGAAAAAGAATTTGGGAACACCTGTACTGCAATACAAGTGCACATTTCTTTTAAATTTTAATGACTTCCTCCCCACATTAGCTGGCTTGACGGTACAGAATGTGACAAGAGGAGTGACTACCTGACTAAATTGTGAATTGCTTAGAAGGGAGGGATGAAGAATGGACATTTAAAAGGAAGCCCTGAGCTGGTTTAGTGGAACTTTGTCCTTAGAACAGCTAGTCTTCTAATTGTCCTTTAAAAGTGCTTCACAAAGCTCACACAGGATTCAAGAGAAAAGGATTTATACAGAAAATTAGATTGGAGCCATCTTTGAAGGACAAGATAGCAGAGGAATTCATAAGAAGGAAAGTGCCTTATTTTGTGGGGTTGAGAAATGATAAATTCCTGGTATTTGTATCACAGGCAGAGATGAGGGGAAACACATTTCCAAAATTGACTTCAGATTGTGAGAAAGTATTTCTGTACTTCTGTGACCACAGGGTCATCTAGTTCTGTACCTCTTCTTGGGTGGTCTTTTCCTGGGTGGCCATTCTCATCGTACTTCAGCTTAGTAGGTCAGAGACGCAATGTAGATGTGATTGATTAAGGCTGTACTTAGTGTAAATATACTCTCACACACATATAGCGTACATACATATATGTGCATTTATATGTTTGCACACATTAAGATTATGTTCTTTGAACAGATATGCCTGAAAAATACATACAATGTACTATACTTTTCAAAAGATTATAGCTTTGTTATTACCAAAACAATTAGCATCTTATTTTCATGAATAATAAATTCTATGCCAAAACTCTGAGCAATGCTTGTGAACATTGGCCTTCTTTAAAACCTCAGAGTATGTACTGTAGGCTCTGCCAAAAATACACTTTTTGCTTACTAAGTATGGTTTTGAAAAATTGTCTTTATTATTTTCATGACCAGTTTGTGGAGCTAGCTGTGAAGCAGATGGACTCCCTCCTCTCCCTCCAGTTGCACAAGACCGTTTTCCTAAACCATTAGCATCACACCACTCTCCTAAGCATTTTGCCCTATGTGTCGCTTGCTCCCGCTGTCACAACAGAACACTTGAAAATGGTTTTCAAGATCTTTTTACTTTACTGATTTTCTCAGATCCCTCCAAGGAGCTACATTATACCACAGCTAACTTGTTGGGTCTCATAGGAGCCTGTGAGAGGGAACTAGCTCAGACAAAAAGTGGGAAGAAATGGTGCCCAGAAGCCAAGGGAACAGATATAAAAAGGGGAAAAATAGTGACCATGCTCAAGTGCTGAGAGAGGTTAAGTAAAGGCTAAATGTGTTCCTCAGAGTTTGGGCATAGTTAGGTGGTGAATGTAAATTGCTGTGATTTCAGCAGTACAAGAGAAGTTAGGAAATGCAAGTGCTGTGTGTGGACCACTCTTTCAACAATGTGAGTGGGTAGGACAGGGTGGAGACAGATTTTATGTCAGTTGAGAGAGGTAGACATGTATATGAAGAAGTCAGTGAAGAGGAGTATGAGTTATAAAAGAGAGGAGAAAATTCTTGAATTTTGACCCTAATCTATCCTAAAACAGTGTTCCTACACAAATTCTTTAAACTCTTCTTAATAGCAATAAACCCTAATATTACTTGAATATATTGAATATGCCATTCTGTCTGATGTTATATGAAGAGAGCCCTGAAGTCTTATTCTTGCTCTTCAAAATTTATACTCTAAAGCCATCACCCAAGATGTGAATAGGGGTCATTCCTGCCTTAAGCATGTTCTGGCCTGTTTTTATTGAGAGCCATGATTTAATATAACCATCTGGATGAATAATATAGAGTGGAAATTCCTCTTAACTTTGGCACTGAAAACAAATAATTCTTATCTTTTAGGACCTAATTCTAGTAGTATTTTTATCAAGCTTCTATTGTTAAAGATGATGTGCTTGATTCAGAGTAGCATTAAACCCACATGTAATGGGATGGTTGGCTTGAGCCCAATTGTAGAATCTCAAGGTTGAAGGGACCCCCTGTGGAGTCAATTAATGCCTCCTAATGTTTATGAGAGTTGTCATTTAGAGGCTGCTAGACTCAAGTATACACACATTGTTAATGAGGGCTAATAGCAGAGTCTTTAAAAGCACAAACAAGAAAAAGCAGTACCCTTTCTGATCCATAGTGAGTGTCTGATAAATTACAGTATTAAAATGTTTTCCATTTAGGGAGTGTGTTGTTTGTGTCATTTGATAAAGCATGATGTCAGGCATCATTGCTCTTGATTCAGGACATCACTGATCCAAGGTGGAAGAGTATTGTTATTGTGCCATCATAGATAAGGAAATTGGGGCTCAGAAAAGTCAACAACAGTAGCTGACGTGTTGAGACTTATGCACCAGGCATAGCATTAAGAAATTTGAATTTAGTTTCTTATGTTACCTTCACTGCTACCCCTGCTGTAGAGCTCATTATTAAGTGAATTTTCTGGTTAAGAAAATTAGAAAGTTAAGCAACTTATTCGAGTGTATGTTATTGGTTAGTGATAAGGAGTCATGGCTGATGACTGAAGTGTACATCATTTTTTTAGCATATCTCAATCTGTATTTATTAGTTGACACGTTTGAGTTGCTTACTCTTTTTATCTGTTTTGAAATCTGCTATTCTGAACATTTGCATCTAAACATTTTTATGGACATAGTTTCTCTGAGCTTATATCTTGGTGGAAACACTGGGTCACATGCTAACTCTGTGTTTAATATTTTGTGAACTCCTCAAAATGACTCCCAAAACAGCTGCACTATTTTACAATCCCATAAGCAATGCATGAGAGTTCAAAGTTCTTTTCATGCTTGTCAGCACTTATAAATATCTGTCTTGCTTATTTTAGCCGTCCTAGTGGGTTTGTAATGCCATCTCTTTATGGCTTTGGTTTGCACCTTTCTGACAGCTAATAATATTGAGCATCTTTTCAAGTGATTAGTAGTCATCTGTACATATTTTCTGGAGAAATGTGTACTCAGACCTCTAGCGAAGTTTTAAATTATTGTTGAGTTGTACTCTTATCAAATGTATGATTTGCAAATATTTTCTGCCATTCCATGGGTTGTCTTCACTTTCTTGAGATATAAAGAAAGACACTGTATTTCTTGAAAGCATAAAGCACTTTAACTTATATGAAAAGATTTGATTATATATATATATATATATATATATATGGATATATCACACGTGTGTGCGTATATGTGTGTATCTATATAACTTAATGTATGTCTTGCTTTCCCTTATGGTATCATATGTAAGAAACTATTGCCTGAATTATGAAAATTACTTCTAAGTTTTTTTATAAAGGTTTATATAAATCATTGAGAATGAAATTTTGTGTGTACTATGATATAAGGGTCCAACTTCACTCTTCTGTGTATGTATATCCAGTTTTATGAGCACTATGTATTGAAAAGACTATTTCCCTATTGATTTATCCTTGTACTTTTGTAGAAAATCAATTGAATATATAGGTAAAGGTTTATTTCTGGACTCTCTATTGATCTATCTGTCTAGCCTATGATGACAGTACCACAGTATCTTAATTATTGTTGTTTTGTTGTAGATTTTAAGATTAAGAAGTGTATCTTCCAGCTTTTTTCTAATTTTTTTAAGATTGCTTCTGGTTTTCTTGCACTTTTATAAGAGTTTAGGGTCAGTTTTAATTGCTTTAAGGCAGCTAATTTTTTGATACAGATTATATTACATCTATAGATCAATTTAGGGAATATTGCTATTTTAACAATATGAAATCTTCAACACATGAGCATAGTGTTTCTTTTTCATTAGTCAGATCTTTAATTTCTTTCAACAAAATGATTGTCATTTTCAGAGTACACATCTTACACTTCTGAAATTAAATTTATTCTATTTATTTTATTATTCTTGATGTTATTGTTAGTGGGATTGTTTCCTTAATTTGATTTTCAAACTGTTCATTGCTATGTATAGAAATATAATTAATTTTTGAATATTCATCTTATTGAACTTGTTTAATCATTCTTAGAGGTTTTTTATTGTTTCCATCAGATATTTTTTATAAAAAAAAGTGGTTATACTTTTCATCTCTTTTTCTTAAATAGTTTTGAAAATTTGAATTTCATAGTATAACAAGTTTAATAATATGTAGTTGTAACAGGTTTCTAGAAATCATGATTATGCTAATTGTGGCATCTGTTCAGTCCACATTTTCAGTACAACAAAGAATGAACCTGGAAAGCAAATCATCTTCATTTCGTAATCCAATTGTTGGCAAATATTCATTTCCAAGAATGTACTAGGAAATAAGAGGTTAGAAAAAAAAATTGTCTCTTTCCACACAACTTAATTTCATAGAGAAACTGTATCCAGCATGCTCGAAATAGCTCCAGGGAAAATGTATTGAGGAAAAATTCAATGGATGTTAAGAAAACTAAAAACCAAAAACCTGCAGACTGAGGTAAGTCATAAGACTATGAAAAAGGCAGAACACAGCCTCATTCTTTTAAAGAATGGATATAATTTTACTATCAGTTTTTAGAAAAATAGTGCAGAGAATGGAGTGCAGTTTGAAGAAGACAATAAAAGATTAATCAGAAGTATTTTCTGGTAAGGCAGATATAATTTAGAAAGGTCAATTTTAATTAGAATAGAAAAGATAGATGAAATGGAGAGAACTTATGAGCAACAAAATAAATGAGTTTGTGAACGATTGATTAGGGCAGAGTAGAGGGAAGAAAGAAAAAAAATGACTAATGTTACCAGCTAAGAATATGAGAAGAGGTACTATGAATTGTTCAGGTCCCAAAGTTATGAATGGAAGAGCTAACACTTAAAACACAGCCTTTTGATTCCAAACCCTGTGTTCTTTAAATCACGTTGCATTTCAGAGTATCTATGTAGGCTGGTGGACTTTCATACATCCTGCAAATCTCTAGTGGCATGTCATTTATCCAACCTGTGTTTCTGAGTAGAGTGGCTGAAATTTTCCACTGAAGTGCACCTCACAGCAGAGGAGCCTAAACTCTACCCTGTACATTCTAAGGGTCATAGCCCAGGATGCTCATGATAAGTAGGAAAAAAGTCCCCAAATTTCTATATTAAAAATTTACAGGAATGTATTCTAATGTGTAGTGTGAATTTGATGTTTTCATTAGCATTGTGGCATCCTGTTATCAATTTGGGCTTCTAGAGTGTGATTACACTTCAGTAATCACACTCTAGAAGCAAAGTGTTACTGACATGGTCATATCATGATCTGTCATGTGAGAATTTTTGTACATAGTTAATATATTAATTTCCTCATTTATTCAGTAAACACTTGCTTCATGTCTACTACATTCCCAGGCCTAAGGTATGATTTTGGATTTGTGAAAAGAAGGTAGCTTGCTTCTTATACTAGCTAAATTTCTCTTAACTGATCCCAAACCTTTTAGTTGGGTTAACAAGCATCTCTATTCAGCAGAGATAATCTGAGTTTGTACAAGGACCTGGCATCTTATTCATTTAGCTGCCTTTTCCTGCTAAATTGCATCACTGCTAGTGATGGCTAATTTTATGAGTCAACTTGACTGACCATTGGATGCCCAGACATTTTGTGAAACATTTTGGGTGTATATCTGTGAAGGTGTTTCTGGATGAGGTTAACATTTGAATTGTAGACTGAATAAAGTAGATTTGCCTCTCCAATGTGGGAGGTGAGATGGGATGGGTATGCAACTTGTAGAAGCTCAAACAGAACAAAAAAGCTAAGTAAGAGGGAATTCCTTTTTT
The DNA here is from genome assembly GCA_028644305.1 of Xerus rutilus. NCBI lineage: Eukaryota > Metazoa > Chordata > Mammalia > Rodentia > Sciuridae > Xerus > Xerus rutilus. Next base: position 119,304,864 of record CM053402.1, read on the forward strand.
CTGGCTGCTCCAGCTGGAACACTGATCTCTGGACTTCAGACTCAGACTGAAACATCAGATCTTCTTGGCTCTCTAGCCTGCAAGGATTTTGGACTGGAACTCTCTCCAGTGGCTCTCCTGGTTCTCAGGCCTTTATACTTAGCCTGAAAGTGCACCTTCAGCTCTCCTGGGTCCCCAGCTTGCTGACTATTGATCTTGGGTGTTCTTAGCCTCCATAATTGCATGAGTCCATGAGTCGCAACACAATTCTCTCTCTTTCTCTCTCTCCAGCACACACCTACACCTGCATATACCCCATATTTGTTCTGTTTCTCTGAAGAACCCTGACTAACATTGTCAACCTACTTTATTTTGGTTTATTTTTTAAAATTAATTTCAGTTTTTACACAAATAGAGCACAACTTTTTATTTCTCTGGTGGTACATGATGTAGAGTCACACCATTTGTGCAATCATACCCATACATAGGGTCAACCTACTTTTGATACATTTGAATTCATGTTTCAGTAAAATTTCAATTTGAATGCATGTCTTCAATCTTCAACATCACCTTTGAGGAACCAAAGTAGGAATATGTTAACTATATAAATGCAGAAATTATGAAATCATTTGTAATTATTGAACTTCTAAGAAAATGACAAAAAGTAGAAGGAAATAAGTTTGATAATTAATAAAGTAACACTGATTTATCACATATTACATATATTTATACTTTAAGTTTAATCAGCTAAATGAAGCAGTTTTTTCCCTTTGAATGTGATTGTAAGATTTTGTGAGACACATGAGTACCAATTATATTTGTGTGCAAAAACTTATGATAAAATGGTAACCTGGAAAACTCATGATACATTAAATGGATAGGTGTACAATGTCCAATGTCTTTGAGTGTTTACTACTTGGTAAATGCTTTACTAGGCCCTTTACATGAATTAATGTAGGAAAGGACTTGGTAGAAGATTAAAAACCACAATTTGTAATAGGAAATAATAAATTAAGGTGGAAGCTAACATATACCAAACATTCATTATGTATCATGTACTATTCTAAGTGCTATGTGCGTACTAACTCATTTGTCCTCACAACAAGCCATGGCGCTATTCTTTTATTTTTGTATTAATTTTTTTTTTTGGTACTGGGGATTGAACTCAGGGTTATTTGACCACTGAGCCACATCCTCAGCCCTATTTTGTGTTTTGCTTAGAGACAGGGTCTCACTGAGTTGCTTAGGGCCTCGCTGTTGCTGAGGCTAGCTTTGAACTTGCAATTCTCCTGTCTCAGTCTCCCAAAGTGCTGAGATTACAGGCGTGTGCCACTGTGCTCGGCTCTTTTAATTTTAGGAGTGAAGAAAGTAAGTCATAAAGAAGCTAAATAATTTGCAAAGTCACTCAACTGGTATTTACACTGAACACTCTGGCTCTAGTTGTTGTGGTTTAACACTGCCTGGTGCTCTCTTCTTATGTATCCATTCACACATAAGAATCAAGTACTGCCTTACACTTACTGGGATGAGCAAAATCCTTGTTGGCATGTTGTCTCTCCCTCTTTCTATCCTTTTATCCTATATATACACCCCATGAAGCAGGGGTGTGGGAGTGTCCCATTTAACAGATGGGATGTGTTGAAAGTGTTATATCCAAAATTAGGGAGCAGTGGAATAGAATTTAGCTCAAGCTCAGTTTTCAAAGCCCATGAGCATCTCATTCTACAATATAGAGACCAGAAGCACATGCGCTGAAATTGTTATCATTTTAGACCTTAGGAAGAATCCTTCTTGGCAACATCAAAATGGGCACCAAGGTGTTCATTGACCTTTGATCTTCAGTTGTTTCTCCATACTAAAGTGAATCTTCAAATTTGTATGACCACATAATGCTCATAAACTAGGCTACTAGCTTGCTTCAATTTCGCATCTGAAATAGTGCTAGTGTTAGTAATTACCATATATTTGTTGTCAAAAATAGAATAATAAATAGATTTTAAAGCACACAGCAGTTTTCTATTCTATTGTTATCTAACATTATTAATAAGGTCTGAGCACATAAAATGTGTGCAGGTTGTTTGAATCAGTCTTCATTATCAAAAATAGCTCCTGGTTCATAGTTGTCACTGATGTCCAGAAAATAATGTAATGTGTTTTCTTGTGCTAATTATAAAGAGGTACTGTCCATGATCAACACATATTTTGAGCCACAAATTCTATGCAGTGAGTACTTTAAAGAAATACAAAAAGCAATTTAAGCTCATTTATTCAAGGAGTTCATACTTTCCCATCTAATTAAAAGTGCCTTATATTTGGGGCTGGGATTGTGGCGCAGTGGTAGCGTGCTCACCTAGCACGCGTGAGGCACTGGGTTCGATCCTCAGCACCACATAAAAACAAAGATATTCTGTCCACCTAAAACTAAAAAATAAATAAATAAATATTTAAAAAAAAAAAAAAAGTGCCTTATATTTGACAGCAACTGGGGGAGGGGCAATGGGGAGTTGATGTTTAATGGATTTAGAATTTCTGTTTTGTAAGATGAAAACAGTTCTGAAGGCTGGATTACAATAAAGTGAATATACTTAAAACAACTGGAATAATAGTTGTATATTAGCTTTGTATCATTGTGACAAGTAACTGAGAAAAACAACTTAAAGAAGGGAATATTTATTTTGGCTCATGGTTTTCAGTCCATGGTCAGCTGGCTTCATTGTTCTGGATCTGAGGTAAGGAAGAACAACATGGCAGAAGGGTGTGGCAGAGGAAAACTGCTCAGGTCATGGTAGCCAGGATGCAGAAACAGTTGGGAGAAGATAAACTCTTGTAGAGCATGCCTGCTGTGACCTATGACCTATTTCCTCCAACTAGGTCCCACCTCCCACTAGTCCATTCAGCCATGGAGGGATTAATCCACTGATAAGGTCAGAGCACTCATGATCCAATCACTTCTCCAAAAGTCCCACCCTATGAATGTGTGACACTTTGGGGGACATTTCAGATCCAGACCATAACAAGTTGTGAGCAAAATGATTAAATGATAAATTTCATGCCAGGTATTTTTAACCACAATAAGAATTAAAGAAAATAAACAATACTTTAGGCTTAAGAAATCTCACTCTGATAATTCATTCAAGCATAAATTTTTAGAAGTTAAAAGGGTATACAAAAATGAGCATCACATGCTTTGGGATGTTATCAAAAAGAAAATATGTCTATTATAAAGAATCCTTGACAGACAGCCCTTCCCACCACCTCCCACTTTAAAAGACTAAATAAAAAGTTGAAGTAAAAGGCGATGAATAAAAAAATAAAGGCAAGTACAAGATTTTACAAGTACAAACAGTACACTTGCCTTAAAAATTTAAGAACATTACCATTGTATAAATCTGAGAAAATGGCAAACTATATTTAAAGTAGATTTTATTTATGTAAATAAAAAATAGCCTCTCTTCTTTTTCTTTCTTTTCTTCCCCCCATCTACACCCTCCCATTCTTACTTGTCAAAATAGCCAATCAATCTTGTTTTGCAAATGAGGCCCTATGCTTTGTTTACCGTTGGGTTCTCTCAAGCTACTTAGCCAGCCAGTGAGGTTTTTCTTATCATAAAAAGTGAGAAGAACACTTTTTATAATAAGAAAACATAAAAAGTGAGAAGTGGTGTGATTACAAATTATCAACATGGCCCATGTAGGAGGCAGGGCAAGGTAAGTACATTCAGATGTTTTCCAAGTTTTTCTGTGGCCATTTCACTTTAGTGTGGTATGGTCATCACTGTACTTGAAAGTTTATTTTCAATGTATTTATTTATGTGTTAAATCAAAAGCTGAAAGAAATACTTTAAAAGTGTTTTAACCTAGTTTGCTAAGGAATTTCCAGGGTATGCACCTGCATGTTTGGGTTTATAACGTTCTAATTCCAAAAGGCTTTTCTATTGGCTTTATATCTCACAGATGAATCATTGAGAAACTCAGACATAGATTAAAGACTGCAGATTTGAGGACTGAAACCAAGACGTGTTAGATGAACTTTAATCAGGTACTTGGAAAGAAGTTCATCTGGATACTCTCTAGTTTACATAAGCAATAACTTTATTGTAACTAAGGAAAATAAAAAAGTGTATGTGTGTTTAAACCACTCATGAATTCATGTGAGCTTGTGCACAAAAGTAGCAATGAATGCAAAATAGCAGTTCTTAACATATAGCATTGGAATTTTAGGTCCATTTGAAAATATCAAATATATATATGTATATATACATCTCATATTGCGTATAACTTTAGGCAGTTGAGGACTTCTTGGAATGCATTTATACAGCCCATAGATCACTTGCACACCCAGAAACCTCCCATGCAGTAGAGAGAGTAGAAAATGGAATGAAAATCTTGCCAGAGAATTTAATGAATATCTTCTAGGCTGGGTAAGAGCAATATTTGCTTTCAGTGATAAAATTTTAAAATATTTTTCTTTAAAATACATGTTAATATTGTATGGTCTTTTGCATAGTTATTTAACATTTCAAAAACTATTAAAAATGTCCTTTAAAATAATACATTTTTATTTTTCCAACTGTGGAAACTTATAGTGATAATAGACTCTTTTATAAAATTATGTAGATATTAAGATAACTATATTAATTCTAAAATTTTAGTTCATGTAGGAATATTCAAATATATGTAAACAATAAATAACTTCAAAGAAGTTAAACAACTTTTAAAACTAAAAGGTATTGTTATAGAGAATTCCAGAATGGTATCCGCAAAGTAACTTCACTATAATCACATACTTCAAAGATTTGTTACTAGACACATGTAAAATTTTTATTAAAACTTTATATCAAGAAATAATTGGAAAATTTCAGTTTCCATTTAAAG
>CM053402.1:119310216-119358570 GCA_028644305.1 Xerus rutilus
TTTTTTGATGGGTGAGGATTTGCACAATGTTTGATTCCTGTATCCTAACAGAGTTCTTGTCTGGCGAGATGCTAGAGGAAGAGATTAAGTGGAAACCATTTGGCTGCTGTATTTGGAAAGATAGCAACACTTGACATGCTCATTTGAATGCAGAGCAACAAAACACAAACTTCCTTCTAGAAATATTATGGAAGTTTAGATTTCATTTTATTATCTGATTTTAAAAGTTGAAAAATAAATAGCCCAAATAACCATCTTGATTTTAATATATCATAAATTGTTTGATTACCATACAATTGAAGACTGTAATCATTCAGCACACTCAACAGACTATGGTTCCACTTTCATGGTGGTGTAAACTAGAAACCTTAATTGTTTTTCTCAACAAATGAATAATTTAAAGCTCTTTGCTTTTTAAAAATATTACTGTACTGTGTAATATTGGGCAGATGACAATTATAAATATCTTGACTGTGAGGAATTAAGTGCTATAGTTATATGCAGCACAAATTGTATTCCTGTGTAAACGTCTTTGGTAAGGAGTAGCTGTCTTCATTTATGTCAGTCATTTATTTACCTGTTCCACCTTGGACCTCTTTCTATCTTATCAGTTTTAAGCAATATTGATACCTATTTCTGACCTCAAACTATCAGACTTTCTGGGCATGGGAAGGTGCTTGAACTTGGTGAAAGTTCTAGGAAAAGAACCCTTAAAGTAGAAATGATGTTGGCTTGAGTGAAGCTCACCAAGAAGATTTATGTGGATGGGTTAGGGTGGCGGTGGTAGGAGGGAGAAGACACATAACCAGCTCATACAGGGCCTGTGGGTCTGTAAGTATGTACTGAAAACATCAAATGATTTTGTGCATGGAAATGATGTGATCTTATTTGCATAGAGAGATCATTGTGACTTTATCCTCATTACTGAAAAAAATATGGAGGCTATCCTCGGATATTACACATTTGATGTTTGTTATGCTTTGTCAGATGTTCACACCTAAAATAAATCTAGGTAATTTTTTTTCAGATTAATTCTATGAAAAGAAAACCATATTAGGGGAAAGTGACACTTATTTATGCAGCTTTTATGACCTGATATCATAAGCAACTTTGATGTGAATGGTGATAATTATCCTATTATAATGGGGAGGAGGCACAGTGCTTTTAGAAAAATACACATGCCATTTATGTTCAGTAAAACTTTTTTTTAATTCAAATGGACTTTGAACAAAACTTAGTTTCCGTCACAATTGCCTACCTTTGCAGATTTAAATCTATTTCTTTCTTAATGACAAAATGTTCTTTCAAATGCTGCCAAATGTCAGCTCAATTTTAAAAAATAAAATTATTTCATGGCATCTTTATGAACCTGACTTAATGTCCTCATGATTATCTGTCTTCTGCATTTCAGTCAAGGGTTAGTGGTAGTTATTGACTCATTTCCTACAAATGATTCATTTCGAGTGGTTCATTTTCTGAGCTTCAAAATATGCATGAATATCTTAAAATATGTGATGTACTATAGTAGAATGTTTAATTTTTTTTTATTCAAGAGTTTTCCAAACATATTTGATGATGGAACCAGTTTGAGTATGTGTATAAAATAACTTTTACATTTCATAGAACTGTGTTTCTCAGAATTCATTTTGAGTTCTACTCATAAAACTGACTTTTATTTCTGCAGGTGATAATATTGGTGATGCTTTTCTCACCTGCACATATTTATGAATAAAACAGTTGAAGACTTATGTTTCTCTTTGAGGCCAAACAGATGTGAAGTGCTTATAGGACTTACAGATAAATCTGCTAGTGGCTTTTTGCTTGTTCTTTTGAAGTTAAATTTAAATTCACAGGAGACTCCAGGCTCTTTTGCAAAAAAAAAAAAAAAAAAAGTAACTACAGTCCTCTTAGCTTTATGCTAAGTTTCATTGGACGGTTGTGTTTTTGTGGTTTTTCTTTTTCTCAAATTTATGGACATTGAGCGGCGTGGATATTTTCCTTCTTTTGGTATCTGACTTGGAAGGCTGATGGCTAATACTGCCCAGAAGAGTGGAGCATTTTTAATTTTTTTTTGGTGTACATACTAGCTTTTCCCACTAAATATACTGCGGAAGTTTTTGGAGAATTATCACTTCTTATCAAATCAGTGAAAGAGAATGGAATATAAAAAAGGAAACAGATATCTAATAGCATGATCTCTCTCTAATTAACAAACGAAAAGTTTAGATTGTAAAACTAAGTGGATGAAATAGTCATCCAGGTCATTCAAAAGTTCTTTCTCCATGGATATGGAAATAGCCTTTTGAAAATCTATCCCTTTCCCAATTTTCAATGTGTTTTCAATTAACATCATTGCCTGCTTTTTCTTCTAGAAAAAAAATTGGTTGGGTGGAGAAGTTAGTTGCTTTTATAAGAATTTGAAATTACAACATCTAATTGCTTTGATATGTATGTTGGAAGGTTTGTTTTTATACCTTTGAATGATTATAATATGTCTCTATGACAATTCAGTGCACATATGGCTTTGTACATGCTTTGAAATAATTGTGTTCCATGAGGAAATTTAGTTCAATGGATTTGTACTATTGAAAACAATGGATACAAATCAAGGAGTAGTTGACTAGAGTTGAATTTAAGATGGTTTTCAGGGATCAAATTTGAAGGCATGTAAAATTTATTTTGCAAATTCCAAGAAAGCATTGAAGGATAGTGTTTTAGTCAGCTTTTTCGCTGCTGTGACTAAAGGATCTGATCAGAACAAGTATAGAAGAAGAAAAGGTTGAGGGCTCATGGTTTCAGAGGTCTTAGTCCAAAGAAGGCCAGTTCCATTTCTCAGGGCTCAAGATGAGTCTGAACATCATGGCAGAAGAGTGTGGCAGAGGGAAGCAGCTCACATCATGGTGATCAAGAAGCAGAAAGAAAGAGACTCCACTTGTCAGATACAAATATATACCTTATAGTTACAACCCCAATTAACAACTTCCTCCAGCCATACCCACTTGCCTCCAGTCACTACCCAGTTAATCCCATTGGAGGATTAGGTTAAAATTGATTAGATTAAGACTGTCACAACCCAATCATTTCTCCTCTGAACTTTCGTGCATTGTCTCACACGTGAGCTTTTTGGGGACACCTCACATCCAAACCATAACAGATAGTTAATAGGTGGACTGCAGAATCAAGATTTACATTTATGACTGTCCCTGCGGGAGAGTGGAGCAAGGACTAAAGAAAACAGTAGGCAAGGGAAGCTTGTCCAGCTTTCAAAACACAGGTTTTTAGTGTCTGACAGTAGGAATGGAGAAGGAAAAATACATTTAGCAGTTTTTTGAAAATACACAGGATGTGATGACAGGATGTAGAGAGTTGAGTGAAAGGAAGAAATATGGTATAACATGAAGAGCTAAAGGTATTTGCAAGTTGAGAAAGTTGAAGAGCAGCTTTGAAGGTCATGAAGAAAAGGGATTATTTGGAAGTGTCTAATTTGTGGCAGCCTTGGGAGCTGACCAGTGGCAGTGATCTCTGCTAATCATACTTCACATGCTTGTGTTATATACAATTTCATTGAGTGTCAAATATATCAAACTTCGAATTGCTTTTTAAAAGATACATTAAAAATCTCCAACTTACATGCCGAGGGCTTGCTGTATGCTATTGCTACTTTATTACCTGTCTTATTTAGAACTTGCTGACTTTTCTCGCTGATGCTCAGGAGAATCATTCATCGTGGTTAAATAAATAAATAATTCCTTGGTTTTTTTTTCACCTCATCACCTATTCAATGTTCAAGCAGTAGAGAGCACTTTTGCCAATCTGTGTCCTCAGGTCCCAGGAACATCCCTGTTGACTTTATGTGTTGGGATTTGTGTTTCTGTTAGGTAGAGGGGGAGCTCTCTGAAACCACTTACTGTTCCCCAGGGTTACTTAGATTACTCCTTAGCACAGGACATCTGAGGAGAAAAATCGCAGTAGACAGTGAAAGATTTTGAATTCCAAGCATTGTCTTCAGAGTAGCAGGTTGAACTTGGTACTAGGCCCTTAGCATCCACATCAGTGTTCTGATGAAAACCAACTAATTTATAATGTTCTAGTTGCAGGACATTTTAAAGAGGGAGCTTTAAGGTAGACTCTAACATTGAAGGTGAATAGCCATGGAGTACTGTCACCTTGTCCTCTCACCTTTGTCTTTTTCTCTGGGGAGTGAGATGCTGATTATGTACACCATGAAAGCTTATGGTTTTCTCCAAGGAGGGGAAAATTAGAATTGCATTCTGAATATTACCTATACTTTATATTGATACTCTGTAGTATAGACCTTATGATGTATACACTCACACACATACATTAGACATACATACTTTATTCAGCATGCATGGAGTGTTCAGATGATTTTTGAAGACTCCAATCAATGATTCAGGTTTCAGAAGTGGCTGGGGCAAGGTTTAAAGCATTGATTTTAATTAGCATTGTTTTAGTCAGCTTTTTTTGCTGCTGTGACTAAAGGACTTGACCAGACCAACTGTAGAGGAGAAAAAGTTTGAGGGTTCATGGTTTCAGAGATCTTAGTCCATAGAAGGCTGGCTCCATTGGTCTAGGCTCGAGGTGAGTCTCAATATCATGGCAGAAGAGTGTGGCAGAGAGAAGCCGCTCACATCAAGATCAGCAAGCAGAGAGAGACTCCACTTGCCCGATACAAATATATACCCCAAAGCCATGCCCCAATTCCCACCTCCTCCAGGCATACCCTACCACTTAATTTACCAGTCAGTTAATCTCAATCAGAATATCAACCACAATCCAATAATTTCTCCTCTGAACCTTCTTGCATTGTCTCACGCATGAGCTTTTGAGTATCACCTCATATCCAAACCATAACAAGCATAACACATATTAAAATATTATCCCTGGCAAAACAAATGGTGTTCATGATATGCAGGTGGTTAGAAATACTGTTCAGACAGCTCTGCTGTGACAGCTATGGAGCATTCTGGAATCCCAACTCCCTAGTCTGTCCTTAAAGGAGAGTCTGTTCTGGAGTCAATTCTCTGAACTATTGGGAAGGCTTGTTAATCATCTTGAGTACATGCTCTGTTATATGCTTTGGAGATGACCTTCTATGCAGGGGACATTTATAGTGGGAAGAGGAATTTAAATCTGAAGTCAGATTTATATTCACAGGTGACTCCAGGCTCTTTTGCAAAAGAGTAACTACAGTCTTCCTAGCTTTATGCTGTTATTACATCAAACTATGTATATGATTGCCTTTTGCGTACTGCTTAATAAATATTTGCTCATCTGACAAGATATTTGTGTGTGTGTGTGTGTGTAATCATAAATATACCTGGTGGCCACGTTTTTGTGAGGAAGCTAATCTTAGGGGCTATCACTGTGTAGTATAAGGAAGCTGATAATCATTGACTGGACATTGGTTTAGGCCTTGTTATAAGACCTAACTGAGTAAAAACATCTGTACAGTTGTTCAAGACTCAATGAACTCTAGAAAGAATGAGTTAAGAGAGAGCATGTCATCAAGAAAATCTGCTAAGGATACTTAAGTTTTTCATAGGTCTCACCAGGCCTTATCAGGAGGTGCAGTAGAGTCCAGACCTGAGAAGAAAGCAGCAGGTCTAGTCGACCAATCAGGAATGTTTTTTGTTAAGGCACATGTAGAGATTGTTGCTAGAGGTAAGGCAAAGGAGGCAACATTGCTCCTGGCATCTGAGGTCAGAAGACCATGAAGGTAGTGTCTTATGGACACCTGAAGATCACCTTATGTGCTCAAAAAAGAGCTGAAACCACCCGAGAGAACCAGAGAGAATGAATGATCAGAAAGTTACTAGGTGAATGCCATTCCAGTGCCAACGCCAGGTTAAATAATGAAGGGAGCAGCAAAGGCCAACAAGGAAAGAAATGATCAAGAACAACTGCTCAACTTTGTTGCTCAGGCTTTTCTTTCTTAGTCAACTTTCTGTTATACTTCCAGCAGCCAGAGTGACTCTTCAAGAAAAGAAGGCATAGGAGTTGGAGGGACAGAAAGAGGTTTGGAAGAAGGGAAGGAGGATCTAAATTAGAAGTTTTGCACTGAACAGGGACTGGGACTTAACAACAAGAAAAAACAAACAAACAAACAAAGAAATAGTTTATACTAAAATAACTGGACTGAAAATACTAGAAAGGCAAAAAGTATTTTATGTTAGACAGATTGGGATGTTTGAAGTTTATGATGTAATATGCAATTTCAAGTTAGAAAACGAGGTTTATGTTCGCACACATCTGAGTGTTAACTGTATGCACTTCTGTGATAACTGTTGAAATATCCATCTATTGCATCTGAACACACTCTACTTTCCTCATTACCTTTTGATCCATTTGCATGTCTCTCTGCTGCAGGCTTTTCTTTGTGTTTTAGTTTCATGTGCTTTGTAGGGCAACTTCTTATTTCTTAAACCCCTGATTCTCCTACTCAAGGAAATGTGGTGTGTCTCCTTAGCATTCCATTTACTTCCTCTACATTAAGTAATAGTCATTGCACATATATTTTTTATTTATTGTGGTAACAAATGAACCATGATTTTATCTTTATATATTGCTAAATTTCAGCCTATATGTTTAGATAAATAAAACATAAATTCCGTAGTGTACAAAATCTGTCTTCTCATTGTTATATCACTATCGTATGGATACATCCCTGGAATTAAACAAACACTGATTAAATGAATATGTTATAACTACTGGAAAGATGTTCCCATTTTCAATTTTTCTCTTATGTTAGCATCTATCTGTGTGTCTGTGTGGTGTGGACTGGCCAGGATTGAATGAGGGACAGGACAGGTGCTGGGACTTTGTCTCAGCTGCAGGTCACACAGTTGAGTTCCAATGGGTGGACAGAAACCTCATGGCCAAGTTACCTTAGACCACCTCCAGGTATTTTGGAGGAAATAGATTAGCTCCATGAGTCCAACATAAAGCAACAGGGAGCTTTAGTTTGAGGGCATGGCACAATAGTGGAGAATCAGGTGGTATTTAATACAGAGACACCCAGGGCTATAACAGGTGTTCTTTGTGTAGTCTGGCTTTGCTCCTGTCTGCATGGGATTTATTTGTCAAGTTTCAGCTTCCCTAGAGAGAGAGTAACAAAAGTATCACGTGATCCTAGGAACATAGAAATAGGTACCAAGATAGTAATAGTTACATCCTAGGAACATAGAAATAGGTACCAAGATAGTAATAGTTACATACTGAAACTCAACAAGGGGTGCAGAATTAGAAATGTAATGTTTAAATCCCCTTAACAGAATAGATGTCTTCCAGGTGGAAAGAGGCTGTGACTCAGGGCCCAGCAGTCAGCCTAGTTCTTCAACCAGTAAGCACAGTGCAGAATATGATTGAATGAGGAATGGAAAACCCTAGGTATTCTCTTCCCTAAAGTGATTTTTGTCTGTAGGATAAGTGGGTTGGGAATCTAATGGTGTGAAGCCTGGGAAATAAGGATGTGGTAAGGATATGGTAATGCCTTTCTCTTCTCCCTTTCAACCTTTGCTTTCCCTTTGTTTTTTCCCCTTCCAGATGCAGGGCATATTTTGTAAGCATGGAAAAAGTTTTGTACCTAATGTTTTATGACTGGAAACTAAAAGCTAATATATAATTAAGAATAATCTAGGAAAAATGTGTGGGGATACATAAAATTGAGTGAAAATTTATTTATTTTGCTACATTGATATAGTCTAAGAATACATTTAATTTAGCCTTGAGTTCAAAACAAATTCATAAAGTGTTTTAAGCACAACAAAAAATACAACCATTATTTTTGCTTTATTGTTCTTGGGAAGAAAGAAAAATCACAGCAGAAACTTGTTGATTTTGCTTTTGAATTACCTAGAGAAGAACAGATATCAACAGATTTATGTGATCTTTTCCCTCCTTTTCATCGGGGCATTATAATTCTTAAAGAGTATATCAATTGAATAGAGTAAATATGAAATTATTTTACAATGTTGGATATAATTAAGTTTTTGCTTTTTTGTTTTTTAAACACTTATTCTTTAGGAGGATATTAAGGGGACAGAATAGAAGAGATGGTATTAGGTTCTTTGGGTTACAAAGAAAAGGACTCACACAGGTTACCCTGGTAAGGTTAAGCTTAGTGATGAAGACAGGAGTTCCAGCCATGTGTCCAGTCTTTAAGGATTCCCAGGGAAAATGAACTGAGATTATGAAATGGAAAGTAACCAGTGCAACTCTTCCAAGCAGATTCCCTCTCTGCCCTCTAGTGACAGAGTTGATTCTCTACCATTGGAATGAGAAAGGTTCCCTCTGTCTTGTTTTTTCTGCTACTCTCAACACTCTCTTCTGGATCATGTTTCTTTGTCTTCTTCTGACCCAGTTTGCCATCACTCACAATTCTTACTCTGCATGACACCTGCGGTCTCCTAACATTTGTAAAGCATCTTCTTCTCACATATCTTTTGTTTCCTGCTCTAGTTACAAGGACTGAATAGAATCTAGAACATGTTCTATGTTCTGGTAATTCACTTGCTCTGTTTAGATAGAGCTTTTGTTCATGTGGGGCGCAGTTTCCCACATAAGACTTAGATCATCTGGTCTTAACCCAGGTGCTCACTTTGGTCTCCTCAGAAGGGGAAGAGTTATGCTCAATGCCTCAGGTAGGGTTATTCTTTCAGCAGGAGGAGGAGGGCAGGATGCTTGCAGATGAGATTTATAGCAACAATGATCATTTTCAGAACACAGAGATGGCCAGTTTGAGTACAGTGAGAAATTACTTGGGCATGTGTGGTTGGAGGACCACTTGCAGTGCCTATACCAGGGAAATGCTCATAGTTGACCTTCCATGTGTTTTTGCTTTGGGCAAAGGAATCAGTGAATAAGAGATATTTATTTCTCATTTTGTTTTTGAGGCTTTCTTTGGATTTTATTGCATATTTTCCTTATCATCTCCCTCATTTAATTTACATATTTCCCTTCCAGTTTCATTTTTATTTATTGTTTCATGAGTTATTTTCACCTATAGGTGGAACTTAAAAATACATAAGTTACTTCTATAGGAAGTTGAACTTACTTGATATTGGTGACATCTGTAAGCATGTAAGACTAGTTCAGTTTTTTTAAAGCAACAAAGATTGCATCTCAGAGTATTGCTTCTATCTTGGAAAATTACTTGGCTGTAAAGTCCCTTAGCAGGTGCTCACAGATTATGCAGACAGTATCCCTGAAAGCACAGCTAGAGTTTTTAAAATGGGAGATGAGGTTGCCTTTCAAATGTAAGTTACTTTTGCTTAACTAACTCTTTCTCTCCACCCCCACAGTCTTTCCCCACCCCTTGTTTTTGTTTGTTTATTGTCAAGAGTAGAGCTTGTTGACTTACTAATAAGATTCTCCCACTTTAACTCTTTCCTTTCCTCACTCAAATCCTTCTCAAACATGTATTGAGCATTTACTACATACAGGCCTAAAGAAAATGATGCATTTTCTATATAATAAAGATATATACTAAGGGTATGATTGCCACACATAAAATGCAGCTGGCAAGATATAAGTATTTTGAATACTATAGTTTCCTTGATTAGGCAGCAATTTTCATTCATTTGTACACATATCTCATATTCTTTCAAACTTTATACTGTGTCTGTTTTATTTTGTAGCAGATATTCTTGGCAGGTATTAATACAAAAAAAAGACCGAACTTCACCATTATTTCATTTGACAATAAACAATTCATAGTTTAGAAAAGTTTTCTTATAAAGACTACGTCTTATCCAAAATGGATGAGAGCTTTTCTATTCCAGGACTATCAATAAAAACTTAAGAGTTTATCAAAAAAAATAAAATCAAAGGATAAATAACACATAGGATTTTAGTATGCAGACTATGTGTGATATCCTCCAGGTATAAAAAGGAAATAAAGATGTGGTCTTGGCTCTTATGCTACTAACTCAATTCTCACTGTTATTTTCTCTTTGGTAAAGGAGGGAAAATGGAATCTTACATATGGGACATGGTTGTTTTCAAAATAAAATGCAATTATGTCAGTGAAAGCACTTTGAAAAATGAAAAGAACCTTACCAATTCATCATCAGAGACTGATCTAATTTGTACAGATTGCTACTTAGAAATTAAGAATTAAGTTAGATCAAACTACTTACTGGGCTGGCATCAATTTTAGCATTTATTACAACAAGTTATTATAATTCCTTTGCATGTATGTCCCCTCTACTTGATTTGAAGCTAAATTTCTTCATCTCTTTTCCCAATCCAAAATGCAATGCCAGACACTGAGCAAGTGTTCAATAAATGTTCATTGGATGAATAAAACTAGGAAGAAGCTGAGGAAAGAATAATCTTTAAAATATCAGAATATGATTATTATAAATATTCCAGCAACTTTGCCATATTTTACAGAGAGAGGTAGATCTATCACACTGTCAGATTCATCTGTGCTTCAAACTGAGATTGGAAGATTTTTGTTCCCTTCAGCTCATTTCTTTTGCTGTAAATGGTTATAGTACTCTGTAAAGAATGCGCTCCTGGAAGTATTGCCCTCATAGCTGTATTAGGTGATGTCTTCATTGTCTGAAATAATGTTTCCTACTGATTTGATTTTAAGTGTTTTCATGAACAGCAAAGAGATGAAGACTGGTTCGCCCAGTTTTCCAGAGATGAGTTCTCCAGGGAAGTGACTTCCTATGACTGATGCTAGTTCTTTCCCCCTAATGAATAGGTGCTGAAAATTGGGAAGACTGCTCTTTGATTATTTACTTCTTTTAACGAATCCCAGATGGAAATTAGACATTCTTGGTATTAAATGATCTTGTATTTTCTGTGGCTTCTTGTTGAAATATCTTACTGAAAGTTTACTTGGAAGTGCAGATTTTGATCCTACTTATTGGAAAAGGGAAGTTGGTTGCACATTTTGCCTCTTTAGTACAAGTCATAACTTATTCTGGAATGCATTTTTTTTTTTTGTTGCTGGTAATGCGCTCTGACATTTGTATAGTACTTAAAGCTTTCATACATGCCCCTAGAAGAGAAGAAGGAAAGATAATGTAGATAATGTAATAATGTAGATAATGTAATGTATTTCTATAAGTTATAGAACATTTGACTGAACTTCCATGCAATATACTTAATCATCAGATGAAGTTAGACTTGATCTTATTATTTGACATTGCCATCACTTTTTATTTTTCTGATAAATCTGTGAACAAAGAAGAGATTTACTATATCTCCTCTAATCTATATCATTGGGTCTTGGGAGATTAAAATCAAACGAAATGATTGCTGTCTTCTTTGCTCACAGATGGAAAACTGTCTTCAAATATCACAGAACTGTTGGAAAAGGAGAAAATTTTAAAGTATTGTTAAGACAGAGGAAAACTTATTTTGATGAAGAAAATGTAAAGAAGGCTCAACAGAAAGTTGGTCACAGTTGGGTATATATGGTGTTTGTTCTTTATAAGTATTTTATATATTAATTTTATAGTCCAGATATCTTATGGGGCTGGGGAAAGGGAATCATTCAAATACATATTTATGATGCATGGATTATTTCTTCAGTGGTTATAACAGGCAGAATTCTGTTTGAGTTGGGACTCAGTGTTAACGGAAAGGGGAAAAATGGAGAAAGAATTTCTAGAGATGATCAGGTACTTATGGGGAGCAGTAAATGTTGATATATATATTGAACCCAGAAAAGAAAAAATGGCATAACATTTTTATAAGGGAACAATGATGAAAAATGAACTTTCATAAGCAAAACTTTTATGAATTTAATAGCTGATATTTGGGGAGAACTTTTTCACACTTTATATTTTGTGATACTGTGACATAGAACAGCACCCAGTGTTCAAAATGAAATTGTGAAATATTAGACTCAGGTATCTGATATATCTATAACTTTCTTATAAAATAAAGTTGAGTTTACATTTCCACTTCTATGCTGATATTTCAAGTGATTATTTTCAATAGGCTCTTCAGACATCACACAGAAGATATAAAATCCTTAGTCATGAAAAGCTATTAAAGGTCCAAATGTCAAAGCAGATACTTAACTCTGGAAACTTCAGTGCCCAGTCAGTAGGACACAAAATATTTATTTAGCTATGATTTTTGTATGGAACTTTAAAGAAACAAGAAATTACCTTTTCAGAGCAGAAAAAGGTTGAAATAACTCTATTTACCAACCAATACATTTTTATTTGATTACATTGTGAAATATTACAGTAATCCCTCAGCTATGAGATATCATTGATTTTGTGTAATTTTTAAATTAGGAAATTTTCCACATTAATATTCAATATGAAGTCTATGAAATTGTTCATATCTCAGCTAAATCTGTGTATTTACTGTTTGATCCCCTCTATTATCCTCCACAAAAGTGAAGATGTAATTAATACTGTAATATCCCTACTTTAATTTGATAAAACAATGTATTGTTTTTTTTTTTTTTTTTTTGGCACCTGGGACTGAACTCAGGGGCACTCGACCACTGAGCCACATCCCCAGCCCTATTTTGTGTTTTATGTAGAGACAGGGTCTCACTGAGTCACTTAGCACCTCGCTGTTGCTGAGGCTGGCTTTGAACTCGCGATCCTCCTGTCTCAGCCTCCCTAAGTGCTGGGATTGATAAAACAATGTATTGTATCTTAAGCAAACAAAAATTTTGAAGTCTATAAAATTCTCCTTGTTTATCTGAAAAACCTACTGAAGGCTCATTTGAAATTCTATGTCCTTTTAAAGCCTCTAACAATAATAAATATCTTCAAAACAACAAAGGAATGGTTGAATAATAATTTTGCAGGGAAATTTTATTTTCATCAGCATATCAATCGTTTTGTCCCATTATTATTTTGTGATGCTAGCTCAATTTAGGGGACGCCGTATAAAATTCAATAAAGTGTATTTATGTATCAGTAAATAGTGTACATTTAAGAGTAATTATTTGGTTGTACTTGGCAGAAAACAATTAAAACTCAGTTAAACAAAACAAAATATACATTTGTCATCATAATCAAATGTTGTAGAGTGGTCTTCAAGTATGGGCTAAATCTAGGCACTCGGATATTTATTTCTTTTTCACTGCCCTGCTTTCCAGTAAGTTAGATATTTCAAGTCAAGAAATCTAATGTCCAAATATCTTCCAGGCTTTCACTTGTGCAGTTAATCAATTCAAGGGAAAAGGATTACTTTTTAAAGATTAAGAAAAAGGCATCGATTTTATTGTGTATATTTTAAGTTTATCCATACGTTTTTTTCATGAATGCTTATAACTAGGATCATGGTGCTCTTATTGTCCAGTCCTGGAACTAGCATTGGAGTCCTTACCCAAACATGTCTGCCAGGAAAGAGGGGAAAAGTGTGTGTCTGCAAAAGAAACCCAAGATTCTATTACCACAATATTTGGGGGTGAGGAGGGGTTAGGGTGGTGGCAGGAAAGCACAATGTAAGTATATATTAAATTAAATGAAGAATGCAAGATACACTGTTGTGTGAAAATGTCGCCAAATACAAAATAGTACACTAACATTTGGTATTAGAGTAGCATATAGAATGCTTGTAAAACATTCTGAAAATGTTTGCTAAAGAAAACACTTCAAACATGCTCAGTCTTTATATAAGATACTTGTGATATTTGCATCTCTGAGTCTGTTTCCTCGTCTATTAAATAATAATTCTATGATTAACAGTAGATTCATATGTACACTTCTTGTGCTGCATTATAATATGAAGAGGTTTCCAGATTTTATTGAGTGTATAATTTAAAGTGAATCATATTCAATTATGGTGATATTACAATCAATTTAGGATAAAGATAAGATTAGGTAAAATTCTCTCCATCCCTAACCAATTGTGAGAAGTTGAAGACTGAATTATATAGCTCACTAAAATTTGCATGTAAATATATTACATGCTTTGTGGAGAGTATCATGAGGCTTCATAGGACTAGAAAAATTAAACTAGTGACTGTTTATGTAATCCAAGTTGATGAATACTTTCTAGTCCAACTTTTCATTAAGTAATCAACAACCAATTCTTGGTTTCTTTCATTTGGACAGTATTTATTGTGTGACTATTTAAAAACTGCTTAATAAGGGCCTTTATTGAATAGCTGCTTTCCTGAATTTGGAAATATATTACAGGGTATTGCAGCTTTTGTTAGTATTATAAAGTCTTCTCAAAATTAAGGCTGGCTTTTGACAGTTTTTGTTTCACATCCTAAAAAATTTTAACAATAAGATTTTTAAAAATTGCTTCATTATAATTATACTTAATGGTGGTTCTTATTGTTACACATTCATACATGCACACAATATAACAATGTAATTTGGTCAATACCATCCTCCACTACCCTCCCCTGTCCCTCTCCTTTACTCTACTAGACTCCCTTCAATTTTCATAAGGTCCCTCCTCCAACTTTATTTTCCTTTTTCCTCTCTAGCTTCTGAATATGAGAGAAAACATGAGACCCTTGACCTGAATTTGGCATGTTTTGCTTAACATAATATTCTCAAGTTCCATCCAATTTCCTGAAAGTGACATAATTTTTTCTTTATGATGGAATAAACTTCATTGTGTATATAAACTACATTTTCTTTATCCATTCATCCATTGATGGACACCCAGACTGGTTCTATAGTTTGGCTATTAATTTAATTTTTTGAGAAACCACTAAAAGATGTTTTCTTGTGTAATTATTATTATCAAATACCTACTCCAAGAAGGCTTGTTTTACTACTGGGAGAAAAAACAAAAGAAAAAAAAAGGTGGGAAACAAAACAAAATTCCCATTTCTCACTCTATATACTTCATTATATAACAGGTATAATTTTAAAAATTGAGAAATGCAAAATAAAAAACATAAACAAAAATCTTCATAGGAAAAAATGGGCAAAGAGTTAATATTACCTAAACAAAAAATGCAAGTGAAAAACAATATTATAGGCCAATTTTATATTATAGTTCAGTTTTTCCATTGAATTAATATAAGCTATAAAACATCTTGATCTACACAGTATTGAGAGGTTACCCTACGCTCTGGGACTATAATTCATGCAATTTCCCGGGAAAATTATCTTAATTATACATGGATTTTTATCCAGTAATTTCCATTCTCTTTTTTCCAATAATCAGAAACTTATGTAATTGTATATGTGAACATAATGGCTAACATATACACTTATAATTTATTATTCAATACTTTGTTTCACAAACTGCGATTTTTTTCTCAAAACAACACTATATTAGATTGTATGGATGAGGAGAATGAGGTAGATCTTGCCCAAAGTGACAGTTTTAGAATCAAGTTTAGTATGTTTTCCACACCAACTACAATCATGCATTTATAACAACTATATTACTCTGCTTCAAGCCTATTCATTATAGTGTTTTGTAGGTAGTGAAAAATGGAAAACTCTTAAATCTAAAATTGGTGAGTAGCTCAAAAGTGGGTTATAGTCATATGATGGCATATAAGCAGGAATAAACTTCTTTTACATCTTCCTCTTATGTCTGCTCCAAGCCACACTGGCAGCATAATCTTCCAAAAAAAAATACACACACACACACACATACACACACACACATACACATATTATATATACACATATATACCTACATAGGTATATATATTATATATTATATATTATATATATGTTTTACTCTTTATATAGGGTAGCACCATAGCACTTCTCTTTTTTATCATCCTCCTGTCACCTTAGGGTAAAATACAAATTGTACAGCATGGTGTTCACAAGCTTTCCTGATGTGGTCTTATATTGTCACTAGAACTTTCTGCAAGAGAGACTCCTGTAAGTATTTTACTTTCAAATCATGTACTGTATGCCTCTCCTGCCACTTGGCGAGTTGTTTCTTATTCTCCCTCTTCCACCTGTGTTCTTTTCCTGCTTACTAGCTGGACAATTTCTAACTGAAAGTTCATAGGTTGTATTTTTTTTTAAGGAAGA
Source organism: Xerus rutilus (assembly GCA_028644305.1). Lineage (NCBI taxonomy): Eukaryota > Metazoa > Chordata > Mammalia > Rodentia > Sciuridae > Xerus > Xerus rutilus. The sequence goes on from CM053402.1 coordinate 119,326,194, forward strand.
TTTTCTGGAAACTTCTCTCTGTTTTTGCAACACCTGACCTGTTTACACAACACTTATTACATTGACAAATGCAAAAGAGAATAGAGACTTATTTTCCTTTCATTATTGACTAAAGCAATTAAGCAGTCAATAGATGGTTAATATTGGTTAAGTGGACTAAATGATTTCTCCTGTGTATTTTCCTTAAGAGTAGGGGGTGTGGTCATGATTGCATGTATACCATAGTCTTAATAGGAAGACTGGAATACACAGGAAATGATTGCCCCAAGACACTTAGGACAGTCATCCTAAGTCACCACATTTGTACCTTAGGGTGGAAAGATTTGAGAAAATATTTTAAAGACATGCAAATGCATTTGGAGTTTGTCCAAAGGGTGATAATGGCCATGTGAGAAGAGATCATGGCTGGTTAGGGATGGGTAAGAGGCGGCGTAAACCAGAAGAGGAAACAAACTGAAGTCTGTTTATTAAGTGGAGTGTAATTTACGCTGACATAACTGCATGTGGGCGAAAAGGGGAAATAAGAGGGACTAATAATGCTAGTTTTCTGGCTGGTACAGTAACCGCTATTCTATTTATGTTCTTGAAGTCATTTTAAAAAAGGAGAAAAGAAAAACAGGAAGGAAAATAAAGGCAAAAAGAAAATTAGATCCAAAAATCTGATTTTGTGTATTTTGAATTTTAGAGACTGTTGGAGATGACTATATAGGAATTTTTTGCAACATTTTGCAGATTAAATTGAAATCATATTAAATTCTTGGACTATGTAGAATGATAATAATAATAATTGTGGTCTGTATGTCAACTATTGACAAATAGAAATGACTTTTCCTGTGACTTGTTTGTTCAGTTTGGTTTTATTGAATAGGAAAATTTAAAGATACAAGTGTTAGATTAACAAGTTCATGTTGGCGATTATAATAATGTTTTTTCTTAAGTTAGTGCTGTTGAGGAAAATGAAAGTTTTGCTAAAGGAATAATTATCTTCCTTTATTTCCTATACATTGTCAAATTGTATGAGAATGTCATGAATAGTGGCAAAACGGTATCAAATTGAACATGCTAAAATTTAAACAAGCATTTGAATTGGAAAGCAGAATTTTATATTAAAATATAAAATAAAAATACGTTCAAAAGAGAAGCTCATAAGCCAATCTCATTTTTTTGAAGATCATTCAAAATGTTCTATGAACAAATCTAATCATATCAGCCTTAGAATAATAGATCCAATGCGGAATATATGTCATTTTCCTGCAAAAAGAAAGAAGTAGGCACAAGTTCGTTCTTGTTTTTGATGTGGGTATTTTTATGGTCTTCTTTATTCTGTCACATTGCATAAAATAATCTACTTTGAAATGTATTTCCTGCAGTAAGATTGAGTTTTAGTTAATCTGAAATGGAAATAATAGCTCTGGGAATGTTAAGTTGAACTGACCATTTCAAGGAATATGTTTACTTTTTAATAATATTTTAGAGTATGATTTATTGAATAGTTCTGTTAACATTTATGCTATCTTGGATAGCTTCTAATTTTTTAGATCAATATTTACCACAACATAAGTAGGAAAATTACCCTTATCCTGAAAAAGAACTAATTTTTACCTCCTCTTTCTTCTTCCCTAAGACAAACAAGAAAAATATGATCTGATAAATCAATCTGGAAATCATGACATGGTTTCATAGTTTTCTTATCACTATATATCATGTTTAAAATTCTCTGTCCTTGGACAAAACTCTTTTTAGAGCTGGCAGTACATGACAAAGCAGTCTTTACATTTTGAGGAAAGATAAAATGAATTTTATCATTCACTCACTCCAAAGTCTAGTAATCAGTAAGAGAATACCATATAATTTAGCAATATCATCACATTGGGTGAGCAAACATTCTTCATCTCTAATATTATAAAGTACCTATATGTAGCCTTGAAATATACCTTCCTTATATTTTAATTCAAATATTTAAATTGGGGCCTTCTGGGGCAGATGCTATTGATGAACTGCCTACATGCTGTTCCTCTTGGTACTGTAGTTCATACTGGCAGAATCTCCAATATCAGATATTTCTATATTTCTCTACCTAAGGGATTCTTTTACTACCAAAGACAACTTTGCCAACCAAAGCAGGCTGGAAGTCTCAAGGAATTACCACTGCTCGGGAGCATGCTCAGCTAATTACTAATGAGATTTTGAGGGTTGGTGTATCCCTATGCCTGCTTGTCATTCTTCAGATGAGATGTATCTGTTTACACTGGGTATCATATTTTCCCAAGCCATATTACACTACCTTTGCCAACAGTGTTAATGGACCTGACAATGCTCTCTCTATTAATGAGGCCTTATATTACTTTTCTCACTTCTTTTCTCCCTGTTGTTATTTCCTGGGATCATCTCTCAAATAATTGATTTGTTACATCAGAATTTGCCTCTGGGGGAAGCTAAATTAATGTCTTTCTAAAGCTTTGTTAGAAAAAGGAAAAGAAAGTGAACAAATAGATAAAACTTCTAAAGAAGATTGCACCTAAGATGGAAGAAGAGTTTTCAGAATATACATATGGCTTAGATGCAAACACAGAGGCAGGAATAAAATAATATTTGGCATCTCTCTATTGAAGAAAGTAAAAGCTATAGGTGTGGCATCACTGATATCTATATCATGATGAAAGTAGATAAATGAGTTTATATATTTGTGTGTGTGTGTGTTTATGCATGTATGTATATATTTATACCTATATATATATACTTATATATACATATAGATACATATTTATATATGTATATACACTTATATACATATGTATGTACATACATATATATGTTTCCTTAGTTTTGCAAAAAAAAAAAATCTGGTGTTTTGGCAGGAAGAGGTATTATTCTGTGAATTTTTCTGCTCCTATTTGAATTTATGATGGAAGTACTTTTGAAATGACTGAATTAAGGGAAGACCATTTGTGCTGTTGGGTCTACTTGGAAAGTCTTTTTCATTTTGTCTGTTGGGATAAAAATTTAAAAGCCTTAACCAGTTGACGTTATCTGTTTTAGTTATACCATGTTGATCAACAGAAGGATAAACTACCTAAATGCCTTTCCATCACAGTTGAAGTGGAATTAAACTAAATCTTTGCTTTCTCATATTCTGTATCATCTTGGGAATCATGAGCAGGTTGTGTGCTTGGTTAGTCTAATTAGCTACTATGTGAAAGAGATAGCTGAGCTACTTGCACAGCTCAAGGAAGAGAGGCATATATTGTGGAGGAGCTACCATTGCGTTACAACAGTAACGTACCTATGAGTTAAAACATCGAACTCACTATGTGGGAGTATTGCTATTTGTCATCATCTAGCAACCTGTAGCTCTACCTTTTCTTAAAATATGTTTTATTATTATTCTCCTATTATGTGGTAACTTTCTTGAACTTTCACAAGAAATATAATTAAAAATTTAGAAGATATATTAATCTCTAAATTAAAAGAATATAATTATTGATAAATTCTACTAAGCCCAATTTTAATTTCATTTTTTATTATGTTATTTCATTTGATATACATAGGAGAGAAAGTGACAGAAGAGTAATTCTGTTGGCAAGTATATGATTGAAGCTATAGAAAGTCAAGTCCATATACTCTTTCAACTATATTTGGGCATATTCAGGTAAGAGTAAATGATTGCTTATATATATATACTATTTGCAAAGAAAATTATTAGAGAAAATGATAAAAATTCATTAAAGTAAAATAAAGTTATGAACAGAAACAAGTGGAGTACCATGGTACATACCTGTAATCCAAGCAACTCAAGAGGCTGAGGCAGGAGGATTGAAAGTTCAAGGCTAACTTGGGCTACTTAATGAGACTCTGTATAAAAATAAAAAATAAAATGGCTAGGGATGTTACTCGGTGGTAGAGTTCCTTGAGTTCAATCCTTAATACAAAAAACAAAACAAAACATAAACAAATGTCTTTTTAAAAAAATAACTTCTGTCATCATTTTGTTTCATGTCATTTTATACTTGCTTTGTATAAACCAAATATTTATATTAAACCAAATATTTATATTATAAACCAAATATTTATATTATATCTTTGTATTTTTGTTGATTTTCTTTATTATTATTGTTATTTTTTATTATTTTGTGGTGCTGTGGGTCAAACTCATGCTAGGCAAATTATTCTACCACTGAATAATTGGAAAGTCTTTTTCATTTTGTCTGTTTGTCTGTCTCAGCTTTATTACTTTTGTAACACACCTATTTTGTTCTGTTCTTGGGGAATATGAATTGATGTTTAATATTTTCCACTGTATCATTTAATATATAAGTAATTTTAAAATATTTTAGGGTATGTGCATGGTGGCACATGCCCGTAATTCCAGCAGTTTGGGAGGCTGAGGCAGGAGGATTGCAAGTTCAAGGCCAGCCTCAGCAACAGTGAAGTGCTAAGAAGCAACTCTCAGTGAGACCCTGTGTCTAAATAAAACACAAAATAACAAAAATGGCTGGATATGTGGCTCAGTGGTTGAATGCCCCTGAGTTCAATCCCTGGTACCAACCCCCCACAAATATATATGTATTTAGGGTATGTGTCTTTATTATTCAGTGAATATCCTTATAGAGAAAGCAGAGTTATTATCTTAGTAGAGTTATAAAAATAGCATCACTGAGTCAATGACTATGATGTTTTAAAGGTTTTTTGCTCTTGTTGCTGAGTTTACCCACAGAAGGTGGCAATGGCTAAAGTCGTCCTTATCAATTTTGAAGATTGTTGAATTATTGACTAATATTTTATCATTCAAAAAATTTCATCATCAAAACTTACTTTGGGTTGAAGGAAAATTCAAAACTAAGATTATAAATTTTGATTGCAAACAGTAACTTCTTACTCCTCAGATACATTTAACAAACATATTCTCTTATATAACTAATCCTAGAAGAAAAGTGGCTACTATATATCCATAATCTTTCCACACAACTGAAAATGCAGTATTTGTCAATGAAGGCAGGTATGCATTTGTTCAACTGATACTTACTGAAAATTTAGTATTACACTAAACCTAACCACTGTGATTTTTTGAGCAATGGGAGTGGTGTTAGTAGAGATTAGGGACAGAAAAGCACAGAAATAGTTCCTTGTTACTTGTAATTTTCAATAAAATATGATAAGATACACATTTCAGTGATTTAGGCATAGGCAGGATGTATCAAGTGCTACAGAAGAAGTGAAAGAGCAGTTTCTGCTGATGACTCTTCCAGCTTGGGAAGCAAGGCCTCTTCACATGTGAGAGGCCAGGAGGGTTGTACTTTCCAGGATAGGTAGGACTGGTAGGTGAGCCAAATGGAGAGTCAACTGTGAGCAAAGGGCAGGGTGGGGAAGGCAGAAGGGTTATCAGAAAATTGGACAGATAGGGTAGAGAGAGCAAAGTACTGGGGACTATGTTCTCTGGTTTGGGTTGGCATACTTAGGAATTTGAATTTCATCATTAGAGAGAACTAACTATGAAAGATCAGATGATCTTTGCTGCTCTTAAAGAAATTAATCTAGTAATACGTGTTTTAGAAGAATGAATAGAACCCAGACCAAAGAAGGGCAGAATAATTGGTAAACTTTTCCTTCCCTGAAATCATTTGCTGAATATTTGCTATTTGCCAGGCACTAAGCCATGAAGTATAGAAGGTAAATAATGAAGAAGACATAATCCCTACCCTGGGGAGGTTGTAATGTAGTGAATGAAGTATTTGTGACAAATGAATATAGTGCACCATGACATTTTAAGGATAGATTTAGATTTAAGGAATGACTAGCAGCCATTTGGGTATTTAACTCCACAGTGGAGCTGCATTGTTTTATAACCAAATCTGGGAAGTGCCGTCCCATCTGCAGTGAGTTGCATGTTGGTTTCCAAACAGATATTCAAGTCCTAACTTGTGAATGTGAAATTATTTGGAAATGGAATATTTTCATGTATAATTAAGGATCTTTGCATGTGATCCTCTTGGATTAATCAAATGAACCCTGACTCCAATGACACAAGTCCTTAAAAGATAAAGAAGTGAGGAAGTATTGGTGAACAAAATCTACCATATTATGCTGTGTCCATGTACAAATATACTACAGTGAATCTTAATTTTTACTACAGTAAAAATTTACTTATTTTTTTTTACTACAGTGAATCTTAATCTTATTTAATTATTTCACTAATAAAAATAACAACAATAATAACAGAAAGGAGTTCAATAGAGTAAAACAAATAGATCGGGGAGGGAGGAGGGTAGAGAAAGGGATAGTACTGGGGAATGAGATTGACCAGTTATATTTAGTGAATATACAAATATGCCGTAATGAATCTTATTGTATAATTATAACGTACCAAAAAAAATAATAAAGATATAAAGAGAAGAAGACCAGTGAAGACATTCTGGGACTTCGAGTATTAGCTGTTGATGTAGCCACATGCTGTGGAGAAGCCACCAGAAGCTGGAAGACAAAGGGGACATAACCTCCCCTATAGTTTACTGAGGAAGTGTAGCTTTTCCAACACTTTGATTCAGACTTCAGGCTTTTAGATTGACGACAGGATGCATTTCTATTCTTTTAAGCCCGCCAGTGTATGTGTGCTAATTCATTTTGGCAGCCCCGGGAAACTAATATACCACTGTTTCTGTATTCTCCTGTTATTTAGAAGTAAGTTACTGAGTCTAGGTTACATTTCAAGAGTAGACAATCACAATGGGGCAAGAAAATCAGCAGGTGGAGATTGCTGGAAATCATCTTAGAATCTATCTCTTACATCTGATTTCACTTCTGGCTACCTCCATTTGTATGATGGTCTATACATGAACAAATGCAGTAGGTCAGAGGTTGGAATTATTATCTCATGTTCTCAAAACCGTGATCTTTCATTTTTATTTACTGCCTCTCTGATCAGAATTACTATTCGCTTAAATAATCAAACTGGAAAACAGAGTCAAGTGAAATTCCTTGTCTTTTAAAACCTATATTCTTACATTGACTAGCCATTCTTTTTCATTCTATTCTCTGCATTTTTATCATTGAACTCTTTATTTTTAATGTCTCTCCTACTGTTCTCAAGCTTTTATGATAGCTTTCCACAAGTAGTTTAAAAACCCTTAAATGTTCAGTCTTTCTAAGCTTTTCCTCTTCAAATCTTCCCTGCAAAGTAGATATAAAAACCCATATGGGATAAGGTCATTCCTTTTACTTAATATTTTTCTTTGGGTTTCCCTTCTTTATAGGCTGCATGACTGTTACTTACAGGAAATAGTCCCTGGTGATCTGACTTTTGACTTCCTGATTTCAACTTTATATTTAATTATTACTTAACATACATTTATAGAATTGTATAAAAATTTCAAAACATATTGTGTTCTCCAATTTTTACCTATATAATTTTTTTCCACCAAATAGGTGTTTTTTAAAATTCAAAATACCTAGTAGGATGTCTAATATTAATGGTCAGCACATAATGGGTTTTTATCTATTTAAAACTAATGGAAAAGATGAAAGAGTGGGAAACAGAAAACTCTAAAACTCAACAAAATTGCTAAACTTTTGCACTAGGCTAAACTGGAAATAAAGAAAAGAGAAAGGAATTTATGGACTGATTATGGAGGAGAATTGGGAAATTTAAGGATAGGGTTAAAGAAAATATAAGTTCAGTGTAAATGTGTAGGAGAAGTAGAAAGTAAAAAAAGTTTACAAAATGAGAAAATTTTGGTTTTAGATTATAAATAAAGTTTAACCAGATGAAGACACATCAAGAGAACAAAACTTTAGACCAATATCCATGACGAATGTAGATGCAACAATTCTTAATAAAATACTGGCTAATTGCATATGAAAACACATTAAAATGATAGTGCACCATTATTATGTGTGATTTATTCAGGGATGCAAGGCTGGTTCAACATGTGGAAATCAATAAATGTAATCTGTCACATCAATAGACTTAAAGACAGAAGTCACATGATTATTTCAATAGATATAGAAAAAGCATTTGACAAAATACAGCATTTATTCATGTTCAAAGTACAAGAAAACTAGGGATAGAAGGAACATACCTCAACATTGTAATATATGTTAAATCCAAGGCTAGCATCTATTATAAATGGAGGAAAATTAAAGCATTCTCTTGAAAAACTAGAATAAGACAGAGATGCTTTCACCACTTCTATTCAACATAGTCCTTGAAATTCGAACAGGAGCATTTAGGCAAAAGAAAGAAATTAAATGGATATGAATAGGAAAAGGAGAGCCCAAACTGTTCTTTTTTGCCAATAAGATGATTCTATATTTAGAAGACCCCAAAACTCTACCAGAAAACTTCTAGAACTCGTAAATAAATTCAGTGAAGTAGCACAATATAAAATTAACACCCCAAAATCAATTGCATTCCTATACAGCAATGATGAATCAGCTGAAAGAGAAATTAGGAAAATTATTCCATTCACAATAGCCTCAAAAAAAAAAAAAAGTAAAACAATTGGAATCAATCTAACAATAGAGGTGAAAGATCTCTACAGTGAAAACTACAGAACACCAAGGAAAGAAATTGAAGATGACCTTACAAGATGGAAAGATCTCCAATGTTCTTGGATAGGCAGAATTAAAATAGTCAAAATGGCCATACTACCAAAAGTTCTATACAGATTTAATGCAATTCCTATTAAAATTCCAATGATGTTGTTCATAGAAAGAGAAAAAGTAGTCATGAAATTCATTTGGAAAAATAAGAGACCCAGAAGAGCCAAAGCAATCCTTAGTGAGAAAAGTGATGCAGTAGGCATTACAATACCAGACCTTAAATTGTAATATGGAGCTTAAATTGTAGTACCAGAAACAGCATGGTACTGGCATAAAAATGGACATGAAGACTAATGGAACAGAATAGAAGATACAAAGACACACCCACATAAATACAGTTATCTCATACTAAACAAAGGTGCCATAAACATACGTTGGAGAAAAGAGAGTCTCCTCAACAAATGGTGCTAGAAAAACTGGAAATTCATTTGTAGTGGAATGAAATTTAACCCCTGTCTCTCACCTTGCACAAAACTCAACTCAAAGTGGATCAAAAACCTAGGCATTAGACCAGAAACCCTGCACCTGCTAGAAGGAAATGTCCCAACACTCCATCATGTTGGCTTAGGAGCCAACTTCCTCAATAAGACTCCAAAAGCTCAAAGAGTACAATCAAGAATCAATAAATGAGATTGTATCAAACTAAAAAGCTTCTTTACAGCAAAGAAAAGAATCAAGAACACGAATAAAGAGCTCACAGAATGGGAGAAAATCTTTGCCACCTGTTATTCAGAGCATTAATCTCCAGGATATTTAAAGAACTGAAAAAACTTGATACCAATAAAACAAACCCAGTTAATAATTGGCAAAGGAACTGCATAGGCACTTCACAGAAGAAATATGAATGATCAACAAATATATGAAAAAAATATTCTCTAGCAATTAAAGTAATGCAAATTAAAACTTCACTGAGATTTCATCTCACTTCCGTCAGAATGGCAACAATCAAGAATACAGGTAACAATCTGGAAAGCAGTATGGAGATTTCTTAGAAAACTTGAATGGAACCATCATTTGACCCAGCTATCCCAATCCTTGGTCTGTACTCAAAGGACTTAAAAACAGCATACTGCAGTGATTCAGCTGCATCAATGTTTATAACAGCACAATCCACAAGAGCCAAACTGTGAAACCAACCTAGATGACCTTCAATAGATAAGTGGATAAAGAAACTGTGGTATATGTACACAATGGACTATTACTCAGCAATAAAAGAAAATAAAATTATGGCATTTTCAGGTAAATGGATGGAGTTAGAGAATATCATGCTAATTAAGCAAAGTAAGTCAATCCCAAAAAAACAAAAACGGAATGTTTTCTCTGATGAGTGGATGCTAATCCGTAAGGGGAGCGCATTGGACAAGTAGAGAAACTTTGGATTGGCCAAAGGGGAGGGAGGAAAAGGAAGAAGATAGTCTTTCAAAATAGTGAGAAGTAAAATAAATTGAAGACAAAAATGTGGTGGAATGTAAGGAAAGTGGCAAAAGGGCCTACACATATGAATCTCTGTTTATTCTGCTGCAATAGGTAAGGCTGACAGTATGTTACCTGAAGAGACTCCCTAGGCAAATCCCTGAGTGGAGGACAAATGCAAGCATACTTAGATGATGTTTTATATGTTTAAATACAAAAGCAAACAACTGTTAAGCCACTGAAGAAATTAAGGAACATCATTTTGTTGTTATTGACCCTTTAAAGTTAACATTTAGTATTTCTGTATGTGTAAAGCATATTTCTGTTTTCATCTTGATGTTCAAATTAGTCTTCACCTATGCAATGTTAACATTGGTTTTCCTTTAGTAAAGAGTTTCTAAGAAAAAATGTTCTTGATACTTAAATGATATGTATTGCAAGAATAGTTTCTTCATATGTTAATTATCATTTTAATGAAATAAGGAAGTCTATCAAGTGGTAGCTCATCACATATGTTGGTCTTTATATTGTAAAGTGTTAATTTACTGTAAATGATTTATTTGTGCAAAGATAGTACCATTCATTATAACAGAACCTTGACTTATTAGAGGTAACTTTCTTCATGAAATAGTTTATTTTTAGATGATTTTCATTGAGGATATTTAGTTCAGTAAATTTTTTAAAAATTAACAAACAAATTTTATATTTGCATTTACATTTATAAAGAGTTAAATAAATGAAGGAGAAGAGTAGAGTTTGCTTTAATACATGCAATACATGAAGAAATGGAAGTGGCTTCTCAGAAAATAATGGCAAGTCATGAATTTCCAGTGGCATCATTCATCATTTACATGGCCTGACAATCTAAACTAGAAGCTTTTTGATCAGGTGACCATCTGTAAAACAACACCTACTTAAGTAAGCAGTTCATGTTATATATTGATCACATCTACATTTGAACAGTATAATTACTATTCTTGGATTGCAGTAGGAGACATTAGTTCTGGGTATTTAAACAAAAAGAGCAATTTGCAGAAAGAATATTATTTTGCTCAAAGACTCAGAAGGTAATCAGATAAAAGAATTTTCAGAAAAGCTAGGAGCCAGACTGTTCCAGAGATCTACAAAAGAGGAAGTAGAAAGAGACCCCTGTGGGGTCTTCTGGAACTAAATCTGGGCCAGTAATGTGTTTAATGTTGCCCCCTTCCTCCACACCACATTCACAAAATGAGTGTTCATGCCTGAGTCTGTCATTTGCCCTCTGCCCGGAACCCAGGTACTTGATGCACAGTTCTGTCAGACTGCCTGCACTCAGAAAAAACCACAAATTGGGGGAGGTGGGATTAAAACAATAAACAATCATTCTCTAACAGTTATGGAAGCAATCAAGATGCCAGCAGGGGCACTATCCCTCCAGAGACTGTCAGGGAGCATCCTTCTGTGTTGCCTTCCTTCTGTTTCTGGTGACTTCTTGTGTGCCTCAGCTCTAGTCAACAGAGCGAGTCTCTGGATGGCCTCCTTTCCTGTGTGTCTCTGTGTCTTCTGTTCCTGTTATAAATATACCAGTTATTGGATTGGAGCCCATAGGAAATTCAGAATGATTTTTATCAGAATTCTCTTAGCTAATTATATCTGCAAGGAACCTATTTTCTATATTGAGATCACCTGAGATTCTGAATAGGTCTCGATCTTGTAGGGAACACTATTTAACCAACTAGAGGAGGATACAAAATAATGTTGATGTTCCTAGCAGAGTCTGGAAGAAAGAGAGAGAGAAAGGATAATGGCAAAGAAGGTAATGGAACAGATGACAAGAAAACATTTTATGGAATTTGACATTATCCTAACTCTGATAGTGCGTGCATGTGTGTGTGGTGGGGAGGGAGCAGTGGTGACATAGGAGGGAATTAAGCAGGCAAATGACTTAAGAAGATTGTGTTTATAAAAATCACATTGGGTGCAACATGGAGACAAGGAATAATCTGAGCAACATTGGTGAAAAAAGATAGCTAGGATACGGCAGTAATGTGGGTTTTAATTGTCTTTTCTAAGTTTTGCTTTAAAGCACAGTGTGTTCAATGAACATATACTACATTTATAAACAGAAAAATACATTTTGGGAGTAAATTTTAGCATATAAAATGTACCTGAAATAAGATATTTACAAAAATATTTTACAAAATAAGCAATTGATTTCAAAAGAATGGGTATCTTTTGACTTAGGAGAAAAAAATTGCAAGAGGATAGAGGACCATAAAATCTGGTCCAAGTATTTATAAAATATCTTGAAATATGTAAGGAAATATAGATTGCATATCCTAAGGGTCAAGTAGCTATTTGATAAATCAGGGAAACACTAATTTTGGACGTAATGTAGAAAATAAATTTAAATTGAAGTTTTTCTCATTGGATTTTGCAAACCATTATTAGTGAGTGGTAGTAATATAATACAGAGAAATAGATCATTTTATGTAAGTTGTCACAGATTCCAGGTCGCCTTATGTAAGGTGATTAGACATTACTGTTCAGACTTTACTAATTTCTGTAAGACTTAAGTAGTATTTAGATTTTTGGAAAGCAAAATTAGAACTTTAATATTAAATGTACTTTACAAATCCATGGGTGTGCTGTGAGAACATATTTGCATGTTCTTCTGTTTTCAGAATATTAAACAACTATCCCATTAACACATCCTGGATGATATGATTCAATTAAAACTTTCAAACATCTTTAGGCTATTCTGTTATTTTGGAGTTACCAAGAGATATCGCAGGATAATTATGTTCATTATAACTTTAATTCATGGACAAATGCTGGCAATTACCTGTAATAAGAAAATTTATTTGATCCTTATGTGGGAATTTTTAAGAAATGTTTTTTGATAATTGCTTAAACAACATTATTTGCTTAGACTCATCAGTAAAAACTATGTGTAAATCTTGATCTGGAATGTAGTAGAAATTTTTTTCTTTTTAATTACAAAACTCAAGCATACTTTTACACTCTTAATAACTATAAAATAAACACGCTTTCTTTAAAGTAGTTTTGAATAGATTCTAATAATAGGCATACTAGAAATAAATTTCTCTGTTAGTTATCATAAGAAAATATAGATACAAATATATACCAGAGGAAATAAGCCCAAGCTTATATTTCAGTGAGGATATTGAGTTTTCCAAAGACAGCTTATATCACATATATCACTTTATTTATGCAAAAAATAAATAACTTTATGTATCCAACATTTTGGCTTAATTAGGACAACAAACATGGACTTCTCTGGAAAACCTATCTGCTAGAAGTTTATGGGCTGATTATACCCAGTCCTTGAGTGGAATTTTCTTAACTCCTGAATGAGTTTCAAAAATCTGTCATGGAATTCTTAGCATAATAATAATCACAATGATAATAATGACAATGATAACCAACAGTTTCATATTATATAGTATAGATTAGTCAATGTTCTACATATACAAACTGATCCATTTATTTAATCATCACAGTGGAATTTTGAGGTAGGTAACTCAGTGTACAGGAGAGAAAGCTTAGTCATAAAGAGGGAAAGTAAATTTTTCTGTGATCAAATGACAGAGATGAGAGTAGAATGCAGCTGTTGTCCTTATTCTGTCTACTACCCTACTTGTGAGGAACACATGTTAACACTGAAGAAAGGTTTTCAATTAAAAAAAATGAACACCTCATCATTGTTCCCTTGTTGTCTTCTTACAGATGATCTGACATTCAGCTCAGTTCTAGGCATGTTACGTATTTCATCTTCTCCCACACTTTAGTACCTCCTACCTCCTTATATTTTATTCATTTCAGATTCCTGAACCTATCTTCTCTCATACCTAATATGCAGCTTTATGGTTTTATATATAGGTATTTTAGTATATACCATCGTAAAGAATGTTCAAAGTGAATCTCTTAAATTGTTTAATTAGAAAGGATAAAAACAAGTTATTGAAATAGTAAAACAAATATATTAGCTCTTTGCCCTAAGTGAACACAATATTATTTTCAGAAAGATGAAACTATTAGAACTTCTGATATTCCCTTATATAAATTAAACACATACTTGATGTTAAATTCCTTTTTGAGAAGAAAATTAATAGACTTTTTTTGTTTCTTATTATAAACCAAGCACATGCAGCAATCTTCTACTCACAACTCAAATCCCTAGATGAAACAGAAAGTAAATACATCATATATAATTCAATTCACGACTATGCTGGGAAATCAGCAGAAAATACACAGTAGACCAAAAATATATTGTATTTGGGAAGGAAACCGCATCTCAATCCTGCACAGGAAGGCTCTTAATCGAAGGTGGGCACGACCCCAAGATGGCACCATACTCAAAAGGAAGGTTCCAGATTGCTGGAAAAGCAATATGTCCAAGGATAAGAAATTGGTCGTTTAGTTAGAATACAGTAGAGGAGCAATCATATTTTTAAACCAGCAGAACCATCATTTATATTTTGTGGTGCAGTGAGTGAGTATATGAGGTTGGATTGGAGGAAATCTGTAAGTGTTCAGATGATTAGCAATGATGAGGAGAATTAGAGAACTTATTACCAGGAGACCAAATACCAAAACTGTCCTTCCTTCAGGATGGTCTGTTTTCCCACTCTCACTGATGATAGACCACAGCACTGAGATAGCAAAAGTTAAATGAAACAGAGTGCAATTAATCTGTAATAGCAGATGGATGTGAGAGATATTGCTTGAATAGAAAAGAGTAAATCAGAAATCAAGTGGATTAAAAATTTGATCATTATTTCTTTTTAAAGTAGCCTTCAGTAAATTAATAATCTCAAAGGTGGACTGGATATCTGAAAGATGGTAGAACAGGACTTTCTAGCACTTATCCCCTTGCAGAAATCCCAACTTGAAAAACTATTAACATGCAAAACTACTTTCTCTAGAGCAAAGGAGAACAGGTGAGAGATAAAAAGATCTAGATGTAGCATAGAATAAGAAAAGACAAATGGACTAAGGTAGAAAGAAAGGTTTACATTACATTACATTACATTCCCCATCTCCCAAGCCCAAAAGGCCAGCTTAATGAGAGAGTTCATTGACTAGCAGAAGGAAGAGCGGATACTTATTTTTGCTTTGTACCTTAACACTGGGCCTCCCCTACTAAAAATGAGCACTGGGCAGGCCCTGGTGACCCCAGACTCAAGGCCAGTTCCTGAGCTCAAGAGTTTCCAGACGTGCCCCAGTGCCACATCAGATTCCACAATTTCAAGATGCAGGCCTGTTCCACTGACTCAGTATCAAGGCTCATCTGACTGCATGGCTGAGCCTAGTAGCCCTAGACTTCAGACCTGTCCCTAATCCTCCCTGTTCCAGGCCTGCTTCATGTTCGAGATCATCCCAGAGCAAGAATCAGTCCACATAGCCCTAAGTTTCAGGTCAGCGCCTGTGCTAAGTCAACACCACCAGCCTCAGGCACCAGGCTGGCACTTGTGAACACAGACTTTAGGACTGCTCAGTGTTGGGCTGGTCCCTAGAACTTAAGCCTCGGTGCCATCTTCTGTGGCACAATCCAATGTTGTGAGTGGCTGGATGAATCATAAAAAAAATGCAACTGCATGCTGCCTATGAGAGATTTACTTCACCTTTAAAGACAAAAGTAGATTAAAATTAGAATGATGGAAAAAGATACCCTATGCCCATGGAAAAACCAAAGGAAAACAGGCTTACCTACACTTACATAAGATACAATAGACTTCGAGTCTAAAATTATAAAAGGAGACAAACAGGGATCATACATTAATGATAAGAGGATTGATTCACCACAAGGTATAACAATTTTAAATACATATGCAGCCACAATTGGAGCACATAAATATAGAAAGCAAATATTAACAGATCTGAAGAATTACACATCAATAAAATAGTATTAGATTTCTTCAGTATATCATGTGAAACAGTGGAAATTTCATCCAGATAGAAAATCAAATAGGAAACTTTGGATTTGAACTACATTTAGATCAAATGGACCTAACACATATGCACATATCACCCAATAATAGCAGAATACACACTGCTTCAAGTGTACATGGAACAGTCTTAAGGAGGGATCATATGTTAGGCCATAAAACTAGTAATACTATAACAAATTTTAAAAGATTGAAATTATGTCAAGTATCTTTTATGATCACAATAGTATGAAATTGGTAATCAATAGGAGGAATTTTAGAAATTCACACATATGTGAAAATTAAACATGCTTCTAAAAAGCCAGTGAGTCAAAGAAGAAATTAAAATAGAATTTGAAAAATATATTTGTGGACAAATGAAAATGGAAAGATGACATATAAAACATGCAATAAAGCAGTAACAATAGTAGTTCTATCAGGGTAGTTTATAAACACACATATCAAAACCTAAAAAGAAAGATTAAAAAGAACACTTAAAATTGTACCTTGAGGGAATAGGGTAAGAATAGTGAAGCCCAAAATTAGCAGAAGAATGGAAATTTATAATCAAAATCAGAGTAGAAATAAATGAAATAGAGTAGAAAACCAATACAAAAAATCAATATAAGAGTTGGGGTTTTGAAAAGTTTATTATGTAGCTAGACTACATAAGGTAAAAATAGAAAAGACTAAAATTCAGAAATGAAAGAGGATACAGTTGAAGCCACAGATATGTGAAGGATCCAAACAGACTCCTGTGAACAAATATGCATAAATACATTGGATAACCTAGAAGAAATGGTTAAATTCTTGGATACATACTGCTCTCACACTAAATGAAGAAAAAGAAAATCTGAATAGACCAATAATGATTCAGGAGATTGAATCCGTAAATAAACTCCTATCAAAGAAAAGCACAGGATCTGATGGTTTCATTGCCAGATTTTACCAAGTAAAAATTTAATTCTATACTCTCTACCAAAGGGACAACTTCCAAACTTATTTTACAAAGTCACTGTTCCCCTGATACTGAAACCAGATAAGGTTTTTGTTTTGTTTTGTTTTGTTTTGAGTTTTTTGAGACAGGGTGTCACCAAGTTGCTTAAGGACCTTGCAAATTGCTGAAGCCGGCTTTGAATTTGGAATCCTCCTGCCTCAGCCTCCCGAGTTGCTGGAATTATAAGTGGACACCACCACACTGGGCAGGAGAAGGATATTATAAGAAAAAAAAAAAAAGACAACAGTCCAATATCCCTAATGAAGGTATATACAAAACCCTCAATGCATTTTTGTTTGTTTGTTTGTTTTGTTTTTGGTAGTGGGATTGAACTCAGGGGTACTGGACCACTGAGCCACATCCCCAGCCCTGTTTTTGTTTTATTTAGAGACAGAGTCTCACTGAGCTGCTTAGTGCCTCATCGTTGCTGAGGCTGGCTTTGAATTCATGATTCTCCTGTCTCAGCCTCTCAAAGTATTGAGTTTACAGGTGTGTACCACTGCGCCCGGCTCCCTCAACACATTTACATGCAGATTGATATTTCCCAGATAACTTCAGTTGCTTCCCATTGCAATCCTTAGGATACCAAACTGTTTCTTCGATGTCTCATTTCTTCTTCAACCACATCTATTGTCTCTCCTTTCCTTTTTCTCCACTTTCATCCTTATTGTTCTGTTTTCTTAAAATGCCATGTTTCCTCACCATCAAATCTTTGCCTGCTATGTTTCCTTCTACATGATAAATTTTTTACTTCAATATTTCAAGTTGTAGTACCGTGACCCATGCAGCATCAAACAGTTCTCCCAATGCAGGTGGTGGGTCAGATTAAGAAAATAAGAAATTATAGGAAATAAGGAAAAAACTCATTTATAAGGGGAAGTAGGACTTGGTGGGCAATCCAGCTTTTGTAGAGTCTAACCAAGAATGGGAGCCCATGTGTTCATTATATAGGTATGAGCATCAAAGGATTTCAGTGTGAAAAATATTTCTGAGGGAAATAGGATGAAGTTGAACAAAGCAGCTTGGTGGGCCTTAGTATTTTATGCCCATCTCTTCTACCTGGGACAGCTGGGATTTGAATTCAGTCCTTTTGAACTAGAGAATTCCATAGCAAGCACAGAATTCTCCCTGTCCACAGGAGTCATCTTTAAATGGGCTTTCTTCTAGCACTCTTGCACCACAGGGTTCCCAGGAGCAGTGTCTCCCTGTCCTGGGTTTACGTAGTTCAAAGCAATGATTTTATTTACTGCTCATGACATTGTAGCTTAAATATTGATTTCCCAGGAACATTCTTCTGATTTTTTTACAATGGTTAAGATGCTATTATAATATATTCCCGTGGTACCTCGTTTATCTTTTTAAAAATTATTATGTACAATTATCCCTCCACCACACCTCTCAAGATAGATATGTGTAAGCAAACATGAGAGCGTGTAAGCAAACACTGAGGCATAGGTTATTTCTGTCTTGGTCACTCATATAATGTCAGCCACAATATAGCTTCCCAGTTAATATTGTTTTAAATAAGAGATTGATGGATATATTTATTATTAATTGTAATACTGGGTTATTTTTTGAGAAAGTAAAGTTTATGTTGCTATCAGATTTTTAATTCTCTGATACTGTCTCTAAACAAGAGAAATATATAATTTTAAGAATCTGTGTTATCATCTTATACACTAATTAAAATTAAATGCTAAAATAATTATTTTGGAGACAAGTGATATTATGTAAGTGGGTTCTTGTATTTTTTAAAGAAGTGTCCTTATTTCAGTTTGTTTTTTAATAATGAAATTTAATGTATTAAATTAAATTGGTGTTGCTTTATACATAAAATATGTTTAGTTAGAATTGGTTGGCTTTTACATACCTACTTGATGAGTAAGTTATGTTTTATTTGGTTTCAGTCTACTTCACTGAAATTGTTGCCATATCCTTTATAGAAAAACAAATTACATGAATGCATTTTTTAATCACAGTATTGACTACAGCTATGTAACCATTTGAAAAACCATTCTTATGACTTCTACTTGCATGTTTTTATAGTGTAATTTAGGAAGAACTAAGTGAAGGATTTGAAAGCCCTCCTAGAGCACTCAAAAGAACACTAAAGCTGGACAACCTGGTAGTCAGTGGTGTGGCAGTTCCCCAGGGAATGTAATACTATGAATCATGAAAAGGAATTTTTTTAATCATAAAATAATAGATATTCTTCTGGTTTCTTCCAAACACAAACTCAAAATAATTAGAATAATTTATAATTTTATTGGAATTAATCTGAGTGGCTCTTTTATAATTTTGAAATGGGACTCTAACAGAGTGAATAGTTGGTATCTGGAGACTCCTTTCAGCCACTAGTATCACATTTGAATTATGTTTTTATAGAATAATGATATATCCAGAATAAATGTGTCACCATGGGATAAGTCTTCAGCTGTTAGAATGTAGTGTTAAGATGATTTAAAATACTGTTTATGAACTTACACAGAGTTTTTGGTTTTGATTCATAGTCCCAGAATTAGTTTACAAATAACTAGAATTTCTAACTATAGATTAATATGACCCTGATAATTTTCTCTGGAGTTCTTTGTAGCCTCTGATTAAAGTAAGGAATAAATATAAGGAAATTGTGTATTTCACAGATAAGAGTAATGAGCACACTTTGCAACTTAAAAAAGAAGACTATAGAATGAAGGTTACTAAGGTTTCTGTTTCTCAGGGCTAGGAAGAATGATCTCTAATGAAATCTATTTTATCTAAGCAATAAAGCAACTTTATCTCTGAAGACTGCAGGGCTTATATATCTGTGAAATGTAGCTCAAGATACTGAAAAGTTTAATGGTAATTCCTGGCGGGTGGTTTTTTGAAGAGTTGCATGGTAATTTGGAGAATGTGACACTGATTCTGCTGCCCTAGCAAATTTCAAAGAAAAGTAAGTTTGGGGAAAATGTTAGTGTGTCTGCCTGTATCTTAGGTCAGTGCAGAGCAAATCAGTAAAAATGGTGTTTGAAATTGGTCAAGAAACGAATAGAAAACCTAGAGCATGCCCTTAGGAAAGGAGGAGTAGGTGAAAATAGATGAATTAAAATTGCAATTGATGCCAGTTTTCTGATGGTCAAGTCCATCTTTTTCTATCATAGGGGTAAAAAGCAAAAGATTACATCATGCTAAGTTAAATAAATCAATCCCAAAAAAAACAAAAGCCAAATGATTTCTCTGATATACGGATGCTAATTCACAATAAGGGTGGGGTGGGGGCGGAGACTAGGGAAGAATAGAGGAACTTTGGCTTAGGCAGAGGGGAGTGAAGGGAGGGTAGGGGTATGGGGGTAGGAAGAATAGTAGAATGAATCGGACATTATTACCCTTTGTACATATATGATTACATGACAACTGATTCTATATTATATACAACCAGAAGAATGAGAAGTTATACTCCATATGTGTATGATGTGTCAAAATGGATTCTACTGTCATGCATAACTAATTAAAACAAAGAAAAAAGCAAAAGATTGTTAAGAACTGAAAGAAAATATGAATTGAGTCTTGAAACTGAGTGTTAGATGAAAGAATGAAAGGAAAATACTTGCATTATTTTAAAATATCTCAAGATAACATGGACTAAGTCCAATAATTGTCAGTTAAAATTGAACTCCATCATTAGCAGAGTGATAAAACCAATCAAGATGCCCCAGTGCTCTGGCAGAGGAGACCGTGACTTACAAAGCCCTTTGCTGCAGATCTTTTGCCCGTTTTGTGATTAATTAATAAAGGAATGGTTTTGACCAATGAATAAGGAAGGAAAAAAATTATCTAGAAAAAAGTGATAAATATACTTTAAAATTTTTGAGTTTATATTTCCAGAATTTAAAAAAAGTTAAGCATCATTTTCACTCTTTAGGATTAAGGTCCTCTTTGTCTCTCCTGCTCTCCACTCCCTTTTTCTCCTTCCCCCTTACTTCATCATCCCCTTACTTCATCTGGGAGGGAGTAACATGGTCCTTTGGGATGATTGAAGTGTTCCACATTTTGATTATGTTGATGATTATGCAATACTGTAAATATTTTAAAAGCAATTGAATTTGCATTTTAAGATAGTGAAATCTACGTTACACTAATTATTTATCAAGTAAGCCAATTTTTTAAAAAGTGAGGTTTCAACCAAATAAGTGAAGTACAGGATAGCAGTCTATCTCATTCAGAATGATTACAAGAAATCACAAGGCTAGACATTCTGTGTTAGGATTCAATTGATATGTTCTTTCAGTTCTTACCAATTTTGTGTTTTTTTTTTTTTTTTTTAATTCTGTGCTGGAAGAGATGAACTGACAATCAGAAACTTGGTATCAGATGCAGCTTTAATTCACCTACGTCAGTTTATGGGCTTTGTGTCCTACATCCTAGAAAAGAAGCCTGTGATTATTCTGAGACAGGATTTGCCCTTTATGAGAACAAGTCACAGGTAGTGAGCACTTAAATATATGTATAGTATTCAATGAAAGGTGAGTTTAAAGCACACAAAGCCAGCCTGGTACAGTGGCACATGCCTGTACTCTCACCTACTGAAGAGGTTGAGGCTGGGGAATTGCCAGTCAGAGGCCAGCCTGAGCAACATAGTAAGACCCTGTCAACCATAACAAAAAAAAATTTACTGTGTTTAATCAGATGTTGGCTTTCTTCATGCTTAAGTAAACGCCATATCTCTATGGTGAAGACTGTGTTTAAACAATTATTTACATGTTCTGTTTTTAAGAAGTTTTGGATACATGAAAAATATTTTGTTTATATTAGGACATTTTTCAAATACTTAAATTCCACTTGTAAAACTAGAACAGTGGGAGTTCATACAATCAAAATATATATTACCATATAGAAATGCAAGCTTCTTTCATTGTGCATCAAAGTGTTGTCAATTTGGTCGCTTTTGTTTCCGTCACTCATCAGACAGGAAATTCCTTTTTCTGTTATCTCATAGGTCATGATATTGCTGCTTTTTAGTTGACAGTGAATGTTTCTGGGAGAATGTTAGGAGCTTTTAATGCATAGCTCCCTGGGTTATAAAGAATGATTGTTTGGTTTCATGCTTGCTCAAGCTAGTGCTATTTGCATTACCCAACATTCTGCCACTTATTTCCTGTCAGAAATTGTGTACAATCTGGACTTTAGAAATAGCTGAGGTGAGGTAGGTAAGTAAAAAGAGAGATGCATTGAACAATTTTTTATTTTTGTAGTTTATTCAACTAATTAGTTAAAAGAAAAAATAATCACTGAACACTGTCTAGAGAATTGCTTCCTACTTACTCAACTACCCTAAATATAAACGTTGCTAATCTTAATGAAAATTTGGTTTAATGAAAGATTGAATTCATGGAAACAATTGTTTAAAATGAGAATCCAAAAGATTCTTGTTGATAATTTAGTCCCACTTCCTCATTGATGGAGAGCAGATTTATGTTTTAAAGGAAGAGCTTGTTCCCCCACTTTTATTTGTATTTCCAAATATATTTTAAATTGAATGAAATGTTTTATTTAGGAAAATAAGATAGTTTTTCAGATTTATTAAAGAAATACATTTTTTCACTAGAAGGCAGTTTCTGAAAATGTTTATAGTGCTTATCTCTAGTTTGTTAGATTATGGTTTGATTTTATTATTCTTTATATTTTCTTCTGTACCCTAGATGGTCCACATCGTACATATTACTTTTACAATGATGAAATGTCATTTTTAAGTCATATTCCTTAAAGGGTACCTATGTTAATCATTTTGGTTTTATAAACTAGTTAATGTATAACTGTTTTAGATGGTGTTATTTTACTGTGGTAAGAATACATAACATGAGGTCTACATTCAACAAACTTTTTTTGTGTTTACAATACATTATTTTTGACTATGGGGAATATTATATACAGCACAAATCTAGAACTTGTTTATCTTGCTTTACTAAAATTTTATGCCTCTTTTATTATTAACCCCCAGCCCTGCCCCATGCCCCTGGTAACCACCATTCTAGCCTTTAATTTTGTGGATTTGACTATTTTGTGGAATATATCTTATTTAAGTGGAATTGTAGTATTTTTCTGTGACTGCCTTATTTCATTTAGCAAAACATCTTCAAGCTTTCTGTGTACTATCACATATTTTAGAATTTCCTTCTTTTTTTTTTTTAAGGCTAAAAAGTATAGACCACATTTTCTTTATCCATTCATCTGGTGCTCTGCCTTTGGATGGTTTTTATGTGTTGGCTATTGTAAAAAGTGCTCCAGTGTACTTGGGAGTGTTGGTATATCTTCACAGACCCGATTCAAATTATTTTGGATAAAAAAAACAGAAGTAGAATAGCTGGATCATGTAGTACTTTTGTTTTTAATTTTTGAGAAACTTCCATACAGTTTTCCATTAACTGTATATAGCAATTGATATTCCTGTCAGCATTGTACAAGGATTACAGTTTCTCCCCATCCAGACCAACACTTGTCTTCTGATTTTTTGTTAATAAGCATTCTAACACATTGGAGGTGATATCTCATTATACTTTTGATTTTCATTTTCCTGATGATTAGTGAAGAAGCCCTTTGCCCTATTTTTGATTGGGCTATTCATTTATTGCTTTTAGGTTTGTTTGTTTTTTTTTCTGTGTGTACATGTATTTGTTTTGCTACTTGGTTATAGGAATTCTTTTATATATTTTGAAGATTATCCCATGTATGATACATGATTTTATGAATATTTTCTCTCATCTCATAGGATTTTTTTCACTCTGTTGAAGAATTCCTTTTTATGTGAAGAAGCTTTGTACTCTGATGAATAGCATTTGTTTTCATTACCTATGCTTTTCATGTTATATCTGTGAAATCATTGTCAAAACCAATACCATGAAGCTTTTCCCTTAGATTTTCTTTGAGTCCTGTTTACGTCTTAATTCATTTTGTGTCATTTTTGTGTACAGTGTTCAATCATGGTTCAGTTTCCTTGAAGCCATTAGTTTTCTCAACACTTTTTAGAGAAACTTTCCTTTTCCCTTGTGTATTCTTGCCACTTGTCAAAGATCAGTGACAATATATGTGTAGATTTATCTCTGGGTTCACTCTTTCTTCTGTTTCATGAGTTCTTATGTCTGTTTTTATTCTAGTACCGTAACATTTTGATCAATGTATTTTTGTAATACATTTTGAAATCAGGAAAGATAACTAATTCCGTTTTATACTTCTTTCTCAAAATTGTTTGCGGTAGTTGGGTTTTTTGTGGTTTCATATTAATTTTAGAATTTTCTTCTGATTCTGTAAAAATGACTGTTGAGCTTAATGGGAATTTTATTGAATTTGTGTATTTCTTTGTGTTACCTGAATATTTATGAATATACTAATAAGTCTTTCAATGAACATGGATATCTTTCCATTTATTTATCTTATTAAATTTATTTTAAAATTTTATTGTTGCATTATAAGTATGCATAAGAGTGGGATCCATTATACCCTATTCATATATGCACATTACATAATTTGATCAATTTCATTCCCCAGTACTATTTCCCTCTCTTCCTCCCATCTCCCTAATCCAACCTGCTCTATTCTATTTCTCTCTTCTATTATTGTCATTATATTATTATTATTTTAATTAGTGCACTACAATTATATATGAAAGTAGGATCCATTGTGGCACATTCATAGATAAACTGCATAATTATGGAGCATTTCATTCTCCAGTACTTCCTCATGTTCTCCCCTTCTCTCTCCTTCTTGATCCCCTTCTATATTCTATTGATCTCCCTTTTATTTTCATGTGATTCCCTTTTGTTCTTTCTTGTTTCTCTCCATCTTCCACATATAAGAGAAAATATTCAACCTTTAACTTTTTGAGTCTGGCTTATTTCACTTAGCATGATATTCTCCAGTTCCATTCATTTAGCAGAAAATGACAATTTCATTTTTCTGTATTGCTGAAGAAAACTCCATTGTAGCAGGTATACATGTTTTCTTTATCCATTAGTCTGTTGACAGACACCTAGGCTGTTTCCATGACTTGCATATTGGGAATTGTGTGACTATAAACTTTGGTTTGCATGTATCACTGTAGTATGCTGATTTTAGTTCCTTTGGATAATAACAAAGGAGTGGGAGGGTTGGGTCATATGGTGATTTCATTTTTAGTTTTTTGAGGAATCTCTGTACTGCTTTCCAAGGTAATTGTACTAATTTGCATTCCCACCAACAATGTATGTGTACCTTTCCCTTAGTATTATGATTGGCAATTACTTTTTTCTGTATTCTTGATGATTTCTGTTGTATCTGGAATGATATGAAATCTCCATGTAGTTTTTTTTTTATTTACATCTTCCTGATTGCTAAGGATGATGAACATTTTTTCAGATGTTTGTTGGCCATTTTTATTTCTTATTTTGAGAAATGCCTATTTAGATAATTACCCATTTATTGACTGGTTTATTTGTTTTACTGGTGTTTTTTGAGTTCTTTAAATATCCTGAATATTAATCTCATTTTGTAAGCTCTTTCTTCATACTCTTGTTTACTTTGCTGTGAATAAGTTTTTTTAATTTGATGCCATCCCACTTATTGATTCTTGGTTTTATTTCTTGAGCTTTATGAATCTTAAGAAGGTTATTGTGTGAACCTGTATATTGGAGTGTGCTTTTAGCAGTTGCAGTGTTTCTTGTCTAATTCTTAGGTCTTTGATCCACTTTGAGTTGATTTTAATCTAGCAAAAGAGATAGGGATCTAGTTTTATTCATCCACATTTGGATATCTGGTTTTCCCAACACTGTTTATTAAAAAGGCTATCTTTTCTCTAATGTATGTTTTTGGCACCTTTCTCAAGTATCATATGACTGTATCTATGTGGATTTGTATTTCTGTCTTCTATTCTGATGGCCTTCATGTCTGTTTTTATGCCAATACCATGCTGGTTTTGTCACTATAGTTCTGTAGTATAGTTTGAGATTGGGTATCATGATGCTTTCAGCATTGCTCTTAGTGCCCAGAATTGGTTTGACTATTCTGGGTCTTCTGTTCTTCCATATGAATTTTAAGACTGTCTTTTTCGGGACTGGGGTTGTGGCTCAGTGGTAAAGCACTTGCCTCCCATGTGTGAGGCACTGGGTTCAATCCTCAGCACCACATACAAAATACATAAATAAATAAAGGTTTAAAAAATGTTATAAAGAAAAGGCTATCTTTTTCCTAGTTCTATGTAGAATATCATTGTTATTTTGATGGGATGGCATTGAATCTGTAGATTGCTTTTAGCAGTATGGCTATTTTGACAATATAATTTTGTCGATCTAGTAAGACTTTCTATCTACTTGTGTTTTCTTCAACTTCTTTAATGTTCTGTAATTTTCATTGTAGAGATCTTTTGCCACCCTGGTTAAATTTATACCTGTTTTTTTTTTGTTTTTTTTTAATGGCTACTATTGTAAATAGATATTTTTTCTGATATCTTTCTCAGTAGTTTCATTATTGGTATATAGGAAAGCTATTGACTTTTGTATATTAATCTCTGTCCTGCTACTTGGCTGAATTTATTTGTCATCTCTAGAAGTTTCCCGGTTTTTTGAGGTCTTTTTAAAATTTTTTTCCATTTGTTCTAATTAGTTATTCATGACAGAAGAATATATATAACACATTTACACAAATGGAGCACAACTTCTCATTCCTCTGGCTTTACATAATGCTGAGTTGCACTGCTCATGCAATCATATATGTATATTTGTGCAATTGTACATGTATGTAGGGTAATAATGTTCGTCTCATTCCACCATCCTTCCCATCCACACACCCCTTCTTCTCACCTCTCTCCCCTCTGCCCAATCCAAAGTTCCTCCATTCTTCCCTAGCCCCACCCCTCA
Source organism: Xerus rutilus (assembly GCA_028644305.1). Lineage (NCBI taxonomy): Eukaryota > Metazoa > Chordata > Mammalia > Rodentia > Sciuridae > Xerus > Xerus rutilus. The sequence continues at coordinate 119,352,992 of CM053402.1, forward strand.
TTATGGATCGCATCTGCTTATCAGAGAAAACATTTGGGCTTTGGTTTTTTGAGTTTGGCTTATTTCACTTAGCATGATATTCTTTAAGGCTGAGTAATGTTTCATTGTGTATATATACCACATTTTCTTTTTCCATTCTTCTGTTGAAGGACATCTAGTTTGGTTCCATAGTTTAGCTATTGTGAATTGAGTTGTAACATTAATGTGGTGTATAGGATCATATTATTAACAAACAGATAATTTGATTCTATCTTTTCTTGTTGTTTATATCCATTTAATATTTTTCTCTTGCTTAATTATTCTGGTCACAGTTTCAAGAACTATATTGAATAGAAGTGGTGAGAATAGACATCCTTATCTTGTTCCTGATTTTAGAGTAAATGTTCTCAGTTTTCCTGTTTTCAGTATGAAGTTGGCTTTGGGTTTGTCATAAGTAGGCCTTATGATGTTACAGTTCCTTCTATTGCTAGTTTCTTTAACATGAATTGGTACTGGATTTTGTCAAAGGCTTTTTCTGCATTTACTGAGATGATCCTGTGATTTTTGCCTTTAATTGTATTTACATGTTGAATTACACTTAATTGACTAATATATGTTGAAGCATCCTTGAATGAAACCAAGTTGATCATGGCATGCAATGTTCTTAACATTTTTGAGTGCAGATTGCTAATACTTTATTAAGAATTTTTAAATCTGCATTAATTAGTCAAATTGGTCTGTAATTCTCTTTTCTTGATCTGTCCTTTTCTATTAGTCTTTTACCTCTGTTGTTAAGTTTATTTCTATATGTTTTACTCTTTTGGATGCTGTTGTAAACTGAATCTTTTTTTTAATTTCCTCTTCAGAAAGTTGAGTCATCACTACACATTCTCAAAGCGAAAAACTGAAAGTTTTTCCACTAAGATCAGGAACAAGCAAGAATGTCTACTCTTACCACTTCTATTAAATGTAGTAGAAAGTAAGTCTTAGCTAGAGCAATTGGACAAGAAAAAGAAATATAAAACATACAAACTTAAAAAAGAAATATAAAACATACAAACTTAAAAAAGAAATGAAATTCTTCCTGTTTCTAGATGATATGATTTTATTTCTTTTTTAATAAATATTTTGAATTCTTTTTTATTTGTTATTGGTTCTTTTTTAGTTACAAATGCCAATAGGATTCATTTTGACATAATTATGAAAGTATGGAATATAATTTGTTCTAATTCAGTCCCCAGTACTTCCTTTTTCCCTCTCATCCTCCCTCCCCCTCTTTCTTTCCCTCTATTCTAATGATCTTTTTGCTATTTACTTAAGAGTTTTTAAAATTAGTATCTTGTGACTGTATATGATGGTGAAATTTATTGGTATATTTTTATATGTACATAGGAAATTTAGGTCAAATTCATTTCACTTTTTCCCCACATCTCATTCTTCCTTCCTTCCTTTCATTCCTTTTTGTCTATTTCATTGATCTTTCTTCTATTCCTTTTTTTACCCACTTCTCCGTATTTTGGATTAGCTTATTCATATCTGAGAAAACATTTGACCTTTGATTTGTTGAGGACTGTCATATTTCATGTAGCATGATAGTCTCCAGTTCCATACCTTTACTGGCAAATGCCATAAGGACTTTCTTCTTTATGGCTGAGTAATAATCCCTTGTGTATATGTACCACATTTTCCTTATCCATTTGTCAAAGGGCAGTGGTTTTGCTACTGTGAATTGTGCTGCTGTAAAGGTTGATGTGACTGTGTCACTGTAGTATACTGATTTTAAATCATTTAAATATATACTGAGGAGTGAGATAGCTGGGGCATATGATGGTTACATTCCAGAGTGGTTGCACTAACTTGCAGTCCCACCAACAATGTATGAATGGTGGAACTTTTCTCCACATCCTTGCCATCGTTCATTGTTACTTGTATTCCTAATAATTTCCATTCTGACTGGAGTGAGGTCAAATCTCCATGTAGCTTTAATTTGCATTTCTCTAATTATAGAGACATTGAACATTGTTTCATATATTTGTTGACCATTTATACTTCTTCTTTTTAGAAGTGTTTGCTTAGTTCCTTTTCCCATTTATTGATTGGATTATTTGGTTTTTGATGTTAAGTTTTGAGTTCTTTGTATATCCTGATCTTATTTCTTATAGAAATACTAAAGACTCCTGAGGTGGAGGAAGGGTTAAAACCAATACAAAATGAGTAAAGCTGCAGGTTATAATATCAATATGCAAAAATCAGTTACATTTCTATACCTACATTTTATGGTTTTGAATCAGTCAATAAATTTGAGTCAAACCTAACTCAATGTAAGTTGTAAAATTTGGAATATATAAAGTCAAAACTAATGAAATTTGTTTTAATTTAAAATATCGGTGCATGTGTATACATTCATGAATGTATGTGAGTGATGTATTTATAGAGGGATGTAAAATTAATGCAAAGATAGAACATACCAAAGTAGATTTTTCTTTCAAAACATGTTTTACTACAATTTCATAAATTAAAAAATGAAAGAGTATCATTATCACTTATTTATTGTTGATACTTTTATCCACCCATCTAGCCATTCATTATTTCAATGTTTTTGAATCCCTGATATGTGTCAGATTTAGGGTTATGTGTTAGAAATCATAGATTTGGTGTGAGAATATTTCAATTTAGTAAAGTGAAATCATGCTTAAATGAATAATTTCAAATTGTGTGACAAGGATGTATGGAGAATGATGTAGAAAGGAGTGACCATTCTTGTGAAAAACTGGGTCATCAAATACCTGCATAGTATGGAAAGGAGCTACAGAGGCAGAGGACATGTAGTGACTCGGCAGGCAAATGGAAAATAAGGTCCTCATTTTTAGAAATATCAGTCTTGACTCTCTCTGCTTCTAGGAGGAAAAACACCTCAACCAGAGCTAAAGAGCTACTCTTAAATTATTTGTATTCAAAGGAAAAGTATTGAGCCAAATACATCCTCCCTCCCTCCCTTCCTCTCTCTCTTCCTTCCTTCCTTCCTTCCTTCCATCCTCCCTTCTTTTCTTTCTTTCATTTTTTTTTTTTTTTTTATATTTGGGATACTGGAGATGGAACTCAAGGGTGCTTTACCCTTTAGCTCCCCAAGCCTTTTTATTTATTTATTTTTATTTTGAAACAGGATCTTACTTAATTGCTCAGGGTGGCCTAGAACTTGCAGTCCTCCTGCCTCATCCTCCTCAGTTTCTTTTTTGGGATTACAAGTGTGCACCACCATGCTCAGCTCTTTATTTTTCTTGTATGTTAAAAATTCAAACATTTGACAAATTCATCTGCAATGTAGATAACATTAATTAAATAACCTTTGGAGTCACTGGTATTTTCTTGACTTAATCTCTCTTGACCTAATGTATCTTTCTTTAAAGGAATTCTCTTCCCTATCAGTCTTTTTCTCTGTCCTTTGAAAAAACACTCCACTTATTCATCTCAAAGTTCTCTTAATTTCTTTTAGTACTTCAGCACAGAATCTTTCATTTTTCTTTCAAAGTGCTAATTAGTGATTAATTTGTCCAGGAATTACTACTTATAAATGGAACCCTGAAATTTAATAAATTCAGGTACAGGGATTGGTTAATTTCTTAGAATATATTAAGCTATTATCATACACTTTTAGGTATATGTGTATGTATACAAACATACACCACATGTATGTATGATGTGTATACATACACATACTTATGTACATTATGTATATATCTACACTGTATGTATGTGAATACATATATATTCAAAATATATATGAAAAGATACATATGTCCCTTCCTGAACTGCAGTAGACCTAGTCATTTTGATATTTGATTTGCTCTTTGGCAAGCATGAAATTTAATACTAAAACTTATTTGAGACTTGCTTTAGAGTTTAAATTGGGACATTCAGGACTTTTTAAATATAAATTTAGTACACACCCATTTGAAATAAATAAAACATTCAAGTTTAACTGAGAAAATTGCAATAAAATGTTGTCAACCAGTGTTTAAGTGGGAATCTTAAGTTGTCAAAATCCTCACCCATACTTTAAAAAGACATTTTCTCAACTTCACTAGAAGTAGCTTTAACTTTTCTAAGCCTTTTCTAGGGCACAGAGGTTATACAATAAAATTGCCTTTCTTTGTGACCAGACATGAGAGCAGTGGAGGATCTCTGTCCCTTGCTGATTAGAGCCACTTTCCCTATACGGCTCTATTTATTTCTCTGCTTTCAGTTTCCAGACCCCGCGACTCTCTCTGACCTCCACACTGAAAAACACTACCTGGGAGAGGAGGTTTTCACTAACCTCTAGCACTATGTAGTCTGCGTTTTAAGTCAACAAATATGGATTCTTTTTCATGTTTGTTTCCAGTTCACTCACTGCTCTTAGTGTGAAAGGAAAATCAGGTTTTACTAGCTGAGAGTAAATTTGCAGGCTGTTAGCTAAATAATTGTGCCCTGCTTTTCTAAAGCATGACACTCAAAATATACCAGTAAAATATTAATATTACTGTAATCACTCTATTTCAAAGATAAGAAAACACTTTGTTTTTTAAAACAGTTGGAGATATTTATACAAACAATATATTCTCACTTTATGGTACTAATGAAAAAAATTAAATCCCAATGTATGATTTCCCTTAGGCCACAGAGGTAATGATAGTGAGAGTTAGAACCTACTTTTCTCTATTCCTAAGGTAGCACTTTTTCTCCTACACAGTGCTGTTTTGCATATGTGCCTTCTTTATTATTTTGAAATCAAACAGTTGCTTCTCCAAAGATTCCATGATTATGCTAAATTGCATTTTAAGAGTACTATATCCTCTTAAAAATTACTCTTATAGATTCTGAGAAAGCATTGCTTTAAATTTAAAAACATAATGTAAAAACAAAATTTTCATGCTTATCTGTATTTTCTAGCTCCTTATAAGAAGCTATTATATTTTATTTTACTATAGATATTAAAGAATAAGTATGTGATCTTAGATGTGCTGTTATTACAGGAATACTTGTCTGGGTTTGTGGCACAAATCTTTCAGATAAACTTGAATGTTATGTAAAATTGAGAATGTAATTTGAACTGATGACAAGAACTACTAAAGTAGCAACAAATGCAATGCCCATTCCAAACTTGCAACTCTTTTAGAATTTTTATGTGTGTTTAGTTTTTATAATTCAAAAATATCAAAATTACTAATGAGTTGAATTGAGTTCATAGTTGTAAATTGCTCCTCAAGTTTATTGTACGAATTTTCAAACAGGTGTGAACATGCATAGCGTAGTGTAACCAACTCCAGTGTGTCCTTTATCCCCTAGAAGTAATTCCACTGCAAGGCTCTATGAGTATTCTGTTCTCCCATAAACTTGTGCCTTACCCACACCCAGGTATTATTTTAATGCAAATTCTAACATCATATTTTTCCTCAAATATTTCTGTGTGAATTTCTAAAAGAAAAATTATTATAGATTTAATTAATATTGTTTCACATTTCACATTTAATTCCTGAAGGCATCAGTAGCTAGCCAGTATTTAAATTCCCAATTGTCTTGTAAACATCATAATGTTTTGATTTTGTTGTCTTTCAGTATAA
>CM053402.1:119359070-119392942 GCA_028644305.1 Xerus rutilus
TATTATTTATTTATTTGTCATGTTACACACAAAAAAGACTCAGAATAACAATTTTATTACTAGCTGATCTGTTTAACTACAGAGTTGAGTTCAAAATTTGTTTGAGCTGTTTGTCCTCATGATACATCCCCTTAGGAAATTATAGTCAAATTAAAGTCACATGAAATAACTCTTGTCTGGGTATATTACCAATTGAATATACATTTAAGATCATTTTAATTTTGTTTTCTATTTTTGGAAATTGCCCTTTTAAATATATTTTTTTATAATTTAGTAAAATATTACTTGTTTCTAAAGTTATGATTATAAAATAGTATATACTAAAAAACAGGTAAGATTTTCCTTTTTCTAAAAATTGAACGTTTCTGCTCAAGATCCACTTATTTTTCATCAGTAGTCTTATGCCACTGTTTCTCTACTTAGCTTCAATGACTGAGGGTGATACTTCAGGAAGAGCTGGTTGGAATATTTCTTTTGTTCTCACATGCAGATAACAGTTGGTCTGCACTTTAATATTTAAAAGTGATTTGCTTGACCTAAAACTATAATCTGGAGTTTTATTTTCTTCAGTTGTCTTCTGCCACAAAGCATTGTTTTCAATGCTATCAAAACTTTTATTACAGCTGGGCGCTGTGGTGCAAGCCTGTAATCCCAGCACTTAGGGAGGCTGAGAGAGGAGAATCGCAAGTTCAAAGCCAGCCTCAGCAATGGCGAGGCACTTAAGTAACTCAGTGAGACCCTGTCTATACATAAAACACAAAATAGGGTTGGGGATGTGGCTCAGTGATTGAGTGCCCCTGAGTTCAATCTCCAGTACCAAAAAAACAAAAACAAAAAAAACACTTTTATTACAATCAGACTTTTCCCTCATATAAGTACCTTAGAGTTTTTGTCTAGGTTTCCATTTTTTTTCCTATTTAAGTTTTACTATAATATGACTAGAATATGTCTTCATGTTGGTCATTCAGGTAACTTTCTGTAAACATAAAATATACTATTCATATGCACATATTTCTGAATCTTTTTCTCATTTTAATAAAGTTTCAGTATTTAATTTTAGCATTCTGTTGTTGACTTTCTTTTTTAAGGAGTCTTATATATTGGAATTTTCTACATTTTATATTTGTGACTTCCTTTGGAATCTTTTATATCTATTATGTTACATTCTTTCTGGTTTATTTTTTCTTTCTAAATTTCATTATTTCCTTTATTTCTGAATTTTCTAACTTTTACCATCTAATTCCTGAGTTTTCCTAATACATATTCATGGTGTTTTTTTTTAAAACATTTTCAGTTATTTTCTTAAAATTTCTTTTAGCTTAATTTGAAAAATTAGGATAGAATTTTAATCTGATTCATTTGCAAGGCTTTTGGATATGCTTTCTTTGCTTGTAGGAATGTTATTCACACCTTATTTTCTTTTATGTTATTATAATTTTATATGAGATGCAAAGAATCCTGTTTTCATTTTTAATTTTTGGCATGATATTGGGTTTTTTAAATTTTTGAATGAAAGTAATGACTTAAAATATCTTTTCTGTTGCCACAGTTTTAAAACTCTATTCTGTGATTTTCCAATAAGGTAAAAAATATAGTTTCATACTATCAGATTTGTCCTGGTTCTGTCTTCTTCTCTGTTTTTCTGGACTTTTTCTTCAATCACTATTATTCCAATTTATCTCAATTTCTTTCTATTCCCACAATTTACTTTTAATATGAAACTTTATCCTGTAAGGTAGCTTTTGTAAGTTCAAAGGGACCAGACTGACTCTTGGATCTTAATGCAAACCCTTTGCTCTTCCTAGAGAGTTGCCAAGGGATCTCTCAGTTGCTCAGTTTGCTCTCTCAGTTGCTGTGGCTTTCACTGACAATCTGTTGGTTATGCTGGTGTGTTAAGTGGCCTTTTGGTTTCCTTTATTTTTTCCAGCCCCAGTGCTGACAACATGGGTGTCTCCTGGCTGTTAGTGCTTTGCCATCCCTTAGATGCATTATAGAACTCTTGCAGGTGGCTTGTGAATTAATTTGCTGTGATCTATAACAAATTCTATGCTGCATAACACATGTAATTGCTTATGTCAGCAGCCATTTGTGCCCTCACAGCTTTTGTCCCATGGATTTACTTATGTCCTCCTGGCTGGGCAGCATCTCATCTGTAGGCTCTGCTAGAGAAGAACCTGCTTCAGAGACCCCTCAGGTTGTTGTCGGAATTAATTTTCTTCTATCTGTGCAACTTATGGAAGCTTGCTTCTTCAGATGCAGCAAAGGAGAGAAAAAGTATTTTCTTCTAGGATTTTGAAAGGCAGCTTTCTCCAGAGGGTGTTCTTCAAGGTCAGAAAGAAAGAGTCTGTCTTCAGAAAGGGCCCAGTACATATTTTTTTCCATCTTATTTTATTTTTTCTTAATTTGTTCTTTTTACATATACATGACAGTAGAATTTATTTTGACATATTGTACAGACATGGAATATAACTTACTCTAATTAGGATCCCCTGATTGTGGTTGAACATGATGTGGATTTACATGTGAACATGATGTGGTTGTATATTCATATATGAACATAAGAAAGTTATATCCGATTCATTCTCTTTCCTCTTCCCATGCCCCCTTCCTTCCCTTCATTGCACTTTGTATAATGCAGTGAACTTCAATTTTTTTCCTCCCTCCCCCTTTTGTGTGTTAGCATCTGCATGTCAGGGAGAACATTTGGCCTTTGGTTTGGAGAGATTGGCTTATTTCACTTAGCTTGACAGTCTAGTTCTGTCCATTTACCAGCAAATTTCATTCATCTTTAAGGATAACTTAACATTCCATTGTGTATATATACCACATTTTCTTTATCCATTTATCTGTTGAAGGGCACCTACATTGGTTTCGTAGATTAGCCATTGTGAATTGAGCTCCTTTAAACATTGATGTGGGAAAACCAGTACATATTTTAAGGGCTCTGCAAATGATTATGCTGAGTCCACCCAGGATAATTTCATTTTTATTATCTCAAATTCAACTGCTTTTTTTTCCCCTAACCTTAATTGTGTCTTCAGAATCTCTCCATCTTTACCATGTTTTAAAGCAGTTCTGAGTAGGATATCCAATTACATTCACAGGTCCTGCCCATACTTCGGAGAAATTGGGGCAAGAATCTTGGGGACAAATTCAAAATTTTGCCCATCATATCCTGCACCTACTTTTGTTGTAGGTTTCTTTCCTGGATTATTCATTTTTCTATCTAGGCTGTATTATTTCTCTTTATAGAAGAATTTACAAACTATGCCACCATTATCACCTTTTTCTAAAATCCTGTAATTAAGAGTTTTTATGTTGACAAAATTGAACAAGAGATAATACAATAATAATAAAAGATACTACAGCATCATAGATATAATCTTCCTAATATATTCAAGTCTAGACCCTTAGCCTCTGATCATTTTATTTTGGGATTATCTTCCTTTCTGATGTAGATGTTCCCCCTAAACTTTTATCACAGAAGCAGGCTCATATCGCTGTCACAATTTGCACATTTGATTATCTGTTTTCTTTGATCAGCAGTTTCCAAAGTAGGACACATGAATCCCTATGGAGAATTCAAGGGGAGAAATATTATAATTTGTATTTGAAAATAAAATTGTATATCATACCTTTGGATTATGTATATATTTCATAATATATGCAACTAATATTAAGACAGTAGTTTGTACATATAATTTTAAATCGAATCTAATCCATATTATATATGTGTAATTAATTTGTACCTTTGTGAGCATATGCTCAAACATTTTCTACATGCAGCCTTTAAGAAGAAAACACTTTTTAGATAGTGAACTATTTTGAGGTCCTACATACCTCTCTCTTGATCTTTATATCCTTAACAGTCTATACAAATGTGAAAACAATAAAATTTACTGTTCTTCAATAACCAACATGTCTTATTACTTACTTGCACTACAACATTATTCACTGTAATTTTGTATTTTTTAATCAACTTTATCATATTAGTTTGCCAAGATAACTTTTCTAATACATTCTTGTTTTAGTATGTGAAAACTATTGGATTATATTTTTTATCTGATTCATTAATATCTGTTAACTGATAGGGTATTATGAAGAAATGTTCCTGAACATTTTCTAGAAATGTAGCACTCCTGGTTTTCAGATTACTTTTATTTCCTAGGAATGAAGAGTGGTACTAATAAATTTATTGATTTTTTTTTTGTGAATGCTCAGTAGGGCTGCTTTCAACTCAGAGATCACATGGTCTAATTGACAGTTTTATATATCAATCTTACAGAGTTTATTATACATTGGGATCATCTGTTTGTTCTAGATAGGGATGGAGGGATTGAAAGCCTTATTTTTTTTTAAACTCTTTATCTTCGCTTCAGCATTTGCTTAGCAATGAAATTGCTTGGACTTGCAAGTTACACCAACATATTGGGCTAAGGGATTTTTAAAAATTAATTCTTTAAAATAATCTTAATCAGTTTTGAGATCAAAGAGGTCAGCTACTAGTATGTTGTACTGATAATACAAAAGCAAATGTTAATTGCCCAGATGCAGATAGGACTGTGTCTAGATCACAAGTTAAACAAAAAATTTCTAGTTGTTCAGAAGTGTTTTATGATTTTGTTGTTTTCTTCCCGAGTATTTAAAATTTAAATATCAATTTACTATGGGCATTTTAAAATTACTTTCTTTAGCATGATTTATAACCAATTCAAATGGAAATATTACTTCAATAAAATAAAATAATTTTAATTTAAAGCAAAGAGATTACAAATCGCTGCTGGAAGTTAAGTATTTACAATTTGTATTGTCACCTGATAAGTTTTTAAAAAGAATCATCTAAAGTAGGAAACCACTAAAATTTCAAAAATTCAAATGTTGAAATATTGAAAAGATATTTTAGGCCATCTATAAATTAGATCTTATCCCAGATATAAGTGATTTTGCTTGTTATTATGTTCAATGTGTATACTAAGCTAAATCCAATCAGTTATATCATCTTTCTAGCTTTAATACTGACTTGGATATTTTTTAAACATTTACACTGATTGTCCTTTTTTATCCCCCTTCCATTTGTTGATCAAAAAAATCACTGTCATAGACCAAGTCTGGATAGAATTAAAACCACATAGGAAGTAAGCAGAATGAATATTTAAAATGTCCCACTTCCTGGTTTCTGTGGTTGTAGGAAAAGAGCAATAGGTCTGAGCTATATTGTTGCCCAGCTTCTTTCTCTGTTCTAATTGGAACCATCACTTAGGCATGAAGGACCTTTGCTTTAAGAGTATTTTTAAACAAAAGTGTTTTTGCAAATCAACCATGGTATCCTAGTACAGAACTGTACGATATCATTACTTCAAGAGTGTTCATAAGATTAGCTTTAACTCAACGCTTCTCCCTCCTTACCCAAGTTGGCTCTTCATTTATTCTTCCCTTTCACAAACCCAGGGATCATAATTGATATCTCACTGTCTCCCGCATCTCCTATACCCCAGACCCACATTCCATCCCTACAAAGGCTTATTGGCTCCGGCCTTACAATATATGCAAAATCTGACCCATTTTCTTTGCTATACTGGCAATACCATAGAGCACACTGCCTTTATTTCTCACTTCCACCAGGCCTTTCTCATGGCTGTATTCCCACTCTTGCACTGGACCCTGTCCCTCCCCACAGGTGTATTTTCTATTTAATTGGCAAAATGTTCTTCATCAAAAAGTCAGATCCCATCACCTTTTTGCCCATGGCTCCAATGAGAATGGAGAATGGAATCCACACTCCTACCATGTTGACTTGGCCCTGCAGGATCTGGCTCTTCTGGTCTCTATCACTTTCTCTCTTATCTGCACACCACTGCACACTAATTTTCTTGCAATTTTTCAAATTTGTAATTTCCTTCAAATTTGATAGAAGTTCCCTTGACTTCTTCACTCAGTTCTACTCAAAAGTCATTTTATTTCACATACCTAACACTCATCACCTCAGATCTAAAATTATGCCCCACCACTTCACTTTCTACCCCTTTATTCTACCTTATATTTTGTAGTACTTTTCACTCCTTAAAACTCTATGTATTTATTTTATCATGGCCTCCCTGCCCACACCAATTTATTATCTCCATGAGAGCAGGGAGTTTATCTGTTGTTGTCAAGGGTTGCTTCCCAGGCCAGATCAATGCCTAGATAGGAACAGGAGATGCTCAGTAAATATTTGCAATGAGAAGGGAGAGTAGGTGAAGAAAGAAGGAGTGATTTCTTCAAGGCTGACTTTCAGTGTCCGCCTCAGCTGGAATGATTTTTCCTACTCTCATATCTTTTTTATCTGCTTATTTTTTTCATACTTTCATTTTTTTATTATTTGTATGCACATATTAAATATTTCTTTTTGAAATTCCATCTCCTTAAATTCACATTTGGTTTTTTGATTCCTAAAATACAATAGTATCATAAGATTGGATAAATGATATCATACAGTACCACTCACCTATGACTGGCATAGTTTTTAATATGAGATACTTCCACCCATGAGAATGAATTGTAACAGAACTATTATTCTTGACTTTATGCTCAGTTTCTTCCAGTGATTTTAATTTACTTGTTTTATGACTAAATGAACTAATCAGGCACAGACTTGCTGATTGACTTTGAGCAAATATCAAACTAATCTAATGTGGACTGACCCCTCCTTCTGTTGCATATAGTTTGAAATGTCCAATAAGCATAAAATACATGTTTAAGTGCATAATCAAACTAAAAAGATATGAAGGAAAATCCCATTTTGGGGTAGCAGATATGCTTTGGGCTTTCTTAAAGCGGGAGCTAACATCCAGCAGCAGGCAAAGCCTGAGTGTTACTCCTACTGTGGAAAGGAAATTCAAAACCTGGAAAACCAAAACAGACTGTTGGCACAGGGAAGCCATTTGGAAACTTCTGTCTGCCCATGGGAGAAAAATGATAAAGTTATTTGAATTCTAATCTTAAAAACAGTGATGGGAACTCTAATATATAATACTCCTATGCTGGGAGAAACCCATCCAAAGTTAATATAAATCATACCCAGAACAAAACAGTGTTCTGAATCAACAGTGCAAGTACACGTCAGGCCCCTACTGGTCAGGCCCCCATTTGAATTACGTCTTCTAACATCATGTTGGCCGAGCCCAAAACCTACCACCCTGAGGTTGCATCAAGAGTATATCCACGTTGCCACAGCAGAAGAGTGAAGAATCAGCAACAAAAATTTAGTCAGCCTCAGTGGCAGTTCAGTAATAAGCAAGAAAGGGCAGAACAAGGAAATGAAAAATGTGTGGTCAAGAAAATGCAAGCCGGGCACGGTGGCTCACGCCTGTAACCCCAGCCCTTTAGGAGGCTGAGACAAGAGAATCGCGAGTTCAAAGCCAGCCTCAAAAACGGCGAGGTGCTAAGCAACTCAGTGAGACCCTGTCTCTACATAAAATATAAAATAGGCCTGGGAATGTGGCTCAGTGGTCGAGTGCCCCTGAGTTCAATCTCCAGTACCAAAAAAAGAAAGAAAGAAAGAAAGAAAATACAAAATAAAGTTGTATGAACAAATGCCAATACATGAGTAGTCAAAATAAACACAAGTAGATAAATTTTCTTTAAGAAAAGTAACTCTCTAAAAATTGTTTATTCAAATTAGGAATGTGATTATACAGCATTTTTAAATTACCATATACTCTTGTTTAGGAACCACATCTCATTCCTTTTCCCTGGATACCCCAGGAAAACATATTTCCTCAAAACTGCTGGTACTCAATAAGTGGAAGTGAGGATGAGTTAATAATCTCAGTCATCCAGGGCATAAGTAAATTCAGAAAAACAAAAGTCTTTGGATTGAGAACAGATGGATTTCATGAAGATTAGAATGTAAAAGACATGAATGTTACTAATAGAGTAGCCTTCAGCCCCTCAAAACACATTTTCCACTTCATGTGGCATTCTAGTCCTCCTGATTCTCCAAAGTCCTGTCTGGTAGCAGAGTAGAACCATTAAATTAAAATTAGAACGAGAAAACACTATTCTACAGAAATGCATATGAAGACAGACCAGAAAATATCTATGTTTGGCTAAGTAAATTATAGTATGTCCATACAGCATAATGGTTCTTGGCCTTTAAAGATATGACAAGTGATGAAAAATGTTACACACACACATACACACAAGCTAATTATATATATGCATTCTGAATTACATACATCAGGTTGTTATGTGGCCAGTGTCCTCTCCAGGAAATAGCTCTTGGGAGTGGACCCTGGGGAAAAGGGCTAGGAGAATAGCAGTTAAACTGGGGAAAGGGGGCCTTTCATTTTTCTCTTTCCACATCCCTTTATTTTTAAAAAAATTGGTAACAGACATGACATTTGTCATGAAAAAAAATCAAAATGAGAAGTAAAATACTACAGATAATACTGAATGCTGTATGAGCAAGGTAAAGCAAGGAAAGCACAATTAAATTTGACTGCTTTGTACCAAGTAGGATCAGATGATAGGGGCGGGAGGTCATTTATAACCTCATTCATTCAAGTATATTCTACCTTTTCTCCCAAAATAGAGAGTATATCCATAACATCTAAGAGAATTGAAAATGAGGTAAAAATAGGAGGTAAACACTTAAAAAAAAAGGTAAAACTAAGGTGAATTAGTTCATGAAATGTATATCCTGGAAACCTACCTCATTGACTAAAATTGGGCCATAAATATGTTTCTAATATTGCCAGCAGCTAGAACAGTTAAGGGAAAGAAAATAAAACAGAACAAGATTCGTGGTTCTTAATGTATGAACATAAATCTGTGGTTGAGAAGCTGTAGAAGTTATTTTGCATTAGGTTGAAGGTGGAGTGGATAATTGCTGAAGTTTCTTTCAGACTTCAGATGCCAAAACTAAGTGTAGTAGTATCTCAAAATTAAGATAAAGCCCAGGTCTCTAAAGTGGTACGCTATCTTAAAAATTAATCATTTGTAGTACCTCAATCTTCAGGGACAAATCAATGTATTTCAAAAAGGATCATGTTGTAGCATTTCAATTTTGAACGGAACTACTTCAATTTACCACATATTATTTGTTATAGTTACAAATTTTTATTAACCATAGAATTCACTAGCCACTTTGTATTATTTCTGCAAGAAGAAAAACATTTAAACCTTCAGACTTAGTAGTTTGTTGTCAACTTGAAAGGAGACCCATAAATAGTCACCTGCTTTGTTATTCAAAATGTTACATATTAATTATTTTTGGTAGTATAAAAAGATGAGATTCTACTTACATCATCATTGAGAATTTTTATTTCTGTCAATGACTAGATGATTAAATAAATCTTATTAACCAGTCCTCAGATGTATGTTGGGCCTTTATTCTTGTTTTTATTTTTATTTTTTTCTTTTCATACTGGAGATTGAATCCAGGGTCTTTCACATGCTAGGCTAACACTCTCACCCACCACTGAACTAAATTTCTTACCCTTTTTTGTTGGTCCTTTATTCTGTGCTCTGTGTGGCTCTAGGAACTATAGAGGGTGGGGTCAGGAAAGGGCCATGTAGGAAGTGGCCCCTGTCCTGGTTTGATTCGCTTACTGAGAAGGCACAGGCTTTGGAATAGCATCCTAAGCTCTAGTGGGCCAGACAGAGAACACTGGCCCAATTTGTGGTAAAGAAACATGACAAGGGCTGGGATTGTAGCTCATGGTAGAGCGCTTGCCTCGCATGCATGAGGCCCTGGGTTCAATCCTCAGCACCACATACAAAGCAATAAAATAAAGACATTATGTCCATCTACAACTAAAAAAATATTAAAAAAAAAATTAAAAAAAAAAGAAAGAAACATGACAAGTCAAAGTTTGGAGATGGAACATTATATAATCGATGTCTAATTGTGCTTTAGTGTTTACAAAATACTGCCTTGTATGCTTGACCCTGCCAGAGTCCGTCTGTTTAGAGGAAACCACATTTCCTCTTATTTTCCATGGTCCCAGCATACATAGTAAGTGGTAGCTATGTATCAAGTTCTGTGCATGCCCTTGAACATGTGGTTTTATTGAATCATAATTGAAACATAAGTTGCTATCATAATCTTTACATTTTAGGAAGCTGAAGCTGAGGACAATTGATATTTAATTTAAATCTCCCTCTAAATTCTGAGCTGAGATTTAAAGCTTTGCCTTTCTCCAAATCCAGCAAGTATACCTGCCACTATTCCACCGTGCCAGGACTCCTGTCGACAGAACTGCTGCTGAGACTTGGGCACCATACCTGGGTCTGGGAACTTTTGCAATGGGTGTTTACATTCAGGTTTAAACATCTATCCACAGTGAATCTTCCTGAAAGATATCTGAAAGGAACCAACAGCTTTCTTATCTTCATAAAATTAAGATTGAGCCCAAGGGTGGAGAGTAGGGAGGCCTGATGCTGTCCAGTCTACCCTGAGCACAGGCCCAGGGCCCAGTGCCTTCTACCACTTAGCTTGCTACATGCTTTGGTTTGGTTAAATGAGCCAGTAATGATCCTCCCTTTCCTACCTGTGCTCGAGTGGATTTTTCTTTATTTGGATGTGCAAGAGCCCTGACCAACAGAGTTTTGTAGGTTAGATAATGCTACAGATATAAAATTACTTCTGTTTCCTGGGCAAGCGGACATTTTGAATTAGACTCTGCAATGATGTGTTGGCAGTTTACGACCATTGTTTTCCAAAAACATAAAAAGTAGCCTTTTATAAAAACAGTGAAAAATATCAAATGTCAACTAATGGGAATGATCTTTATTTTTTTAAATGCCAGTAGAATTTTTCTTCTAACATTAATTACAGAGGTTAAAGTCTTTTTTGTGAAAAGTAAAGTAATAGACATATTTGGAATTAAAACAATGGTTTATGGCATTTTAAATTTATATGTAAAGGTCAAAATTAATTTTCTTCCATTCGGTGTTTTTGAATAAAATATGTAGACCCAGTACACAAACACAATTATTTTGTCCATAAAGAAGTATTATTTCTTTTTGTTGTTATTTTGATCTTTGCTCATGGCTTTTAAACATGCTAGG
Source organism: Xerus rutilus (assembly GCA_028644305.1). Lineage (NCBI taxonomy): Eukaryota > Metazoa > Chordata > Mammalia > Rodentia > Sciuridae > Xerus > Xerus rutilus. The sequence goes on from CM053402.1 coordinate 119,370,123, forward strand.
CAAATATAATTAGGTCACTTGAGGGGAGTTTTTGCAAAATGAAGAGCAAAGGAATTAATAAAGTTTTGATGGTGGATAACCAAAGGGCTATTTATGTTATATTTATAAAGATAATACAAAAACATTAAGATTTTTTTTTTCAGAGAAAGTATATAAATTTCCTGGAAGTTTTTTAAAAATTTTTAAAATTGTTGTTGTTATTTCAGTTTTGACTGCTAAGTAAGTGCTGAGATATTTTTGGGAAAACAGGAAAGACCAGAGAGCCTGGGTCTAAATCTCTAACTTACCACTTAAATGACTATAGATAAATTTCTCAACCTATTTCCTTCTTTATAATATTGCACAAGAGGACCTACCCAAAAGAATTTTAGTGGCAGTTACTTGAAATAATATTTATAAAGTCTGTAAAATGGTGTTTGGCTTATACTAAAACCTACAGCTGTTAAATCTTCTTTTGATATCATGTAACTTCAGAGTATGACTTAGATGGTGTGCTTTGTTGATTAAATAATGGCACTATACAACTCCTGACTTCTGTTTAAGCTCTAAATTTTATTTCAAAGATTAAACTTTGTCCCTCTTTCTACTTTCTCATAGCTCTGTCTCTCAGTTTTGTACCAGAGAGGAGGAAACCAAATTTATAAATGGGTCAACAGTCTTAGGGGACTGGAAGTCTATGTGCCCTACAAAGAAAACAGCAATAACAACAAAAATCTCTTAATTGTTCAAAGTTTTCACTACTAAACTGTTTATATTTTAACTGTTGGATTTGTGTAGGAAATATGCCCTGGAGAAATAAGAATTAGCAAGAAACAAGAGAGATGCAGTGGAGTTAGCTAACGCGGGAGTGGGGGGGAGTGGAGGAAGGTGTCCCCTTACCCAGGCCACACTTCCTTGCTAGCAGTGTGGTTAGCTAAATGCCTAAATGCCTTAACTTTAGAAAGTGCTTCCTCACAAACCCTGCTGCCCCATCGTTTTGTAGCTGGCATGATTTACATGTTTATTTTATCTCCTGATTCTGGAAGTTCTCTGAATGTTAAAAGTCTGCTGTGAAGCCACATCTGTTACACTATGGACCAAACATGGGAATTCCCTATGGAATTATAGTTAACTCCACATACAATGGCTGTAGTGTCTCCAAAAGAAAATGAGCTGAGTGATTGTGACTGTTGAGCCTAAGGGGTAAGGGAAAAATATGTAAAAACAATGTTATTAGAAGTTTACAAATTTATATACGGTTCTTTAAGAAGTACCTTTTGCCAAAAGATGTTGTTATAAAACAGCTTAAACTAAGAAATACATGAATTTCTACTTCTAGTTATAGTTGAGAAAATAATTTAAAATATATCAATCAGTAACATTTGTAAAATTTGCTTTCCTTCACAGAGGGAAAGTCAATTCTATATGTTTTTGTTTTTGTTTTGTTTTTCTGTTCCAAAATGTACTTCTGGAAAGTTTTGTAAAACCCATTGTAGCATCCTATTTTATTTTCTAGTGCTCTCCTCTTTCTAGTGCTTAATTCTAGGCCTTAATTACCTCCAGCCCAGACCAATGCAGTATACTTGTAGCTGATATTCCCATCTCGTATACATACTACCTATTCAAACTATTTTGTTCTCCAGTGATATAAAATTTCAGTTATTCAGGAGGAATAACTATAGAAGATCTAAACAATAGTGCACAATGGTTCAAAATATATTGTATTCTTAAAAATCACTGAATGCTTGTAAAGTGTTCTCACCACAAAAATGACAACTGTATGAGCTAATGCATATGCTAATTAACTAGATTTAATCATTCTACAATGTGTGCATATTTCAAAACATGATACATACGTACAATTTTATCTGTCAATTTAAAATTAAATAAAAAACAAGTGTACCGTTCTTTTCTGCCCCATTAATATTGGCAAAAGATAATTTCCTTGATCAGTATCCAATATCAATATCTATCAAAGTAGTTTTTCCTACCATAAATTTAATTGAAAAAGCTAGTTCCTCCATAAGCCAGCCAGGAGTGATTTCTGCCTTGCCTAAATTTCTGGATCACTCCTTTTTTTCATTGCCACATGGCAACTATCCATGATCACATCATATCGTAGTAATTTGTGCATACGCCATCAGTATTCCAATCACTAGCACATAACATAGCCGACGTGCTAGAGAATGCCAAGCTCAGTGCTTGGTAGATCATAAGCAGGTAATAATTTTTTATTGAAATTCTGCAGTGTGCATTCCACCTAGGATGTACACAGGTTCTGCTAAAAATACTCCTTACTATCTTACCTAACACTGACTTGATCTTACAAATATTTAAATAGTGGATTTTGATGGAAAGACTTGTAAGAATACGAAGACATTTCAAAGTGGAATTTAACTTGTCACCTTTTTGTTTTATATGTTGATACTCATTATTTTGTCAAATTTATAATAAAAATAACTTTCTAATTGCCATAGAAGAAAAGGATCCCAGTTCATGACAGAATTTCAACTCTCTTCATGTTCCTGGTTTATGGATGCAGGCCCTTTGATGTTTCTTGCTGTGGTTGATGCATGAACCTTGAAGCTGCTGCACCTCAGCCTTATCTCAATATGAGGTTTTTTTCCTTAGCCTGTCTTACAGTCTACCTGGTTCTCTTGATACCTGAAAATTAAAACTATAAAAACAAAAACAAACAAGCAAACACTATCAACAATGAAAAATTGTTTAATAAGAGTGAAAAACAAAACATTGAAAAGCCAGGCAGATATAGGTACAAAGCAGGGTTTTATTTGGAGATAATTCCGAGATAGTAGATGGGAGACATTTCAAGAGGCTCACTTATAAATGTACCTGCTCTACTACAAGAATGATTATCTACTGAATTCTTCAGCAATCATTAGCTCTGATAAAAATAAATACAACCATTTTTCAATAGAGTAGATTGCAATGGAAAAGTTATATTTGAGTCTGATATATTTTTTGGCACCTCTTTTAACTTCCCACCACTGCCAGTAGAATGCTGTAAAGGTCTTTCATGATCTGGATGAGTCCACATTAGTGCCCCAAATTAGTTTTTAATAGAAGTCCCCAATTTCAAGATATTTAGGACAGAATTTTGGGCAATGGAAAAGATTTTTGTCTCATTCATGTTTTATTTTTCTACCGTGTTTTCCATTCTAAATCATCACTAATCTCAGGAGTGGGAACAAATTTTTTATCCTTCTGATAGCTTGTATAGATGCTTGGGGAAGGACAGTAAAACAAAAATAAACATGTCAGGTAATTTTAAGGTAGGTCAGCCTCAATTGCAAGGAATAATACTTAAGGTCTGTAAACTCATCTACGATCTCAAATTCACATGTTGTAGGCATGACTAGATGCCCAGTCTTCAGCTCTTCCCCTACCCTTCCTTGTCAATGAGTCTTCCATTCACTAGAGACTAAAAAGACCCATATCCAATTTCCTGTTGTTGGAAATGATGTCATCTGGTCATGCTCTTGTTTTTTCTGTGATAAAATGACATATGTTCCTACCTACATCAGTAGTTATCTAAGTGAACAGGGACAGCCTGCTTTCCAGTGTGCAGCAGTACCTTAAAGACAGAAGTCATACTGAGGCTGGATGAGCAGAATCAAAAACAATAGGATCTTTGCTAACAGTTTGTGCTGATGTAGTTGCTAACTGAGGAATCATTTGCTTTCCAATTTCTTGTTCTGTAAGATAGTGAGACTCTATTATAGAAGCTACTTTTAGTCTGTTATTTGTATCCTCAAAGAATAGTAAGTAAGGGACACTGAGTCCAAGTTTGACTACTGTTAAGATGGTAGCATAAAACTACAGAAGACATTTCAAATGAGTCTCCTAGATTGAGTGCAGTGAGGCTAACTGGAATTTTGTTTGGATTCTGCTATTATGACTGGGTTTAGGTTGTTTGTTAGCCCTTTGCCACAAATGACTCATCTGTTATAAATTGTTTCAGTTCCAGAGTTGGTTGTGCCCACTAGGATTCTCTCATCCCCCTTCCTGTTTATCAAGCAAGGCTTAAAAATATTAAATTTCAACCTCTATGTAAAGAAAAGTCTATCTTTTAACTTGTATGAATGGAGCATGGTTTTATTTAATGACTTGTTGGTATTATTTCCTAGATGTCTGGCAGATTTGGGAATAAGAGCTGCTATAGTTATTGCTATTGTAAACAGCAATATTTTAGAAGATTTAGTTTATTGTGGTATATACTGATGCTGTAGAAGATATGTAGAGATCTGCTGGTCAAAGCAAAAATCATATACCTCGGTTGAAGGTGTAATTTGAAACATCAGAACACATTGTGTGCCAGCTTCAGACAGAATGTAAACTCATGGAGATATTATTTGAATTATGAGGGCAGAATTTCTGAAATATTTGGTCATTTATTGTGGTAAAAAAAAACTAGATTAGAAACATCACAAAAAATTATGTGCTATACTATTTAAGTAGATAAAAGACAGCACATGTAAAAGTAGCATTGTTAATTATAAATTATCTATTTTATCAAAATATTTCTGTAATTATTTGTTCATGTAATCAATCAGGACCCATATCTTTTATTCCTTGGCAATTTCAACTTTAGTTCCTCTGCATTACCCAAAAAAGTTTTTTATCCACATCATTGAAAAAAATAAAACAATATTTTACTTAAAATTTTATCTTCCTTTTGAAAACACATTGTAAGAATCACATTTGTGTAGTATTTGTAATATGGAGGAAATAGTTTCTTGAACTTTCCATCAGAAGACTTAAATCAGATATTTACTGTGTTTCTCTAGTGGTGCAAATTTGGGGCTATTCATAAGCTACATGAATCTCTGTATCCTCATCTATAAAATAAAAATCATTATCTGATTCACAGAGTGACTGTATTAAATGAGAACATACATGAAAACACCTGGATATATAGAGCCTGGAAAGAATAGGAAGAGGTATAATAGATGTGTGTCAGAACTACTCTTAAGATATCATCGAACTCCAGTCAGAATGGCAGTTATCAAGAATACAAGCAATAATAAGTGCTGGCGAGGATGTGGAGAAAAAGTTACACTCATACATTGCTGGTGGAACTGCCAATTGGTGCAACCAATCTGGAAAGCAGTATGGAGATTCCTTAGAAAACTTGGAATGGAACCACCATTTGACCCAGCTGTCCCACTCCTCAGTCTATACACAAAGGACTTAAAAATCAGCATACTATAGTGACACAGCCATATCAATGTTCATAGAAGCTCAATTCACAATTGCTAAACTGTAGAACCAACTTAGATGCCTTTCAACAGATGAATGGATAAAGAAACTGTGGTATGTATACACAGTGGAATATTACTCAGCATTAAAAGAGAATAAAATTATGACATTTGCAGGTAAATGGATGGAGTTGAAGAATATCATCCTAAGTGAAGTAAGCCAATCCCAAAAAATCAAAGGCTAAATGTTCTCTCTGATATATGGATGCTGATCCATAATGGGGAGCAGGAGCTGGGGGAGAATGGAAGAACTTTGGGCAAAGGGAAGGATGGGAGGGTAGGGAGCATGGGGGCAGGAAAGATGGTGGAATGAGATGAACATCATTGCCTTAGGTACATGTATGACTGCACATGTGGCATGACTCTACATTGTGTACAACCAGAGAAATGAAAAGTTGTGCTCCATTTGTGTACAATGAATCAAAATGCATTCTTCTATCATGTGTAACTAATTAGAACAAATTAAAAAAATAAAAATTAAAAAAAAACAATGCATTATTTTCAACAGTATTAGTCTCTCCCCCCCCTCGTTTTCTCCAGTCTTTCACAAAAATTAGAATATTCACCTTGCAAAAATGTGTTAATCCTGTACTTCCATTTCCTTCTTCCTTCTTCCGTAGCTTTTATTTATATTCTTCCTCCTCATCTCATTGGGTTTCTATGATTTGTAGCTTTGGCCAGCCTCCCCAAGACATCTATTTATTTTGCTCACTAAGAAAATAGTGTAGAATGAATACTAATTAGGTAGCAAATATACTTCTATTAACAGCCTTATGAAACTCAACACATAACAGTATTAGAATGCAGATGGCATGAGTGCTGAGAGATATCGTTGCTTTCAAGGGTTGCTAAGTGCAACATAGACTATGCAGCGCAGTGATAAAGCTAGAAAATTAAAATAGGTATTTCTTCTATAGATTTTCCAAATGAGAATACATTTCTGCAAATGCAAAATATTGCAAACCAATTCCCATTGCTACTCTAAGATTCAGAGCCTTGGAATCATGCCTGGAAATAATGCATTGGAAAGATTGTAGGAGATTTTGGGCAAAATGAATCATTGCTACATTATTGGCAAATTCAGTGAGAAATTGCGTTTGCTTGAACTTTAAAGGAGGAGAGCTTAGCAGTAGTTCAAGAGGCCTTTATAGAGTTCATTCATTTTTTTTATTCATTAAGGTATATAGAAAATTATTCTCCTTGTCTTCATTTTTTCCCTCCCTCTTTCCTTCTTTTCTGATAATGTACATTGAGACTTCTACTAATTCCTTTCCTCTAAGTCTAATCAATTTTGCATATGTGTAGTTTATATATTAATATATATAGGCTAATGTTAATAATGTACATATATGAAGAAAGTGACACAGATATGTATTATATTATCATCCTCAACACCATTAAGAAAGATACCTTAGTGATCTTGCATTGCATTCCAAGTACTGTTTATATAATTTAGCATATACAGAACATGATGAAATAAACTTGTTTTTCTAAAGAGTAAGTAGGTAAATTTGGACTTAATATTTAAGTATGTAACTGCTAGTTGATTTGTGATGAATATATAAACCTTGTAGGTCAAATTTTGTTTGGTTATTTCAGTAGAGAATAATAGTGACATGAAATAACTTGATGTAGGAAACTAGTTGTAATACACAAAGTTTGAAGTTATCCTCTACTATTAAAAGTAATGTTTTTATAATCAATGTAGACATATGTTATTTGTATGCATATATATGTGTACATTTACACACTTTTTCTCAAATGCTAAATTCAGTGTACCCAGTGGGCTAAGATGAATTATTAATGCTTTCTTTCACTCTTTTTTTCATGTTTTACTGAATATAAAAGAAATACAAGAATATTATGACATGAGATTTCTAAGCCAAAAATATTTTCTCTTCAGTAGGTACACTTGGACTTAATAATCTCTCAGAACAAATTGCTATTCTGTAGTCCAAAATGGGACTCCAACAAAGGCAGAGGAGGATTGCTTCGTGTTTCAGGAGCATAGACATTGCTATTCAGTAAGACTTGAAGTTCAGTCACCATCTGTCTCACAGCTGAAAACCATTAAGTTTCAACAATATTTCTCCATCTTTGTTTCTGGCTTTGCTAAGCATGTAAGAAGTTTTACCTTAACCTTTCAGCAAATTATTCAGTAAATGAGTATATGCTACCATTTAAATTACAGAATTTAATGACTCTTTACAAAGCACCATTGTCATCTAAATAACAACAGTATGTTTTGACTGATGACTTCTAAATTTGAATTTTTTAAAGAGCTAGTTTTCTATTGAAATATTCAAGGACTTCATGATCTAAAATACATGATATATTCCACAGGAAAGACACACTATTGTTTTATTCAACCTGGTCAATGCTGGTATAGAGATGATCAAAGACAATCCCAACTATTCAGTCACTTTTGTTGGACTGCTGAGTGAGCATATTTGTGCAATATTAAAGGAGTGAGCTCAGGCTGCATGTTGTCACATATGGTTTGCATTATGAGAACAGAATGTTAATAGAAAAAAAAACATTTGTTGGAAACCAGAGAACTCCAAATTTGTTTCTCTTTAAAAGAAAGCTTTGATTTTGTTCCTAGCAATGCAGGACTTCTTTGTAATGGGGCATATACTGCATTTTTATCGTTATGTATGGTTATCTACTGATAATTCTGTTATATGAATTAAATGAATAGTTTTCCAGCACTAAAAAGGTGTTTAAATTTTTGTAATGTCCCAATACTTTTTTAAAAAAATATAAATGCTTATTTTATATTAGGTTTTTTGGGTTATTATTCTTGATATTAATATCATCATTAAATATACAATGCTTTTAAAGTGTGCCTTGCTCTGCACTTGTAAAGAACATAACTGGGGAATTTACTCTTATCTGTCTTCACTGTTTGCTCTTCCCTTTGATACGCTTGCTAGAGTGTACTGTGAGAATAAGGAATAAATTTTAAATGGCATCAGTGCAATTCAAATTCAGTGACATGATTGATTTCTATGTATGGTGGAAATGTACCTGTCACTAACATAATAACAAAGTTTTAATTTAGAAACAAACCTCCATTTACAGTATTAAATATGTGTAAAGACAATATTTTCTAATAGAAGAGCTAAACTTTTAAAAATGATGATTAGAAGAATTGGAGTGAATTGTTAGGTAATCATTTAAGTATTGTTATAATTTCAGATCATTATGTAGAGTAATTAATATTTTTTAGGATGCACACATAATTTTCTAAATAAAAGGTGGCTAGGGACCAACCAGTTTTGTCATTCCTAGACAGACTTGTTTCTTTCCTGTCTGGTTGTCACTAAATTTGAAGATTATGCTTTTCCGATTCCTCTTTTTATGTGTTAAGGTAATGAAAGAAAAGAAAGCACCAGATGCAGATTCTATGTGTTTCACTGGTGAATAGCAGGATGAGCAGGTTTTTCACCTCCAGGTCACTGGCAGGAAGACAGAGCAGGCCCACAGGGATTCTTCCTGACAACAGTCTTAAGATATAAAAATGCAAAAAAAAGAGATGGACTCAAATCACATGTTAGATTCCCAGGAATGTAACAAGTTGTTTTTTTCATGCATATTTATGAACTTTTCAAACTCATCATTTCAAAGAACTGTCTCATGTTTATCTTCTGAAATGTTCACAAAATTAGATTTAATAAAGGTTGGTGTGGGAAAGCGTCCTTTGGTATTTCCTGTGATGAACATAACGAATATACTGTTTGCATGTTTTTTCAAAATTGCAATGCTGGGTGCCCTGTTCGGCTCTCATGCTGATATTGTGACAGGTGCCCGCTCAACTTGAGATTCACTAATTCACAGTAATCACATTGTTATTGTTTTGTATTAATCTTTTTTCTGTAGGTAGAACTTTAATGTTATATTAATCTCATGATGTGTTATATTTCAAAAGCAGTAAATACATTTTAGAAAGTATTAAGATTTATAGCATTAAATGGTAACAACAAAACAGAATATTAAATTTAGTCATGTATAGGATTGTCTGTAAAGTGATCAAGCTGAATGGCCACAAATATCAAAACATGTGCCTGCACTCTTTTTCTTTAATTTTCTTCCATTTATTTGCAACTAATTTTTATGTTAAGATTGGCCAATTCACAACATGCTTTTTGACAACAATTCTTTTGGTTTTTTTTTTTTTTTTTTGAGTGCACATATGCAAAACACTGATGAAATGTGCAAAATCCAAGAAGGTTTGATATATTTATAACTGTAAACATTTATAAAAATTATCCTTATTATTGTTCTATAAAATTAGTTTACCCTAAAGTATATATTATTCACATCTATTTGCCACTTTGAGGCTTTCATGGAAACATTTAAATGAATGACCTTTTAGTAACTACTTATATTTGCTTTATTATATAGTTTTTGGCATCCATATCAGTTGATAGAAGTGACTCAGTACCCACCCCATTTCTTAATACTTTAAAAACAAAGTCATAATTAAGCAAACAAATCAATATTCAATGCAAATCTCAGAGTACTGGGAGGATTTCTGTGTTCTTTTTGATTTTCAGTGAGTAAACAATGATAATTATTGATATATTCCAAGATACAGAGAATAAGGACTTATAGGTGGTTTGTATTATTGCCTTTTTTTTTTTTTTCCTCTGAATAACTTTCTCAAAGGAAAACATTGCCCTTAGGCTGGTTTTGGTGTATAGTCCAAGGGGTGGGTGGTGGAAATCCCTCCATTAAGTTGATTAGAGGGCAGAGTTATGAAGAGATAAGCCAAGGTTCCAAGGTTCCAGTAGGAAAAGTTATTCTGGACTAGAGGTGAGATATTTGCTAATTGTAGGTGCAGATGACTCAGGTGCCCTTGGCCTTTCTCTTTTCTCACTCTAGCTGCAGATGGCACTGTGTTCTTGGCTCCCTAGACCACACTTGCTCACTCCATCTGGTAGATCAGGGTCAAAGAGATCTAATTCAAATTTGGCAAGAGAACTTACTGATGAAAAGGATAGGGAAGTCTAAAACTTAAAATTCATGATGCTAACGTACAAAGAGAATCAGTAATTTTGTCACTGATGTGCATTTGTGCTGAGATCCACATTAAGCACAGGGACACTAAAATGTTACCTTTCTTCTTACTTGTATTTTCCTGTTAGAATCTTCAAGAAAATCTTAGATATATAAGTATGTTTATGTGACAATCAAAATATATGAGTATATATATATGCATATATTTTCCTTTTTGGTCATGAAGTTATAAATGAGTTTTTCCACTGTGTTAATTTGAAAATGTTCTTAAAAGAGTAAATTATAAGTGAATACTTATGTTGATTATAGTTAAGAAGTATGATAAGAAGAGGAAACGTAATTGTTACATTTGGTCTCCAAGGCTGGACCAATTTCAAAGGTAAATTTTGCTTCCAGTATGGAATATAACTTACCAAGACACCTTTGCCCCTTTTCTCTGTCAAACTTGCTTAGAAAAACCCCAACCCCTATTGATGACTGTGTACTCTTCTACACTTAAGCAGATACTGCCCAGCATAAACACATACACATGCACACGCACAAACACACCTAACCATGATTATGAGTCATATTTTACATTTGGATTATAGTTCTCATTAGGTTATTAAAATTGCTTAGACATTACTTTCCTTCTTTAAATTAGTCTACTATGTGAGATTATTATTTTCTTTCCACCACTTCTTTTCTTTTCTCTAATCCTTATGCCTCTTCATCATTCTCACTCAGAGCTAATGACCTACTTCTTACTTAACTTAGAAAATGCGTGCAATTAGGGGAAAAAAAGTCCACATTTTGCCATCACCAAATCTACTGAATTGTTAACTATTTTTTTGTGTGTGTTGCTAGGAGTCAGTCCTCCTTTCCCCTATGATGGGCTATTTGCCCCTCTGTTTATGTAGGGAGAGACACTTCACTTGTAGATTTGACCATGACTATTCAAATAATTTGTTCCTGCATTTATCCTCTCTCTTTTCTGTGTCACCAATTTTCTCTGGTTCATATATATTTTTTCCATCAGCATCTCAATATGCAGTACTTCCCAATAAAATGTTTATTCCTTGAGTCAAGTTCACTCTCAGGTCCCTGACATTTCTTTGGTTCCATTTATAGAAAAATTCTTCAAGTTTTTCTACCTCCTGCCTTCACTTCCTCACTTTTTATTCTTTCATGAACGAATACCAGTTGGGCTACCTTTGCCCCTGTCTACAGCAGTAATGCAAAAATCACCAGTAGCCTCTGTATGTGAAATGAATAGCTATGTCTTATGATTCCTTTATAGAACTCTCAGTATCACTCAATCATTGTTTCACTTAAATGATTCTTCATTTGGATACCAGAGCAGCACGGTTTCTTTGTTTTCATTTGAATTTAAGATTCTTTCTCATCCATTTCTAGCTTGCTCTTTTTAGTCTGTCTAATGAGTAAATACAGCTAGGCTCAATTATCATGTATATATTTACTTCTATTAATTGACCGCACCATCCCCATCTATAAACTGGTTACTTTGCAAATTATCTTCATTTTTACCCTATCTACAAACCCACATATAACTCTTAGATCACATTACTCATTCAGCAACCCTTCTACAATACCCATTTGGTATCTCAGAACTCCTATATCTAAAGCAGAAGTCTTGGGAATTCTACCTTTTAAATTGGATTTCCCCACATATCTCATTCTTAATAGTGATAATAAAATTCACTCAGGTTTTTCTTTTTTTTCTTTTAACTAACAATTGTCCTTGGCTTCTCTTTCTTGTACCCTCACTATCTATCCATCAATTTAGACTAATTAGTGCTCCTTTTGAAATATAAATCAAACAAGTTTGCAAAGAGTCTGAGGATATGACACAGTGGAAAAAGAAATCAAAAGTTCAGAACGTTTTTGGGAAAAACTAAAAAATCTAATTCTAATAACTTTCAAGAGATGGAATAAGGACGATGATAATAATATTTAGAAATTGTAAAGATTATACAAGAACAAAGAAACAAAGGCATAGAAAAGAGGAAGCTGTTCCTGTTTTCTGGAGATGAGATATTAAGTGAGATGAATAGGTAGTGACTGAGTGTTTGGATATCAGCCTTCAAGTGTACAACCACCATTACCCAGTTTATTAGTGGAGATCGAAAAAAAGAGGCAGTAACATGAAAAGATTGACATCAGTGATATCTGTAAAGTACAAAGCAAGGTGTTCTCCTAAGCTCTGATTTTACAAGGGTAGCAATGTTTAAATAGCCATGAGGGGTTTCAAAGAACTCGGAATAAAAAGAATACTAGGTAGCAGGAGGATCCTGGTCTAGATGTATCAGTCATGTGGAAACTGTGGTTCCTCAGTCTCAAATGAGCTTCTGCTCTCTCAGGTCCTCAAGGGCTGGGGCTCTGACACCACCTCATAGATGCACTGTAAGACTCACATGTACCCTGGTTGACTAAACAGAGAAGAATTGTAGGAAAGTGCCAGATTTGTGCCAAGATTTACATATTGACTGTATGTGTACTATGTTGGAAAAACATTTTTAAGTCATTGAAAATGACCATTATTGATTAGGTCTATTCAAAATACCTGTCCTTTTCTCCTTTGTTTTATTCTATTATGCTGTTTTTCCTCTTTTCTCATTTTTACCAATGCCAGTTATTTGATGTTCATTGTTTGGTTTATATTCATTCTTCTAAAATTGGCATTGTTTTGTATGCAAGTATTATTTCATTAATATAGTGTATTGAGGTTTATTAGGTTGACCTAAATAATGTTGGGTTTATTAAGATTGACTTTATTTACTAAAGCCAGTTTTTTCCAAGATTCATGTACATTTTTATGTGCATGTCCAATCATGTCCTTAAATTGATTATCCTGTGTAGTACTCCATGATGTCCTACCCCTCTGTTAGTGATGAACATCCAGATTGCCTGCAGATCCTCACCAACATACATAGTACTGTGATAAAGTTCCTCATGTAGTTCTCTTGTGGACCTATGAGAATCCTTTAGGATGTATATCTAATAATGGTGTTTCTGAGTTACAAAGAATATGAACATTGATTTTGTTTAAGCACTGTGGGTTGTTCTTTTAATAAGCCATACTAGGTAGAAATCATCACCAACGGTGCCTGAAAAAGCTATGTCCCAGTTATCCTTAACCGTGGTTGCACTTTAGAATTACCTGAAGATTTTTGGTTTGTGTTTTGCATTTTAAGATGAAAACTAGGAGCCCACATTCTGATAAATGAATTGGGTGAATTCTTGGCAGTAATGTTTTTTCAATATCTCCCACATGATTCTGATGATTTGAGGTTTAAATGATGCTTCCCTTTACATGAAAATCAGTGTTAAAAACTTTCATTATCACCAACAGTAGGCAGAATACAATTTTCTAGCATTGCCAGCTAAATTGGTATAAATGAATGTAGTTTAAATTTTTATATTGTTGATTATCAGTATATTAAAAGATTTTAGAGTGGCCTATTCTGAATATTAACAGTTTTTATCCTTTCTTCATTTTCCTTTGGTGTTCACTGACTTAAATCTTATTGATTCTTGGGGGACTCTTTGTGTATTTTACAACTTATTTCTGTGTTAGATTTAAAGCAAGCTAATGTCTTCTCTTAAATATGTCATTTATTTATTAACTCTTCCGTGGTGATATTCTTTTGAAGTCAAATATTTAATTTTAATGTACAGCAGTTTATATTTTTTATTTTTGTATATTTATTTTCAAAATGTATTTTATTACTGTAGGTCAAAATTATATTCTTGTACATTCTCTTCTATTCAATTTTTAGTTTTCTTCTTATTACTTGTAAAAGTTTTAATGCATTTGGAGATCTACCTTGAGTAGTGTTAGTAATGAGTATTCTATTGTTTCCCCATTTAACAAGCCAAGTTTTTGAATACTCTCTGTTAAAAGAGTCTATCCTTTCTTCATAAATTTATGGCATCCCTTAATCATATATTAAGATTCCATCTTTACAGGGATATGTTTATGAACTGTGTATTCTAAGCCCTTTCTAGGATCTCAGGCCAGTGTTACACTGTTTTTATTGTAATAACTCTACAGCATGCATGTCTTAATATTACCTGGGGCTCTCCTTTAATCTCCTTTTTAAAAGGGTGGTTTAATTATTTCTAAATATCTATTATAAAAGTAAACTAACTCTAACATTTACGTGGAATAAATTTTATGTAAAGTTGATATGCAAGAGTAAATTTTAGAACACATCTACAGTTACTCTAAATTTTATGAGCAGTACTATTTCACAAGTTATTTAATTTAAACTTTATGTTTTATACAATGAGTACATCAATTATTTGAGGAATAATTAGCATTAAGTTATCTCATTGAGAGCAAAAAATATTTCCATTTGTCAGAATCTTCTTTGCTTTAAACAAGTACAATCTTTAGTCTACATAGACATGTTATTTCTTCTTCTTCCCTGCCTCTTCCTTCTCCTCTTGCTTCTTCTTCTTTTCCTTTGTTTTTTCTCTAAAGGCAGGGTCTCACTACATTGCTACTCTGGTGTTAAACTCATGTGCTCAAGTGATCCTCCCACTTCAGCCTTCCTAAAGCCTCCCTCATGGCTGGGAGTAAAGGCATGTACCACTGTGCCTGGCATCTTATGAATTTTTGTTTCATTAATTACAAAATACTTTATAGTTTCATTGTTATAGTGAATAATATTTCATTATTTTTTTAGTTATTGAGGGGGACAGTAATACTATTCATTTTTAAAAGTTGGCTTTGTATCGGGCAAACTTACTGAACCCTCAGCATGAATTCTAATAGGTTTTCCGCATACCTTTCAAAGGATGGATAATCAGTCATTTAAAATTAGTGCTACTTAATGTGTTCCTTTCCAAAGTCACAACCATTTTATTTTTTTACTTTCGTTATATCAGGGTTAAGTACCTTTCATACCATAATACAGAGTTTACTTTGCTCCCAGTTTTTAAGATTGGATTAAAAATATCCACTAAGTGTACTGCTTGCTGAAGGTTACAAAATGAAGGAGATTACTATGCATTCCTAGTTTAAGAGTTTAAGATATATATATATATATATATATATATATATATATATATATATATATATATTTTTTTTTTTTTTTTAGGTACTGGAGTTTGACCTCAGAGACACTCGACCACTGAGCCACATCCCCAGGCCTATTTTGTGTTTTATGGAGAGACAGGGTCTCACTGAGTTGCTTAGTGCCTAGCTGTTGCTGAGGCTGGCTTCGAACTCGTAATTCTCCTGTCTCAGCTTCCCTAAGTGCTGGGATTACAGATTTGCACCACCATGCCTGGCTAAGAGCTATATTTTTTAATTCCATAAAAGTTTTGAATTTTGAAGAATTTGAATAAATATTTATGTATTTCTTAAGTTAATTACATTCTCTCTTAATCAGCCTCTTAACATACTAAATAACATAAGCAAATCACATAAGCAAAAAAAATAACATAAGCAAATAAAAATTATAATAAATAACATAAGCAAAAAAAATTTCATATGTTAAATAATTCTTAAGTGTCTGGCATACACTTTGCACTACCAACGTTATTGTAAACATCCTGTTGGATTTAATAACTATTATGAGTTGGACTGTGCTCTTCTTCCTCCAATTTACAATGAAGTGAATTTTAAATCTTGACCACTAGTACTGAAGAATGCGGCCTTATTTGGAAAAACAGGGGCATGGCAGATGTACAGATAAGATGTGGTCATTCTGGCAGAGCCCAATCCTGTAGGGCAGGTGTCCTTACTAAGAGAATGCCATGAGAAGATACAGAGATACATACAGAGGGAGGACTATGTGAAGACACAGTGAGAATGCCAGCTACATGCCAAAGGATACCTTGAGATCACCACAGCTGGGGGAGAGCTTGGAACATGAGCTTTCTCCATGTTTTCCTGATATGTTTTAATTATTTTACTTTAAATTGTTGGTAATTAGTTTTAAGGTAGTCTGTCATGAACAATACAATTTGTTTATTTATTTATTTATTTATTTAGAGGGGTACCAGGGATAGAACTCAGGGGCACTTGCCCACTGAGCCACATCCCGAGCCCTATTTTGTATTTTATTTAGAGACAGGGTCTCACTGATTTGCTTAGTGCCTCGCTTTTGCTGAGGCTGGCTTTGAACTCATGATCCTCCTGTCTCAGCCTCCCAAGCTGCTGGAATTATGCCACCACACCCAGCAACAATATATTTTAAAACAGAATTTTTTTATTTAATCGGGGGTCCTTTGCCATTTAATTAGTGTATTTAATCTAATAAGATGTATTATAAAATCAGTAGACTTTTACTTTTGCTATTTCCTTTCATATTTTTTAATCAGTCTGCTTTATGTTGTATATTTTTTTCATTTCCTTCTATCCATTAGATAAAGCTTCTTTGTCTAATTTAAAAACACATATTGTACTTTCGTTCTTAAGGTTGTTTCTGTTAGCATATGTTTTCATGCTTATAATTCACTGATTAATTTCTAAAATTTTAACATCTGTGATTTCCCAGCAACAAGTCAGTATTAAACATGTCCTGTGTCTCTTTGGATTTTCTTCTGTGTTCTGTGATTTGGAAAATCTTTAGATTTTTAGTTATGAGTTGTTGAGGATATGCCCATTTGTATGTGTGCAGGATATAAAATCTTTCTTGTACATCTGTCTCCTGATCTTTTTGTAATTGTGTATATCTCCTTTTCTTTTTCCATATTTAGTCCTGCCTTCGATTTTTTTGTTCTACAGACAAAATGTGTTGATACAATTTATGGTAATAAATTGGTAATTTGGTTATACTTTAGAGCTTCTATCTTCTACAAAAGATTTGTTTCTCTTCTGATTTTAATATTCCCAAGAGTACTTTTGGTATGGGGCTTTCAGTAGCAAAATTAATGAGGGATTATATGTCTTTCAATGTTGTCATTATTCCTTCACATTGTTTTATACTTGCTCCATAAAATATTTACAGTGTAGACGTTTTTTTCTTTCAGAGTACCTTAAAAATACTGCTCAATTGTTTTCTCAGCATGAAAATGGTTATGATGTTTATTGTTAGTTTAGTTTTTATTATTTTAGCAATCTTCTCTTTATGCCTAGATAAGTATTTTCCCCAGTGTTTTATTTTCACAGCTTTATTTTATTCTTGGTATTTCTTTGATATGTGTATTTCCTTTTTTTTTTTTTTAAGTCATGTAGAAATCCTCCACTTAATCTTTGAAATCAGTAATTCATTTATAAACTGTACTATTCTTTGGTTTAGTACATTTATTTTTACTTTAAAAAATTTCAGCCGTTGCATATTTATGCTGTTAATTAACATTTGTTACATTTTGTTCACTTGAGCAACAAGAGTGAGCTGGAGGCATCACAATACCTAATCTCAGATTTACAGAGCTACAGTAAGAAAAACAGCATGATATTAGCATAAAAACAGACATGAAGACCAATGGAATAGACTAGAAGATACTGAGACAAATTCACATAGATAGAGTCATATGATCCTTGAAAAAGATATCAAGCATATATGTTAGAGGAAAGACAGATATTTGTAACAAATGGTGCTGGGAAACTGGATATCCATATGTATAAGAATGAAACTGTGTCCCTGTATCTCACTTCACACAAAAGTCAGCTCAGCGTGGATCAAAGACCTAGGAGATAAACAAGAAATAATGAAACTGATAGAAGAAAACATAGGAGCAATACTCCAACATAATGTAAAGGCACTGTCTTTCTTAATAAGACTGCACAAGCTCAAGAAATAAAGCCAAGAATCTATAATGAGATGGTATTAAAATTCTTTGCATAGCAAAGATAACAAGAGTGTGAAGAGAGAGCCTACAGAATGGGAGACTACTCTTCTGATGGAGATTATTATCCAGAATATATAAAGAGCTCAAAACATTTAACACTAGAAAAATAAATAGCTCAATCAATAAATAAGCAAAAGATCTAAATAGATGTTTCTTAAAAGAAGAAATATAAATGGCCAAAAAATAAATGTAAAAAATGTTCAACATCCTTAGCAATCAGGGAAAAGCAGATCAAAACTACCCTGAGATTTCATTTCACCCCAGTTAGAATGGCAATCATCAAGAATATAAATAAAAATGATTGCTTGTAAGAATGGGTGAGGGGGAGGTACACTTATACATTGTTGATGGGACTGCAAATTAGTACAACTACTTTGGAAAGCAGTATGGATATTCCTCAAAAGATGGAATAAACAACCATATAAAACAGGTGCCCCATTCCTTGATGTTTATGCAGAAGAATTGAAATCAATGTAATAAGGATACATGCATACCAATATTGATAGCACAATTCACAATAGCTAAGCTATAGAACCAGCCTAGGTACCTAACAACAGATGAATGGATAAGGAAAATGTGGGGAGCTGGGAATGCAGCTCAGTGGTAGTGTGCTTGTCTACCATGTGTGTGGTTCTGGGTTCAATCCACAGCTCTGAAAAAAAGAAAAAAATATATATATATGATATATATATATGATCCCGCCTATTACCTGTGACGAGTTCTGCTTCCTCATATCCTGAAGTATAACATTAGAGAAGCACACCAAGGCAAGCATTTAAGCAGGGTTTATTTAAAAAGGGGTAACATAGACTTCTCCTGGGAGGGAGGAGGGGGCCATAGCTGGTATCTTGGTATCCCAAGAGGTACACGTGTTTTGCCTTTTTATTTATGTCCTAAGTTTCCTTTGTTCTCCTGCTCTCTTCCTCTTATCTCTTCTTCCTGCCTATGTGACTAGGCCCAAGATATGCTTAGAGGGATGGCCAAACAGGTGAAAAGCACATGGACAGGGGGAAGGGCCCAAGTAGAGTGGTTTGGGCAGGAAGGGGGCCTAATTAACTCCCTGGGACAGGGTACTTTTGCAACAGGTTGGAGCAGGGGCAAGTTATCCTGATAAGGGTGGAGCAAGGACTTTGAAGGCATTAGCATTTCAATACCTCTCCAACTTCCCAGACCCAAATTGGCCCCCTTGATTGATCTGACTGATTTACCTATCTACACTGACTGCCTGTCTAATTCTGGCTTCCTATACATGATGAAATTCTACTCAGCTGTTAAAAAGAGTGAAATTACATCATTTGTTGCTAAATAGGTGGAACTGGGGAATATCATGCTAAGTGAAATAGGCCAGCCTCAGAAAGTAAAGGGTTGAATGTTTTATTTCATAAGTGGAAGCTCAAGAGAAATAAAGGAATAAAAAGAGGGGGTCTTGTGACAATAGAAGGGAGATTAGTAGAATAAAGTTGGGGGACTCGAAGGGAGGGAGGATGGTAATGAAAGGGGAAGAACCGGGGAATGAAATTGACCAATTTGTGCTATGTGCATATATAAGTATATGACAGTGAATTCTGTTTTTATGTGTAACTATATGATTTTAAAAGCAATAAATAAATAGAAGGAAGACCAGCATAGTGGAGGAAGGGCATCAGGGGAGAAAGGACAGGTGATAAGGGAAAGTACTAGGGATTGAAATGGACCAAATTATATTATATGCTCTTATGAACACGTCACAATGAACCCCACTATTACATATAACTATAGAGCACTAATAAAAACATTAATTTTTTTTAAATTTAAATTTTTCAGTCATTATATTTTCATACTATTATTTTCCATTTGGTTCACTTATTCATAACTTAACTCTTTTCTCGTTTGCAAATATTGCTCCCTTTTTCTTGAAGGCATATTAACATACATTAGGTTTGAAAGAAATATTTTTAAAGATATGAATAAACACATTATTAAATCAATAAAATGACCAATCACTATAACTGGGGGACTAGTGATTCCTTTATAAATATATCAGAGGCTCTGTCAAGGATAATATAAATTAATTATTTCATTAAACGATAGTTTCAGTTGGATACTATCATAATTTCCTTCTAGACTTAGGATTTTGTTTCAATTAAAAGTTAAAACTAATTTAGAATATTGCTTTATTTCCTTATTAAAGTCAAAGTTTCCTTCATTTTTGGTATTGGGACAATCATTGTATTTACTTGGCCTCAACGAAACTTTTGTCTGAAAATGTAGATGGCTTTTAAAGATAGTTCATTGTCATATATAGTTTTTTTTTATCAAAACATGCTTTGATACTTTTTCATATATTTTATCATAATCCTCTAGGTTATTTTTAAAGAAATAGTCTCTTTTTGTAATTCATTTTACTGAATAACTTTAAAGAATTCCATTATTCCTGAAACTACCTTCAAAATGATTAATGAGTTTTTAAAAATTGTTACACATTTTCAGCAAATTTAGTAAACCATTTATACATTTTATATCAATAAAATATGTATTGTTTTAGAAAACTTATTCCAATGTTTGATTTATAATTCAACAATTATTTACTATAGATATTTGTTATGTACTAGGGATACAGAGAACAAAATTATAAGCATCTAGATTCATTTATTTTTGTAGGCCAATCTTTTGTATTTCATTTGAGGGACTGGTACTAGATTCACAGTGAAAGTAATTATTAGTGCAAGAGAATAAGAGGGCTAGCTTCATTTGAGTGGATATTTTGAAAGGAGAATTTGTAAATTAGTTCAGTAAAGTAGGTTAGGGTTAGTTGCCAGAAATTTTTCTAAATATGTTCAGTGGATTGTCAAATAAAACGTGCATTTGGACTTAGGTAAAGAAAGACTTTTCTTTGAAGGGATTATTACATGAAGGGGAGAAGGACAGGCAGTAGGAGAAGTATGTCCACCATAAAATCAGTAAGTATCTCAAAGGTTAGGCAGAAACTGGTGTTTTTGTTATAGATAGGAGTACATGAGACTGGAAAGACGTGGGTGTGGGAAAGGATGAGTGAGGGTGATGTAGTTAAGAACAGTAGGTCAGAGGATCTTGTAGCCTGTGGTCAGCCTGTTATTATTAGGAGATGCAGGGAAGGAGGGGTTGTTGCTGATGGGACTCGGTGTGGGTCAAAGTTCAGGAGTCTGGGTGAAAGAGATGATAGCAGGTATGTTTTCCAGGTTGGTCAGTAGATAGAAACGGTTCAGCTAATTGTTCATGAAGCAAAGAATGGGAATTTGGAGGGTTACATTTGGCTTTGTCACAGGTACAAAAGAGTATTCTAAAAATCGCATCTAGTCCTACAGGGAAGGTTTTCTTTGTAAGTTCTTTCTAGGATACAAAGGGATGGGAGAATTTGTTTAACATTAGCTTTTTTCCAGAATCACAGAGCTAGGGTAAAGTTCACCATTTTCAAGAAGGTGAGGAACACAAAGAGATTTCTGAGAAGACATGTTTTATAGCTACACATAAAAGATTGGTAGAAAGACCAAAGAACTAAGGTTAGAAAATTTAAGATTGTTGTAGTCCCACTAAAGTTAAAAATAGAACCTGCATGATTACAGGAACAGAAGCAGAAAATATGCACTGTGGCCAAGGACTGCTCTGTGTCAGAATGCACGGCAGTTTTGTCCACACCGTTCCCAACAGTAAGGACCGCATGGTTTGCTTGTGTGAGTATTTGAAGGCTCTGTTTTAGAGGATTTGTTTTCCTTCTCCCTGTAGCTCAATCTCCTCCTAGTGCAGCCTCTGAGATTATTGAAAGATGCTCTGTAAATAAGCAAAAAAGTAAGTTTTCTTCTGAGGGCTGCCTTAAAAGCTGGCAAAGGAAATTATCTTAAACCTTACAAAATGCTTAAAATAATCAAAACCTTATAAAATGCTTAAATGGTAAGTCTGGATACACTTATTAAGTTTTAGAGTTTCATGTAAATATTAAAAAAAACCTGCTTCCTCTACAAAATACCAATCTATAAATAGCTTACATTAAAGCAAGAGATTTAAATAATATTTATAGCTGTTGCTTTATGTATAGAGATCAACTAAATATTAAAATATATGTATTTTATATGTTCTAGTCTTAAAATCCATACAGTCTTGAGTCTTAGATTCTAATAACACTAATTGTACAATCAAGCTGTTTATTCTAGTCTTTCAAAGGAATTCAGATAATGTTACCTCTGTAATTGAATCCCACAAGTTTTCTCTCACAAGTTAGGGTGTGGATATGGAAATGTTTGGCAAAATAACTAAAAGAGCAGGTCTAAAAAGATACAGTGCTGATACATACAATCAAAGGAAAATGAAGAAAGTATGTTTTTATAATGAAATACCTATGATAAAAACCAGATGAAATATCAGTTTGGATTTCTACACTGTACTTCAAAATCTGTGGTTCCAAATGAAACAAAACTGAAGCTACTTTTTAGGTCTACCTACAAAGTCTCCAAGTTAATTTGGTTCAAAAGAGTATTTGTTTCAACATATGGAGTTTTACGATCTGTGAAATGGTTTTATTGGTCTTTAAGAATATTTTTCTTCACCTAACTATTTGCTGTGTGGCTGTCTCATCTTAGAGGAAGATAGCTGATTTTCATTGAGGACACAAGATAATGGAGCAAACCCAGGCAGAAAACCCAGGAGTTGTAATGAAAAATCTCAACATCTAATTATTGAAGCAGAAGCCTGCCAATGTTGAGCTGGGGATCTTAGATGCTT
>CM053402.1:119393442-119547419 GCA_028644305.1 Xerus rutilus
ACTAAAAATAAAAACTAACCTAGAAATAAGAAAAATAAACTAAAATTTTAATAAATGTAAGTACTATTCAAGAAAATTAACAAACAAAACTTTAATAATAATTTAAAAATACAAAAACAAGTTCAGTTTTGTTATTTTGTTTTTCACATTACTACATTTTTTTTCTTTTTCTTTTTGATACTGGAGATTGAACTAAGGGGCTTTTTACCACTGAGCCACATTCCTAGTCCTTTTTATTTTTATTTTGAGACAGGATCTCACCAAGTTGCTTAGGACCTTGCTAAGTTGCTGCGGCTACTTTGAACTTGGGATCCTCCTGCCTCAGCCTCATGAGTCTTTGGCATTAAGGGGTGTGCCACCATGCCCAGCTCAATTTGCCATATTGTAATAGAGAAGTAGAAACATTAATCTACGTCTCACATCTTAAAACCTTTGATTTGCTGTTGTTGGAAAACTGGACAAATGAATGAATGAAGTTTACAAAATCAACTTTAAAGAAAGGTTCTGTTTTTTAGTTAGTGAATATCAAACAATTTAGTTTTCAGAGAAATATGATTCAAAATTTGAAAGACAAGTGAATTAAAGAATTGAGATCAGGAATATGAAAATGAATCAAAAGCAGCTGAAATTTGGAGACAACACGGGGGAAACAAAATTATAATAGTTTTATTGGGGAAATTAAGAGGTTTTTTGTTTTTTTGGTACCGGGGATTGAACTCAGGGATACTCGACCACTGAGCCACATCCCCAGCTATATATTGTATTTTATGTAGAGACAGGGTCTCACTGAGTTGCTTAGTGCCTCACTGTTGCTGAAGCTGGCTTTGAACTCAGGATTCTCCTGTCTCAGCCCCCAAAGTGCTGGGATTACAGGTGTGTGCCACTGCACTTGGCTGAAATTAAGGGTTTTTAAAAAATACTTTTTAGTTGTCAATGGACTTTTATTTTATTTATTTACATACAGTGCTGAGAATTGAACCCAGTGCCTCACATGCTAGGCAAACACTCTACCACTGAGCTACAACCCCAGCCCTGTAAGAGAAATTAAGGTTTTATGGATTAGTTAAATATGCACTGGTATACTGGATTAGACATAGAAATTATTTAAGAACAAAAAACAAATACCACTCATTGAGCAGAAAACCAATGGTGTTTAATAAGAAAGTCTACAGTATGTCTGAATTAGGAAGAAGAAACATCTAAAAGGCCATCTAGAAGAAATTCTTCTAGAACTGTTGTGCAGTAGTGAGATGGGTAGAGGACAGCAATTCTGTTTTTCTTGCTGACTTTGCAGCGAAGAAAATGTTCCAAAGTGTTTTCTAAGTAAACTAATATTCTGGAAATCACTAAAATGCTTATGAATGTCCCTGTAAAGTTTGCATGAAGATTGAATTGACATGATTTACCATGCAAAGTGTAGTTAACCAAACTAAATTTATATTCTCTCTCTCTTCTGTAGATATTTTTCACATTAGTTAATAAATTATATGAAGTCTATTTAGAGCAGAATTTTCTCCAGGAAGCTAGAATTATTTTAAAATCCATGCTCAGATTTTGACAAGGAAGTAGAATCATATCTTTCAAGTGAAGACAATGAAGATTATTTATTTTTATGGAATTGAAATGTCTCATTTGGAAAAACTGGTTTATAAGACATTGAAATATTATATTATAATTAGAACCACCTTTAATTTGAACTCTGTGGTTAATGTGAAAATGGAGATCTGTTTGTCGACATGGACAAGTTGTGCTAATTCACAGGTGCATAACTGCAAGACATAGCATACTGATTAAGGGTTCAGAAACATCTTTTTAGGCTGCATTCAGCTAAATTTGTAAGGATAGGTTGGTTTTGTGTGAGAATGTTTGTCATGTGTGCCAAATAGTATTAATACAATTTGAAAATTTTTTTTATGAATTTCTTTTTTTGAGTTACTTTATAGTACCTCAAACTACTATAGTGTAGTAGTTTTTGTAGAGTTATTTTGAAGATGTTTTGTATCTCTTCTTAGAAGCATGTTATTTGAAAGCTGAATCCTTGTTCACAGTAAGTAGTTTAATACAACAATAACAAGAACAGAAACTAGATTGCCTTGGTTTATATCCTGACTCTAAAACCTTTAGCTCTGTATCTTTGAGAAAATAACTTTTTTTTATCTATGATTATTCATCCACAAACAAGGATGATACTAATAATTTCCCACAGGAGTGTTACAGATATAAAGGAGTTATATAAAGTCTCCAAACAATATCCAAAATAAAATAATGGCTCAGTAAATGTTAGTGATCATTAATTTATATTTTGTTTTCACAGGACTTACAGAAGTGCCTAAGTGCTTCTCGAGTGACACACACACATGATGAATTAGTGCAGAATATCATTTCTAACATAATAAGTAAATAGTTACATTTTATTGAGTCTTAATATATGCCAAATACTTTACTAGTGTACTTTTACTTCACTTCTGTTAGTATTTTCCATGACTCGGAAAAATGAATAAAAATGTTATCATCACGTTAAAAACAAGAAAACTAACAATTACATCATTTTTCCATTGTCACAGAGCTAGTGGGACAGAGGCAGACTGATAAGCTGAAGTCCATCTTATTTCAAAGCTTTGCATTTTTAGATGAATGTAATAACACCTGTTTATTCACTCCTTCCTGAAATTGCTGTCAAGTATAAGGCATGTTGCTTAATCTTTACTGGATGTTGGTGACACTTGACAGCTTTATGGCACATTGCTTATGTTCTTATGGTGTTCATTATGATAAAGAAATACCATAAAATTAACCATCATAAAAGATGCATCATGTTCTGTGTCATTTGAGGTGTAGAGATTCAGAGAATAGTGTGTCTCATGTTATGAAAGGGGAGACAAGGTAGGATTCAGGGGCAAAACAAGGGGAGGGGATATCATTTCAAGCACAGTCTCAAGGCACAAAATATGGCAAGAGCTGGGCTATGGTCTGAAATACTGAAGCCAGCAAAATACTTAGTCAATCAGGGGTCTATCCAAGAAATAGAATGGATAGGACATCTACATACACACTAAAGACGGGGGGAAGCTGACCAGGCAAGTCTCAAGTATGTGACATGGAAGTATGTGACAGGCCATTAGGAAGGGCATGCTGGAACCTCTTGCCAGGAACTGCTCCTGCAGACCACAGGCAGGTTTTTTTTTTTTTCTTTCTTTCTAGGGGACCCATCAATTCTGTTTTAGTTCTGTTTGTAAGGTCTCAGTTTCTTGGATTAGGCCTACCCAGTTTATCCAGGGTAATCTCCTCTACATAAAGTCAACTAATCATAAGTATTAACCAGTTCACTGCAACACATAGATTAACTGTGGATTGAATAATGGGGTAATATAACAGCCAAGTTCACACATAAAACTGAGCATCACAAGCACTAATGATATGGAAGAGTAAATAGGTAAATTGAGAAAATTGTAGATGGCAAAAGAAAACTGATTAGTTGTGAACTAATCAGACAGGGTTTTTGGAAAATAAATCTGCAGTGATATAAAAGTTGATTTGATCAGTAGAGATAGGATGACATAAAACCTCTTAGTGAGTTATTTTGATTGTATAATTGGATGGTAATGTTTACCATATGGTAGCAAATAAACATGTAGTGGAAAACAAAGATTTGTAAGCATTCCTAACAATTGATGCAACATAGGAATAGACTATGGAGAACAAGAAAAATATATATTTTTATCTTGGCTAAATGAGAGGATGGTTGAAGATTCTCCTTATATCACTCACTTTTGGCATCCACTGGTTACAAATTAAGGTGAGAATTTAACAACTGTTTAAGAATAAGAATAATTTTCTCAGGGGAAATATGTAATAACATTTATGTTAAGGCTTCATCAAGGTTATAGTTTTCTGCTTTAATATAATAGTTCCAGCATAGTTCCTATAGTTGCTTTTTTAGATTGTAATTTATTTTACATTATTTGATTTTGTAGAAATTTATTTCAAAAATTCATTTTAGTATTCATAGTGTAACCCTTTCAGATCACATGTGGAAATAAAATAATAGTTTAAAAAGTATTAGTCTATGCAGGGATCATCAGTATGGGAGTTTTAAAAATGTGCATAAATACTAGTTCATTGGAGATTTTCACATTATTCTGTGTACTCTGTAGTAAACTTTTCAAGCTATAGGTTATAACTTATGAAAAAACTGCATTATGAGATCAATATACTAAGTTATTAGAGGCATATATTTAAAGATGAAATAGAAAAACAGAAAAATAAAAGAAATTTTCAGAATGCATATATTAAGCATTAATTTGTTGCATTAAATTGTGGTTTGCATCCAAAGAATTTGAAATCCAGTGCCTTTTATTTTCTATATTCTACTGCTTTTGGTGTTAATTTGTTCTTTTTTTTAAGGCTCTGAGAACTGTGTTATATTATTTATTGTTTGATTTTCTTTTCTTTTAATGAATGAGCTCAATAAAATGAACTTTCCTCTTAGCACTGACTTCATAATGTCCCAAAGATTTTTGAGATTTTGTATTGCTCTTCTCATTTATCTATAAGTATTTTTTAATATCTTCCTGGATTTCTTCTGCTACATTGGTCATTCAATAGTGTATTATTTAGTCTAGAGGAGTTAGAGTATCATCTATTTTTTATTTTACTATTAATTTCTGTTTTCATTATGATTTAATAAAATGCAGGGTATTTTCTCAACTTTTTTTTTGTATTTTCTAAGAATTCCTTTGTGGCCTATGATATGGTCTATTTTATAGATGTATCCATGTGCTGCTGAGAATAAAGTATATTCAGTCATTGATATATGAAATATTCTATATATGAATTTTAATTATAAATCATTAATTATATTTTTTTTAGTTCTATAGCTTCTTTTTTTTCCAAGCCAAACTGTATCCAGCTTTATTAAAGATAGTTTTCATTAACAATCATGATATTTCCATGATATTTCAGGCAGGACCTAGGCAGACAGTCATTAACAGTATACAACAAATTTCAAACTCCTTTCTTGGATGGACTACCAAAATTAGAAAGCCACTATAAAATCCAGTGAAGTTTTCATTTGATGCTCCAAATAGGGAAAGTTTAGAGTGAGGATTGACATTTGACATTTAGCATACTGTTTAACAACTTTTCATGAGCCTAACCAGACTTTCAAGAAATGAAATGAAAATGGCAGAATTATTAGTCTGAAGATCCATGATCCAGAAAAGGAACTGCTGCTTATTTGAGGTACATTCTCTCAATGATGTCACTGGAAAATCCAAATTACCCAACATACTGGTAAAACCAATTGTTTTGAATTAGGTTCCAACAGGTCTGAGTTTAGGGGAGTTAAGTCTATGCCAATGGCAGGGAGAAACAAGAGGACATAAAGATGAATTTGAGATTTTTCCATACCACAATGCATTTGTGCCAAGGTGGCTGTGTGTTCCAACATCACAGAATCCCTCCTCTTGGGAGGCAAGAGAAAATCTCTCAAAACTAACAGAGAGGTGTTCCCCCACAGCAATCCAGCTTCAGAAACATTTTAATAATGATATAAACTCATTCCCCCTAAAACAACAATGAAGTATTTGTTTTGTGTGCTAACAATATAGCTTAAAAAAATAAAACAAAATTCTGAATTTTTATAAAATTTGACAAAAAGTAGTATTTCAAACTCTATAATCACCACAAGTACAGTTATCAAAATATACACTTCCTTTGGTATCTCCAGCACCTCCAGGTTTCTGTGCCAGGTTTGTTTTGGTATCACTATTTTCTGCAAGGTCTCCATCCTTGCCAGGATCAGCTTTTCCTTTTTTCCCTTTGGGTACTTCTCTCTCTTTCTTGCTGAGACCTTTTTAGGCTTTGGCTCTGGATTTGAAGGAACAGGTTTAGCAGACAATCTTGCAGATCTTTGTGGTTCATCCATCATGTTGGCTTTATCTCCTTTAGCATTCTCTTCAGCCTTTCTTTGGGGCATGGTGGTGATGGTGGCAGGATGCAGGTGCTGGAGATGGGGATGCAGTGGCATGTGGCTTTGGTTAGTCTGGGCATCATTCTTACATCTTCTCTCTATAGCTTCTATATTCAGTTTTTGTTTTGAGGATCTATCGAGTGGTAAGAGAGGTGTGTTAAAGTCACCCAGTATTATTTTATTGTGGTCTATTTGATTCTTCAAATTGAGAAGGGTTTGTTTGATGTACATAGATGTTCCATTGTTTGGGGCATAAATATTTACAATTGTTATGTCTTCTTGATGTATAATTGTCTTAAGCAGTATTAAATGTCCTTTTTTGTCCCTTCTAATTAACTTTGGCTTGAAGTCCACTTTATCTGATATGAGGATGGAAACTCCTGCTTGTTTATGAGATCCATGTAAATGATATGTTTTTTCCCATCCTTTTCCATCCAGTCTGTGGATATCTTTGCCCATGAAGAGAGTCTCATGGAGAAAGCATCTTATTTTTTAATCTAATCTGCCTTATATGGCTTTTAGGGGTGGGAGTAATGAGGATTGAACTCAGAGGCCCTTGACCACCGAGTCATATCCTCAGCCCTATTTTGTATTTTATTTAGAGCTAGAGTCTCATTGACTTGCATAGCACCTTACTTTTGGTGAGACTAGCTTTGAACTCATGATCCTCCTGTCTCGGTCTTCCAAGCTGCTGGGATTACAGGTGTGCATCAGTGTGCCCAGCTCAGTCTGTGGCTTTTGATGGATGAGTTTAGACCATTTACATTCAATGTTATTATTGAGAAATGTTTTTATTCCATGTCATTTTGATTTGTTTCTTGTTTTGTTCTATTTTGTTAATTTTTTGGATACTGGGATTGAACTCAGGGACACTTGACCGCTGAGCCCTTTTTTATTTTTTATTTAGAGACAGGGTCTTGCTAAGTGGCTTAGGCCTCAATAAATTGCTGAGGCTAGCTTTGAACTCATGATCCTCCATGCCTGGCTATTTCTAGTTGTTGATTTGAATTTTTCCTTTGGCTGTTCTTCTAGTGTAGTTGCTCCCTTTGCTGGTTTTCAATTTTATTTTTCATTTCATCTTCTTGAAATATCTTACTGAATATGTTTTGTAAAGCAGGCTTTTTAGTTGTGAATTCTTTTCACTTTGGTTTGTCATGGAAGGTTTTTATTTTATTATCAATTCTGAAGCATAATTTTGCAGAGTATAGTATTCTTGGGTGGTTTCCATTTTCTTTCAGAGCTTGGTATACATTATTCCAAGACTTCCTAGCTTTCAAAGTCTGGGTTATTGAGAAATCAGCTGTGATCTAGATTGGTTTCCATCTAAATGTGAACGACCATCATTTTCTATGACAGCCTTTAAAATTCTTATTGTGTATGTTAGGTATTTTCATAATAATGTGCCTTGGTGTGAGTTTGTTGCATTTTTGTATGTTTGGGGTCCTGTAAGCCTCTTGTGTTTGATTTTCTATTTCATTCTTTCGGTTTGGGAAATTTTCTGATGTTATTTTATTGAGAAGATTGTGCATTCTTTTTGGTTTGTTTCTCTAAGTCTTCATCTATTCTGATAAATCTTCTATTTGGTTTTGTCACGTTATCCCATATTTCTTGTCAATTTTGTTCATGATCTCTTAACATCTTTTCTCCAGGGTCAACTTCATTTTCAGTATTATATATTTTGTCTTCATTGCCTGAAACTCTGTCCTCTGAGTGATCTAGTCTGTTTGTGATGCTTTCCATTGAATTTGATTCCTTCATTTTGAGGATTTCTGCTTGATTTCCTTTCAGAATTTTATCTCCTTATTGAAGTAATCTTTCACTCCTGTATTTTCTCTCTGATTTTACTCCTTCCAATGTCCTTTACCTTATAGATCAGTTTAACTATATGTACACCATAAACTCTTTCTCTGACATTTCTTCAACTGTGGTATCAATGGACTTTGTCATGTTTATGTGTTTACCCATCTAACAATATGGATATGAGGCAGTAGAGTTTCTACCCTGTGGACTTATAGTGTCTCTGAAGGTACCTCACTGTTTAGGTGAAGACAAATAAGAACAACTAATGCAAACAATATAAGCATAAAACCAAATAGTTCCTGCTATGACATTTACAATGTTAATTGTAATAATAAACAGAAATGGTATGGTCAGTTATTGCTTACAGTAAAAACAGTAAGTTTGCAACAAAAGGGTTTACAATTTCATATGATGAACAGGGAGAGAACAGAAGTGATATAGTATATGATAGTTATGAGGGAAGAGGAGAGACAATAGAAATAAAAACTTAAAGGAAGAATGAAGAGAGACCAATAGAGATTGGTTCTCCCAATCTAACCCTTTCAAATTCCCATCTAATGGTGTCTCTCTCAGCCAGGCCAGCAAGCAGTGGATTGGAGGGGGTGGGGGAGATCCAAGTGAGTTTCTGTGACCAATATTTCCCTGTGTAACCTCTCTCCACGTTTGATTTTTTCCTGGTCAGTTAGGCACACTGAAAGTTTTATAGTGTGTGTTTGCCGGGGCTGTATTTTGTGTCATACTTGCATTTACCAGGAATTAGCTTCCCCAGCTGTGAACCTGGTGCCAGGGCTGCAAAATGGTTTCTTCCTCCTCTCCACATGCAGCCAGTAGAGATTCAGCTTCTTTCTGGCACAAGGATATTGTGCAGTGCATCTTTTAGTCTAGTGGAGCAGTGTCTTTGATCTCTAAACTCTTCTACTCAGACACACTTCAGACCTCCTAAAAATACAGTATCTTTAATTCCCTTATCTGTCCACTTTGCTCACGTAGGGACTGCTCTTCCTGGTGTTTCTGGCTGCAGTAGCAGCTCTGGTATTGAGGATTTCTTCCTTATTTTAATATATCAAACCTCCTGAGTCTCTGATCTGCTTTGAATGTCCAGTTTTAAATTTCAATAAAGCCTCCCTCCCCTTTTTTGTTCACCCACCTTGCTGAGAAGCTTCCTGTTTGCTTTCTTGGTTTCATACCATGGAGCAGCCAGGAAAGTGACTTTCTCTATTGTGCCGTCTTGAATATCTGTTTGTAAAACTGTTCATAGTGTTTTATATTTGTACATAATAGTGGGGTTTATTTTGACATAATTATACATACATGGAATATAATTTGCTCTGTTTCAGTTTCTGGGACTTCTTTTTCTCTCTTCTCTCTTCTCTTCTTACCCTTCCTATACTGCTCTTTCTTCTATTTACTTATTGTTTTTGTAATTGATGTTTTATAGATACACATAAAAGTATAAATAACTGTGGAATATTCATACATGGTCAATTTCATTCTGCAGTTCCTCTTTTCCTGTCCCTGCTGCCTCCCCTCAGCCCTTTCCTCTATGCCACTGAGCTGCCTTGTTTTCAGTGACACCCCTAACCCATTTCCTCTCCCTTATTTTGATCCAGCTTCCACATACGTGAGAAAAGTTTCAGCCATTTCTGAGTCTGGCATGTTTCACTTTATGTGATCTCCAGTTTTATCCATTTATGAGCAAATGCTATGATTTCATTCTTCTTTATCACTGACTCTATTGTGCATATATTCCACATTTTCTTTATCCATTCATTTAGTGACAGGCAACTGGGCTGGTTCCATAACTTGGCTATTGTGAATTGTGCTGCAGTCAACATTAACATACTTGTATCACTATAGTATGTTGACTTTAGTTTCTGTGGATAGATACCAGAGTGGGTCTGCTGAGTCAGATTATGCTTGATTATCTCTTCATTGTCTTCCAACCTCTAAAATTGAGCTAATCCAAGGTACACATGAACAGGGACCTTGATGTTAAAAGCACATATTCCTGGGGGAGAGAAAAGATTCATGTGGAGCAAAAAGTTTTAAACAGAGAACTTTGGACAACTACATATATGACAACCTGAAAAACAAAGTGTAAGTGCTAAAGAGAAGTTTAGAAAAGAAGATTACATTATATTTCAATGCTTTCTAGAGGCATTAGTTTCCTATATGAAACATGCTTCCTTTGCCAGTAAAGCCTATTTGATGAGAGAGAGAAGACTTGCTGACTTAGGGAGTCATGTGGTTTCTATCCAGGCTTTCTACACCTTTACAATGACTCTTCCTCAACATTTATGACTCATAAGTTTATATTTGGTTTAAAAAAAATAAAAAATAAAAGAACAAAAACAAATTGATAATGTACTGTATATTTCAGGAAAGCATGATGATGGAATTTTATTATTTTCACCACAAGGAAATGATAAATGTTTCAAGAAACAGATATGTTTACTGATTTGAACATGAGACAATGTGTTTTTGTATCAAAAACATTATGTTGTTTCATATTAGTTCATATAATTTTATCAATTAAAAGCAATACACAAACAAGATGCAATGTGACTGTAAGATGTTGGAACCTGAATATGCTAATCCTTAGTTGCTGATCGAAAATCACATCTTGGCCTCTTATGTTTGAAATTTATAGCTAATCCTATTCAATAGTAATTATCATATGGACATGAGAGCCTAGATATATGGTGTGCTCAGATGCACCCCCATGAGCAAACTCCACACTAGCAACTCCACTGATGCTACCCATATTCTAGTCACTTAAGTGCTTCATCCTGTTCCAGTGACTAGAGCAGACTCTTCTCAAACCATCTGGGTTCAAATTTCCACTCTCTCAACTAATATCTTATTTATGTAACTTTTTTATCCTTGAGCTTTCTCATTTTTAAAATTAGATTAATAATTGCCTGTGCCTCACAAGATTTAAGTAACTAGATATAGTTACATATAATATATATCTTGGTCTAATGTGTCATAAAATTATTATTAATGCTTTTGCCACAATATTATATCAGCTCCAGAGTTGGCACTAATCATTATCCTTGAGAATAACTTAATGTTTGCTATATTATCTGAAAAACAGTGACCAAACCACTTGTAATACATGTCAGGTATTTTATCTTTTCTGTTTATATCAGAAACAGTGACATCAGTCAAGGTATCTGCAGTGGCTGCGTTGAGAGTTTCAGTGGGGAAAAAAATGACCTTTTCTGTAGGCATGATAAGAGACAATACTGCCAGTGTGCTGCATTTATGTAGAAGAGAGTGTTTTGACCATTAAGGAAAACTATCATTGTGTTTATACTTTCCTATTATCTTCAGTTTTTAACAACTGCATTTGGTAGTGAACTGTTAATGCACATATTGTCCTATTCTTAAAATCAAATGCAGAAATATGAGGAAGCTCATTCACATCTTTAAAAACTGTGTCAGAGAGTTTTACAAGTAAGAAGTTAATGAAGAAGGAAAGTTACAATATTATGTAGCTTAATGAGTCATGGTAAAGAAAGATCTTAATATAATCACATCATTTTACTAATGCTTCTTAAATCATTTTTGGTGAATACATGATAAATTACCATTCAATGAAATGTTAATATTGGTTTATGACTTAATTGAAGAAAATTTACATCTTACAAATAAATGGTATCTATGTCAAAAAAATGTCAAAAAAAAAAAAGGAAACCAGGAAAGGCAACATGTTTAAATTGAACTCTGTGGAATCATTACAAATCAGGCAAAAGCTACATCTCTGTAATTGATGTGATGCTTTGATGAAGCATCCAAAACAGGTTAGAATTCCAAATTCATGACATTCTCTAGAGCAGTTTTATAATGGCAGTAACATACGTATTTACCAATTTTGCTGATGGTGGGTACCAGGGGAACTATAGTAGGAACATAAAGAGCTCAATTGCATTCCATATAATCCATTTAATTTATTCAAAAGTGAGTTCTTAACTTAATCTCAAACATAAGAACTTCCTTAAAAGAAAAAGTTTTAAACAGAGGCTTGTGGGTTTTCTTAGATTTTAGAATTGGTCTTTTTTTAATAGGTGAATTATAATTATATATAATAGTGGGGTTCATTGTTACATATTCATATGTGCACACAGTAGAACAACGTTATTTGGTCAATTGGTCTTTACTAATGCTAATATATATCACATATATTCATTCTAAATATTTTCAAATTGAAGAATAAGCATCTGTAATTAAATGTTACCTGTCATTTTCTCCAATTAAAAAATAATATATTCTAAAATATATATTGATATTTCTGTCCCTGCAGTCATTTGAAATGTTCTTTTATGTGCCCAAACTACACTTATACATATTTAAAAGGACAGTAGAAATCTATAAAATGTTATTCCTCCCTTGACTTCTATATAGTGGGAAGTCATAAGGTGTTTTTTATGCTAAAAATGCAAAAAACAAGTAAGAAAAGCATAGTAGTAGCTGAACGTTTGTTGAATTGTGATTTTATATTTGATATGTACTTGTAAAAGGCAAAGATAAATGAAGAAAGAAATGAGAGTAAACTGAATACTTGACTTCTCAATTCTTGAGATGAACTCATAAAACCAGTTTAGTTCTGAAAAACGTGGCTCTTTTGAAGAGGATGCTTAGTTCTCCCCATGACCAAGTTTTCTCACCTAATTGCAATAGTTATTGAACATAATTTTGAAGGTTGTGATTATAAACTATTACTCTGCCTATAAGAGTGTTCTAAAAGAGTGTATACAGCTGCTACAAATTAGTGAATAGAAACTAAAAGCTTCATATTAATTATTTGATAACATTTTACTTATTTATTTTATTTATTTTTTGTGATGTTTTATTTATTTCTAAAAATTATTGGTATGTATTATATGTTTAAAAACTTTTAATATTTAAGTGGACTTCAGAATTGATTCAATTTATCATTTTCTTGAAAAAGTAATTTGAGGCCCAGAAAGGGTAAGTGAATTTCTTAAATTTACACAGGAAAATAGTAGCAAAATTAGGTGTAGGAATCAGGTCTCTAATTGAACACCCATTTTGCTTTCCATTGCAATATGTGGTTTCCAATTTTAAAGAGATTATCCTACTTAGCTGGAAATGAATAAAACAAAGACATAATGGAATATGTGTACAAGTTTGCTCTTTGTATCTGTCATGTATCAAATTATTTCATCTGTGGAGCACTGTCTGTTAATTGATGCTCTGGATATCATTTAAAACCAGCTAGCGCTTTGGCAGAGATGTGCATGAGGTAAGCAGACTAAATAAAGTCTATATATTTGCCTTCCTAACACTGAGGCCACAGTGTCTCAACTTCTATAACATACTTTATTTCCCTTATTCTGATTTTTATAAATGTTATTTCTTTTTACCTAATCCCTAGAAAAAATTTATCTGTGTTTCTAAATACTTCTTTAAGCATGACGACTTATAATGGTGAATATTCTGGATGTTGGATATATTTATCATTTATTTCATGTTTCTACATGGATGTTTTTGGTGCTATGAGAAATAACAAGAAAGTGTGTTCTTAGCCAAAGAATGCTTTTGAAAAAAAGGAAAGATCTGAGTTGATCTCAAAGAGTCAAGCAGTAGCATTCTGAAGCCTGGAATGTAAAACTCAGGACACTGAGCAGAAAGGAAAAGCAGGCATTGTATAAGAAAAAAAAAAATGTTTGAAAAAAGTCCAAGATGTTTAATGCTTTATCAAGCTCCTTTCAGGAGTGGCTGTAATAAGTAACTAAGTCAGAATATGCTAAATACAAAAAAAAAAAAAACTAGCAAAGAGGGGAGAAAGGAGAGACAAGAATGGGAAGGGATTGTTACAGAAGGTAAATGTTACAGGAAATGCCTGGGCTGTGGACATGGTTTAGGTCTGCACACAGCATAAGCATCATCAATGGATTACAATGGTTGCATTTCAAATGCAGCCTGCCCTCTTTATTTTTGGGTTGTACATCTGTGCATTTGACTGACTGTAGAACAAAATTATTTGGGGAAAAAAACTGTCCATACTGAACAAATACAGATACTTTTCTTGTAATTAGTCCCTGAACAATATGGTAAAACAACTATTTATATAACATTTACATTATATTAGATATTAGAAATAATCTAGAGATGATTTAAGTTATACAGGAGGATATTTTTGGATTATATGCAAATACTACATCATTTTATACAAGGGACTTGAGCATCCCTATATTTTGAAATTCATGGGAATCCTGGAAGCAATCCAAAGGTGGAGTGTATTGATAAGAAAGATGTTAGGTGGAGGCAAGTTGCCTCTAGTTTCTGTTATTTTATTTATGTAGTGTGAGATAAGGCAGGTGGCCAGTTCACTCCAGAGACAAAAAAATCTCTTCTAAAGACAAACTAAGATCCTAGTATACAGTTCTCTTACATTTTAAGAGACAGTTGAGAGGAAACAGTCTTTCATTCCTTAGGAAATATACACATAAATACATTTATTTTAAATCAAGCTAAAGTTATTTTTGTCTTTCTAATGTTATGAACTATGGGAAAATTTATCTGCAGAGCAGTTTTGCATATTTTTACATTTAAGAATAATCTCCTGTTGTGTTCCTGTTTCTTCAGTTTCCAGGCAAGTGTGTTTCATCTTCTGTTTTTTCGTTCTGCTGGAACTAAGTGATTTTTCTTTTGAACTTTTAAAATCATATTCAAAAAGTCAAAGAAAACTCCAGGGTCAGTCTGCATGTCAATCAGATAGAACCAAAACATCTCCTTTCCTGAACATTTGTGATAGCAAATCAGTGGAAAGAAACATCTCCTGGAAAGACCTTGTGTAATTTACACAACCATAATCTGAGAAATGATGCATCTCAAAGTATAGAGAGCACAAGATAGATCACTGACAACTCAATTGTTCTCATTATTAGGTCTCCAATATATTATATTTTCTAAGAATAATAACTTTATGTCAGAAATATGATATATACTAATTATTAAAAGTCAAGTAGTAAGAAAAAATAGAAGTATTGAAATCAACATAAGGCTCAAAATCTCATCAGGCAGAAAAAACCTAGTGTTAAGTTTTGCTTGGCAATCTATCTGGAATCTCTTTAAATATAAGAATGAACCTATAGATTAAAAAAATAGCTTTCCACATTATATAAACAACTCTCTACTAATAATCTAAATATTTATATCTATCATCTCACTTAATCCTTACAATAGCCCCATAAGCGTGGAACTATTTATATCCCTCATTAAGCAGCTAAACTGTGATATTAAACATTAAACTGTAAATAGGGAAAGTGAGACTGGGAATGAATAGATAGATGGGAAGAATTAACTTTATAAAAGGGAAATTATAACATTAATGCTATAATTATATTTTATTAAAATAAAAAGATAAAAAGCATTGAACTTTACTTGAAATTTAACGGAAGAAAAAGAAATCAGTATGAGTCAATAGTTACTACATTTATGGATCTGTTTGTCAGAATGGAATATTATTTCCTAAAAGATTGCTCTAAGGTTAAAGGGAGATGATTGTGAAAGTCATTAAGTGCCTGATATCCCATGTTTTCCCTTAATGGCACATTTGCATTTTTGGCAGTGTGTACGTGTGAATGACGAGGTGAACAGCCTACTTGTGTTTCCTCCTGCCAGCATGCTCAACTCCGCTGTTCTTGCTGCTTATTTTTCAGTTTTACTTGTCAAGATTTGCAACAATTACTTTTTGTTCTGACATCATAATTCCATAAGTACTTTGATCTTAATTTCATATTGAAATTCATTCAGCTCATCCTCTCTGCTTACAATTTCTTTTCCATTCCTGAGGTCTTTTTAAATGTTGGTTTTACTTTTCAAAATGGTAAAAAAAAAAAAAAAAAAAAAAAAGAACCAATGAATCCAACGTTTTGGGGGATATTTCTTTTTCGGAGGGTACTGAGGATTGAACTCAGGGACTCTAGACCACTAAGCCACATCCCCAGCCCTATTTTGTATTTTATTTAGAGACTGAGTCTCACTCAGTTGCTTAGTGACTCGTTTTTGCTAAGGCTGGTTTTGAATTCACAATCCTTCTGCCTCAGCTTCCCAAGCCACTGGGCTTGCAGGCATGAGCTACTCTGCCTGGCGGGATATTTCTTTTCTGAGTATGTCTGTCTATCTTTTTGCTTGGATCTATCTTTCCCTCAGATCATTAGGCACCATTACACAGTATTCCTTCATTCTACTATAAAGAAAACACCTAAGTCTACCCATTTCTGTCCTTGAAGTTGTGTTACATTTTCTGTATGGATGCTTGATACTTCATTCTTAAATTTTAATAACATAATGAATATGTTTTGGTGTTGATTGTCCTATGTTGTTTTGTTTCCTGTTCTACAGTGTATTCTTTTTATATCTGCAAGTAATTTCCCTTTTCATTTTATAGGATCTCATTGCATTCTTGTGTTTGTCCTACTTTTTTTTTTTTTTTTTTGGACCACTTCTCAGTTGCTTTGGCTGGTTGCTCTAATTATTCTAAGTATTGCTGTTGTTCTGTGATCTGTCCTTAGGTCTCTTCCTTCTTTCTTCTACTGTTCCTGAGCAATTTCATTCATACCCATCACTTTGATCACTATCCATCTCTTAAGGACTCCTCTGCCTAGAATTTATTCCTGAACTCTAGACTCAAACATATTCCCAGCAGCCACATCATTTCTGGAAGACCTTAATGTAACATGAGGACATATCCCAAATCAGTTGTGTGATATTCTTTAATATCCTCCTTTAGTGTTCTCCATCAGAATTGCCACTAAGAACTCTTGTTTTTGAGCGGCAGGACTGACTCAATCTGGCTTAAATAAGAAGCTGAATGCACTGGTTTACATAAAAGGACACTTCACATGGAGGGCTGTTTCTAGGGCAGCTTGATTCTGGGCTCCTTTGAAGTCATCAGGATAAGCTCTTTACTTCAGTTTTCATTAAGTTGTTTCAGTTCGCAGACCAGGGATGGCCCCTGGTGGTGTCACATTTCCATTATCTCAACTCTTAGACCTACTTCTCTAAAAACTCCAGCACAGTTCCTTGAACAAAATCTCGCTGGCCCTGTTGAACTTGATGCGCAGAGTCATGTGCCCTTCCCAGACCAATGTATACAGAAGGAGGATGGATTCATTGTGTCAGTTCTTGTAGCATGGTCCATGGACTGACTGTGGAGGAAGGGTCGGTCAATAAAGGAAAACTTCACTGGAAAGAAAGAAGAAACATGTTTCAGATACGCGTGCCAGAAACAGCATTCTCTAATTCCAGTATCAGCTTAGTCCAGTATTTCTCTCTTTCACATTCTACTAATCAAATGTGAAGACTTCATGATTCTCTGAACATCTCTCAGAAATGTCGACTTCTCTACATAGCTGCTATCACCTGTGATATAGGCCAGCACCTCTCAGACTGTCTGTGATGAAACTATAAACTGCCCTCCAAATTCTCAGACTGATATTTTCAGAAATCTTACATAAATACATACAAAAGATGTACCTTATCTGTCAGAACACTATAAAAATGTATAAATGCTAATCTTTGGTCTCTGTATTTATCTTGCATGCAGCATGATGACAGTTCATGCACTGGCCTGTGTGTGCTAATTACCCGGGGCGTGGACTGCTGCAGGCCATCCTCAGCTCTCTCACACAGACTAGGAGACTCCGCACCTTGGGCATATCTCTTCTCTTTTCCAGTTCTTATCCCTCTTCAAGATAGAAATAATCATTTAAAAATGAAAACCTAATCATTTTACTTTCCTATCTAAAAATCCTTACAACTTTACATATTTCTCAGAATCCATTCCTCACTCCTTAAGGTGGCCTTGGACTTGTCCTCTTAATCCTCCAGCCTCCTCTTTTTAATGCCTATTTGTTTCCAGTGTGGGCTGTTTAGTTCTCTCTCGCCACCTCTTCTGCACTCTTATTCTCCTTGCATTTACCTTGCACATAGACTCTACCATACTTCCCTGCTAAATCCTCATGTCTCTGAGTTAAATAACTTAACTCTTCCCTCCTGGAAGACATATTTGATATCACTCATCCCCAACTAAATCTGCAACTTAAGGATGGAGGAGGGTAATCCTGTACTTAAGTATCCTCTCCTCTCTCTCATAACTCTACTGTAAGTTGCCACTTTATTTGCCATTAAGTACACTTTCACTACACCATAGATCCTTGGAGGTAAGCCACATCTTGTTTGTTATTAAACCTCTGCCCCAATACTATGACTAATAACTTTCAGAGGTTACTGTGGTAATGTTCTCAGTTTCTCTCGATCCATCTGAAGAGATACGAAGGAATTCAAGGCAGAGCAGACTGTTCGTGCACTGCAGGACTACACCCAGTGCCTACACTATAACATCATACACCCTCTTCTCAGCCCTCCTAGCCATCAGCCTCATTATCCCACTTTACCAGATCCATTCTAATTTAAGGTCTCAGCAAAATTCTCTAAAATGTCTTAAAACCAGAAAATAAAGTCCTCAGGTCTACTATGAAGAATCCAACAGGAAAAGTTGTCAGAAAATTAGACCTGTGTTCTTTAAAATATAATAAAAAACTTACCCAAAGAAATATATATATATGATAGTTAAGGGTTGTTCTTAATACAACAGAACCAACAGTTTTGGAGCTGAGAAGGCTATGTGCTATAATCAAAAGAGCTTGGGCTTTAGAGTCTCATAGAAACAAATTCAAAGCAAACTTTATAATTCAAAGGCCAACATAGTATTAAACTCAGTTTTCACATCTACAAAATGAAAATAATATCTTCTTTATAAAATCTTTGGGGCAATTAAATATGATAACACAAGTGCAAGTTTTGGCACATGATTTATGCTAAGTTTTAGTTTGCCTCTTTTCTCTCAGTTATCCCAGAGTTAACAAAGACTTAATATAACATTGTTACAATGAAAGAAGTTTCCATAGTTTCAACTAACCACTACTGCAGATGGGATTTTTTAGAATGTAGTATATTCATTAGGAGATTAGTCTCTAAGTCTTGCATACTTTAATAACATAACCATTCCAAGACCCAACATTATGACATTATAGAACTAAGTTGAATAGACTTGCACAATCTCCCTCTTTCCTGGCCCTGTCTTCCAGGCAGATTTTATCTGTGACAGAATTACTAAAGACGATAGGTACGACAGCAATGGCTAATTACTTCCTAGGAGATTTAAATTCAGGGAAGCATAAGTTACTCCACCTCAGACTTTGCAGATTTAGATGAAAAGTGGTACCTTGGGCAGGAAAGCAAGCGAGGAAGGAGGTTGGTCAACTGTTAGTTAATCCCTAGTTATAATCCTAAATAATTAAAAGTAGATCTCTAGCTCCCACAGAGTCTGCACTAATTTCCAAGGATTGCCACATCACCTTCTTGGTTACATACCTGTTTTTATTGCTCATTCAAATGGTATTGCTTCAGGCTTGCTCACACAAACATTTGCCAAGATGATGAAATAAAAACAAAGCAAGTCTTACCAGAAAAAGAAGCTATTTCCATTTGCAAATATTCATACTAAAAAATCTACTTCAAGAACTGTCAGAGCAAGACTGAATATGCTTAAATTTTGCAAGAGAAACAAGTCAATGAATTTAATTGCTTTAAAAAAAAGTGTGTAAAAAGATTGAGGAAAACCTAAATAATTCAAGCAATGAACTTAGAATTCTACAGATTATTTTATATTTGTTTTGTGAATGTGGCAATAGCAAGCTAAAGGAGCCAATCAGATATTTTAAACAATGTATTTCTCTACTTTTTGGAAAAGTAAATAAACTAGAGAAACTTTTGGTAGAAACGTGGACAGACCACAGACCTATAAGCGTTGTTTTCAACAATGCTTCCGTGACTTCAATTTGGAATTTTGCAATGAATTAAAAAATTAATATTATTTCATAAGTTATTTAATGAATTTTTAAGTAATATTTTTCTGTTGTTTTCTAGTGCAGCAAAAAAATAAAAAAGAATGCAAACACACATAACATTATAGTAGATAATCCAAAAACAGGATGTTAATTAAGTGGTCCAATGTCTCTTTCAATGGCTACAGTAGAAAATGGATATAATTTTAAAATGTCTAATTATTTTGTTATCTATTTCACCATAAATCTCTTTATAGTGAAGTTAAATCTATTATTTTGTCTGTGGTGAGTTTGTTTGATCTTTTTAGGGCACAAATTCACAACCTTGTAACCTAATTACAAGAGGCAAGTTTGTCATTCCAGAATAGCTGATCATCATGGCATGAATATTTACTTTTCTTCAGCGAGTTCTGAGTGCATATACCTAGAAAGGTATGTAGAATGCATGCTCCTGAACCTCATGGAAGATACCTCCTCTAAGCATTACACAAATTTTTGATAGTTTGATGATAGAAAAGACACTTTGTGTTTCATACAAAGCTCTAATAAAGACCAAGAAAAGGTTAAGGTAAGAGGAAGGTTATATACAAAACATGAGGAGCCTGAGAGCCTTCCAAACACAGAACACAGATCCTTTGTAAATCACAAAACTCATTTCCAGATTATAAACCAACAACATACGTGGGAAGGTTTTTGGTTTCAAAAGATCCTACAAGATAACTAACCAAAGATTAGTATCCCAGTGGTATGCATAGTTGGCTTGATATCTTACACACTTTGACATCTTGAGTTACACCAAGGAGCATCCATGAGAAGAGTGAAGAGAAATATCTGAAAGGAGATAAAGAAGCAGTAGCAATTATTGTGAGGGACCCATTATAGAGTACTGCACAGTATTCCAGAGACGTACCAGGACATGGAACATTTAAGAAGGTCTAAGGGTTCAGTGCAGCTAGAATTCAGTGTGTATCTTAGTAAAATATATTAAGAATTAACAGGATACTATGTTAGTTACATTCCTGGGTAACAGAACTACAAACACTTGAACTTGAGATTGGGATCTGAGATACTAGGTCAGAGATATTTCTCAGTTCTAGGCATTGCATTTTTTAGTTCCCATGAAATGTCTAAGTTGAAACTATAAAAATCCTTAAAACCCTCAAATATAGAGCATGGTATTTATGATCATAAGTAAATAGTAAACAACTAAAAGACTAATTTTAAGAGCTCTAATAGTTCCTTGTCAGAAACGTGTTATGAATAGGA
Organism: Xerus rutilus; assembly: GCA_028644305.1. NCBI lineage: Eukaryota > Metazoa > Chordata > Mammalia > Rodentia > Sciuridae > Xerus > Xerus rutilus. Next base: position 119,414,362 of record CM053402.1, read on the forward strand.
AAACAAATGAATAATTTTTTTAAAATGTGTTTGATGTTTTGACTTATGTTAGAACAGATTACTCTTTTCAAGTTTCAGCATCCTCAAAAGAAAAATTGTTTTCTCCATTAAGACAGGTACTGGCACAGGAGCCCATTGACTCTTGGCTTCCTGTGGAGAAGAGGCTTGAAATGAGGATTTCATTATGGCTCATTTCTATTACATGGAGTCAATCAGACTTCTTCCTGTTCCAGTTGATTCTTCAACCAAGGATTTTAATTAATGTCCAAAGTTAAAGTCTAATGTAATTGACCATCTATTTGTGTGTAGCATTTGTACACACATGAGCATTACACACATGTATACATACATACAAATGTACAAGAACTATACATTTAGTACTTCTTACAGACCAGGGACAACCAGAATCAGCTTTTAAATCTAGCTGTCTTGTGTTGGCAAAAAATCTTTCACATAAGTAATCCTCTTAAAACTGGAGAACACGCAAAATTAGTGCTCCCCACCCCAGAATGATAAGCTAGTCCCTTTCAAGTACCAAATAGCAAGGATCATAAATGTTATACTGTGCATGTATTTCATCGTGTCTCATGGTAAAATGTCTAAAAAGTAATCATAAACAGCAAAAAGCAATTTCCCATGAGCCACAAAATCGTGTATGTCATTAGAATACTAGCCTCACTGCCTTTGCAAACTGCCATGTCTCAGCCAAATATTACTGCTTTATTTCTTTGTGCTTTTACATTCCAGTGAGGTTGTCAGAACTAATATGATTATATCTTATAAATAGGAATATAGTCTTTCATAGCATAAATTATATGTCTATGATCACAACATGTAAAACCTGAAGCCTGGCCTTCCATGCAGATCATGTTTCTAGATTCTAACTTATTTGACATATAATATGTTTCCTCTCTGCTCCACATTTTCTAGTTTCAAAAATGTAAGAGTACAAGAATATAGAGTCTAAGTGCTTTTGTATTGCTTGAGCACATTTGGAGATAATATATTTTTATGTTTTTAACTTTTATTTAAATGTTTACATTAAAAAAGAGTTGGTTTTGAGCCTATTAAACTTTTAGCCCATGGAAACACTGCCTAGAAATCTGCATTTTGACCGCAGTGTTCTTGAGAACCTTTGGGAAAGATAAGGTTATTTTCTTTGCATTGGAGCATGAAAATAGCAAAACAAATGAAATGCACAGATAAAGCCTGTATTAATCAACAGTGTCTGCCTCTTCCCTACCAGTCTTCATAAGAAGCTAATAATAAGCATCAGAGTTGAGGGATGTTAGTTTTACTTCTCTTGGCTTCTGGTCTCCAGCTGTGGCAGTGCCAGTAAGCATCAAAAGTTGTACAAAAGTGATGATTTAGGAGAATAAGACAAAATTTTTATGAATTTACTAATCCATTATACTGGTGACTAGGCAAATATGTCTTTGAGAACAAAAGACAAAATAAAGTTGATTATTCTAAAATAAAGAATAACTTTCCCATATAATGGAAATGCTTATACAAACTATTCTTGGATACATTTGCATAGTATAGACATATCTATCAAGATTTTCTGAATGTGTATCTATGAGTAACAAGTTCTGATAGAATCAAAATCAGGTAGTTTCTCCTCATAGATCCCGTCCTTTCTTCATTTGCTTGTCCACACTCTCTCAGTGAAAATCCTTGTCTTTCCCAATTTCCTGCTTCCTGAATTCATGTCTTGAAACCTTCCATGTTCTACCAAGTTGGATAAGGGTAGTTGTGATTATTGGTCTGTGCCGATTCATAAACTTAACTTACACTTCAGCACTAATAGTAATTCTACTAGCATTTTTGGCTGCTTATAATTTGTCAGGCACATACTCTCTTTTTATTCTCATGTTGTTCCTGTAAGGTAAGTACTATAGTTAGAACTACCCTGTATTTACTTGCCTATGTGAGTTACGACTATGACCACCATTTTATAAACAAGGAAACTGAAGTTTGCAGAACTTAACTATCCCAGGGTTACACCGTTGGTAATCATCGTTGCACTCAAGTGTAGATTGCATTTACAGTGTGAGTTTCTAGTCACCATAGCATACCATCAGGTATGAGAATTCTAAGCCCTTTGTGTGGGTAGAGAATGTCTTTTGTTAAAGGTGCTCCTGTCTTAAAACAGGTAGAAATATTGTAAAGGGGGATAAAGAAATTGATGATACTTGGTCTTCCTCAAATTTGCTTCCTATATAACTGGATAACCTTCATTTCTGTTCAGTTAGGAAAGGATGGTTCTATCCTACCCCTTGATAAGCTCCACTGTTCTGATAAGTAGTTTCTTTCAATATTTCCTGAAAATTGCCATGAACAGAGGAGAATAAGTGTCCTATTGTTATGGCCTCTCCAAAAGATATCAGTCAGGCAGGCCATTCCCCCCTGCCCCCCAATCTACCTCTCCCAATCTACATTCTTTGTGTTCCTTCTTCTATACACCAGGATTTCCAGAGCCATATTTTCTATATTTTTAATCTCCTGACTTAAAAACATTAATTTGTTGAGAAAGTATATTTGTTCCCCATTTGTACTGATTTCAGAGACATGGCCTACTTATATTCTGTTAGCATCATAGTAAATAGGAAAGCCATGTCAGGGTAAGAAGCAATTGTGCAGGTTCTTTGGAGATGCTAGCATGGTGAAAGGGATAGTGATAAAACTGGGCCAGTTCCAATAGAAGAGGGAAGGAGAAGAGAGCAAGCTACATCTGAGGGCCATGGAAAAAGGTTTCCGTATGCATTTCATTTATCATGATTGACTGGTGAGAATTCTTAAGATTATCTGTGCAATGTTAAAAAACTTATTGTTTAATCCATCAGAATGCATTTTTGATCCTGGACTCGGTTTTAACACAAGTACTATTGCTTGATTTTTTTAGTGTATATGAATATGGTAGAGTTAATTATTTTCCCTCTGAGATAATGTTTATAATTTGAATTTATGTAGAAATATATATTAGTTATATTACTAGAAGTGAAAATTGTCTGCTTCAGTCTACAGACTTATGTTTCATTTTATGATATTTCCATTTCCTTTCAATGGAATACTATATTTGAAAACAACTTCCACAGTGTGTGGCAAATAGGAGAAAATCAATGTATGTTAAAAATCATCTCTTTCTTCATACTTTCTACAATATTTATGAAAGTATGTGATAATTTAATTTAATCTGAGAACTTTAAAGTGCTACCAGAGCATAACTTCTTAAAGGAACTTTTCAAATTAGGCAGTAGGAAGGAAAAAAGGAGCAGAAATACATGAAATAGAAAAGAAATAATACAGCTAAAAGTTGATAAAAATCTAACTAGTCTAATCAAGAAAAATCAAGAACACAAAACTTAATATCAATGGAAAGGGAGCTATCAAAACAACCCTACAGATGCTAAAAATATATTAAGGTAATATTATAATTGTATGCCAACATATATGAAAGCTTACATAACATGGTCTATATTAGAGAAGAATCTGTGTGCTGCTGAGAAGAAAGTATTCAGTCATTGATGGGTGAAATATTCTTTATATTCTGTTAAGTCTAAATTATCAATTGTATTTTTTATTTCTATAGTTTTTGTTTTTTTTTTTTTTAGAGTTTGATTGGAGGATCTATCCAGTGGTGACAGAGGCATGTAAAAGTTACCCAGTATTATTGTGTTGTGGTCTATTTGATTCTTGAACTTGAGAAGGGTTTGTTTGATGTACGTAGATGCTCCATTGTTGGGGGCATAAATATTTATGATTGCTATCTCTTGTTGATATATAATTCTCTCAAGCAGTGTGAAATGTCCTTCTTTGTCCTTCTGATGAACTCTGGCTTGAAGTCTACTTTATCTGATATGAGGATAGAAACCCCTGCTTTGAAAGACTGCACTAATGGAGTTTTCCATGTAAACCCTTAGTCCATTTGTGCTTCTATGACAAAAAAAAAATCTGACACTGGGTACTTTGTAAAAAAGAGACTTTTGTTTTCAGTCCTGGAGGCTGGAAAGTCCAAGAACAAGGCATTGGTATATTTAGTGTCTGGTAAAATGTCTGGTGTCTGGTCTCTGCTTCTAAGGTGGTGCTTTGAACATTGCATCCTCCAGAAGGGATGAACTCTATATTTGTATAGCAGAAGAGTGTTAGTACATTAAAAGACTGGCCAGTACTCTGATCCCTGACACAAGGGCGTTAACACATTCATGAAGGAAGAGATGCATGGTTTAATTAACACCTGGAGACCCCACCTCTTGATACTGTTGCATTGGGGATGAAGTCTCAACATGAATTTGGGAGGGAACACAATATTCTAACCATAGTAGTATCCTTTTCTTGTAAATATAACTAGACATGAATATGACTGCCATGGACTTTACATGTAAAATTATTTGCTGAATCTTTCTTACAAATTAATGAGAGCACAATTACACTGCTAATGCCATATGAATGCTTGCCTTAGTAATGCAATCATCATACATGTTTTGATAATACTGTATAATATAAAACTTTGCTATACAGACACATTAATTCTTAGAACTGTCTAACTACCTGCATTCTAACTCCATATTTAGTTTTATGTTGAAATATACTAAAATAAAGCCTAGATGATTCTTTTAAAAATGTTAATCTTAAATGAGTTTTTCCCCTAGTAATGACCATCCCTTGATTCAGTACTACAGAATATCTCAAAAGCAATGTTACCAATGACACTTTGGAGACCTACAATACCAAGTTACTAATTCAAACCTCAGTAGCAGAAGTAATTTAGCTATTACTACCCTGTACGGTAAAAGGTAGTGCCATGACTTCTAATTTCCAGTGTTAATGATATAGAGATAGGAAAGGCTTAGAAATTATGTATTGTCTGAAAAATAAAATGGACAATGCATTATGACTCATTTTTTTTTTCAATTTGGAAAACCACACTCTCAAAATTCCTTTGGATTTTTAAAAAGCTTGCTGTTCTACTGGAGGTAGGAACTGTACTAAAGATAATCATTGTTAAGGCAGAGCTCCAGTGCCTACATTTTATATACATGTGTGTGTTTATATATGTATATATAAAATACATATACATCCTACAATGCTGTGATACGCATTTAACATCCAAGAATTATTTCATGATGAAATAAATTAAATATTGATCTATTAATCATAAAGAACACTAGACAGGCAACTGTAGAACAAAATGTAAAGGCAAAATAGTTAATACTTTCTCTTGGATTGATACTGATAGGTATTTCTCCAGAATACTTGAAAATAGTAGAGAAGATGAGGTGTTGAAGTAAAGTCAATCATAACTGTGAAGCGTTTTTTCATATTCATAGCTATTGAAAAAATGAAACAAATATCTAGTAGGCTATTTGAAATTTAATGAACTATCAAACACTTCTGCCAGTGAAATTACATACTAATCCAGCTGCAAATCAGAGTCCCATCATATATATGAAACAGCTTTTCTTTTTACTATACCTCATCAACAGTGAATCATACAGTTTTTGTTTCTTAGTTTATGCTGCTACTAAATGAATTCAAAGCCTCGTTTATGATTGACCTCTAGCAAATTTACAAAATAACATGGCTTTTGACTATCAGTTATTTCTACTTTATATTTTGGCTTTATTTTCTTTTTGCTTCATTGTCCCCAAATTATTCAATCGTCTTCTATTTTCTGAATCATTACAAGCCACCTTAAATACTTTTTGGTATGTAGTGGGGTGATTTTTTTTATTAGTGCATTATTTAAATGCTTATTTTTTCTTTGAAGGACTGTGCCTGAACCCCTGTTAACCCAAGATAAGTCATCAATGAAATCCTCTTGTCTTCAGTTTTTCTCCTGAACCTTGCTCCACATGAAAACCAGTGTCCTCTGAAGGACACTAACTCCCCTGTTGTTTTTCTCAAATGAGGGTAGGTGTTTCTTCCCACACCTCTGTATATATCACCTGATGTGGCAGGTGAATTAACTATCCTCCTCCCAAAGATCTGCCAACTTTGATTCTCTTGTCATCAAAATACATCCTCTTTTCTTTCCTTGTTGAAGTCATTTATAATACCAAGTCACTCATTCATTTATTCATTCGATATTTTAACTCCCTGTTCATTGCCATTCTTTCTGAAATAATTTCATACTAGGAAGCACATTAAATGTATAGAATACAATGTGTTTATTATAATATACAGAAGCATAATGAAATGTGTGATATCCTAATAATACAGGATCACATCCGCTTGTGAGGTAGTGCCCCATCCATTCTCTATGGCCTACATCTTGTTTACCCATAGGGTACAGATGTGCTATTCAAGAGTAGCAGTGGAATTATTATTGCAATATTCTATTCATAATCAAGATGTCAAATGCCTTACCAGAAAATTAATAAATAAATTTATATATTGAACTAGAGAAATATAAATTAGAGGGATTGAAATAATTGGTATGGCATGTTTTTTGAATGCTGTGCCTGGACCTTCCTAAACATGGTAATTGAACAGGACAGATTTCAGAGTTTAACCAAATTATAGTCACTGTAACAGTGTGCCCTGTGGATACTTCAGATTGCCCCTGTGGGTACCTCAGACTAACTTTTTTCCCCATATGGTTGACCAACCATGTTATTAATGAGATCATCCCACACCTACACTGTTCACTTGTACTACTTAGTTTAACAGATATAATTATAGTAACCTAGAAAATTACTTACTTTATTAAATTTAGAAGAAAGATTTCTGCAAAAAGATCATATGTAGTATAAATTACTACCTAATAGTTTGAATGAGATGTTTCCTGTGATTTTTAATTTCTTTTTGTTTTGTACTGGGGATTGAACTCAGGGGTATTCGACCACTGAGCCACATCCCCAGCCCTATTTTTTTGTGTTTTATGTAGAGACAGGGTCTCACTGAGTTGCTTAGCGCATCGCCGTTGCTGAGGCTGGCTTTGAACTCGCGATTCTCCTGTCTCATCCTCCCTAAGTGCTGGGATTACAGGCTTGTGCCACCGCAGGCAGGAGTTCTGTAGGGCAGTTTGACAGATGGGGTTCTGATCACTGGAGTCCCTCTGGCTCCAAGGTGATGTCATCAAGGACTTAGGCCTTTCCCCAACCTGTCTGCTAGATGAAAGGCAGTCTACTTTCAGATAACAAGTCATGATAAAATGGTACTATCTCTCAGATTCTCTAGAAAAATTCTGCTCTGGAGCTTATTTGGACTTTTCAGCACCATGCATCTTGGATTTGTGCAGCTGTTTCAACATGAATATTCATAAAAGAGTCTACATTGGTGGAGCAAAGAAAAGATACCCTTTGTTTATTTCTTATGTGCAGCAAGTAACATCTGTAACATTTATAGTCACATATATTTTTATTTTTATTTTATTGATGCATTATAATTATACATAATAGTGGGATTCATTATGCCATTCATTGTTTTTTCAAAAGCATTGATTTTTGTAAAGGCCAAGGAAAATCATATAAGATCTACATATGATGGGGTTCAAACAAAAATGACTAAGCATTACGATGAAGACTAAGTAGAGCTAATTAGTGATAGTTGCCTTTTAGTATTGGGAAACACCCAAATAAATTGTCTTTTAAAAAAAAACTATCCACTTAAAAAATAAATAAAATTATCAAATTGAATTTAAAATAACATAGTTATTAAAAACTATTAAAAACTAAAATAACATAGTTTGCTCAGTCTTTTCCCTTGTACCTTCCCTTTCTCTTCCCTCCTCTGATTACATGTAATTTGAAAAGTTGTACTAGATTGGCCCTAAAATGAGATGCAGATATGTATCATGATTCTAATGCCATCATATCCTTGACCATACTTCATTTATTTGTGCATTTAACAGTTTTTATTATTGTGTGTGTGTGTGTGTGTGTGAGTGTGTGTGTGTGTGTTAATGGGGATCAAACCCCAGGCCTCACTCAGGAGCCTTGGCCAGCAGTCTACCACTGATCTACAGCCCTAACCAGAGATTTATCACTTTTAAATGAAAACAATCTGGTTAATCTCAGAATTGAATCACTATATGTATTTTGTTTTAAGTCTGTTGGGCAAGGAACTGAAATGGCATGTCACAAAATTCTTAAATTAAAAATAGGTTAAGAATAAGTGGCTTACTCTAAATTTCAGACATATTAATAAATGGAAGTGCATAGTTCATTATTATTCATATGTAACTATTAAGTGCATGGTTCATAGTTCTATTAATAAATGGAAATGCAGAATTAAGGCTCATCTCAAAATCCAGTTCTGTAGTCTGAAAGCAGCAAGCTTGAATATTTGATATGTTAATCAAATATATCATAGAAAATAGGAATGTCTAATTTTTGAGAATAATAATATTCTGAAATACAGTTCCGTATGTAAAAAGGGAAGTTCTTATGTAATTTGGAATTATAGTCACTAATCAGGTTATTAAATTTTTAGAAGTGTTCCGATAAAAACATAAAGGTCTATGTTAATACCGGAATTAGAACTTTCAAAGGGCAGCTGAAAAATACTCTCAGGAGCTGCCCTGGAAAATGCTATCATTGATTTTTGTAAAGGCCAAGGAAAATCAAATGAGATCTACGTGTAGTAGGGTTGAAACAAAAACGATTAAACATTACAGTGAAGACTAAGTAGTGCTAATTAGTGATAATTGCCTTTGAGTGTTGAAAAAAAATCTAAATAAAATTGTCTTCAAAAAGACAAAGTATGGACTTAAAAAATAAAATTGAACCAAATAAAACCAAATTGAGCCGGGCACGGTGGCGCAAGCCTGAAATCCCAGCACTTAGGGAGGCTGAAACAGGAGAATCGTGAGTTCAAAGCCAGCCTCAGCAACGGCGAGGCGCTAATAAGCAAATCAGTGAGACCCTGTCTCTACATAAAAACAAAAAATAGGGCTGAGGATGTGGCTCAGTGGTCAAGTGCCCCTGAGTTCAATCTCCAGTACCAAAAAAAAAAAAAAAAAAAAACTAAATTGAATTTAAAAGCATACAGAATTGGCCTAACTGTAAAAAGAATATTAATTGTGATAGTGGAAGTAGTATAGTTGCTGACTTTTACAAATGGGGAAGAATTTGCTATTAGCTACTGGGGTAGAACAACATACTGCCTCCTATCTGCATCTGAATACAAGGCCCACTCATCAAAGGGAGATGGATCCAATCAGTTATGCAAAACCAAAGTGCTCCTCTCCTCCTCTGCTCCACCGTAAACATTGCCAGGTCACCACCCTGTCTGGATACTTGACTCTTCTGTTTCTCCATCTGTGATTTCATACACCAGAGTTAGTTTCCTAGCAGATTTGTTTATTCCTTTAAACTCTATTCATAGGATTATGTTGACTCTAAATAATAAGAAAAAACTCACCTGAAAGAATGAAAATCAAAAATCCTGTTATCCCAGCATCACTCTAGGATCTAAAACCAAATAATGCATATCTGGGCACATTATTGGAAGCATTTGTTTTTGGAAGCAAATAGATATTGAATGCTTACTGTATGTCAGCAGGAACTTTGTGCAAATTTATTCACAACCCAACTATAAGTCCGATGGTACTTACCAACATTTTAGAAAAGAGTAAGCAGCTACTCAGACATCTTAAAATTCGTCAGTTCAGCAAGTGGCAGGGCCAAATTCAAATTTTGAGTCCATGTGAGTATTACTCTAAAGCCTCATTTCACATTTCTACCAGACCATGCCAACTGGAATCTTTGAATTTTCTGTATAACTGTATCCAAGTACCTAGGAAAGTGCCTGTCATATAGCAAGTTTTCTATAAACAAGTGCTGAATAAAAGAAAGCCTATTCTGGTGCAGAGCCTGCTCTCTCTAGTGCCTCTGGGGCTGAGGGCACCTGATGGAAGCAAGTGGAACTGTACATTCATAAGTCTGTTCTGGCTCAGAGAGGTTTGTATTTGCTTGTTTTCCCTTTCCTTGATTGGATCTGCATCTCTAAACCTGAGGGAGGCAGGATCTAGTCTTCATTGCTTTAACCACCATACCACACTAATGAGTTTTGCCTAAAGCAATGCTTTACAGAATCGATCCGGCCAGACTCACCATTGACTGAAAATCTGTTGGAAATCAGTAAAACTGCATTTCAGATGTCTCATTATTTCAGATTCGTATTTTTTTATTCAAAGGCAGTATGCACAGCCTATGAAGATCTGCAAAGTAGATTTTCCTCCCTTTCTAAAGAAATGAGGACAGCAGTCTAAGTAGTATGAAGTCCCATAATAGGATCACTCATTTTCTATGAAATCCAAGTATGAAAGAGAAATTTTACTCATAGCTTAAGATAAGGTCTTCTCCAAAATGGCTTAAGATTTCAAAACAAACAACCATCACTCACAGCCAGAAACCTTGGCTCTGACAACTATGTGTATTTGGAAGCTTTTTTTGTTATAGTCTATTTGGATTGTTCTCAAAATGCCTTTAGGTAGAGCGGAGAGATAAAATCTGTGAGAAAAATCAGTCACCTCTCTTGTCATTGAAGATGAGGGTTTAGCTAAAGTAGCGTTAGTAGGTCAGGGACTTCAGTCTGTTTCATTGACTGCTGTTTCCTTAGTGTCGAAACCAGTATCTGACACACAAATGATGCACAAGAAATACATTTGAAGTGCATGAGAATACAGAAATCATACTAATGAGAATAATAATGATAATAATAAAATAGTATTTCATAAAGGAAGTACTAGGAATGCTGTCTCCAGCAGTAGGAGGTGTACTGCGGCATTTAAAAAAATATTTTCTTCAGAAGGGAAAAAATAGGCATAAATTCAGCCCAGGAGAGTGCAGCAGTTACTTGAAATTTTAGGGTTTCTCTCAAATAAGTATATTTGGAATTTATAAACACAAGCAGATTTGGGAAGATTACTTTACAGAAGCTTACTTGAAGTTGAACAATATATTATACTATCAAAAGCTTAAGTTCAGTTAAAATTAAGAATGAGATATGGATATTTATTATCATGGTTATTGAACCTTATTTTGTAACTAATATAGTAGGGAAAATAAATAATTGATAATAATATTGGAAAAGAAATGGAAATGAGTTTCCTTCTGTTGATAATTATATGCCAGTATGCTTAACAAATAAACAAACAAAAAAGGTAAAATGTCTAGAAACTGGGTAAAATATTTATTAGAGTAGCAATAATTTGTTTTAAATAGGATTGAAAATAATCCTATTTACCAAAATCTATAATGCAACTTCTAAGAATATATTTAACAAGAAATGTACTCAGCCTCTCTAAAAAATAAAATAAACACTTATACAAATACATCCACAAATAGACACATTAGTAAGTATAGATTTACTTGTCTCATATATATAAACTTGATTTACTTGCAGTGTGAATTGCAAGTAAATTACAATGAGAATTCAGAAGAATGAACATTTAAAAGGAATCAATACAGTTTTGAGAATAATATATATATTTATGTATATGTTGATAAGGATTCTAGCTTCCTCAAGAGTTAAAATCAAATCTAGGAGCTTAAAATAGCATTTTCCCTTTTTCTTTTCTTTTCCTTCCTTCCTTCCTTCCTTCCTTCCTTCCTTTTTTCTTTCTCTTTCTTTTTTCTTTCTTTTCTTTCTTTCTTTCTTTTTTCTTTCTTTCTTTCTTCCTTTCTTTCTTTCTTTCTTTCTTTCTTTTTTTTTCTTGCTTACTTCACAGTTCATTGTGAGGGCTTGGCTCTTTTTATTTGTTATGACTATTTTATTATTTTAATTTCTAAGGATGAATTCATCAAATATTCACTCTATCTCAGTCACTCTCATTTTCTCATTTAATTTTCACAACACTACATTTATCCCCATTTCACTAACAAGAAAACTGAGGAAATGGGATGTTCAGTAAATAAATGGTGGAATTAGTATGTGGAAACTCAGGTTATCTGACTGAAGAGCAGACCAAATACTCTTTTGACTCCTTTGGATTTTAGATATTATCTCACAATAAAAAGAATTGATAACAAATCTTCCTTAGCCCAATGGATGTGGCATAGATAAGTCATATAATTCCAAGTAATGGTCACATATATAATGTACTTTTCATTCTATTTTGTTCTATCTAAGGTAGCAAATGTAAAGAGTTTGTGTATGTCTCTAGGTCAGGAGAGCTGCAGTTCTAGCCCTAGCCCTGCCACTAACAAGCTCTGTGACCTTGGAAAGTCATTTCACCTTCATGATCCTCGTTTTACATCTAAAAATCAATGGGAAATGAATGAGGAGAACTCCAAAGTCCATAGATTGTTACAATCATGTGGCTCTCTAATGAAGAAATAGGCTGTGAAGCCTGTCTGGCTCCAAAGCCCATGCTTTTGGTTTTCTACACAAGTTGATGCTTACTTATTTTTATAATGCTTTTGTTTATAGAAATACAGGAGAATGCCCTGTCCTTCACTCCACCTTTCTCACTCCTTGGATGTGAAGGATGTTGGATTATGGAGGTGTCTCCAGAGACAGTTCAAAAACTTGCTTCTTACTGTGTGACCTGTAATACAAACTCAGCTTGGGAGTCCCTCGTGCAATGAGCACAGATTCTTATTTATAGCAAGTAGGTTTGTTTGGGCTTAAATTTAGTAATCTTATTTTAAATGTAAGCAACTACTAAAATAATACACACTGAAGCCATATAAAATAATATGTTTAATAGAAAATTGTTTCAATAAGTCAAGAATCTAAAATCAAATCATACATAAATGTTTGAACATTTTAATATTAGGCATAATTTTTAAAAAGCTCTCTATCAAAATTTCCTGGTGCTTCTTTAAAGGAAAACATTTATAGTATTTAAAGCATATAACCTTTTTTTCCTGGTATAATTATTTTAATTTTTTTCAGGAATATGTGTTTTTTTGTGATCAACTAGTAGTTTTAAATATGATTGATTCTGATCCATCCTTTAGCAATCAAGTATTATGATGTGCTTTTTAAAAATGGCATTTCCTGTGTGGCTTGGCACTGTGACATGGCAATTCAGCCAAAGAAAGACTATAAAATTAAATTGGCTTACTCCTATATGCTTGTCTACTGGATACAGTTAAGTAGCTAAAAGGTTTAACTTTTTTTTGTTTAGTTTTTATATGTACAGTGTCAGATTGACTCAGAAAATTTGTCCTATTATATTTGAAGTTCTGTAATATTGTTTACAAAGATACACACACACTTAGGTATTTTTTTCTAATTTGTATATAATTCGTTAATAAGCCACCAATAATTATCATTTCTTAATCTTGATATTAGGTAAATCTTTGATGCTTTAAAAAGCAGGAATTATTTCTTCTTAATATTTTAAAATAATTTTGTAGGGAACATATTATACACATAAAATGACATATTTTGAATTTAATATAAATGAGTATTTCATATGTTTCTGTTATAAATTTATCTCCTTCATATGTTAAATAGTGTCCTAACAGACTCAGTAACTCATTAGTTGGTTGTTTTCCTTTTTTTAAAACTATACATTAATGATAGAGTGATTCTAAAGCATTTGAGAAAGGACAGTATTAAATCCAAACAATGTCCAACACTGCTCTCTACTGGCAAAAAAATGTGAGTCATAAACTATTCAGCCTTTAAATTGAAAAAAAAAAAAAGTCCATTTTAAGTAATATTTGCAAATGAGAATAGGATTCTCAAACTTCCACATTTTTGTGAAATACCTATGGTATTTCAGAAATAATGTAGGAAATGAGTACGGACATCACTTACAATTATTAGTTTAAAAGAGGAGTCTATATTTCAATTAATTGAAAAACAGTTGTGAGAATTTGGAAAAATATTATTCAAAGCCAGCCTCAGCAAAGCCAGCCTCAGCAAAAGTGAGGCACTAAGCAACTCAGTGAGACCCTGTCTCTAAATAAAAAATACATATATACAAGATAGGGCTGGGAATGTGGCTCAGTGGTCAAGGGCCCCTGAGTTCAATCCACAGTACCCTCCAAAAAATATATATGTATTAATCAAACATAACATACTAATCACATTTTTAATTTAAGAGGCCTAAAGTAGTTATTTTGGATATGAGAGCAAATATGATGACATTTTTATACTTAAAATTTCATCAGACTGCAGCCCGTACAGTGCCTATTTTGAGTACACCTGCTTAGACAATAGTGTTCCATCTAAGCAGAGAGACACATGGGTTGCAGTACTTGTACAGAATATGAATCAGATCTATAGCATCAGATAATCTGTATTTATCAAACTCTTTATAGAATATTTTTAAAAGGCATTTTAAATTTTGTAAAATTGGAGGAAAATATATGCCATGTTGTCATAAATTCCAGTATAGATAAAGAATACACCAAACATTTTTAGGAAACTAATGCTGTCATCTTACTTTTTTAGTCTAATATTCTAAATGTGTCTGTGATATTTTATATCTTCACTGTGCATCCATGTTGTTTGGTGGTTGTATCCAGTATTTTAACCTCAACCCTTCTAGTAGCTAACGTTCAATGTAGAGACAGACACATACTTTAGCTAGACATATATAAGCATAATAATGCCAGATAAATACATGAACAAATAATATTAGTTAGAGAAGACATTTTATTTGCTTTCCTAAGTTTGCCTAATGCTGTCACTGGCTGGTTACGTTGGCAGTACCATTTTGCATTCCCACCAGCAGTGACGTATTGTAATTTTATTTGTTGGGTCTGGCACCTCTAATTAGCAGTATTAATGATTTCACTTTCCTAATCCCCCTGGCCATTTCCCTGAATACTGCTCTCATTCTCTTTGCAGCAGCATTCTCTCCTGTCTGCCTGAGCCTGGAAGCTACCTAGTGATCCTTGGGTTTTGTGCTGTCAGTCACTCAGCCTTCCATTGAGATCTCAGTGGGTTCCCCTAACCCTCATCTTCTATCCAGAACTCATCCCTAAACTTGAGCATTGTATGCATAGTTCCTGGGTATGCATCTTTAGTTGACATGTTAGAAGCATTTTAACATCAATATGCTTGAGTTTGTGTTTCACTTTTTCCTTTCTTTTAGGTTTCTATTAAAATGATACATTTTTACAGAGGACTTTCCTAATGCCTCTTTCCTTCCTCTGCCCAGTCTGTGTCATTTTTTGTATTATTTTTACTTCTGCCATCTAAGATATAAAGCATCTATGATCTAGACATAAACACAGACATAGTATATACATACAAACACAAATATTCACTAGGATGTATACTTCATGAAAACAGGAATATTTTCCCCCTAGAACTTAGTAAATGCTTGTCTGATAGTAAATACATTCTGCGAGTGTGTGTATGTGTGTGTGTGTGTGTGTGTGTGTGTGTGAGTGTATATGTGTGTGTGTGTTTTACTGGAGATTGATTCCCAGACCTTTTAATTTTTCCTTTTGAAACAGGGTCTTCCTGAGCTACCCAGATTGACCTTGAGCTTGTGATTCTCCTGCCTCAGCTTCTGGAGGAGCTGGGATTACAGGCATGCACTACCAAAGCAGGAAGTATTCATGTCTGTGATATTTCTTAAGAAATAAATGAATGTGTGCAACATTAGCACAATGTCATTTGAAGGCTTGATTCATTCTTTGCTTCATCAATGTAATCTGTGTTCATATTAAACAAATATTTCTCTAGGGCTTATAATAAAAAAGAAAACAATATACAAAAACCATCCCCAGGTCTTTTCCCAAGTCTTACTGAACAGATGCTTTTTGCTTTCCAGTTACTTATGTCATTTTACTCTTTGTTTCTGGATAACCTGCTGCCTGTCAGGCTTTGATCTATCATATTTGTAGTGGCTGTCAACACCCTCCTGTCATCTCTCCTATTTCCTATGTTCCATTTTTCCCATTTTTTTGTTTTACTCCATTTTTTTTTTGTTACTGGGGCATAGAAGGATAGAATTTTGTGCTCATGTACTTATCAGTATGATTTTGGTTTTTTCCTCATGGACTCGAAACTTGGCTCAAATTTTTTCTTCCTCAGAATTCAAAGTCATTTTTCTTGCATGATGGCTGTCCTGAATAAGTCTGCTGTCATTTATAGTTGTTGTTTTTCTCTGGAATTTTATGATCTTTATCCCCAGTGTATTGGTGATGAGCCTGCTTGTGCTTCTGTGTGTTTTTACATAACAGGGATGTAACCATTCTTTATTCTGGAACATGTAGCTTTGATTCTTGGAAAAGTGGGAATTTTCCTCCTCAGGTTCTCCTGTTCTCTTTCTAGAGCTCTGTATAATTTGATGTTGGATTTCCTACAACAGGGGTTCTCAACATTTAAGTGTGCATGAGGATCACCTGGTGCACATACTGAAACTGCTGTCTAGGTGCCGGCTCCTGAGTTTCTGATTGAGTAGAATCCAGTTTCTGAATTCAATAGATTCAGTCAGAGTTTCTGATTCAGTAGAGACTGTGTTTCGATTTCTCTTCCTTATCAATATCTGACTTTCATACTTTTATTCCCTTTTCCCGATCTGCTTTCCCCGAATATTTAACTGGATCGCACCCTTTCTAGTTGGCTCGTTTGACCCTATCAGCAAGGCCTTCTTCAGTTATCTATCTGCAGGCACCAGACCCACAGACACACATCTTCATCCTGCTCTCTCTCCAGAGTACATGTGAAGTACCATACCATTTACTTATTTATATGATCCCATTTGTTGTTCTTCTGCCCCACTAGTATGTTTGCCCCACAGGACAGGGAATTTACTCTGGTTTCTTCTCTGCTATCATATCAATCCCCAAGATATTACTTGAAAAATAGTAAGCATCCTGTAATTATTTCTTGATGAATTTCTTCAACTTTATCTTCTAGTATTTCTATTATTTTTTAAAATGATCTAAATCACATTTTTAATTTCTGTGGGCTCTCTTTTGTTCTTTAATGCTGCTTTTTTGAGTATCTTTTTTTTTTCTATCATGGACGCAATACATTTGTATTGATTTAAGGGTTTTAACAATCTTTTTTCTCCCTGCTGCTTTCTCTTTGCTTCTTTCCCATTATTTTTGTTCCTGTTTCTCTGTTTTCTTAACAGTTTTTCATGGAAGAGTGTTTTTGCAAATATATACACATACTTGGCTGTGCTTTCTATTTAAGACTGAGACCTTCAAAAGTCCACTTGAGCGATATGTGCTCGGGCAGAGATTGTCAGCTGGTGACTGATCAGGTGACCCATCTATTTCATGTAGGAACCTCAGCTGTCAGCATAGGTTGTGTTATTTTTTCTTGAGCCATTTTCACTAAGGAAGAATTATCCCTCCTGGAGACTATAAGACTGGCACCTGGTATCCTAGAACTCAGGCAGAGTAAGAGTCAGGTGACCCACACAGCGTATGCACTTCTGGTTAGCATGGTAGGCACCTCACTTCAGCTCTCAGCCATGCCTAGCATCAAGCAGTCTGCAGTTCCCCTGGTCTGGTTTAGTTGACACCTTTTCTGTGGAGATAGGGTGGCTAAATTCGCTGGCCGTGGCATGATTCTGTTCACTTCTCCCCTCCCTCCCCACCATGCAAGCACCATGCAGAGTGGAAATGATGAAAATCAGTCTTCCGTTATACCTGTGTGCTTTGTTCAAGCTTTCAGTAGCACTTAGAACAGAGTATTTCAGTAATTTGTGGCTTTGTGTACAAGGTGGTATATTTCTGAAAAATAAGCATCTAAACATTTAACTAGTGTCTTAGGACAGTTTTCTCCAGAATTAGACCCCAGAGCAAAGATTTGGGTGCCTGTACTTTGTGAAGGGAGTATTCCCAGTGAAATCAATACAGAATCAGGAAAAGCAGAGTAGGACCTGGCAGGACAGCACAAAAGAATATGCATCAGGGGAAGCTCTGCATCACACCTTTACACCTCCAGGCAAAGGAGGGAGGCTTTTCTACCTCCAACTAAGTCAGGCACTAGCTAAAGAATGTGATGATATGGGAAGAGTTTGGGGGCAGGGCAAAAATCTCCCAGGTGCTCCTAGCTGTCAGTATTGGCAAGAGAAGTTCATTGCCTAACTGGCTTGAGCATGAGCCAGTACTAGCAAAGCACAGGTAAGCTGAAGGATGGATCCATGAGCTGATAAAATAGGTCCCAGGAAAGCAGAGCAGCCATAACTGTGCCCATTAAACCTTTGTGTCTTCCCCAAACCATCATTAAATAAAGGAATGGTAATTCCTCATAATTATAAAATATGTCACGGTTTATGTGTTTCCTTGTCTTATTGCAGTTGCTCTTTGGAATGAATTTATAAGGAGAGAAGTCTATGATTATCTGTATTTTTCAGAAGAGTCAAATAAGACAGAGATCAAGTAATTTTATAATGTCTTCAAATTCTGAGCCTAGAGCTCATTCTAGCACTGATACGTCACATTTAAGTTTTATAAATACTTTATATAGAAATTAGATACATGTAAATATGAATTGTTTAATGAGTAAGAATCATTATGACTTTTACAATATATAAATATGTAAGGAATATAAAAGGTTGACTTTTCAATTTTAAAATTACTTATTAATTACTTAAGAAAAAGTTGTGTCAAGTAGCAAGGTCCATAATAAGATGTCTTTTAGTTTAATTCTACCATCATTCAAGGCTTCTACCACTGTTTCATTTCTTAGTTGGTTTAATTAAAACCAATGTGGAAGAAAAATTAAGAGGTTCTTAGAGCACTGCTACAGGTGGATTCATTTAAAATATTCTTGGAGTTCTTCCATAATTTTCCCATGTGATCCTATTTGCATATAATACTTAATGACTCATGACATTTCTGCCAACATATGAAGCTTTTTTCTAAAAATATTGCCAGTTACTCTTACAATCTGTTACTGATACTTCAGGTCCTTTCTTCTTCAGCTCAGGTATCACTTATCCATAAAGAATATGCTTTTACATTATGCTAAGTGAAGTAAGCCAATCCCAAAAAACCAAATGCCGAATGGTCTCTCTGATTAGTGGATGCTGATGAATAAGGGAGGTGGGAATGGGAAACATAAGAGAAATAGAGGAACACTGGACACGACATGGGGGAGGCGGGGGGCAGGAAAGGGGAATGGGTATAGTAAAGATGGTTGATTGAGATCGTCATCACTACCCTTGGTGCATGTATGAAAACACAACTGGTGTAACCTTATCTGGTTTGCAACCAGAGAAATGGAAAAACTGAGCTCTATATATGTGCTATGACTTGAAATGCAATTAAATAAACTAAAAAAAAAAGAATATGCTTTTATTGAGTATGATGCACACCTGTAATTCCACCTACTCAGGAGGCTAAGGTAGGAACATAGCAAGTTCGAGGACAGCCTCAGCAACTTAGGAACACCCTGTGTCAAAATAAATAATAATAAAGGCTCTGAGGACTTAGTTACTTACTGCTAGAGTGGCTCTGGGTTCAATCCCCAGTATCATAAAAAAGAGAAGAAAAGAAGAGTAATACACTTTGCCTCCCTGTTCCTACTAATACTAGCTCACCCACAACTGAATCTCTCAGTGCTTTGATCAATTCCAAGAACTAAAGAGTCTACCCCATGGGTTTCCTCCAAATTAAATAGCTCTTCTTGTGTTACATCCTTCTCTGTTACTTGAACCCTTTATTCTTGCTGGATGATCTAAAATAGTGCTTTTCCAAACTGGGGGCACATTAAAATCACCTTGGGAACTGGAAAATATACGGGTGTCCTGGCCCTGCCCCAGACCAATTGAATCAGATTTATACACATTGATGATAAGTTTAAATCTCCTCCTGTGAATCTGCCTTGAAGCCAGAGTTGAAAACACTGATATAAAACAGAGGAAATGAACAGACTCACTGGTGAAAGGAATAGCTTTGGCTGTTTCCCATGTGTTGGGGGCAGGTTTTCAATTCCTTTTAAGGTGAGAATTTCTCATTCATTTTGGTCTTTTATATATGCCTAGTCAGCCAACAATTTTAGATCACAGTGAGTCACAGTGCCTGACATAGCTTACCTAAGCCTCAGTTAACAGTTGTTTGGTAGAATTTGAACATATTAGAAAAACAAACTTTGTACCTTATAGAATCTGAGAAGTAGACTTTCACTTTCCCTCAAGGCAACCAAGCTTAGCTTCTAGGAATAGCAGTTATCTGTATTTTCAACTTACCCAACTATCCTCACAATCTGATCACTGATTTCAAAATTTGCTCAACAAATTTCAGTCCAAGGCATCAGTTGCAATGCTTTTACATAGATAACTCCCTGCTACTACCCTAAAATTTCTGGTTTATTTGTCCAAGAAATTTGTACTTCTATTTTTCAGCTTGCTTCCTGGGTAATACAGAAAGCCCATTTCAAAAAATGAGACTCTTAATGAATTTGTTATTTTTTTCAAGAGTGGAGAGAAGAACGAGAGATACCATTGCTTTTCTGTATTATCCCTTCCACTCTGGAAGTGAACACATGAAATCACATCCCCTGAATCACTTAATGGAAATCTGGTACACACACATGAGCAGTGATGGATTCATGACTGCTGTGGTGTTATAATTGGTAGTATGTGACAAGAAAGAACCAGTCTTTGGGAAATTGTATATAGTTAATGAACTTAATTATTATATGTAATTTTATAGAAATATTTTCCAGAACAAAATTTCTATATTTCAATTCTAATTAGTCTCGGGCATTTTATGATGTAGGACTCCTTTTAGGAAGAATTCTGTCTCTCCAGGGTAGAAATTTTATTAAAATGTGATAATTATTAGGAAACCTTTTCTTTTTGAGATTGGTTAAGTTTAACCAAACACTCTTAGTGACTGCCTTCAGGATCATTTTGAAACAGTTAAATTATAGATCATGTGTGCTTTTTAAAGTCCAGACTAGATATAGCTTACTGAGTGGTATACGTTGGATTTTAAAAAAAAGCTTTTTTTTCTTTTAAATACTACATTCTGTATGAGTTTCGTGGTTTGAAAACAAAGAGAAATGTGAAATTATAAACTGAAATATAGTATCAAAGTTTAGCTATAGTAACAAATAACATTTATGTGCTTTGAATTTTTAGATAATTTTTAATTGTTAATATTTACCAAATTTTACTGTTGAGATCAACTTTATTCCTTTGGACCCAATGATAAATTTGCTTTCTTTCTAGCAAAAATTTGAAAATAAAATATGAATAATAGGAATTATAAATGATCAAATGATATATTTATGTTTCTATATATTTCAAACAGAGTAGAAATTAATGGTTCTTTTACTAATTAAGACTTAAGTTTGTATTATTATGAAACCATCCAGTTTTGCAGGGCTGTAATTCACAGTGGCTTGCTGATAAATGATATGGAATAGCCTGTGTTCTCACAAATCACCATTTTCAGTTTCTTGGCAGCACGGAAGTGGAGCAGCCAAAAGGAACAGAAGTTGTGAGAGATGCTGTAAGGAAACTAAAGGTAGGGAAACGCCTTTGCATAAATGCCAAGTGTGTGGAACCTGCCATGTTATCGCAGATTGATGAACACGAAAACAGAAAAAGCTTTGTGGCAGGGATAGTTTCTTCCTGGTCAAAATGAGCTATTGAATAAATACCATCAGATCGAGAAGACAGTGTTAAATAATACATGTGCACACAATTATTTTTCTTTATATGGCACACTATATTTTGTAAGATGTAATTTCTCATTCACTAAAACATTTAATGGCAATATTTCATAAGGGTCGACATTTAGTACCTTGACTTTACTTTGCTTGGACAATGCCCTCACTCCAAAACTGGCAGTAATATAGCAATCCATATCCACCAGTCAGCAGTGTGCACGTAGAGTTGATTGCAAAGCAGAATTTTGTAGTGACCCTGTGTATTATGCAAATGCAAGAGGTTAGGCCATGCCCATGAGCGGCCATAGAGGAACTGATGAGAATTAGTGGGTAGAGGAGGACATTGAATAGGAGCCCCACAGACTCAACATCAACAAGTTTTCTGAGAAAAAGCTAAGCAAAATTATACATACATAATCAACAAGCTTCCTGGGAAAATCGAAGTAACTCCACATATTCATAATTGATGTTTCTTTAAAACAATATTATATAAGACGTCACACAGCATGTTTATCTAATTGCTCCTCACCTCAAAGGACACCATTCTCACTGAGAGAGAAAATCTTCTTCAACGCACTTCTCAAGATTCTCATGTTAAAATTACTTATGTATTACTTCTTTCTTTACATGCTTCTAATTTTTTTCTCTAATTGTATCTGATTTAGAGATTATCCAATTATTGCAT
Source organism: Xerus rutilus (assembly GCA_028644305.1). Lineage (NCBI taxonomy): Eukaryota > Metazoa > Chordata > Mammalia > Rodentia > Sciuridae > Xerus > Xerus rutilus. The sequence continues at coordinate 119,436,548 of CM053402.1, forward strand.
AGGAGTATCAGGCTTTTGATTGCTGGAGGCAAAATCATGAGCATTACAAAGTATTATCTTGCTTTGAGAATGTCACACAGGGTAGTCTACTCAATGGTTCAGAAAAAAATTTAAGTGGGATGGCTTATAATATGGATGAAGAAATAGAAGGAGATAACATCTTTTGTCCACTCATTTTGTATTTAAATATTCTACCTAATTCTTTTAATTAAGCATAGTAAGGATCCCAGGGTAATATTACTCTCATTAGAAGGGGGAAAAAGGTAGACTAGTAAGACTTTTTGTTTTTTCCACTACTCCTTCACTTGATCACTACTTTTTTTTGGAGGGGGAGGCGGGGGCAAGGGATACCTAGACTGAACTCAGGGACACTTGACCATTGAACCACATTCCCAGCCCTATTTTAAATTTTATTTAGAGACAGGGTCTCATTGAGTTGCTTAGTGCCTACCTTTTGCTGAGGCTGACTTTGAACTCCCATCCTCCTGCCTCAGCCTCCTGAACCACTGGGATTACAGGCATGCGCCACCAAGTCTAGCTTGATCACTACTTTTAATCAATAAGAGAGGCTTCGCTGTTTAAGGACAATATTTAGAATAGGATTCTGTTGAAATGTTTTTGAGATGTTGCAAATATTGGGCATGTATCCAACTTCACTATAATCAAAATATTTTATAAAAGAGCAATGATGTTTTTACTTATATTTTTAGGGGCTTCTTTCTTCAGTCAACCCAACTCCCAAACCAAAAGATTCAATAAAGCAATGACTAAGTCAAATGTAAAGAGATATTTGAAAATAATGTTTTCTAATCAATAACTACTTTACATTTATTTTGTGGGATTTTATGTGTGGTTCCTATGAAGTTTCATATTTAAAAATGTACTGCATTGATAAATGAATATGATTTACAAAAAGATAAAATTATGTAATAGTTTTAAAACACGTATTTAGTTGATAGTAGCTTTTGTCTCTCAAGTGTCTTCAAGAACAATTATGTACTTAATAAGTAATCTTTGTTTTCAAAAGTTTGTATCTTAGGAAAGTGTATCAAAGGGTAAAGATTAGTGCATTAATGAGAATGAACAAAACAATAACTTTGAACTATTTTTATTATAATTTTTAATTTATTTGTATTTGAGGTCAGAGCTACAATTCAAATTATACCAAAGATATTTGCACTCGTTTTCAAAAAAGTTGACCCTGTGAATTTTAAAGTTTGTTGACCTGTAAATGGCCAGCAGGTGGTGCTCTGACTCTACCAAAAAATTTGCTAAACTTGCCTACACAGCCCCATTGTCAATTTTCCTGGGACATAACCAGGGGGTGGCATTCCTGAGCCCCAGTTTTAGAGAAGAAACCCTCACTGCAGTGGAGCTACATTAATATCACATGAAGTTACTTCAAGGAAATGTGGCCTTTGGGATTCACTTGGAGTCCTGTTAGTCTCATTCCAGCAGCTTCTCCATTCAATCTCACTCTTTCTGTGCAGCATAACTGTTTTATCTTTGCAACCAGTATTTAATTAATAAAAAGTTTAGAGATTAATCATATACAAGTGTAGCTGATTTCTCCACCTAATTATTAGTAATACTTTAATAATTTAAATATAAGAAACAACAACAGAACTGAATAGTAACTCAGAGTAATAGGCTCAAAGTGATAAACTGATTTTCTTGCCTAATAGTGTGTGTTCCATTAGTAATATAGTTAAGATTTCACTTTTTACAAAAGTCCTTAGAGAAACAGAAATTCTGTAAAGATGACATTGAAGCTCAGGGCTCACCTTTAAATTTTCTTTAGCAGTTCTACTTAGAAGTATTTAACTAAGTACTTCATGTATTTCAAGCAAAACTTCATAATTTCCCATCATTTTATGGTGAAAAAGGTTTGGTTTTGTTTTTGTCGTATCCAGATACTATCCCGTATGTGTAAGCCTCACTCCCTATGACTGTTTTAGTGGTAGATCCTTCTATCTAGCTAGCTCTACCAAGAACTGAATCCACTGAAGACAAAATGAAAAGAAATGGCAAAACCACTCTTCAAGAATCAACATTAAAATAGTAAATGGGGAAAAGAATTTAATGTAAGATGGATTGATCAGCACGTTTTTCAATGCCTTCTGACATTTCCAAGTTAGAAATGTTTTAGAGCACAATTAAGAAGTCCACAAGTAGGAAAAGGAAGGAGAGTTCGAGGGAATATGCAAACTGTAGAATACAGAAAGCCTAAGTTTTAGAAAAAAGGAAACAGGAAAGAGAACATCAGACTATATAGAATACAAGTTGAAAAACTCTTAAGCATAAGAGTTTTGCAACATATTTTGATCAATCAAGTCCAATAACCAGTATAAACCTTGATATACAAGAAAATAGAGCTGTGAATTTCATTTTTTAAATGCAGAGAACGTGCAGTAAATTAGAAGGATTTTTGAGTGCACATCTGGAAAGGTAGGTTTGAGGCTTAGTTTCTACAAACCCATTTTATGATCAAGCTACATAACTTCTCAGAGACTTTTCTCACTTTGAAATGCTAAGATTGGATGGATAATCTCTGAGCTGCTTTGAGTACCATTACTTCATCTTGATGTGAAGCAGAGAGAAAGATTCAGGAACCTGGAGTCAGATGTTTTATGTTTTATGCTCTCTCACCCTCTCCTTCCCTTCTCTCCCCGCCTTTCTTCCTTCTCACCCCTCCAGTGTGTGTGTGTGTGTGTGTGTGTGTGTGTGTGTGTGTGTGTGTGTGTTTCTATCATCAACCCTTGCTTTCTTCCTTCCTTCCTCTCTTCTATTATTATTATTATTATTATCATCCTCCTCTTCCTCCTCCTCCTCCTCCTCCTTCTCCTTCTTCTTCACCTTCTCAACAGCTAAGTTTAATATTACTGTTCGTTTTGTGGTAGACATTCTACAAAATAAAAAGTTGCACAATTCTCATCAGAGGTCACAGGGATGGTTGTGTTCAAATGTGGAAGAGACTTCAGAAGCCACTGTTGCTGTGTTTGGGGAAAACAGAAGGAGGGAGGAAGCAAGTAGAATGGATGTTTCTGCAGCCAGCAGTTCGTACTTGCTTTGCTTAGACAGATGCCTTCACATAGACGCAGAGCAGCTGATTTCTTTTGTAAGCTTTTATATGTGAAAACCCCTGAATTGTTTAATGTTGCCAATTTAACTAGGAGATTGTGAAGGGAAAAGAAAATTAATACACATTCTTTAGGAGAGAACTGAAAGAATTTTTGATCTGCATTGAAGAGAAACACATTTCTTAAAGATGAAAAAAGGAAATTCTCTGGCACAAGTTAGTTGATTCACGTGCAGTATGTAAAAATGCAGAAAAATAAAAATGAAAGAGCAAGCTACATCCGTAGAACAGAAAAGTCAGTAAGCTGAACAGTTATACCACCCAACAAGGATAAAAACAAATGGTAACCCCCTGAGATATGAAGGCAGACACTTCAAGGCATTCATATATACATTAATTATGTTACTCTCCATGGCAGTGTAAACCCAGGCACAGAGAAAAAGGCTTTTAACCACTCCCTGCTCCAGGACTGAACTATACCATATGTATCCACATCTGCCCTAAATTAGAGTGAAATGCGCAATGCAAATAAATATGACACAAAGAGGACTGGAGCTCTGCCTGGCCTTACAGATGTTCTATTTTGAGTCTATTAGGAAGAGTATCCAGATGCTGAAAAAATGTTATTCTAGAAAATAACTTTTGGAAGCCCTAGAAGTGGAGTGAGAAAACCTATTTTTAAAAATTTCACCCCTTTCTTAAAAAGAAAGGTGAAGGTACCAAGGTGAAAAGGAAAGTAAAGAGACAGTGGAGTTGCTTGATGAAATCAGAACACCCAGTAAACTTTGAATTTCAAATAAACAATGAATAACTTTTAAAAACGTCAGTATGTTCAAAATTATTACCTGAAACATTTACACTTAATAGCATTATCTATGTTATTTGTGTTTATGTGTATGAGTGTGTATGTGTTCTAAAATAAAGATCTAAAATACATCATTATTTAATATCCACATTTAACTGGGTTCCTGTAATTTTTCCACCAGTAAATCTAGCAAGGCTAGAAGAAATGTAGATACTTCATCTACTAAGCAAATGAGTATTCTTTTTTTTTAACTTTTATAGCAGAACCTAACAGACATTTACGCACAATTAATTCTGTGAAAATATACAACAAATACTATTCTGAAACCACTTTAAAATATTTCTTTGACTGAGCCAGGAGCTGTGGCACACACCTGTAATCTCAGCACTTTGGGAGGCTGAGACAGGAGAATCGCAAGTTCAAAGGCAGCCTCAGCAATGGCGAGGCACTAAGCAACTCAGTGAGACCCTGTCTCTACATAAAACACAAAATAGGGCTGGGGATGTGGCTCAGTGGTCGAGTACTCCTGAGTTCAATTCCCGTTACCAAAAAAAAAAAACGTATATATGTATTCATTTCTGAGACTGAGGATGTAGCTCAGTGGTCAAGCACTTGCCTTGCACATTATAAAGTTCAATACCTAGTACCAAAAACAAACTTGTAAAAATTGTGTTTTCCAGAATTCACTATGCTTATAATTCTAAATTGAATCTAGATCTACATTTGAGTGTTTTAACTGGTATTTACCTCAATTATTAGCTTTGACTGAGAGATGGTCTGTCTCTTTTTGTTCATCAGTTTGATTGGGGAGGGTAGGACACCAAACTAGGTAAATATCTAGCAATAGCAAAGATTGCATATCCAACAGTTGGTGAACTGCAAGTTCTCTAAAGGTATTTAAAGCAAAGGATTCACAGGAAAGCAAATTTATCTCTGTTTATCAACAAAGTAGTCTCTGTTTCTTCTCAGTTGTTTGGTATGAATTCAATTTTTCAAATATCATGAAAGAAGTACATTAAAAAATCATGTTTTTGTAAAGTTACTGAAAGCAATTCTGAATTATAATGGTAAAGTGCTGAGATTACTGAATATTTTGAGATTATTTTACAAAATACTTCATAGTCGGCAATAATTCATTTAATGAAAATCTGACATTGAAGAAAAACTCCAAATGTGTATTATTTGTGTTCATTCTCCACCCAAACAGAATTAAGCTTTTATGATTAATTTTTATTTGTAGTTTGCAAGACACATCAAGAAATCTGAAGGCCAGAAAATTCCTAAAGTTGAGTTGCAAATATCAATTTATGGAGTAAAAATTCTAGAACCCAAAACAAAGGTAAGGCTTATTTTTGCATGCTAAAACATTCTAATCTTTAATTAGTAGCAATTTATATTTGTTTTAATGAATATTTGAAATTCATTACTAATGAACTAATTCTCAGTTTTTGATGATTTAAAATTCTAAAAGATCTTTTGAAAGGGAAAAAACTTTGTGAGTTTCTTTCTGAGTAGTCTGTTCTTCAGCCTGTGTTTGAGATGCAATAACTTATACTAAATGCATTCAGCAGCACTCGCACTTATATTTAGACATTTTTCTTCATGTGATGTGAAAAAAGAGGTACCCAGTGTGGTTCACTGGGTATGAAAGAAGACAAAAGATCTGTGTTGTTTGGTACAATGTCCTATTTTTATTGCTTATAGACATAATCAGTGTATATTAGTTTCCTCGGCAGTCATAACAGTAACCCATAGACTGCGTAGCTAAACAACGAAAACTTACATTCTCATAGCTGCAGAAGCTAGAGCTCCAAGATCCAGAGCTCAGGGGGTAAGTTTCCTCCGAGTCCCTCTTGGCTTGTGGATGGCTGCCTTCATGCTACCACCTCTTCATGTGATCGTCTCTCTGTGCACACTCTACTCTAGTAACTTCTCATGCCCAATGTTCTCTTTTTTATAAGGATACCAGTTAAATTGGATTAGGGACCACACTAATAGCCACATTTTAATTTAATAGCCTTTTTAAAGGTCTTATCTCCTGTTAAAAGGAAAACTTTAAACAATTTAATTTTAACAGGATTTATTTGAACAAACAATGGATTCATGAACCAGGCAGGCTCTGAACCAAAACAAGATCCGAGAGCTCACCCAACCAGCTTGAGTGTGGAGTACTTATAGGCTAAGCATGGGCAAAGTAGAGAAATCACCTCATTGGCTGCAGCTAGTTGTCTGCCTTAAGTGGGCATGGTGTGATGAGTTGGCTGTAATTGGCAGAAACTGCTGTTTGTTATACTCCACGTTAGGTTTTGCTTACACACTAAGTTAGGTTGCAGTATGTTTTGCAAAATCTTAAAGGAGATGGCCTCAAGCTAATTGGCACCCAATCTATGTTATTTTGTGATGGCAGCCTTAGTAAGCCAATATAATGCTTTATTTCCAGTGCCTCAGAAATATTGTTTAGTAATTTCATAAGACCATGTTAGATTGGAAAAGTTGATTAAAATTCAACTCCAATCATTTTACAAATCCACATTGTTAAAGTTTTCCTCTATCACTGCAGCCTCTTTATTGAAAAATTAATTCAGTTATAAAGACAAAGGAAATCCTGTCTATGAACAAAGTATGAAACATTTTTCACAGATCTGAAAAAACTGAAAGTGAAACTTTCAGTAGCCCAACAGGTACCATCGATACCTGCACGTATGTGAATATCAGCTTCCAACAATATCAAAGTGTGTTTTGAGGGCCGGTAGCACCACCATCCAGACCCACTGAATCTGTAATCCACAATTTATGGAGAATTTCAGTGATTCTTGCCTGCATTAAAGTTTGAGGAAATCTAGGTTAGTGCATGTAGTTTGGTGACTATGTGTGGTAGGCCTCATTTTCAAATTTGCATCAATGGAATACCTGCATTAAAATTGCCTTGAAGTGTCAGGCGCAGTGGCACATGCCTATAATCCCAGCAGCTCTGGAGGATAGCGCATGAGGATTGAGAGTTCAATGCCAGCCTCGCAACAAGGCACTTAACAACTCAGTGAGACCCTGTCTCTAAATAAGGGCTAGGGATGTGGCCCAGTGATTAAGCAAAAAAATAAAAATAAAAAACAAATAAAATTGCCTTGAAGCAGTTACAAAAATGAATTGTAAGATCCTATATGAGCCTATGGAACCATAATCTCCAAATGTAGAAATTTTGCATTTGTGATGTTTAAGAACAACTGGACTATAACTTGGATACACCCATAGTTCCTCTTACTCAATTCCATCTTAAAGAACAATGGCATTCCTTCAAAATTTTTAAGACATGGATTTAAGAGATTTCAGAATTAGACCATCTAATCTAGTATCCTCCTGTTATCCACCCTCAATATTAAATAGAACCAAAGGCATAAATTTTACTTAAGTTATAGCTATCCCCAAATAACTGCCATGGAGGTAGCAGAAAAGAAAATGGTAAAAGGATAGTGGAAAAGTGATTGAAGCACATAATGAAATAAGTGTATTCTGCTCTGAAACAAGGCAAGTGACAGTGATGCTGAGAATATTTTTGGAGCAAATAATAATTACAAAAAGGTCAACATAATGAGGAAACAATTAGTTATAGAGAGTAGTGCAGCCAAAAGTATAGCAACCTAAGCGTAGTCTTACATGCAATCAAAAAGAAAAATAATCCTCGTTCTACATTTTTTAAAAATTAAATGGGTATATCCTGGCACGCATCCATCCAGAGTAGGTCATTTGGAGCCCATGTGTGTATAGTTTCTTCTAAACCATACAAATTGTGTAGCTGTTTCAGAGTGTACGCGCACGCACGCACGTGTGTATGTTTAATGACTTTTTGATTAAATTCTTTATGTCCACGTTTGGAACTTATCAAGGCACATCTTGAAATATGAAATATGTAGGACCAATAATACACACTTTATGTGCCATTTTCACATGGTTGTTTGTTTTTGATTCAGAACTAAGTAGCCTAGTGTATACTATGCTATAAAATTTTCCAAAATACATACACATAGTCTATGGTACTATAATCTACTAAATGATTATCTTATTGTTAAAAATTTAGAAAATTCAAAGTATTTAATTATACAAAGTTTAAGAATTTAGAAAATACAAATATGGATTTTCTTAATCTCTAGAATTGACACTTGAATAATGGTGTGTCCTCAGACAGGTACAAAATATAAAAACTTAAACTACAAGATGACTAACACTAATCCCACATGTGTGAGAGTCTGTGTGTGTAAATATAGATCATGTAAATCCAATGTGTCACATTGCTACCATTTGGCTAGGTGAAGAGCATCTGGATAGGCATTGCAACGTTTTTTTAACTCAAACTATTACTTTCTGTATGACCTTTTAAATAATAGTCTTTTTTTCAAGTGAAAAGTTAAGAACTTCAAGGCAGGTGCAGCAGTACTTGACTATAATCCCACTTGCTCTAGAGGCTGACGCAGGAGGATCACAAGTTTGAGGCCAGACTGAACAATTTAGCAAGACCCAGTTTCAAAATAAAAAATACAGAGGGCTGGGGATATAGCTCAGTGGCAGAGAGGCCTGGGTTCAATTCCAAGTACCATAAGCCAGTTCTGCTATCATATCAATTTGCTTTTTATTTCTTGGGTTCCTGACCATTTTGGGGAAACCTGTTGTTGTAAATCCCATTAACCAATAATTTATGGTTTGTCAGGTTATTTGTTCTAGCTCTTTTCTTGATTTTGTGTGTGTGTGTGTGTGTGTGTGTGTTTCTACCTGGAATGCAGAAAAAATTTTTCCTAAACTTGTAAATATAAAGATAGAATTTTTTTAAAAAAATCATGATGGGTGATATTGTAGAGAAAGGTAAAAGTAATGTGAATAGTCTTAAAAGTTCACATCGACTTAAAAATCTGTGGCTGGTGGTAAAGAAACTAAGGCAAAAATGATAAGAAAGTGGATGGTTGCCATCTACCATTTCTGTTGTTGATAAATCATATTTTCAAATTTCTGCCAGTAAGGGTAGCCTATCAGCCATCATCCTGTTCTCTTAAGCTTTTACTTTCAAAACTTCATACCTCCCTGGTCTAAATTCTATTTATAAAATATCAGTGCTTTGGGGTTCAACTCACCTGGCTTAATCAGTTGATCTTCTTATATTGTTATTAGGGCATTAGAGTTGCACATAACAGTGGGGTTCATTTTGACATAAAATCAATATGTATAACATAAATTGCTCATTCCCAATCCCCAGAGCTTTTCCTTTCCCTCCCGTGTCCTCCTTTGATACCCTTCCTATATTGTACTGGTCTTCCTTCTATTTATCTGTTTTTTAATTGGTGCATTATAGGTATACATAAAAGTGGAATTTGTTGTGATGTATTCATACATGCACGTTTGTCAATTTTATTCCCCAATTGCTTGCCATACATAGCTCTCCTTCCTCTTCCTTAATCTCCTTCCTCTATTCTACTTTTCTCCTTTTTATCATGATATCCCCCACTTCTTCTTCACTTATCCCCTTATTTCTTTCTAATTTCTGCAAATGAAAGGACACATTCAACCTTTAACTTTCTGAGTCTGGCTTAGTCTGGCTTATTTCACTTAGCATGATTTTCTCCTTTTCTGTTCATCTACCAGCAGATGACATAATTTTATTCTTCTTTATGGCTAAGTGAAACTCCATTGTGTAACAATACCCTTGTAATCAGTGAAAGGCAAATGAAAACTACATTGAGATTTTACCTCACTCCAGTTAGAGTGGCAATCCTCAAGAATACATATAGGAATAATTGCTGGAGGGGATGTGAAGTAAAGTTTCACTTAAAATTCCTCATGGCACTGCAAATTAGTGTAACCACTTTGGAAAGCAGTGTGGACATTGCTCAAAAGGCCAAGAATGGAGCCACCCATTCCCCAATTATCTCCCTTCTTGGTACTTATCCAAAAGTGAAGCAGGCCAGAGAACCTCACCCAGAAGTCCCTTCTTAAGGGTCTCCTCTCATCAGATTTTTACAAACCATATCAGCAGGATGTCTGCAGGGGAAATTGTGGTTGAAGCCTCCTCTTTATTGTAAATGCCAGGTTTGCACATAAAAGGTCTGATGGAGTTAGAATCTACAGTCAAGCTTGTTGTACAAAAAGATATTATCTGTTTTCTTGGTAAAGACTTACAAGATCTCTGGCTGGTCTAAAAAACACTTTCCAGGAACTCAAAGAAAAAATATTATTTTTATGTAAACCTCCAAGCCCTTCTTCCCACTGTATATAAAGTTCAACGAATTTCCAAAATCTTGGTCCAGGTAATCTTAGGCAAAGCCCTGCTCTGGACAAACTGCAGTCAGTAAACCTGGTTCCTGAAAATTCTTTGGGTGTCCAGCCTCTTCTGTCCTACTTCAAAAGAACTAAAATCAGCATACCATAGTGATATAGGCATACCAATATTTATTGAAGTGCAATTCACAATACCCAAGTTATGGAACCAGCTTAGGTGCCCATCAACAGATGAATAGATACAACCAAGACTTAATCATCCTATATGACCTTAGTTAAATCAATAATGCCAGTGTTATTTTTGATCCACAGCTCTCAATTTCCTATACTTCATAGCTAATTTTAAGAGGTTCAATTGTATTTTTCTCCCAAAAAGTGAATTTTTCTAAGCTTTGAATGGGAAAGAAGCATCTGAAGTTTTATTCCTAACAAATCTGAAGAATAATCTTGGAGTTTTAAAATCTTTGAGATAATATGTATGTTTAATTATACTACCTATGAATATATAATATGCAAGTTTTACTCATATATTACATAGGACTATATTGTATCTTACTCTTTACCCATATATGGAGAGTCCTTTTTTTTTTTTGTATTAAGAAATGAAGGTAAGCCAGGTAGTGGTGCACACCTGTAATCCCAGCACTTTGGGAGGCTGAGACAGGAGAATTGCGAGTTCAAAGCCAGCCTCAGCAACAGTGAGGCACTAAGCAACTCAGTGAGACCCTGTCTCTAAATAAAACACAAAATGTGTTTGTGGGGCTGGGGATGTGGCTCAGTGGTTGAGTACCACTGGGTTCAATCCTTGGTACAAAAAAAAAAGTGATGGAGACCAGCTACTCATATTTGGAAGCCACAGTGTAGCTGAGAGCTATTGCTTGATTGGCAATATTAACATCAAAACAAAAATAAATGTTAATATGAAAGGGGACTGGATAGTCAGGCAACATACAAGAAAAAGTGTCAGACAAATGTGATCATTATCAGTCTAACCACAGACTACAAGAATAAACCTATGTGATTAATATGTATCAATTTAAAAAAAATTAAATTCACACACATTCTATCCTTGGCATTGCTATAGTAACAAATCTTTTGATTTTTCTGTTTAAAAAAGCCTATATAAGTTGAACCTTCTCTTCAGAACTGTTCCTCTGTACTGCTGACATAGACATACAGGCTATCTAGTAATGCCTTACAAGCATCCACTATTCTTCCTCATTTAATTTTCACGAAATTTAATTTTAATTTCATGAAATTCCTTAGTGGCTTACTATTTGGTTTACATCCAGGGAAAAATGTATTGTTATTGGCAAATTCTCTTAAAATTTCTTTATCTTTCTCATTTTATATGCTCATTTTTAGTCTGATGAACAGTAATGCAAATTAGAATGTTAGATCAAAGCTTAGCAAGCTAACATATCAAACTGAGCTTGGGAGGATAAGGATTTTTATTACCTCCTTAGTGATTTTCAGTTTGATCAAAATCTCTGAGATTCTGATTGGTCTGGGTAAAGATGAGGAAAGTGTTTGCAAGAGGAACTCAGGTATTTGTGTTACAGATAGACTGAAACTACCTTTAGAGAAACATTACTAAAATCAGGCTTTCTGAGGGTACATTCACTAGTCTTTTTGGCTGAAACTATAGTTGCTTCCATCTGTAATCATTTACAATACCCACTAAATACTACAGGTGGCCTGACTTTCTGATTGTTATTCCCAGTATTATAATACATTTTTTTAAAAAAAGGTATTCATAGCCACAATAGAAAAGTATTCATTTTTTTTACTCATTTACATCAGTCATAACTCAATAAATACATAATATTTTTCCTCATGTTCAACATGTTTCAGAAAACTGTGAAAATGAATAATATTGATCTATTGGAATATAAGTATATAAATAGTATCAAATACTCAGTTTTTTGACTAAAATAAAGTGAAAACTATTTTAATTTAATTTTATTTTTATTTCAATTAAGTACATACTAATATTTTGCATGAGTTTTATAATTCAATATTTGTTAATATGTTTGTGTATGTCTGTGTGCACATAAGTGTACTGCAGCTCTACATCTGGTTGCAGTATTTGTCTTTCTACCAATTAGCACAGTTGATTGAGTCATTTGAAGGCTCTTCCATGGAGAATATTACATAATTTGCAAGGACAACCTACCTAGACACAAACAGTTCAAGAGTGTATGAGTAACTATGAAGATATGCAAAATAAAATTCAATTAAAAAACTAGGACTGAAAATCATGGTATGTTTCAGGTGAAATTTTCTGCAGATGAGGTCATGTTCTGAATTGTAATGCTAGTTAGTAGCAATGACATAAAATGAAAAGATTCGGGTTAAAATAGCTTAGGCTAACTTTTTTTGAAGTATCTTAATCTCTTTGGACCTCAAAGTTCTCTTGTATAAACATGAAGGATTTAATGTATAAAGATGCTTTGAAACTCTGAAAGTCTGTAGGCCTTGGATCCTCTTGTATTCTTGTGTTCTTTCGAGTACTGTTGAATATCTTAGTTTAATCCTGAGTCAGGAGGTTCATCTACATAGCATGTTTGTTTAAATTTGGGGTGTATGTAAGTGTAAAACTGAAGTTTAACAGATGATTGTTACACTTTTAAAGTCTTAAGTTATATGTTATTAACACAAGCTGGTGTTTCAGAAAATGGAGAAAATGCTATCAACTGTATTTGTTCCCATCTGTGTTCACAGGAAGTACAACACAATTGCCAGCTCCACAGAATATCATTTTGTGCAGATGATAAAACTGACAAGAGGATATTCACTTTCATATGCAAAGATTCTGAGTCAAATAAACATTTGTGCTATGTGTTTGACAGTGAAAAGTGTGTAAGTATGCCAGATGTTTTAGGGTGGTTTGTTCCATTTTACAAGCCAGGAATTGCCTTGTTTCCGGCATTAATAAAGTATTTGGAAGTGAAAAAGGTCTGTAAATACTTAACTACACTAATAGATTCATTCTGTCATGAGAATATCCTTCAGGATTTCATCTTTAACTAAATTCTTATGTTCATGAGCAAAAGCTTGCATGCAAATTTCTTTTGTTAGTACATCAGTTCTGCTTATGCTGTACATTTATATCTATTATAATCTTTCATTTGTAATTTTAATCTCAAAAATTATTTACCAATATGGACATAATGCAAAGAGGAATGCTGAGAAAGTTTTTATTTTTTTAAATCTTTCCTGGAATGTGATAGATTTCATGAAGATAAGTATTCTAAGCTCCAGGAAATAAAGTCTGTATGCCTTCTTAGAAAAATTCTCTAATACTTTAAAATTTTGGTTCTTGATATTTGTCATTCAGAACATTAAATGTAATGAAAGTTAATAATATTGTGTAAATGTATGTATGAGTATGCTTGCTTTGAATTTAATATAAAATTCTTAATAATGCCAGTTATGCTATTCCAAAAGTTAAATCAGGCAACAATTCAATTATCTGGAATCTTAAAGCAAATTCTGTCTTGCTTTAAAATCATAAGCTAATTATAATCATAATCTAGTCAGAATTCCTTTTATAAAACTTAAGATACACATCTCAAGCACATATTGCAATCATTTTCTTAAATGAAGGAAGAATATTTAACCTCAAAATTTTTGGCTTAAAGAGGACATAGAACTTAAATCATTATTTGCTATGCTTTTATTCTCAAAAAATAGGAGATTACTAATATTATTATCATAATTGTGTCATTTCTCTCTGGTATTAGAATGTGACTTTCTTGAGAACAAATATCTTTTTATTTTACATGTAAGTTCTGCATCAGGTGGACAACAGATGCTCCATAAATTTTCCTTAAGGAAAAAATCAAAATGAAAATTTACCAAAAGTAGCTCAAGTTATTTTCTGTCTTTTAAACATTGGTGCTTTAAAAAGGCAAGCTAATATGTTAAACTACTTGTCATAACAATGCATTTTAAGAACCAGTGGATATTATGGAACATCTCAGTGAAAAATATGATTACCCATATAAGACAATATATAATTACCCATATAAGACAATTTTTGAAATTCATCTTCTTGAATCATAATCATAATTATGATTATTTGCAGATGTTCTTCTCTATATGATTGAGAAGATTAAAGTTGATTTTTATTGACTATCTTCTATGTGTAAAACATAATAACATTTTACCACTTGCACCAACAATACATTGTCCTTCTTTCCTGTCGTACCCATAGAAATAAAATTCTTTAAGATCCTTTGAAATGTTCATAATCATAATTAATTAAATATAAAACTTCTTTACATATTTGTGCTACTTTTTAAATCTTTCTATGATAAACATCCAAATCTGCTACATGCCCATAAAATTTAAGTTTTAAGTAGCATAGACCCTATTGCTTCTCAATCATAAATTTCTGTAATTGTTTGCTAGAATTTCAGTTCCTTTGACCTACTATTCTTTTTGGAAATGGTATATCAACTCTTGAAGTTTAACAATAACTTATTGAAGTGGGAGCAGTGATTCACAACCAGTTCATATACATAAGAAGTGTAAGAGGTGACTTTAAAATACAGTTCTTGGGTCTCATATCAAAAAATATATATGTTGATTGGGTCTGCTATTCAGGAAATATACATTTAGCAAGCACTTCTGCTGCAGGTAGATTTATTGCTGCAAGCCTGGGCTTTGAAAAACAAGGGTGCAAAATATCTCTCAAATCACAAGTTGGCATCAACATCATGAGCTCAAAGAGGAAATGTTTTCTTAATTTCATTGTATCATTTAATTGTCTCTGATTAAAATAATGAGGGTGATTTGATGTGTATGAAGAATGTTTAATATGCCATCCTTTCTAATTCTTATTTTATCAAACCATGGCCAGAGACATTAGTTTCTCCAAGTTACAAAGTTAAGTAGTAACAGAATCAGGACAAAACTCCAAGACTTTAGATTCCTATCACTGTATTTGTCCATTTGTGTTCAGGAGTCTCCCTCCCTCCATGGTGACAGTGAGGGCCACGTGGTGAACCAGAATCCTCAACCATCACTAAAGAGGGAGTGAACCTCTGTCCCCTCCAGGGAACTAGGGGGCAAGGCTTTTCCACCCTCACTTCCCTGCTGGTGTTCATCATAGGAAACCACCAAAAAAAAAGAAGACTTACATAATTTCTAGAATTCATAACCTCATATCCAAAATATCCAAGATTCAACTGAGAACCTATCTTCACACCAGAAAACAGAACCACCTTAAACTGAATGACAAAAAGTGAACCAATAGATCTCTGAACTATCTTGTCAGAGATACTAGAATCATAATACAAAAAAATTTAAAACTAGCTGGGTGCGGTGGCGCGCGCTTGTAATCCTAGCACTTCGGGAGGCAGAGATAGGAGAATCGCAAATTCAGTCACCCTCAGCAAGGGTGAGGCTCTAAGCAACACAGTGAGACCCTGTCTTTACATAAAACACAAAATAGGGCTGGGATGTGGCTCAGTGGTCAAGTGCCCGAGTTCAATCCCCAGTACCAAAAAAAAAAAAAAAAATTCAAACAACATAAAATATAAGACAACGAACAATTACAAGCACAGCTTAAGTAGAAAGTCTTATTAAAGAAATAGAAAAAAAACCTAAACAAAGAAATAGAAAGTAGAATTAGTGACTTAGAAGTCTGACAAATCCAATATGCCCAATATGAACAGACATAATAAGTACATATATGTGCACATATGCATGTACACACACACACACAAGGGCACAAAAAGAAACAAAAATGAAACAAAACTTGAGAGACCTGTGGGACTGTAACATAATGTCCAACATTTGTATGTCATTAGAGTACTGGAAAGAGGAAAAAGAAGGGAGCCTAGCTTCATAAAAGTGCTCAAAGAAATAATGGTTGAAAACTCCCCAAATTTAACAAATAACATAAACCTATAAGTTAAAAATATCCAGTGAACTCCAAACAGGATTACTCCAAAATCCTGTAGTTTTGGTAGATAGATAGTAAATAAGTCCATAGAACAGAGTCAAGAACACATAATAAACTCAAAAAATATATTTGCAAACTGCTTATCAGACAAAGGACTAGTATACAGAACTTTTGACAATCTACAGTATAAAAATAATCAAATTAGAAAACTGGCAAAAGATTGAAAGAAAGAACATTTCATTGAAGAGTATATAAAAAAGGCAAGTAAGTGCATGAAAAAAATGTTAACAATAGTTATGTATTGGGGAAATGCAAATTGACATCAAAACAAGAGGTAACTTACTACACAATTACCTGAAAAGCTGCAAGAAAAATACCAAAATGCTAGGGAGAAAATAGTAAAACTGGATGACTTTTAGATGGTCGATAGAGATATGGAATGATACAATCACTTGGAGAAAATCAGTTTGTCAGTTTCATAAGAAACTTAACATGCAACTATCATATGCACTATTTGGAAAATTTTCTCAGAGAAATCAAAACTTAAAATTCTCACACAATAAACTGTATGCAAATATTTATAAAAGCTTATTCATAATGGGAAAAATCTACAAACACCACAGAAAATAGCTGAATAGTTAAATACTGTGGTACATTCTAATCATGGAACACTACTTAGCAATAAAAAGGAATGAGCTGTTAAGACAACAACTTGATGACTCCCCAGAGAATAGGGAGTGAGAAAAGTCAGTTTCCGAAGCTTATGTGTTCCATGATTCCTGTTCTACAGCATTCTTAAGGTGACTAAATCATAGAAATGGAAAACAGATTAGTGTTTGCCAGAAGGTTAAAGAAAGGCTGAGAACAGACTGTAAGAAGGTATACCTATAAAACCACAAGATAAGAGATTCTTTTGGTAATGGAATTTTGCATCTTGACTATTTATCAACATCCCGATTGTGATTTGTAGCACATTTTTGAAATATGTTACCATTGGGAGAACTCAGATAAAAAGTACACAGGACCTGTCTGTATTATTTTTAAAATGAATGTAAGTCTAAAATATCTCAGAAGGAAAATTTTACTTAGAAAAATAAGTTATGGTTTGTTTGAACCAAACATTTCATCTATTTTAAATAAATACAGGGTAGAGAGATTCACTGAAGTTCTGAGAATCACAAACAAAATACTAACGGAATCAGATCCACAAATTTTCAGTTCCTGGAAATTTAGATGAAGCCTACCCCTAGTATATTCCAACACTAGAATTTCCTTTACCTATAAAATCATGTATTATAAAGATTTAGTATTACAACTTCTGCAATCATCTCATTGTCTTTTTAAAGATATTATTTTATGCAACTTTATTATTTTATTCTATGTGGTGCTGGGAATTGAACCCAAGGCCTTGTACGTGTAGGCAAGTGGTCTACTACTGAGCTACACCCCTAGTCCATTATCTCATTAAGTTTAAAAATAACATCAGATTGATTCCAAGTATTTTTGAGGCTATTGTGAATGGGATAGTTTTCCTAATTTCTTTTTCAGTAGTTTCATCATTGGAGTATAGGAACACCATTGATTTAGGAGTGTTAATCTTATATTCTGCTACTATGAATTCATTTATGATCTCTAGAAGTCTTCTGGTAGAGTTTTTTGGGTCTTCTAGATATAGGATCATGTCATCAGCAAACAGATAATTTGAGCTCCTTTTTTTCCTATTTGTATCCCTTCAATTTCCTTTTCTTGCCTGATTGCTCTGACTGGAGTTTCCATGACCATGTTGAGTAGGAGTGGTGAAAGTGGGCATCCTAGAATAAATGCTTTTGGTTTTTCTCTTTTCTTTATAATGTTGGCTTTGGTTTGTCATCTATAGCCTTTACAATGTTGAGGTAAGTTCCTTCAGTCCCTAATTTTTCTAGTATTTCAAACATAAATGGGTGCTACACTTTATCAAATGCTTTTTCTGCATTTATTGAAATACTCATGTGATTCTTGAACTGCACTCTATTCATGTGATAATTACATTTATTGATTTCTGTATATTCAACCAGTCTTTCATTCCTAGGATGAAACCCACTTGATCATGGTGAAGTATCTTTTTAACGTGTTGTTGTATGTGGTTTACAAGAGGTGAAGGACCTCTACTGAAAACTATAGAACACTAAAGAAACATTGAAGACCATAGAAGATGGAAAGACCTTCCATTTTGTTCGATAGGCAGAATTAGTATTGTCAATATAGCCATACTACTAAAAGCATTATACAGATTTAATTCAATTCCCATTAAAATTCCAATGCTGTTCTTCACAGAAGTAGAAAAAGCAGTTACAAAATTCATTTTAAGCTGAGCACAGCCACATACATCTGTAATCCCAGCTGCTAGGGAGGCTGAGGCAGGAGGATCGCAAATCCAAAACTAGTCTCAGCAAAAGCGAGGCACTAAGCAACTCAGTGAGGCCCTGTCTGTAAATAAAATACAAAATAGGGCTGGGGATGTGGCTCAGAGTTTGAGTGCCCCTGAGTTCAATCCCTGTTACCCTTCCTCCCGCAAAAAAAAAAAAAAAAAAAAAAGAATTCATTTCGAAAAATAAGAGGCCCAGAATGGCCGAAGTAATCCTTAGTGAGAAAAGTGACACAGCAGGCATAATACTAGACCTTAAATTATACTACAGAGCTATAGTAACACAAACACCATGGCATTAGCACAAAAATGAGCATGAAGCCTAATGGAATAGAATAAAAGACACAGAAAAAAGCAGTTATTTCATACTAGACAAATGCATCTAAAACATACATCAGAGAAAAGATAGCCTTTTCAACAAAGAGTGCTGGGAAAACTGGAAATCCATATGTAACAAAATAAAATTGGCCCCATATCACTTACATGTACAGAAGTCAACTCAAAGTGCATCAAAGATTTAGGAATTAGACCCAAAACCCTGCAACTATTAGAAGAAAGTATATACCCAATATTCCAGCATGTCAGGACTGGAACCAACTTCCTTAACAAAACTTCTAAAGCTCAAGAAATAAAATAATCAGTAGGTGGGATAGCATCAAATTAAAAAGCTTCTTCACAGCAAAGGAAACAATTAAGAGCACAAAGAGAGCATACAGAATGGGGGAAAATCTTTGCCATCCGCTCTTCAGATAGGACATTAATATTTAGAATATAAAAAGAACTAAAAAAAAAACCACCAAAGAAACAAATAATAACATGGGCAAAAGAACTAAACAGACACTTCTCAAAGGAAGAAGTACAAATGGTCTACAAATATATGAAAAAATGTTTAACATCTCTCGCAGTTAGGGAAATGCAAATCAAAATTACAGAGATTCCATCTCACTCTAATCAGAATGGAAGTTATCAAGAATACAGATAATAAATGCTGGCAAGGACATGGAGAAAAGGCACACTCATACATTGTTGGTGGGAATGAAAAGTAATGCAATCACTGTGGAAAACAGTATGGAGATTCCTCAAAAAACTAGGACTGGAGACACCATATGTCACAGCTATTGGTATATGTTCAAAAGATTTAAAATCAGCATGTTACAGTGTTGCAGCCACATCAATGTGTACAGCAGCACGTTTTACAGTAGCCACGCTATGGAACCAACCTAGATGCCCTTCAACAGATAAATGGATAAAGAAAATGTGGTACATATATATATACAATGGAGTATTTCTCAGGCATAAAGAAGAATGAACTTATGGCATTTGCTAGTAAATGGAAGGAATTGGAGACTATCATGCTAAGTAAAATAAGCCGGTCCCCAAAAGTCAAAGGTCAAATGTTTTCTCTGACATGCAGAAGTTAATACAAAATAAGGTGGGAGAAATTTTTAAAAAAGAAAAAACAGAAAGAGGCAGAAAAAGAAAAAAAAAGAGGAGGAGAGGAAATTTGACTAAAATACAGGATAGATGAGTAGGGTAGACTGATCTTTAGTGTATCCAAAGAACACTAAAAACAAACAACAACAACAACAAAAGCCCTGTAAATGAATGGAAGAAGGATTGGTGGAGTGGAGGGAGTGTGAGGGATGGATAGTGCTAGGGACTCAATTGGAGTGAGATATATTCTGTGCTGTTGTGGTTATGTCAGGGTGTGTCCTGTTGTTGCATAGAAATGAAAAGAAGTTTTAAAAAGTATAATATATACACTTAAAAATAGTATTAGAATACAGAATTCATTTTGATATAGTTGATTTGACTTAGTATAAGTCAAATATTGTCTCTGTCACCATCATTTAAGGCTTATTTTGATATTATTTGTTTTCACAATTTTTCCAATGCTTTTATACACACACACACACACACACACACACACACACATTTATTGGATACTGCTTTTGATGTAAAGAGTAGCTCCCAGTAAGCAAATTAAACTGTCACATCCCCTTCAGCTTAACATTTTTTGTTGTGGAGTATAATGTAAAATATGGCAAGGTGTAAAACTTCTCTTTTACTTACTTAATATCTGTAGAAAAAGGGTTCATTGTCCAAAGAATCATACATTATTAATACTAGAAGTAAACACTTATATGCAGTCCTTTCACAAGGTCTACTTGGGAGAAGTTGTTTATTATGTATTATTCTATAGTTACATTTTATGTTTTCCTTTTTAAATTTTTCGACACAAACATTTTTTAACTAAAAATATTCTTGCTATTTATATTTCATTACATTATCAGGGAATATAAACTGTTTTCCTAATTTAGTAATCCAACCTAATATAACTAGTCTCTAATAAGGATCTGAAAGCTTATCATGTCTAAATATTTCCCTTTACTGTTGGTATTCATTTCTTCAGTTTATGAAATAGCAAAATTTATGTATCAAATCCATGATTTATTTAAGACTCTGATAAATTAGCTTATTCTGATACAAAGGCAGAAGTGAACAACTGTAAAACAGAAAAATAATTTAAGTTAATTAAATTGTCTGATATTCTTTTGCATGTTATTACTATAATACTAACATGTTTGGTATTTTCAGCCAGATACTCAAATTTTGTGCAATTATTAGAAATATATAGGGCTACTGCCCTATATTGATTTTCCCACATTGCTAATTGAGTTTAAAAACTAAGTTATTTATTGTTTATCTTTTTACTTTTTAAAATAATTTAAATCAAGAACCATGGAATTTATCTAAGTGTAATTCTCCTTAGATAAATACACTTAGTGCATCTCATTAAATTCTCTATTTATGAGTCAGGGAACACTATTTGATTTTAAAAATACAATTTTGTGGGAATGTGAAATACTTCCCAAGTAATAAGTTGCTGTAGTTATTTAGAGAATCTATTTTGTCAAATTTCAGATATTATGCATGTCTCATAAAGCTTTTTTTATTTTTTAAATTTCAATTTGCATACTTTGTGATCTATTAAAATTAAATTATAGTTAGATTTTAAATTTATTATGATTTGAGATCTTTTTCAGTGATCTGATATTACATATAACCAGACATTTTGTTCTAAAAACCAGTGAAGCAATCAGAGCATGTAATTTCTGTCATAGATAGATGGATATGATTTTATATGAATTCTAAGGTTTATATTACATAAAGTTTATTGACTAAAATACATTTTTTTCTAATGTATAAAACCAGTGTGACATACTAACAAGACATGAACTTTAACATTACTGAGGCAGAAACTCAAAATACTGTTCCATCATTCATAAATTATTTCAGAAGGCAAATTTATATTTCTAAATATTTGTCTCTTCAGCTCTAAGTTAAAAATAGCATTCATTGAAAAAATATTGTATGGAAAAATCAACTGAGACTGTAAATGTAAATTGCCCTACATAGATATGAACACAATATATTATATTTTAAGATTATTGTTTTAAGTTAATGTCATTCATATTCAAAGTGATATTGGTAAAATTAATATAACTGAAATAAATGAATTGAATATTGAATATTAAATAAGGAATTCCAGACTAACAAGTTGCTACAAAATCAAACTTTAGTATCATTATACTCTTAGAGCAATTGTGAACATATACATACAGGTAAATTAATGCAGAGCTCATGACCTTTATGTAGAATGATATACTTTAGTCATTACATCTACGGAGAGTGGAGGGGGCCAAGGTTAAAGTTAGAATTAAAGGAAACTTTTAAAATGTATATCTGTAATGCTATGATGCTTTACAAATATATTCAGGGAATTAAAAGGAAAAAATGGTACTAGTAATTATTTAAAGGATCATATTAAAGGTGTCATAATGATTAAATGATCAATGTATATTCATGTAAGGACATTACTTTTTAAAAAATAAGCAGAAAATTGAATAGAAAAAGACAAATCCTCAATCAATCTCACAATGGAATTTTTAGAAGAAACTGAAAGTTACTTCTAAAGTGATAAAACAAATGGTCATGAAAATAAAAATTAATCTTCAAAGAGAACACCAAAGTGGGGAACACATTAGTACTTGATTGCAAAAGTTACTTTAAAGAAACTTTTAGCAAGCAGAGTAGTATCAATGTGTAATGGTAGATAAATCATAGCAATATTTTAGAAATATCCAAAATATCCACACATACAGTCTTGGTGCAACCAATCTGGAAAGCAGTATGGAGATACCTTGGAATGGAACCACCAATTTACCCAGCTATCCCACTCCTTGGCCTATACCCTAAAGACTTAAAAACAGCATATTACAGTGACACAGCCACTTCATTGTTTATAGCAGCACAATTCACAATTGCTAAACTGTGGAAGCAACCCAGATGCCCTTCTGCAGGTGAATGGATAAAGAAACTGTGTATATATATACAATGGAATATTATTCAGCAATAAAAGAGAATAAAATTATGGCATTTGCAGATAAGTGGATGGAATTGGAGACATTATGCTAAGTAAAGTAAGCCAGTCCCAAAAAAGCAAATGCTGAATGTTCTCTCTGATTAGTGGATGCTGATACATAAGGGGAATGGAGATGGGGAACATAGGAGAAATGGAGGAACTTTGGATGGGATAGGGGGAGGTGGGGGCAGGGGAAGGGGGATGGGTATAGCAAAGATGATTAAATAAGATGGACATCACTACCCTAGGTACATGTATGAAGACACAAATGGTGTGACTATCTGGTTTGCAACCAGAGAGATGGAAAAGTTGAGTTCTGTATATGTACTATGACCTGAAATGCATAATTAATTAAAAAAATCTTATACTTTGCTTTATAAATATATAAAATATGTAAATTATATACCCACAAAAAACAAAATGACAAGATAATTTATTAAAGAAAGTAGTCTTTTGACAAATGGTCCTAGAAAAACTAGCTAAATATATTTTTTAAGTTATGAAGAATTGACCCCTGATTATGCTATATAAAAATAACTTAAGGTGGGTCAACTTAAAAGTGGAACATTTTATAGTTTTATACAGATCTTTCAGTTTAATAATATTGAAAAATACCTGTGAGTTTTGGATGACAATGATTTCTTAGAAATATTCACAAAAGCATTAATCTTGACAAAAAAGATCCAATGTATATTATCAAAAGTAAGCATTGTATGTTAATCTATAAACATAACTATTAAGATGAAATGGCAAGCCACATATTGGAAGACTACGTCCTTAATACATATACCCGAACATATCTATATCTAGAACATATAACAGTCTTCTAAAGCTAAATAATAACAATTAAAAATACCTAATAAAAATGAGCAAGAGAACTGAACAAGGAGTTAGTTCATTGAAAATAGTATAAAAATGTCAAAGCACATGAAACTAGGCTAATGTAATTATTCAACAGGAAAATGCAAAGTAAAAGTACATTCATAGAGTGTCACTCATCCAGTAAAAATGACTAAAGATTAAAAGACTTACTATCTAATGTTGGTGAAAAGGTGGAGCAACTAGAACTCTCTTACTGCTTGTTAGAATGTAAAATGGTATATTTTACTTTGGACAACCATTTGGCAGACTTTATAATGTTAAATGTAGATGCATCCTATGATTGATCAATTTTTTCTTTCTGGATATCTACCCAGAAACATGGAAATGCATGTCTACAAAAAGATTTTTACAAGAATGTTTGTACTTTGTATTCATAATAACTAAGTACTGCAAGGACTTAGTTATTCAATACAACTAAGTATTGAAGGACTATGGAAATAGTCCTTCAATAGGAATAGGAAAATGGATAAATCAGTTGTAGTATATTCATAACATGGAAAACTAAATCAGCAATAAAACAAATGTGTTATTGAAATATGCAGTGTGTGTGAAATTCAAAAATATTACATTAGTAAAAGAAGTCAGACACAAAAGAACATGTAATGTATGATCCATTTTTTATTGATATCTAGGACAGGCAAAACTGACCATGGTCGTGGAAATTAGAGCAGTGATTGCCCATAATAGATGGGATTTGACTAGAAGTAGGCACAGAAGACTTTTGCAGGAACAGAAATATTTCATATCTTTAGTGATACGGTACTTGGATACACTTATCCAAACACATCTGATTGTACAGTTATGATCTGTACATTTCATTGTATATAAATTATATCCTACTTCTCCAAAATGCAAGGGTTGGAGAATCAGACATTCTGGATTTGAACTTAGGTTTCTCCACTCACTGAGATCTTAAGCAAGCTATTCAACCTTACAGAATTGCAGTTTTATCATGCATATTGTGGAAATAATAATTCTCATGTCAGAGTCATTATGTGAATCAAGTAAGGAAATATATGCAGAATACTTACCAGATAGCTCCATGCTTCAAAATATTTGTTGTTGTAAAAAGAGAATATGATTGTTAAAAAGTCATCATTATAAACAATTTGAAATGGACTATTATTAATGATGTATCATCAATGTTATCATTTAAATGATTATAGTATACTCAGTGAGAATTTGAGGATAACATAATGACTCATTAAAAGGAAACATTGAAACCATGATTTAAACAGGAAAAAAAATCATAATTAAAAATAAATATTTTTATTGTAAAATAAAGTAAAAACATAGTACCCCAAATTTTGCCAGAAAAACATGTTTGGAAACACACAACCTATCATGATCACTTTCACTACTTTTAAATATTACATATGATCCAAGCGTGTACCACGACTAAATTTCTTTCCTTAAATAATTGTTCATTGGCCTGAATAATTGCACATAAATAAGTTGGTATCTGGCATTTTCATTTGGTTAGTATTTTTATTGTAACTTATCATAGTTTATTTTTTGTCTTTTTCCTACATTTTTGTAAGACAAATGGGCCTTTTATATAATTTTCTGAACATATTTTGCATTTTTTAGTTAGCTAAGTTAAGTACTATAAATATTTTCTCATTGCTAAAGCCCCCCTTAAACAAATAGTGAACTCCAAAAATGATATTGTCAATTAAAGTCTAAGCTTTAATAATAAATTATGTTTTTACGTTAGGTTGATCATAGTGTATCACAAAGCATTAGTATTTCAGTAGATTATTTAAAGTGTAGCATTTTCAATAGTGTTTCTACCAGTTTTTCTGTCATTAAAACATTATACTAGCCCTCTTAAATATGTTTGCCATACATTAAAGCCTTATCCTAATTAATTTTTTTAATATTAACAAAGTAAATAAATATATTTTTAATGTATACTTCATGATAGACTCCATGAAATTAGTGGAGATATGAATGGAGAAAGAATGAGCTGGTGGACTTTCTGGTGGATATTTTGGGCAGTTTCTAGGTGATAAATCAGAGATGCCAAATTATTTACCGGGCCAAATGCAGATGGCAGATATATTTTGTTCAGTCCACATTGCTTTACAAAAATATAAATGGTTCACTTTCACTTAAAACTGAGAGATCTCACATTAAAATTCGGGTTTCTGATCTCATCTTGCGTATTTAAGACCTGACCATTCTGGGTTGGAATTACTCATTTCTACCAGACAATGATTAAGTGGAACCAAACAGAACTTGCCTCATTTAAAGAGAGTGCTCCTCAAGTTTTCCACAGACTCCACCCAGGTGGCCTCATTTAGGTTACCTGCCCAGCATTTAGCCACATTTTCTCACTAGGGAAAGAAAAGAGCAGAGCAACAAGAGAAACTGCATTTGGCATTGTTTTCATTTAATAGGCATGGAATATTTGGGGAAGAGAATAAAACAACTAGGAAAAAAATACAACAAAAGAAATAAAAAGTTGTAAATAAGGAATTCTTGCTTCTAAACTCAATAGCTATTTATTAGTGTTTCATTAGTGGCCTCCTTTCTTTCTTTTCTTTTTTGTTGTCTTACCTCGGTAGGCATTGAATTAATATGTTAGCATGGGCTATTTCACTCATTTACTCATGTCTTCCCCTATCTATTGCTCTTTGGAAGTACCTTCTATGAATGTCTTAGAGTACCTCATATGGGTATGTTCTCTTAATTTAAAGAACAGTTTGACATTATGATTAAAATGCAAATCTTTTTATTTGATTTTTTTTTATAAAGGCTGAAGAGATAACTTTAACAATTGGCCAAGCATTTGACCTGGCATACAGAAAATTTCTAGAATCTGGAGGAAAAGATGTTGAAACAAGAAAACAGATTGCAGGGTTACAGAAAAGAGTGAGTAAACTAAGCTTGTTGTTTCACATTTGTATGATGTAAGTACAGGGAAGCTTGCATATCATCAAACAAATTTAGAAGACCTGCCATTAAATTTCCCCCACACTGATTGGAACTGCTTTCACTGTGTTCCTATAATTCTTCATTCCTGATCCCCTGCACAGTTTTTAACTATTTTATATTGAATTCCCACAAGAACTTAGTGTTCTCATGTGACTTTGCTTCACTTCCTGATGCTTCTCATGGGGATCAGAGCAGCAGAAGCAGCAGATGCTGGGTAAGTGGTTTCCCATGCAGATCAGATTCCTTTGTAATTAAATTACACCCTTTCGCCACTCTTCAAAATCATCATAGGCAAGTTTCACTGTCTTGTGGTTATACTCCAAGATTATGGGTAT
Organism: Xerus rutilus; assembly: GCA_028644305.1. Lineage (NCBI taxonomy): Eukaryota > Metazoa > Chordata > Mammalia > Rodentia > Sciuridae > Xerus > Xerus rutilus. The sequence continues at coordinate 119,463,591 of CM053402.1, forward strand.
AGATTGCACAGTGCAACAAGAAAACACAAAGATGACACATTAGGAACATAAAATTTGCACACACATAAAATCTATTTTAAATTGAATATATCTTTCCAGTGACCTAGAAATCTCTAATACTTCCTGTTTTATAAGATAATTTTCTCCCTTGTGCACAAAAGAGAACACTAAAAATATGTATGTAAATAGTATAAAGTGTTACTTGTTAATGTAGTCAATATAATAGCCAATATTTGCCAAGAAATAATTCTGAAAATTATTCAGTAATCATTTGCTTTTTAGATCCAAGACTTAGAAACAGAAAATACAGAACTTAAAAATAAAGTGCAAGATTTGGAAAATCAGTTGAGAATAACTCAAGTATCAACATCTTCAGTAAGTATATTGAATATGTATGTGTATGTTCTTAAAACAAGATTTTATTGTGATAAAACATACTCTGGATCGTAAATTTTGCAACAAATTATAACACCTTGTGATCCACTATTTAAAATTAATCACAGATAGAGATGAAGCCTGATAAATAAGGCTAATTAAAAATTTAAAAATGCCTCTGTGATTCAGGCCAGAGTTGTTTCCATGTTGTTCTTTCCCATTTTCTAAAATAATTCAACCCCCAATGTGGTCCTAAGGTTTAAAATTATCTTTCTTCTTGTGGCATATTCTTTCTTTCATTCCTATTGATTACCACTTATTGTGGTTAGTTTTAATGACCCATGCCTGTCTACTCGTGGAGTGCTGAACTTTGAGATAGGAAATGGACTGATACCGAGACTAAGCATGGTTTCTTATATTACATGGCAAGGGTTCCCATTGGGAGTGAAGCAATTTTATTTCAGGCACTGAAATAAGTGGTTGCTTCTCCCGACAATGCTGAAGTATTTGTAGTTAAATTATTTCTGACTTGTCACAGTTTTGAAATCCTTTTCCCATACTATGTATCATTATTATTTGATTTGGGAAAGAGGATACTTTTTGAAAGTAATTGAAATTTAAAACAATATTTTTTCTAGGCAAAATGTATTTAGAACAATTTTTTTTCCTTTTGAATCTTCTATATCACTGATAATCTATTAATATGTATATTTTCTTGATATTATTAAATAATAATATGTAACTTAGGGAATGATACTATGAACTGAAACACAGTTGTGGTCTAGGTAACCTTTTGAAAGAATTTTGAAGATTTTCATATATATGTGTGTAATTGTTTACCTATAATAACTCAAATAGTTCACCAGCTCCATCATTATGAAGAATGCTTCTATAAATGTTGGACTTATGGCTTCAAATAGGGCATACTCTGGAAATGGGTCAAAAAGTTTTCTTTGTTATAAACTTACCTTTTCCATCTTTCACATGGAGAGAGTTGGGCTTTCCATTGCTTGTGGGAGCATTTGTAACGTGAGGCTGATACAGCTAAGATAGAGGTTCCCAGTGAGATACCTGTGTAACTATGATAAGCACCCTGAGGTGCTGGTGTATCCTCTTTATGTTCTGACTTTACTATAATTATTCCTTCCTAATTTTTTTCTTCACTGTTGACTGATCACAAGGATTGATTTTTCTCTTGCCTCCTTCTTCCCAAGAGACAGAAAATTAGTTCCAACACTTTTTTTTCAACTTTTGGTCCCAAAATAGAATGCGTACCCTTTTGGTTGAAACTTTATATAAGCCATTCTATGAGACAAAATTATAAAAATAAAGTTATTTTTTCGAGGAGTCTAAAGAAGACAGTTGTTTGTAGAATCTATCACAAATGCTTTTGTGTTGGCACAGATACAAAATAGGTGCATTACCCATTTTGGATACAGAAGCAGAGCTTTTTCACTGTGTTTTGTCTTTATTTGAGAAAGGAACACTGAGGATACCATGTTGAGGGGTAAGATTTGGGAGGATCACAGAGTTTTGAGGCATGTTGATAAAACTGCTCCACCTCCTTTTTTCCTGTGCCCTCCAAGCAGTCAATGCTCAGGGATAGAACAGGTGTAACTAATGAGACGATGGGTCAGAATTGGCCCTGATTATCTCCTGGGTTTACCAACTGACCTTCGGAAATGGTAAGGAGCAGAAGGAATGATGTGATGACCCTTGCATTCGTTTTTTATCAGAAATAGCCATTATATGTGGTAAGCAAGAAAGTTACTATGTAAATGAAATACAGACTGTGAGCATATTCATTTTTTCAGAAGTTCTCATTGGTAGAGTCAGTTATACAAAACAATAAAGTTATCAAGATAGCTAGTCATTAAAATGAATAGGCTCTTAAGAGGTTAGGCCACTTAATTATTTTAGGTGTTGTGTTCATCTCAGGCTGAATGTATCTGAATACATGCTTCAAAGACTACAGCTAATAGAATGAATCCAAAAAGAGATCATTTTCTCTAAATTGCATTTTAAACTTAATTCTCATGTATAGAAAATAATCATTATAAAAATAACTTTGCAAGTGTATTTATATTCTTTTGCCATAGTAATATATTTGTACTTTTTCTTTAACTTAAAAAGTATTTGTTAAACAAATGTGCAGCTTCTGAGGTCTTACATGATTTTTAAAATTGCTGGTACACTAGAAGATACATATCTTCTCTAAGACAGAACTAGGAGACATCATGTTAGGTGAAATAGACCAGGCACAGAAAGACAAATACTGCATCATACCATGTATGTGGGATCTAAAAAATCTTACAAAAAGAGAAGATAGAATGAAGGTGACAGGACCTTTGGAGGAGCAGTGGGGAAGGTTGAGCAAGGTGAAACTTGGGTCAAAAGAAACAAAATTTCAGTTAGATGGGAGGAATCACGTACAACATGACATCACCAATAATGATGTATTATATCCTTGAAAATTGCCAGTGTTTTAATTGTTCTCACCGCAAATAAATATGTATGTGAACAAAAGAAATAAATGATGTGCCTGTGAACAAAAGAAAATAGAAATCATTTGATTCTTAAAAGAAAATGAACTCAAGAATATTTTTAAACTGCTAAAATTTAAATGTAAAATTAAATGCTAATATTTAAAATGTAAATTACTGACATAACTGATTAATTCAGATGGTCTTGAAAATTTTGCTACAGGCATTTGTTAACTTGCCCTTGTTTTTTGAACAGATTATGAACAAATACCTTTGCCTTTCATTTTCAAATCTAACTATGTAGCTGTGAAATAAACTAATGTAACACTGAGTGCAGATATATTTATTTTATATCAGTTAAAATGAGCTACCAACTTTTTGATATTAAAAATAAAAAATAAATTTATCTACAGTTATTTAGTATGAAATGTTGCCACTTAAGAAGAGTTGTTCATTCAATTGAAGTTAAATTTGAAAAAGACAATGAAAATTGTAAATAATTAGAATATAAATTAAAATATGAGTATCTCTTGTTTAATCTCTTGCCATCGTTCTGTATTAAGCAAATTTCTGTTGAATTAAAAATGTTTTACATCAGTTTTTTCTTATGAAATTTGAATATCAGTTTTACAGAATTCAAGGCCAGAACACAAAGGACCTCCTCACAGAGGCCTCATAGCTGGCAAAGTGACTCTTCATTGAGCTCATAACTCTGGAAAGGAGACGTTGTAGGGCTTTGTTTTGTTTTGTTTTGAGTTCAGAGGATAGAATGCTCCAAAACTGCCAAGTTCACAATCATTTGTTTCAAGGATTAATCAGCAATCCAATTTTGGGGAAGAATTAAAATGAATAATGAATCCCATTATGTACACTGAAATTACCATATAGGTGAGTTTAGTTTATTTATTTTTAAATATTTATTTTTTAGTTGTAGGTGGACAGAATATCTTTATTTTTATTTTTATGTGGTGCTGAGGATTGAACCCAGTGCCTCACGCATGCTAGGCGAGCACGCTACCACTGAGCCACACCCCAGCCCCTAGGTGGGTTTAGTTTATACAATTAATTTGTCATGGTATCCTCCATGAGCTTTCAGTATGTTATGCTGACATGAGCCCCCAAGACAGATGGCTCTTCACAACTGACCAGCCCAACCCAGAATGCTTACATGTCTCCTAAATACCACCAATTGGTTTAGTCATGGGTTCCTTTTCTGGCAAGTGAAATATCTTTTGATAATACCCATAATACATACACTGAGATCGTGGAAATCTTTTCACTGGTTTTAGAAGTTAGGTCCTTACTTTAAATGATCATTTAGATACACTGAGAAATTTCCGTTACTTGACTGCTGTTTGCTTTTTGCTGTGTTCTAGTGGTTTGGCAATAGATTAGAGGTTGGGTTTTCCACCATTTGGTTCCAATTATCTAGGAACAATCTGATTTCCATTTATTACATTCACATGGCAGTGTTGCCTGTATTTATATTAGAAAAAGGGTTTATTCTGCCCTCCTAGCCTCATGAACACCTCCAGAAGATTGTTCCATTATAGGATGTGGGCATAACAAGTTAAATCAAATTGTTCTTTTTGACTCTTACGTCTGAGTGCTTACATTTAACTTTGCTGGCTCTAGAAGCTTTTAACCAAATCAGACTATTGCCGGGAAGTTAAATGAACAAAATTGTAGTTCTAAGGAATATTGTCTTTTCTATTGCAGAGTAAAATAAACATCTCTCTTTCAATTAAACCCAATATTAGATAAAATTCTACTTTTATATAATCAACTATACAGCCCTTGATTAGACTTGATAAGATATTATAACCTAAAACGTGTATTTCACTGTGGGTAAACAAACCTGCTTGTTTATTTTTTCTAGTGCTTTCTAAACTACTCTTGAAGTCAGGATGGGCAAGAGCAGATTGTGAAAACTCTCAATTACACAACAAGCCAAATGTGAATCTTTAAACAAAGGCATAAATGTTAAACATGAACATTGGTACAAGAACATTTGGTGCCCACAAAAAGTGATTATCAGTCCACAACTTCACTCTTACAATTGCTGGTTGTGCAGAAAAATGATTCAAAAACAGTAAACTCCATCCAATGGGAAGTAAATACATTTCCATTTCATCTGTGACTAGAAGTACCTGGTCAAGTCTTATAGCCACTCCTTATTTCAGTTTTCTCTGTGCTTTACAAATAATCATATCCATTTAATTTGCAAGATTCTTGTGAGAACTGTTAAGATAGTATGTCTTACAACTAAGAAAGCATATAAAACAGCTGTGGACCTAGAAAAATAGGAGGAGAAAAGATATTCCTAGTGCTCTAAGTTTAAACTGGAAAATGGATTACTTTTGAAATTTATGTAGGAAGTAATGTTGACAATATGCATAAGAATGAACCTTGGAAGTGTGAATCTGCATGACAATCTAGAAAGGTCTGCTAGGACACTACCATTATCTTGTCCCATCAGTAGTGTTTTTAAATATTCTTTTAACTAGAAGAAATAATTAAAATCTCTATGTAAAGCATAAGTTGGAAGGAATTCACTTTTTAAATCTAATCTTAAATAGAATTTTGAATCTTCATTATTTTCATAGCTATCTTACCCTGGAAATTGTTTTACATTTAAAATGAGTTTGGGAATTTCTATTGCCAATGCAACTTAACAGCACAAAATAAAATTTCAGTGTTATCTTAATATTTCTAGAGATATTACTACAAAACCTTTTAAACCTTAATTCAGTTTTCTTTTTTGTTTTGTTTAAAAAGTACCCAGGATTTATTGATAAGATTCAAACAGTGTTGAGAAATTTTACCTTGCTGACACATTTATTGCAAAGCCGTGTCATGGCCTAAATGCACCTAAAGCTACAATTTACTGAGAAAATCAGCTACAAAACTATAGCAACAACAAATATCAAATGTGGATACTCACTATTAATATAACTTAATAACCTAACAAATTCTGCACAATTAACATGTAATAGTTAAACATAGAATTCCCCTTAGTATTACATTTTAAATCCTGTGCATGTTCCTGAAGATCGTAACACTTGGAATTATGAGTGTGTTAAGCAGTGCAGCCATGTCCTATAGGACAGCCTAAAATACTTGGCTTCTAACCATCTGTCACAATACTGACAGAAAAACTCCTCCCCCAAAAGATCAAGCTTTTATCTGAGCAATGTATTTAATTCTTTAAAAAAAAAAAGAATCTTCTCAAGTATCTAAAAATAAATGCTAAAAAAAATTCCAGAAATCTTAAACTGAATCAAAACACACAAAACATTTAATCTAGTGACAAACTGCTACTATATGCCATTTAGTTGCTATGTCCATATGCTTATTTCTTATTTCCTCGACACTGGTGCAGAATTAGGCACTACTGACATACTCATATACTTCAATGTGCCAGGCTTAGATTTTATTCTTTATAATGAAACAGATATTACATCTAATTCCTTGACTTGAATTGTTTCTAGATTAGGGATCACAAACCCAAATGTCAATAAGCCCAGGCTGTGACAGAAGATGTGATATGGGCATGTGGAGTTAGCAATAAATTTGAGAGCACAGGCCTACTTCAGAGACTCAGCAGATAGTTAGTGTCAGTCAGTGATTCTTGTGCAAGTCCTTGGACCAACTTGATGTTGTTAAATCTCAAGGAAAATTCTGGATTTTAATGTGAAATTTCCTCATTTTACCTGCAAGCAACTAACTCAGTATTTTAAAAGAACCACATGACCCAAACAACAGGAAAAAAAAAGTGCCAAATTACCAATGACCCAAGAGACCTATGAGAAAGTATTAGTCTTAAACTCAGTATACTGAAACTATGGCATTACCAGATATGCCTATTGTATCCATTTTAAAAGTGAAACTGACTTTAATTGGGGAATTTGAATACTTGATTATTTTTATATTATATCCAAAAATCATTTTACATGTACCTTTACAGAGAAAGTAGTATGAGAATCCATAGTATTAACACCATGATAAAAATACTAGAGTGCTTTTATGTTAGGTTATGTTGGTCTTCACTCTGTTTTGAAGCATCTAGCTAATATTTTTTGGCCAGTATCTGTCATAAATCAACATAGAATATTTCCATTTAATTTTTAATCTAGGTGATATCTATGATATTTCTTACTTAATATCTTATGATGCTTTATATGAACGACTTATATTTTAAGTAAAACATAATAAATTTAGGCAAATATTTATGGACAATTTAATATGCATTCATGAAATATATACATTTATGTATATATATAGAACTTTGATATGTTATATAGAGTATTTTGGAAAACAAAATTGTGGGCACAGAGAGCTTTTAGTTGTACCCATATAATTGAATATAAGTTGGCCACTAATAACAGAATCACTCAGTAAAAGATATATGCCCAAAATGAATTTTTAAAATTATAGCCTGAATTATCCTTATATAGCTAAACAGATGAGGAGATAGCACTATGGAGACAAAAAGGGAAGTAAATAAGTTTATAACTGTGTATACATATTAATAGAGTGGTGTATAACTGAAATGATCGGAGATGTTCCTTCCTCACTGACCCCTTTGTTCAACTTAAATATCTCATTTTATACTGCCTCTTTTCCCCACTCTGCTTCTAGAAATGTATAAAGAGGTGACTCCCAGGTAAAGGATGTTCATCAAACTTGTTGGTCCTTCTAATTCTAATTTTAGTTTGCTAACTCTTCACAATGAGGTTTATCAAAAGTTGGCTGCCTCTAAATCTTATTAATGTTGAAAGTCTTTGAAGTGTGATTGGCAGCTGGGGAGTCCAGCTGGACCCAAACCCTTGATGTGATCCTTCACCTTGATCACCTGGGATTGCCAAGGCTCCTGGGCAAGCCCTGTAGGGAATCTGCCCTCCCCATTCCACCAGGATTGGTGCACAGCTGGGGAAGTTACGCCAAGCACTCGCCTCACTGGCCCCTGACGCTCTCATATATTTCTGCGTTTCGAGCATTTATTCAGAGGCCTCTTTACAGAGTCATTGGCTGAGGCTCTCTTCATTGCTTTTGCCCAAACTGCCTTTTTGTTCTCCTCTATGACTCAGTTTTCATTAGTTTTCTACTCCTAGCCCTTCTCTTTTTCCTCTCTCAGGCCCACTGGCAAAAAAACAGCACAAAACACTTAGGAACTTTTTGTTCAGGCTCCCTCAGCAATGAGGTAGCGTCCCACTTCTGCGGGGATGCTTCGGAACTTTACCCTCTGCCATTTCATGGGGAAAATGGAGCACTGATGGGGCAGACACCTTTTTTCTGGTCTCTCACTTATGTGATCACAGAGTAAAAGCTTAATCGTTGTTTTCATTTTGGCCTGTTTTAATTGACCGCTGTGGCATCTGGCAGGTCAGCTTTCTCTCCAGCTCAGCTCTTGAGAGTAGGTTTCCATGTGGTTAGAGAAATAACCCCCAAAGCCTTCCAAGGACTGATATTCAGACTCAGTTCAGGGTACAACTTGCCTATTTTTTTTTATTATCTATGTGATTTATTTGAGATTCTTGAAGAGTCTCTCCCCATCTCCATTGTGCCTTGCCATTTGGAACTCCCCACCTTGTAAGGAAGGTCACTGTGACTGGATACTGTTTTGGATTTTGGCTGTGCTTCTTAGTCATAGCTAAGTCACAGCTCTATGGGCCTTAATTATTATTATAATAAAGACATGTTACTCTTGCCATTAGTAATATTGGAAAAGAAAGATTTGAAGATTGAATCTAAAACACATAGTGTAACCCTTTTTGTGGATTCTACAAAGCTGTAACTTATTTACGAGAGTTACTCCTCCTTCAGTGAGTAATCTTCCCTTATTACAATAGTTTCTCTTTCCATCTCATTACACTGAGGACTTCTCCAAAATAAATCTGAGGCTCTCCTCATTCCCTGCTCTAATCTCTTCCTCTCAAGTCCTGATGAAAACAACATTCTATTTTAAATATCTAAACACTTAATATTTCAGTGAAAAAGGATCAAACTAAGCAAGTGAGAATCTGAGAACTCTCCCAATAGGAACTTCAACTTGAAGTACATGTTTTAATTTTGTAACATTATTGTGAAATAATCTTATTTTCACAAAACATCCTTTTTATAAATTAGTTTTCATGTATCCTTCCCTTCCTTCTTGCCTTCTTTCTTCTCCTTAGTGTTTTTCTCTCTGTTGTTCCTTCACAGCCGCTGCACAGAATGTCTGGTCATGAGCCACACAGGTTTCAGAGATGCTCATCCACTTTCTGGCATAGTGGTGATGATTTATCTCCCTGTTTAAACATGTCTTCCACTTCTGACACTCCTATCAACTTGCCTGATTCTAGAATATCACTGGGACTGTTAATACCACCGCCTTCTAAAAGTGGCCTTCCCAGGCCAGTCAGTCAGCACAGCATTTCAAGACCACATGTAATTTGCAAAGCAGTAAATTGTTTTTTATTATCCCCCTAATTTTTCATTCTTCCAGAATGTGCCATTTATATAGTAATGAAAGAGTCAGGTATGTCTTGAATTAATGTGATGGAATCTGGAGTCTCTCTGTGCTATTTTCATTTCTTTTGGTTCCCTGATATCAGAGTCTCAAGTAGACAGCCGTTATAATGTAGAAATCCAAAAAGATGAACTAGGACAAGTACTTAAAGTACTTGAAGGACCCACCAGACATGGTAGTTGGGAAATGAGGTCCTTGGTGATACAGGTACAAGCAGTTTCAGTAGATTTCAGTGCACAAAGAGCAAAGTTTGATCTGCATTAAGGATTGAATGAAATAAGTGGTTAAAAAATGAAAACTGTCTCTTTCAAGAAGCTTTGTCTTGAAGAGAAGAGAAAGAAAAATGACAGGCAGGAGGACTAAAGAGGAACAGAGTAAAGGCATTTTTTAGTCAGTTTGTTTTGCTTTTAATGACAGGCAAGATTTGAATGTTTTTTACACCCTGAAAAGGAGGGAAGATTTGGAGGCCAGGGAGGTATGGGAAAAACAATATTCTTGAATAAGAAGGAAGGGATGAGGGGTGCAGCAACCAAATGGCAAACAAAAGGGTGACAAAATTTTGCCACATCAAGAAATGCACTTAAAATCAATTTTAACTGAATAGAAAAACCTTTCACTGTATATATACACAATCAACCTCATATTTTTTTTATATTATGCAACACCAATGAATCAGAAAAATGATTGTATTCTTAAATCTCTAACTTCGGGAAGAACCACTCAAAACAATCCCTGTTCATGGTGTTAGAGGAAAAGCACAATTTTGCTCAATTCCTCTTCAGAAGGGAAATTTTCCTTCTTCCATCCCTGATCAGATGAGATGGTTTTTATAGGAGGTCACCCACATATATATTTTTCCCCTGCTTGGCAAATTGATGATTGTCTCATTTTCATATTACCTCTTGGCTACATTTTCACTTTTGTTTCCCTGCATTTGTTTAGTCCTGACAAATATTGTATCTGATAATTTGGTAATATTGTTGATATCTTGGTGATTTTTAATTTATTTTGCAAGGCAACTATTTATTGTAGAAAACATGATGAAAATTTTCAGGAATGAGATAAACTGCAATAAATATTGCTTGGTTGTCATTGTATTTACCAATACAAATTAAAATATAGTATATTTTTTGAAAATGTATAAATTGTTCATTTCATATACTTGAGAGTTAATTATATTAATTATTTCTATTTAAAATTTATAATCTTATACAAAAGTATTACTGAAATCTCATCTTTTCATGTGTATAGTTACTACTATGTTTCTAATTTTCTGATATAAATGGAAATTATTTTTAGACATACAAAATTCTAACTTATCTTAGGTACCCACCTAGAATACCATTGTTACCATTTTTGCCATCATCTTTGAGAATATGGCACATATTATCCATTGCTTTCTTGTGAATGAACATTTGACAACAGTTGAACCAAATGAAATTGTCAGTTTTTTGAGATTTTGAAATTTTTTATTATCAGAGTATGAACTAGCCGATTTTAATATACCATCCTTCTTTGACTGCTGACCTATGGGCAAATTAATTGGGGTGCTTGTTGAGGAATGTGTATTTATATCACAAATTCTATGATTCAGAATTTGTTGTTTATAAGTGTAATTCATGTATGCTGTTATGCATATGAAATTCTTGGCATTAATGTGATAAATGCTTATATGAAATACCACCCTAATTCAGATCATATTCATTGCAGGCTGGCAGTGTAACACCGAAATCACCTTCCACTGACATCTTTGATATGATTCCATTTTCTCCAATATCACACCAGTCCTCGATACCTACTCACAATGGCACACAGCCACCCCCAGTACCTACTAGATCTGCTGAGATTAGTAAGTTTTCTATATAAATCAATATTTCTTGCTCTATATGGATACATTTGAATTTTAATTAACACTTTGTGAGGAATTACATATCTTCACAAGCTCACTAACAACTCAAATTATTAAAATGTTATGTTTTTCTGTATGTGCCAAATGCAGTTAATTTTACTTTATAATTCAGAGCATACTACTAATGACATGCCTATTTGGAATTTGAACCTATTGCATAAACAATGATATTTTGGTGTAAGTTTATTTAAATCATAATAAAATTGTTTAGTTATGAGTTTTTGTGTTCGGGATTATATCTGTAATATTTGTACCACAATAACTGGTGGTAATAATTTTAGCCATTTTTAACATTTATTAATAGATCCTAGTTTACATATTCTTGTTATCAGAGAGTACATAGGTATTTTGGGTGGAAAAATATGTAAATTATTTCAATTCTATGATTTGTTTATATTTTAACCATATGTAAGGGTTTGTTGCCCACTATTGGGGTTTCAAAAATGCTCTAAAGATATTGCTTTTGTTTTATTTTCAATGTATCTGGAAGGAACATCAAAGTACATTTTTGTTAAATTAGAAAGCATCCAACATACATTCATTTTCAATATGGTAGCTGCATACTGATTTGCCCCTGTCAGAGAAAATGAAAGAATAATTCCCAATGGCCATAAATCAGTCACTAAGCCCGAAGAAAAGAGATTTTATACTTCATTGGATTCTTTATAGTGCACATGAATACATTTTGAATATAACTCCCAAGTTTTAGCTGAAGGTTTCAATATATGGCAGGACCTATAGTTTATTTGTTTTTACCTGTGGAACTTAACAAAATGCATTGCTCATGTGGGTATTTAATACATTTTGGAGGACTTAAGTAACAGTATTAGGGACTTTAAAATCAACTTATGAAAATATTTCAAAACACCAATTCAAAATAGACTTTGAAATGAGCAAGAATTTTTTGGAAAAGTCCCCAAAAGCATAAGAAATAAAAGCAAAAATAAACAAATGGAACTACATTGAACTAAAAAGCTTCTGCATAGCATGAGAAACAGCAGAAAAAAGAAAAAACTTACAGAAAGGGAGAAAGTATTTGCACTTATATCTGGAATATCTAGAATATGTATGGAACTCAAACAGGTTAGTAGCAAAAACAAAAAAAATTAAAAATGGACAACAGATCTACATAAACATTTTTCACAGGAAAATATACAAATGGCCAATAGTTAATGAAAAAATATTAAACCTGTCTAATGATCATGGAAACACATATCAAAACCATAAGAGAAATCAACTCACTCCAGTTAAAATGGCTATTATCAAAAAGTCAAAAGATAACAAGTGCCAGAAAGGATATGAATAAAAGGGAACTCTTGCACATTATGCAAATTAGTATATCCACCATGGAAAACAGTGAGGAGGTTACTCAAAAAATTAAAAATAATTATATGATCGAACAATCCCACTACTTGGCCTTTACCCAAATGAAATGAAATCAGTTTGTCAAAGACATTATCTGCACACTATGTTTTTTGTAGCACAGTTCACAGTAGCCAATAAATAGAAAGAACCTAAGTGTCTATCAACTGATGAATGGATAAAGAAAGTGTGGTATATATATTCAGTGGAATATTATTCAAATTTAAAAATGAATGAAACATTATCATTTGGGAAAATGTGAATGGAACCAAAGATTATTATGTTAAGTGAAATAAGTCAGGCACAGAAAAAATAAGTACCATGTGATCTCACTCATACAGAGAATATTAAAATGTTTATCTCATAGAACTCAAGAGTAGAGCTGTAGTTACAAGAATCTGGGGAGAATAGGGAGAAGGGAGGAATGGGGAGAGATGGAACAATGGACTCAGTTACAGTTTGATAGTAGTAGGTGTGCTGTTGTACAATATAGTGACTACAGATAATGAAAATGTGCCCTAAATTTTAAATAGCTAAAAAATAAAATATAAGGGAATTAATATAACTAAAGAAGTGAAAGATCTCTACAATGAAAATTATAGAACACTGAAGAAAGAAATTGAAAAAGACCTTAGATGATAGAAAGACCACCCATGTTCTTGAACAGGCAAAATTAATATTGTCAAAATTGTCATACGGTAGCAATAAACATATTCAGTTCAATCTCCATCAAAATAGAAATGACATTCTTCACAGAACTAGAAATGACCAGTCTAAAATTCATTTAGAAAAATTAGAGGCCCAGAACAACCAAAGCAATTCTGAGTAAGAGCTATGAAGGAGGCATCACAATACCTGACCTGGAATTATACTGCAGAGCTATACTAATATAAACAGCATGGTATGAGCATCAAAATAGAAATGAAAATTAGCAGAATAAAATAAAAGACACAGAGACAAAACCTGCATAATTGCAGTCATCTGATACTTGACAAAGGTGTGGAAAATATTTGTTGGAGAAAAGATAGCCTTTTTAATAAATGGTGCTGGGAAAACAGGATATTCATATGTAAAAGAATGACATTAGATCCCTATCTCTCACCCTGCACAAAAGTCAAATCAAAGTGCATCAAAAACTTAGGAATTAGACCAGAAATGTTGAAAGTACTAGAAAAAAACAGAGTCAACAACTCATCATATTGCTGCAGGCACCAACTTCCTCAAAAAGACCCCTAAAGTACAAGAAATAAAACTAGGAATTAATAGGTAGGACAGCCTCAAATTTAAAAGCTTCTTCACAGCAAAGAAAATGATTAAAAGCATGAAGACAGAGCCCACAGAAGGGGAGAAAATCTTTGCCAGCTACTCCTCTGAATAGGATTAATATCCAGAATACATAGAGAACTCAAAAAGCTTACACCATCAACACAGATAACCCAATCAATACACGGGCAAAAGAACTAAATAGATGTCTCTGCAAAGAAGAAATACAAATGGTCGACAAGTATATGAAAAAAAATTCAACATCTTCAGCAATCAAGTTTTGGAAATACAAATCAAAACTACACTAATATTTTATTTTACTCTAGTCAGCATGCTAATTATCAAGAACACAAATAAAAAATGCTGGTGAGGATGTGGGGGGAAAAGGAACCTTGATACATTGTTAATGGTACTGAAAATTGGTATAATCACTCTGGAAAGCAATGTGGAGATTCCTGAAATTACTGAGAATAGAACTACATGACCCAACTTTTCTTATACCTTGGTTTATTCCATAGAACTAAAATCAGCATACTACAGTGATGCAGCCACATCAATATTTATGGCAGCACAATTCACAATAGCCATAGCCAAATTAGAGAAAATGTGTTCACATATATATATATATATATATGAACATATATATATATGGACATATATATATATGAACATATATATATATGAACATATATATATATGAACATATATATATGTTATATATATTTATATTTATGTTTATATATTTATATGTTTATATATATGTTATATATATATGTGTATATATATATAAATATACACACACACACACACACACACACACACACACACAATGGACTTTTACTCAGCCATAAAGAATGAAATTATGGCATTTGCCAGTAACTGGGTGGAAATGGAGCACATCATGCTAAGTGAAATAAGCCAGACTCAAAAAATCAAGGATTGAGTGTTTTCTGTCATATATGGAAGCTAGAGAAAAATTTTAAGAAAAAATAAGGTGAGGGGGTCAGATATCATAAAGATATAGGGAAGATCAATGTAGTAGAAGGAGATCTTAAAGGATGAAAGAGGGACAGGAAAGGAGATAAATGTGGAATGGAATTAAGAAAATCACACTATGTGCATATATAAATATAGCACAGTAAATTCCCCCTTTATGTATATATAAAAATTAACATTCAAAGGTAAATAAATAAGAGAGTGTAAGGAAGATCAGTAAAGGAAGGAGAAGGAGGGAGGGAAAGATGGGGAAACAGGGACTGAAATTAAGTAAATTAAATTTCATGCATGTATGATTTTGTTAAAATGAATTTGACTACTATGTGTAATGCTCTGATTAAAAATAAATAAATAGCTAGAAGATAGAATTTTAATGGTTTCCTCATAAAGAAAAGATGTGTTTGAAGAAATAGATATGCTTAATCTTATAAAAATAAAATTGTATGATGTATACAATGTATCAAAATACCACATGACACTCTATAAACACAATTTTTATGTTTTTATTATCAGTTAAATTTAATTTAAACTAAAAATATATATTTCCATATATTAGTTGAATTATATGTTTTAATTTCTTTGGATATATTTTATGCCAATGAAAAACTGAGGAAAAAATTCATGACATACATATTATAGTTCATTTTACAAAATGTTACCAATACTCTGATGTTATGATGAAGTTTTTTGTTTGTTTGTTTGTTTATTTATTATCTTATGAGTGTGTCTACATCTCTTTCTTTATTCTTGCCTTTCACATCTTTAGATCTCCCCATAGACTCACTCATTTACTTATTCAATGAGCTTGTGTTTTGCACAAGACCATACTTAACATTATATGCTGAAATTTTTTTCAAATAAAAATATTTTATTGATATGTTCAGGTGTCATAAACAAAATAAGAATTAACGTGCTTAAGCCATGTGATTTTTTACTGCAGCTAAAAGTTTGTTTATCCTGTGTAGAACTATGTTGAATAATCTCCTTGTTCAGGCCTTAAATAAGGCATTTGTGTCATAACGGTTTTAGAGATCAGTATTCCAGACTCAGGAAGCCACTATTCTATTCTCTAATAATGATGAACAGTTTCAATCCAAGTTTAAATACATAGAAGAGTGAATACATTTGAAGATATTTAGAAGGAATTACTCTATTAGGATGTTGATGGAAATTCAAAATCAATTATAGTTCAGGATTAGATGAAATGTCATTAGTAGGGAAACTAGCGGAGGAGAAGGAGAAAATGATGAGTTCTATTTTAGACATCAGTGTGTTGGAATACATTTAGAAAATCTAGGCAGAGGTGGTCAAATGGTTTTAAGGGATTTATTAGTGAGAAACCGAAGTAACACCTTGATAAATTTTTTCAACATCTATATGTTCCTAAGTACTGAAGTTCAGTAAAGATGGATGGATGGATGGAGAGGTAGAACAGACAGATCATTTAAGGACAAACTGTCTCAATTTTAATAATCAAAATGTCTAAAACTAAAATCCAGTGGGGTTTTAGTTAACAGACTAAATAAGCTACATGAATTATTGAATATATTAATTTATTATTCATAATCAATTTAAATATGTAAAAGCAGAAACCTACAAGCTCACTCCCTTAATTTTTCTTTTTGGTACCTGGGAATCAATAGTTCTCAAGAACATATTTTGACTTCCCCGTTTCTCACACCATGTTTCCCCTTTGAATATATATCTGACCTGTCTTTGTTGAATAATTATGTGCCCTAATTGGCTATAAACTCTATAAGTGAATGAACTTGGTCCTTTCTTTGCTACTTTAAAACATTGACTAGGAAAATGCATGATATATGCATTCAATAAATATTATGGACAGAGCAAAGAATGACTAAGTGAAGCACCGTCTATTAGTTTTTATTCTTTTACCCCTGCATCAGACTCAACTAGTTTTAATTTATCAAATACATAGCAAATCTTTATTCACGAAAATTGAATATTTATTATTTTTGTAATGAATTTTATACCCAAATCAGCTGAACAAAAAACACCAAAGAGTTCTGTAATGTTTGTTAATTTACATTGAATTAGTCTCTTAATGTGTAGGATAGTTGTTTTTTAACTTACAAGAGAATAATGGGCTTATGAAAATAAGTCAAGAAACCTCTCGACAGAAAAAGTCAGCATGCCCATTCATGCCACATACTCCCTAAAACCCACCTGAAATCTCTAGTGATTCTGTAGTTCCAACTTGACAACAGTCTATTTTATGAAAATCTCTAATTTCTCTGATCAGCAGTTTGTCCCCTACATTAATTCATTATCTTAAATAAACACCTACTATGTGAAAAACTGTGCTTGTGGTATCATGGTTACCAAACACGCCTCCAAAGAAAAATTCCTCTGTTCTCTAAATTTTGATTTATTACCTGAGCCATATCAGACTGGGGGAGGGAGGTAATAACAGTAATAGTCATATACATCAGTTACATATAAAGTAACAATTCCCTTTTGTTGAAAATAGTCCTGATTCAGAGTTTTGTCCCAATGTAACTGTTGGAATGCTCTTTTCACTTTTAATTTCACTTTTAAAAGTGTCTTTATTTGCATAATAAATTACATATTCCCCTTATTTAATACTCAACCAGTTCCAGAAACTCCCAAACATTTTACCTATTATTAACTTATTTATAATTCAAGAAGCCAAAAAATATTTGTAACTGGGAAAAGCAAGGATCCTTCATAATGAGAGTGCCAGAGTGATTTTAGAGGAAATGGTAGAAAGCAAGTAGCATAAATATTACTACTTATGTACCATTGAACCCCACTGGAAAATAGTTTCCAGTAAAACAAAGGTATAAATATATATATAAATATTTAACATGATTTAACATTTCCCACATATGATTTCATTTGAATTGATTCAGAGGAAAGAAATTTAACATTGTTCAAATTTTTAAATTATAATAATAGGCCATACATATTCTATCAATTACAAACATCAGTTTTAGCTTTGCTACTTCTTTAATGACAAAAAGTGGACTTACTGTAGAATATACACAGAGAGCTTTTTTGATACTGCTTTCCTGCTGTTTCTTAAAAATAAGTTTAAGGATGAAAGCTTTATAGCTCAGGGGTTAGAGCAGTGGTCTTGTAAAATATAAATTTATTGCTAATATAGTCGTATTTTTGTTCAAAATTTCTCTCATGGCTATCTATGAAGATGATATGATTTCACAGCACATGAGATAATGTATCTTGAGTTATATCTAGGTAAAAAATGTTATAAAAGCATATAAACTATTAATAAAACTACTTACTAATCTCAGTCTTATATATCACTTACTAATTTGTTGTGACAAACAATAAATGGAACTAGAGAAGTCTCAGGAAGCATTATGTCAATTTTAGTAAATTTTACATGTTGCAAACATGCAAGTGTTGTAATATATTAATTATCAAATATTCAGAGAGATTGATATTTCTACATTAAAGACACAGAAACATCTCTGGATTATAATCCATTATAATCAAATAGTTTTTAATCTCATAAAATGGATTTTCACTTACTTAGTCTAAACTCCAGAAAGCACAACATAAAATATAAGTGTATAGAGATTTATGTATCATGTAAATATTGTACTTACTTATATAATCCTGCCTTTGAAATCAGATTTGCCTCAGTTTGTTTCTAGTTATTTCATTTACTAAAATACTTTCTTCTTTTTAGAACGGGACCTGTTTGGAGCTGAACCTTTTGACCCATTTAACTGTGGAGCAGGGGATTTCCCTCCAGATATTCAATCAAAATTAGATGAGATGCAAGTAAGCATTTTAACACATCAGACCATATATGTCTTATTTCTTTTAAATTTGGGACAAAAAAATGTTATATATTAAAACTACCCTTTTCTTGAAGATTGTCAGTATAAAAATTTAAAGTACACTAAAAATTACATTTAGTTCTAAACATACATGTGATAAGGATTAAGTTGTTGATTTTTATTTTTATGGTTCAATTTACAATGGAAATAAGATGGTTCCTTTTTAACAATATGGCATGAATTCTAATGGATTGTTGTTTTGAAATCCAGAAACTAAAAGGTCATTGCAATAAGTTTATAAGATTTCTCAGTCCTAACAATTATGAATTTCAAAATTGTAAATGGGTCGATGTGGGAAAATCTTTGTAAGAGTAAAGTCATTCTGTCTGAAAGGAAGCATTGTAACTGTGGTTCATAACTTCTGGGCTCTAATTGAAAAAGCAGACACCCAATGACAGCTTCTTTAGGAATGTAGTCCAGTTGGGTTTTCATTTCTGTCTCCTTTTTCACTTTTGAATTCTAAAGTGTTCTGAAACATTGAGCAAATTGGGTTTAAAAGCTTTATACAATGCTCCATGATTAATAAGCAGGCTTCAAAGACTAGAATAAAATCTTCTCTTTATATTTCCCTTACATTTTGATGAAGCTATTATGTCTTATTATTCCTGAAAAAGTTTCTATATGGTAGAATCCAGATAGACACCATAAGATGAAGGTACATTAGAAGAGATGGTGAAGCAATGTGAAGTGGGTATTTCTGTTAATTATTCCTGAGTTACACCATCACTCTTTATGCTTCAGCCCCGCCCCCCAAAAGTTAGTAGGTGAACTCTGATCTAACACTAGTAAACATATTCTTCTTCCTGGAAAAATAATACAAATAACCTTCCACTCATTTTGGGCTTATTTTCCAGGTATTATGTGAATTTCTTTATTGTAGGTTTAATAGCATGTGGACTTTAAAAGTTGAGTTTTTTAAAACATACTTCCCTTGAGTGTACAAAGAATATGTTAAAACAATATTTTTTAAGTTGGATGATTTGTATTTCTCCTTTCTATGAAAAATTATTTTAGATCTTTAAAATCTACTTAAATTTTTATTTCCTAAATATTTACCAAAAAAGTCATAAACAACTTATCCTTGCATTTCTTATATCATTATGAATGCAAAAAAGATAATTAAATACAAGTGACACTGAACCACCAACAAAACTCAAATTAAGAACTTTAATATTACAGGGTGAGGTGATATTATTTGGCTATAACTAAAAGCAACATATTGAAATTCTGTTTATTTCAGTAAGTATCCATTCTGATGGCACATTTCCCATCTCAACTGTATTTCAAATACTATGAAATTCTTACTCAAAACATGCATGATTAATTATTGATGATGATGTATTTCATATGAAATCAACTCCTTTTCTTTTCATCATTTTACTAATTAGGCTTCTACAACCTGAGACTAATGAGTTTGTAGGACCAAGCACAAATGTGGGCACTGATGGGGCAGTACTCATTAGGGTGATTTCTGGTCATAAAAACTACTTGGCTAGGAAGATTTTTTAGATTATCACAAAATTTTAAAAATCTATAGATTTTAAAAGATGAGCCTCAATCTCAATATGTTTGTGCCAATCAACTTTGAGAAACTATCAGAATGATTGAATCACGTGTTAGTCAAATAACATTAAACTGTAATTTTGTTTTTGTTTTTGCTGTTTTTAATATTTTCTTAATCTCTTTTTTTATTCTCATCTGCTTTCATGGTGGGTAGCGCCAGCGATGGTTGGTATATTATATTCATAATAATTTTCAACAACTTACAACCTTTTCAAAGCTAAAATCTTAATAGTGCATGCTTTATTTAATAAATATTCAAATAGCAATTTCATATGAATGTATCAGATCATTAGTTGTGTGTTTAAAGTTTCACTAGTCACACTTTAAGGTTATTTTTTCTGTGACTTGGTCACTATTTTATTTTTCATCTTTTTGTTTGTTTGTTTTAGTCCAGGGTTTAATTTCAAGATCACGTTAAAGTAAAATAATGTTTTATTCACTTAAATTTATGATAACTTTTGTTAGTTACCTTGCTGTTAATTAGTGTGCATGTTTACCTACTATTTCTATCACTGCTTATCATGTAAAAGGCTAATATAGTAATAGTTTCTGAATACTGCATTGAGTTAATAAGCCTAGTGAAATATTATTTTCCTCTTTCATTTATAGAGGATTTTAACTAAGTAATTCTTAAGAATTCAGTTAAGTTCAAAATCACAGAAATGTCTCATGCATGTAAGAATATAAGCAGAAATGTTAAGCTATATTTCATTTTAACTAATTAGAAAATTAGGTGTTTATTTGAAATCTATAATATAGTTATTTGAACTGATACAAATTAAACTGAGTGGCACATGTCTCCTATAAATCAAGAAGTGGGATAATATTGATACTCAGAAGTGTACTTTGTGAGCCATGGTAATTTAATACATTAAAAAACTAGACTGGTAAGTCATGAAGGATAAAAGAATTATAGTGGAAAGTCAATGGCTAATAATTTGAGAGAATATTAATGTACAGCTAAAACTTACAGTAATATTCAAGTAAATTTCAAAATCATTAATCAATTTAAAATGTTTGAAATATGTGAATATTCATCAGACTTTTGAACTGTAGATAGATTTTTATAAGGAAAAAGATACACAGCTTTATAAAGTTCTTTATAATTTGTTCCTCTGGGATATACAAGTACATAGTATTATATATATATACATATGTATACATAGTATTATATATTACATAGATATAGATACAAATATATAGAGAGATAACAAATAGGGAAAAAATTAGGAAACTAAACAATCAACAGAAAAATAAAAAGTAGAAGATCTCAAAAGAAGACCCCATGCAGCTAATATATGTATGGATATTGTCTAATCAAGGGAAACATACAAATATAAAGAACTTTAAATGCCATTTTGATCTAGCAAGTTAACTATTTCATTTTCTTACTAGTAATGAGTACGAATGGAAGAATGATGTAACAAACTCTTTAAGTCATTCACAGCTTCCCTTTGGAGAGAAATTTGTTATTAATATTTTAATTTGTATTTTGGTATTAAAATATTTGAAATAGTCTATTATTATCTGAGGAGAAAATAACTAGAAGTTTATTAAATCTGCACAAAAATATGATATTATGATATTAGCTGTATTCATAATTGTAAAATACTGGAAGCTAATAAATAATTGTAAAATTTAAAATTATATTGTATAATCAGTATAAATTAGTTTTATGGGAACTCTAATACAGAAAGTTGGTTCTGGTAGAGAAAACAGAAAATTATAAATGATATGTGTAATATATTACATAAATGCGAAAGCTATTTATGCTGTCATTAAAATCACTAAAAAACTATACATAGGAAAAATACAGACTCAAAGTACATATGTCAACATATAAACAATTGTTACATATGACATATTTTTCTTTGATATGCTTTTCTCTATTTCAAATAGGGAGTGCAGTTGAGCAAAATATTTCATATAAATTATATAATTAATGTTAGTTATAAAATTATCCTTTTTAGCCAGGTGCAGTGGTGCAAGCCTGTAATCCCAGCACTTAGGGAGGCTGAGACAAGAGAATCATGAGTTCAAAGGCAGCCTCAGCAACCACAAGGCGCTAAGCAACTCAGTGAGACCCTGTCTCTACATAAGACACAAAATAGGGCTAGGGATGTGGCTCAGTGGTCAACTGCCTCTGAGTTCAATTTCCAGTACCAAAACATACATTTCTTTTTGTGTTTCTAATTAATAATAATACCCATTACTACCTAAAGTAAATAAGATTCATTTTTCATTCAGAGGTTTCAGATTCAAGACGATATGGGAATCGTAGAGGGATTCAGAATTAATTAAATTATGATTTACAAAATGAAACTTCTGAAAGAAGGTCAGAAAATGTTCAGGACATTTCATTTTAGGAGGAAATAAAACCAAGGAGACTTATAAGATGTATGTGCTGATTAGGATGAGTAGATTAACCTAAGAGAACTTTGAAGGAACCCTTTAAAAATCACCATGGAGATATTTTTCTGCTGTACAAACACTTCATTATTAAAATAATGATTGACACTTATTTTACTTTGCTATTCTGCCTTTAATTCTGATAACATTGATAGGTAATATCTTCAGGATAAATGAAGTGATACTAGTTTAATTTCAGAATGAACTGATAAAATTAAAAACACCATATGGTATTAGTCTTTTCCAAAGGTAACACTCTCTCTCTCTAGTTATTATTTCTATCTACCTATCACTTGTCATTCATTATATACTAGAAGATGACAGTACACAGCCCTTCAGATATCCAAATAAAGTGTTTTAAAAGTATAGTTCATTTACAATACTTTCAGTTTAAAATATTCACTTTTTAAAGTTGTTGGTGGCCATTAAAAACTATGCATAAATATGGCAAGATTTTTTTTTGTAATATTATCAAGTCTTAATATCTTATTATCAAGTCAGTACTCTGGCCTTTCTGAATTTAATATAATTTGTATTCCATATACTGAGAAGAAGTTTTGAAAATTCAGTCATAGCATTTCTCTATGCTATAAATATAAAAAAGAGCATTCTTAGAATATTAATAACAGGTTTATAAATACTTCCTCCTCTATATGAAAATGTTTGCATTGGCATTTAGAAAGATAAATGCTTTTACTTATTCTAAATGAAAGTAATTGGTTCCACAAGGAAACTACAATGTAACCTTCACTGATGGGTGCAAGTCTATGCTTTCCATTTCTTTGTAGACCAGTATGCATAGACTAGGGGCCAGCAAGAGGTATGGGGAGAGGGTAAAGCTAGCAATGGCCCACAGTTTAATTGTTTTATGCAAAATAGAAGAGACTTTGTGGTGGAGAAGTTCATATTCCTTTGCCATAAACTTTTAACTAAAAAATGTTAGGGAGCAAAAACACACAAAACTTTCAGGGAAGTGTACTTAAGCTCAATGAATCAACAGCAACTTAACTTTTAAAACATACTGGTGGAAGCAGGAGTCCAAGGAATGAGACTACTACAAAGCAATAGCAGGACTTGTATAGGGAAAGTTTCTCCATTGCACAGTGGTCTGCAGGGTTCTGTTGTACCCAGGATACAGCACTACATTTACAAAATGTATTTTACCCAGGCTCTGACAGAGGTAATCAGGAAAAACTGATGAAAATTACCAGGTTATCTTGAACTTCTCATCACCATGAAGTGCAGCTATCTTGCTAATATTTAAATTAATAATTGTCTTTAAATTCAGCAGAGGAAATTAAGCCACAGTAGAAGGTCATATTAAATAGGTTCTACTGAAAAAGAAACATTTAACTCTTAAAAGTACTTAAATTTCATATGTTGTTACTTTCTGTTGTTTCTCATGCATGCTAACCTCACATATATTTAAAACATTAAAATATTAATAAGTATAAAAGAACCGCCAGTGATATACTTCTATATAAAAATTTGACAAGCCAACATTTTGCATATGATTATTTCTTAGTTGATTGAAGTATAAAGATTTGAACTTTTGTTCATAGTCTCTTCTACTTACTGATTTTATTTTATTTTGTCATGGGCATTTCCTATTTTAATGATTTTATTCTGTCTTACAGGAGGGGTTCAAAATGGGACTAACTCTTGAAGGAACTGTATTTTGTCTCGACCCATTAGACAGTAGGTGCTGATGTCAAGAACGAGAGTCCATCCATGTTAAATTTGTTTGTATACGTATATATCATTCATTATTACTTTGAAAGGTATTATACATGTGCCAATATATTTTTAAGATCTTAATATTTTGAAAGATATTGCAGTAAAATTTCTTCACATTCACTATTGATCCGTAATTTTAATTTTAAAACAACAGTATTATATATAGCATACTTTAAAGTTCATTTTTGTTTCTGTTGTAGATGAATTTATAATCAAAAGAGATTATACAAATATCTGCCTTGTCTAAGTTCTAAATAATTAGCACCTTGAAATTTTTGTTCATTCTCCAGGCTGTTAATTTATTGTTGAAGTCCAGAAAGCCATACCTTAAGGAAACCTTTTAAAATTCTGAAGAAATATACCAATGCCAAACTAAACATGTCTTATTTTCAAATGAATAAGCATGTTGCCATTCATTTGACGATGTTATTTTATGTATAAAATGTTCACATTGTTGGGAAAATTTGAATTTTGCATACTATGCTACCAGGTCACAAATATTTAGTTGGTAAAAGAAGGATAGAAATTCCAATCAAAATTAAATCAAATGTATTTCAAATATTAGTAAATACAAGGTAATTATATTAATTATTAGTATCAGTTATATTAAAAATGTTACATTTGTTTCATAAATGTGGAAAAAATAAAAAGTTATGAAATATTAAAATTTTATTTCTAATGTGTTAAATTACATTGCTATGACATCTGAACATCATGTGAAACATTTGGAATGTTAGCTCTCCATAGGTGCAGTGCCTATCATCCATGCTGACTTTGTCAATTGAATTTCACCTCACTAAATAAGAACTATCTTCATGTTCTCATCTTTAATAGAAATATTTTTCCTCACCAAAGTTTATTTTCTGATGCCCCATTCATTCGATACTTTAAAATTTATGACAGCTATCTATATAAATTATCAGAATATTTAGCCAATATAATTTGTTTGTTTTATTAAACCAAAATCTCATTGTTCATGAAAATTAAGTTTCTATTCAGCTTTCTCTTGAACATGAGTAATATAAAATTCTTTGGCACCTCATTCTTGATGTGCTGATGAACCCTGACATTTAAAATTATTTGTTTCATAGCTTTCCCCATTATATAAGAGACTAGCAATAACAATGCAGGAAAAATTATGGCCAAAATTTCTAAAGTGGCTTATCTTTATCAAATTATAAAAAAATAAATTCATGAAGATATAGGCTTAGTTTGGGGGTAGCTCTCAAAAATAAATGAATACATAAATTGATTATTTTACTCATGGAAATTTCTTCAATTTCTAAAGGTACATTTTCACTAGGAAAATAAATCAGATATGCTTATGCAATATTGTATGTATCTCCATTATATTTTATGGCATATATGAGCTGCCTTGTTTGTGTTGTTATCTGCTAAGTCATATGTTAGTTAGAGGTAGTATATGTTTCATAATGAAGAGTCTTTATAATTTTGTTTGTCATATAGTATTTTGGGATTTATATAACGAGGATGTTTAGAAGCCACATAAATGGCTTTTTTTAACAGATAGAATTTGTATTTTTATTGTACTTTAAAAAGCTTTATGTAATAGGTATATATATTAGTGGCCATTTATTATCAATGGTAACAGTAGAATACTAAGAGGATATTTGCACATTTAAGATGTTACTTTACCAATTTTTAATGGTAATCAATTCTGCTACTGGCATGACTAAATAGTGCATAACTGGTCATTAATTATGAACATCTATTTCACCAGTGCATTTTTATGAAGATATGACTGGAAATTGTATTTCTATGTAAACTCAATGATATGTTTGATTTTGCTGAGAATAAAGTTTTTAAATAAATTAAATTGTATCATTTACTCATTAAATAACCTCTAGACATAATCTGAAGCTATGTACAATAAATGTGCTTGGTTATAAATCAAAGCTGAAGAAAGAGAAGGAAGAGAGGGAGAAGAAAGAAAAGAAGCAAGGGGAGACAGAAGGAAGAAAGGAAAGAAGAAGAAAGTCTTTACTTTTAGCTTTATTTCCTACAGCCCACACACGTAAGCTTTTTTAGAAAATATCATTCAGTTGTGAAAACATGGACTTGATCCTGCTGATGAGAGAGGTCATGATTTTGTTCCTTTCACCAGAAGCATCTGGTGCAATAACTATATTATGTAAATAATCTCTTTCCATTGTTGGGAACTTTTTAAACTAGTAAGAGAGTGTCTTAGCTCACAGTCTTAAAATGTGGACTTGATGATAGAATTTTCGTTATGGCTAATTGTGCAATTATTAAGAAATTTTGAACCTATCCAAAACATGTTGTTCATCATCTTAGAGCCACACAGGTCTCACAGACACTGCCTTTGTACACTGAACAATTCTCCAATTTATACAATAAAATTTATTTATTACTCGGTTAATGTGAATAACATGTATTATGTGGGTAAGAAAACGGGCACTAAATATGCTAATCAATATGTTAAATTGACAGGCTCCCAGTCTTTAATTATTTTATTGTCATAAGGGAAAAGAGAAGTATAAGAGCTACTAGAGGAAAACCAATGTGTATTAATATACCATGTGAAATGAAACATTCCCTGAGAACATTTGTATTTAACTGTGTTTAAATTCAGGTACTTCTTTCTTGGGTTTGGATTTGAAACTTTTTAACTTGGTGATTTTTATGGGAATTTATTTTCAAATAGAATTTCTGATAGATTTTATGATGTTGCATTTCTAAATACTGATATATTTTATTCTTTTTGATGTTACTATAACCATGAAAAGAAACTGGCTGTTAATATTTTTCTATTTCAATGTTTCCATCTATAGTTCCAAATTCAATATTTACTCAGGATTTGGGGTTTCAGCCTCTGTTAAATTACTTGTTGAATCTTGGACTTACTTTTGACAACTAAATCTCAGACTCCACCTAAACTGGATCCTCATAAGCAGCTAGCAAATTGTTGATATGGGCATGACTGCTGTTCTCCTCAGACTCATGTGTCTCATACAGTAAGTATCTTCTTTCTAGATAACTTCAGACAAATCTTTCAAGAACTTCTCTCCAGCGTCCTTCTCAAAAACCTTGCCCAAACCTTAATTATTATATACTCTTATCATGTTCTGATCATATGTTGTTACATAAGGTTCAAGGTGACCAACTTATGGAATCTCCCAAAAAATCATTTTTTCTCTTGAATTCATCCAAAGTGGGATCCCTTTTCTCTAGCAAAGACACCAACCCCTAAAATCATTTGTGGTATTCTATTTCTTAGCTTTCAAATACATTTTTATGAAAGGTGGGTATTACTTAAATAGTAGAATGCACTGCCTTTCTCTAGATTAATTTTCCACTCTACTTCATAGATTTTAAGCAACACTAGTTCTTAAGCCATAGTGAAATAATACCCAAAAGATGTCGTACTTAAGAAGGCATCGAGTTTAAAGGCTTACTCCTTATTTTTCTGACATTATATGATATCTTGATAGCTGAAATCCTTACTTCTGTATAACTAAATTATGTTTTGTGTTAATGAATACTACCAGCATGACTAACAAAATTTGCAAAAATATAACTTACTTAATTACCTTAACCATGTTTTGGCATTTATTGAGATGACTATTCAAAAGTCATTGAACTAAACTCTTCCATTTGCAGGCAACCCTATAGATAATTTATAACATGCTTTATGACTTTCAAATGTTGCTGTTTTCATTAAAGTAGACCTGGCTTGAAGGTGTAGGAGTTATCATCTTGATTCTCCTGTATACACTGTTCCTACCTAAGTTCTCTACTAAATATTCTTAAATCCCATAACATTTTCTTGGTACCTTAGACCTAATCAACTTATCATTA
Organism: Xerus rutilus; assembly: GCA_028644305.1. Taxonomy (NCBI): domain Eukaryota; kingdom Metazoa; phylum Chordata; class Mammalia; order Rodentia; family Sciuridae; genus Xerus; species Xerus rutilus. Next base: position 119,491,890 of record CM053402.1, read on the forward strand.
TTGATTTTTTTCAAAAATCATTAAAATGTTATTTTGGAAACATCCAATTTTGTATTTTTAATAAAATATTCTTTAGATCTTTTTTGTTCTGCCATCTTGAAGAAAGGATTGCTTTGACATTCTTGTATCCTCTTTGGTGCTAAGCACAACATTTTTATCCATAAGCATTCAATAAAAGGTTAAATCATTCTTCAGCATTCTTCCTGCTTATGATGTGAACTCCAGTTTCCTGTGCTGTCTTAGAAAGAAAAGAACAACATGTCTTCTAAATAAATATTGGGAGAAGAAAACTACTTTCTCCTCTGCAAGTAAATGAAATCTTTACCATTATGTTAACATTCACAACAGCAATAATTTGCTAAATAAAGCTCTTGATAACTGTCTAAAAGCATCTAACAACAACCATAGAATCATAGGCTAAGGAAATCTGGCCCAATTGAGGTAGGAAAACAAAAGAATGATTGTTGAGCTTCACAGATGAATGTTATATAATTAAGAAACATTCCCTACATTCAAGGGAGCTGCATTTGTTCAGCATGTGTATTAAACCAATGATAGTTAGAAATTCAAACTGTAACTTCACTTGAATTCCATATTGTGGGCACACATTTTTATTGGCTTTAAATATTTTAAAGTTCATTTATCTTTCTTTAACTTTTCATTGTGAGATTTCACAAGAATATGCTGGGTCCTTCCCAGTTGCCTACTCCTCCCCTCTGTCTGGTCAGCCTGCTATGTTCTAGTCTGTTCCAGAGGTCATTTCTTCCAATAGAAATAGCTGTCTGGATAGCTTGGAAATAATCCAGACTGGTTCTTTCCTGCAAAGAAAGCAAAGAGAGATATTTGTTTCTTGGCTGCATTTTGAAAGAAAAAAACAAGTAGAAAAATTGTATGGCTGCATCTACTAATAGTTGAAACAATTAATATAATACTAGGACCCATTTAAAATGGGTATTACTTTCTAATGCTTTGTCTTCATTATACTTTTATGAAAAATTTTAGTTGTAGATGGACATGATACTTTTGTTGTTTTTTTAAATTTATTTTTATGTGATGCTGAGGATTGAACCCAGAGCCTCACATGCTAGGTAAGCACTCTGTCACTGAGCTACAACCCTAGCCCCATTATACTTTTTATATACTTTAAAAATCAGTTATTTGCTCTCAGCATCATTATATAATTTAATAGATAAATTGTCATCAGTACATACGGAAAACTTTCAAAAACATGCAGCAAATTCTAAATCTACTCTCTCTTACTGTCTCTCACACAGATGTACACACTCCACTTAATCATTCAGTTCTTCACTTATTTGTTTTTAGTAGCTGCTCTAGTAGAAATTAGACTGACTTAAGTTGTGATAGACTGCAGACATTCCATGAGGATGGTAGAGGACAGGTGATGAGAGGAAAGTCATAAATTGTCAGAGATATCAGCTTACCCTCACTTGACAAAACGTGCACAGATATTTGACCTGTTCATTTTCCAGACAAATTTGAACATTTGTGGGACAGAGAGTAATAAAAATGATGCAATTATATGACAGGCTTTTTCCTTGTTAATTCCTGATTCCTTTTCATTTCCTCTAGTTCTCTGATAATGCCTACAGTTTTCTTCTTTCCTAAATAAAAGGAATTTAAAAGAAAAATACCTGAAGATAAACTGGCTGGTGTTTCATGACTTTCCATCACCAGCAGCAATTATAAAAATAAATATTGGATCCATGGAATCATTCCACTTTTAAATTTCCACACCATACCTTACCTGAATTTTCAAGTAGTTTTTTTAAAGATTACTTGTATTAACTACGTTTGCTTTAGAGTGGCTTAGAGATCTGATCTATCTATAGGGAGTCATTGAACTAAAATGTGATTCTCTATGTCATGATGTGATTATGCTTACAGCTCTAGTCTGATATTTGTCTTTTGAAGTTGATAAATATTAGCTATTTTGATGTAGAAAAGAAGAAAGTCCTCCAGATAAACCTAATATTAAGAAAAATATTGTCAGGAACTATGCATTTCACATTTTATTTACATGCTAGTGTAGGTAAATGATGAATCAATGACTTCTAGGTAAAAGAGCACCTGGCAGGGATGCAGAGGTAATGATGGTCCCATGAAAGAGGGTATGAGGGATGCCAAAACTGTCACCATCTTTGCATCATTTTATTTTCATGAATCTTACTTTCATAAAAAGTACAGGACAAAGCAAAAATATGATTTAGATTCTCATCTTTCTCAACTTTTCATATTTCTAGGGACACATTTACAGAAAGATTTCAGAATATCTTTACACCAGAATAGAGCTGTTGTTTCTCTACAGAAGTATCAATGGCTCACCACATTTTCAGGATAATTTTTCCATGAATGACCTGTGTCACACAGGAATGCAAAGGCTTCCCTCTTCCCAGATGAAGGCTAAATCTTAGAAGTGCCAGCAAAGAAAATACTAGAACCTGTAAGATGATACTATACCAAAATGTCAAAACACAGGTGTTGTTAAATGTGCTCACATGCATAGAAATATGCAGACTTACAGAGAATTTATCATATATCTGGATTTTGTAAGAACTTGCCTTTATGTGCTTTGGTTTTATAATGAAGCTTCATATGTGTGAATGTGAATGTTAGAATAGTTTCTTGAAATGGATTCAAATATAGTTTGGCTTTGACATGTTGAATTATACTTCCTTGAGTAGATTTTTTGGCAACGTTTTTCATGTTTGTTTTACTATAAAGGAATGAAAATGTAGAGAACATAAAAATCCCCAAGATGCTTGTTAAATCTTCCAAAGGCAGCATTGTCCATGCATTTCTCATCAATGTGCATCCCTCCTTAAGCTTAATCATAGAGCTGAAGCTCGAGAAAACAGCTGGCCCTGTAAACCACAAGGGGCTTACGTATTTGTTTCTGCTTCACAAATTGATCAAATTTCTACCAATCTTTAGAAAATATTTTAAAAAAGAAAGAAACCTAAAATACATGCCTGTTAACAAACAGTTCATTTTTAAGAGACAATCAAGAATGTCTCTCTAGTCAAATAAGACTAATTAGCTTCTACACAGAAAATAAAACCAGTGAGACCATGGAAAGCACATGAGTCATATGACCTACTTGAATTTATTTAGAACACACACACACTCTCAAAAATTTGAGATTCCATCAAAACCAGATTGTTTCCCGCACTGTTCTCCAACTAAAATTAGAAGACCAAAGGAAAATTGGACTAATGTCAGAGAGCCATACATGAAAGTGGTTTAACTAGAAACAAAATAAAATAAGTGGAACAATAGAAGGAAGATGTTTTGCCATCTTGGTTTATATATGTTAAAGAGCATTTCATCTCTCATAATATTTAATATTAACTTTCATATAATACCAGGATTATTTTTCTTTAGCAGTTATCAGGAAAATTGCAATAATGAATTCATTTCTTGGATGTTTAAAGGAATGGAGAGAGTTATTTTGGAATGTGCTTGCTTTCAAGAAAGGCCAAACATGATTAAAATAAATGCATTAATTCATTATTGTTCTTCATGAGAATGAACAATTTAAAGCAGAAAGAAACTTTAGCTCTGTTTCAAAAGGTCAGCTGTGATGGTATTTATGAGAAAAACTGAAGTCTCATTTTAATACTTGAGACAGATGCTTTATGTTAAAAGACTTCTCTGATGAGGCCCTTTTGTACCAATTGAAGTCTGTTCTCCTGAGTGGGTATACAGTGGAATAAAAAGCAAGTTATTGTCTTTTACTAACAATATGTGCCTCAATGTACATATTCTGACGAGACAATTGAAATATCTATAGCCTGGATACATTCCCACACATACACATGCATACACATTTATTTCTCTAACTGGAAAGGAAATAGAGAAAGAAAGAGAGAGAAAGCTGTCCAGAACTAAGGAGTCTAGAAATGTGATTCTGAATTTGGTCTAAATCAAATATTCAAATTGCTTGGGATATTCATTTTGGAAACATTTTAGACACGCATTTTAAAAATTTCAATTCCTAAAGGCAAAATTATCAAAGGAAAATGTTATAAACATGAATATATATTGGCAAGAATAATGTTTGTTTATGACTGCCAAAATTTCAAGGTTACCGCTAGAGATTTTGATGTATCTATGAAGACAGAAAGACCATTATGAGATGAACAATCATTTCCTTTCAGCTCTCATCACAGAATAGTTTTTGGTATACGTGAAACCACAAGCACATCAGTGGGAGCTTACTTCAGTGAGTTGGAAATACTGCAGTCAAACCACTAATCATGGCGGCAAGATTTCCCAGAATAAAGCCATTGCTTCAGAAATTGTGCCAACTACTTGGGTTAAAAACGTGGTTTTAAAAATTGAAGATCAGCATAATATGACATGGCTATTATCAAACTACAGAAATGTGATTCTAAAGGAGATAATTTCAATAGCATTTCATAATTATTTTTATTTTTCTTAGATACAGGATCTCAAAAGATAGTTACATTCATTATCAGGTATTCATTCAGTGAAGTCAGGGAGTGAATCAAGGAATCTGGTTCTGCCTAAGTGATTTTGTCTCACAAAATATATGAAAGTTTCTCTCTTTTTTTTGTACAGAATATATATGTCCACATGTATAAGTAACAATACAGAATTTTTTTCTCATTTTATCTATATTCTTGCTCAGATGTATTCATATGTTATTATTGACTTTTATTTTGATACTTCATAATAGTTGTGTTAATATGAACTATAGCCAAGACAATTATGTACATAGAAAAGTGTGATATTTAAATTTCTATTTAATATTTATAGTGATACTCCAGGCAGATCCAAGATTAGAGGTGACAGAGTTAATTTACTATCAATAACTCTGATTTATGTTTTTTTCCCAGTGTATATAAAATGATGTGCATTATTTAACAGAAATTTTTGATTATATATCAATACTTTATGCCTACAGATGTGAAAGTACAACATGAACTAGTGGATTTTCATATGAGTGACTTAAAATCCACAAGACATAGATATTTTATTATTGAAATAAATAATTAAGATCTGATTTTAAATGTTTCCATTACAGCTTACTCCATTTTTATATAATTTTAATTTGCTTTGATAACTGAGAAATCAGATAATGTTAAGAATGCCTGAGCTAAGAAATAGAAGGTAACATTTAAGCATATAAAAAATGGGGAAAATATTTATGATTTTTAAAAATCATCAAGATCAAAATCATCATCAATATTAGTGATGACAATGAGTATAAGTGTTCTGTAACTATAAAATAAATGCACTTCTATTGTTAAGTTTAATTTAATTCACAGCAATTTTTTCTCTATTGGGATTTTAAGTAGAATGTGAATTATGTTAATCATATGATAGAGTGTAGGTTATGTTCTATTACATTTTAAATTTTTTTGAATACTGAACATTAACATATATTCCTTTAATTTCTAGTTGCAATTTTGGTTCAATTTATAAAATTATATGCAAATACAGTGATAAGTTGTTAATGGTGTGCTGAGTTTACTGTGGTAGCTAAGGTTAAACTATTCTGAAACGGACTTCGAAGCAACTTACTTGGAGTAATGATTATCAGAAGAAAAATATTATAAAATGTTAGAACTGTGACTGCTCTTGATGATATCATTGTCAACAAGAACTTCTAAGTTACATAATAGTATTTGGATGAAATTCAAAATATTGACAATCGCCAGTGAGATATGGAGCAACGGGAACTCTCAGTATTTGCAATGGGAATATAAAGTGGTACAGCAAATTTGAAAAATAGCTTAGCAGTTTCTTACAGAACTAAATATGTTCTTACCATTTAATTCACCAGTCATATTCTTCGTATGTATCCAAATGAGTTGAAAACCTATGTCTATTCTATCCTGAATTTTTATAGCAATTTGGTTCATAATTGTCCCAAACTGGCAGCAAACAAGATGTCTTCCAGTGAGTAAATATATAATCAAATGGTGCTACATCTGTGAATATCCTTCCATACAATATTATTCAGGGAAAAAAGAAATCAGCTATAAAGCCAGGAAAAGATACATATTGCTACCTTAAAGTAGCTAGTGTGAAAAAGTTACATAGAGCATAACTCTAATAATGTCATCATGGAAAAAACAAATATTGCAAAGGGAAAAAGATCAGTGTTTATCTAGTGTTCAGGGGAAAGTATTTTAAAAGCAGTGAAACTATTCTATATAATACACTATACTGTACGTTTATAAAACCCCTTAGAACTTTACAGCAAAAAAATGAACATTAGCGGATACAAATTTTAACAAAATCACTTAGGATATTGGAGATGCCAGGGTGAAATGCTGAATGCTCCTACTGTCACTATATTAGAAATGTTTGAAATAAACTCATCGAAAGGGGTGCTAATGCGATGACCTAAGAATACTTAGATTTGAGTGGAATCCTCAAGCATAAAAGCAAAAGGAATTACATGAGCTTTACACTCTTGAAATTAAACAATTAAGAAGTCCTATGGCAGATGATGGTAGCCAATTTCTTACTGTGGGAGTAGATGGTTACAGATAAGCAAGGGGAGAAGACTAGAGTGAGGCATGTGGAAGTGGATTTGACTTGAAGACATGAGTAGGACTCAGAGTTTAATACAGATAAAATTGTTTATATGGAGAATATTTATGGAAATATATCTCCAGTGCTTAGTGCACATTCATACATTCCTTACTCTATCAGCTGAGAGGATCTAAAAGCCATGACGTTTCACTAGAAATGTGCACATCAGTTCCCTAAATCTTGGTTTCCAATACTATTCTTCAATAATAGGAACCAGGGATCCTTCTGGGAAAATAAGCTGATTCTAGGTCTTGGGAAGGAAATACATGAGATGAGCTTGGAATTTTGTAGCTTTTGAAAAAACAAAGATTTCTTTAAAAAAAAAAAAAAGATAAAACAAATAATACAATGACCGGGGTGTGTCAAAGAGATACAAACATCAATTAACAGAGGTTAGAATGTCCAAAGATTGAACAATCTGAGCAAAAAAAAAAAAGCAGTATTGGATTATAACCAATTAAAAAATAAATATTCATGAGTTACTATTGATTTAAAGTGATGGAGTAGATCGAGGGAGAAAAGGTAAATCTCCCATACAGAAGAATTCCAAATAATTTATGTAGATACTTTACCTCCAAGGAGGTAAGGCGTGACTCCGCACTCCTTAAGTGCAGCCTGCTTGTGAAGGAGAGCAAGCGGAGTGGTGTGGAGAAAGTAAACTATGGAAAGGAGAGAAATGATTTAAGCTACAGCGGGGAAACCTGGTAAGCATTAGCAATCACGTTGATAGGATGTAATGAAAATGGCATTTACCTTTGAGAACTTCCACCCCAAAACCCATAACCCCAGTCTAATGATAAAAAAAATCAAAACAGTTAGATCCCCAAAGAGGAATATGCTGCAAATGAGCTGGCCACTCCTACTGAAAATTGACAAGGTCATCAAAATTAAAAACAGTTTGAAAATTTTCCACAGCGAAGAGAAACCTAAGGAGACAATGATCACTAAATATACTATTATATCCTGCATGGGATCCTAGAACAGAAAAAAAAAATGAGGAAAAAAATGATGAAATATGAACAATTTATGAACTTCATTAATAGTGCACCAATATTTACCAGTTACAACAAATGTACCACACAATGTAAGATATTAAAAGAGAAGAATATATGTGAGGCATATGGGAACTCTGCTATTATTTATTTTTCTATTGATTGATTGATTGATTCATTCATTCATTCATTTACTTGTGGTACAGGGGCTGAACCCAGTGGTGCTCTACCTTTGAGCTACATTTCCAGCCCTTTTTAATTTTTTTATTCTGAGACTGTATCTCCTTAAGCTTTCCAGGCTGGCCTATATTTTTCTGTAAATCTAAGAACTATTCCACAATAAACAAGTACCAGATAATTGAGAGATAAAGTAATCTAATTGCTTGCTGGCTTACTTTTTAAAATTAACATAACAGTTAAAATATCAAGCACCCAATATAGATATAAGAATAAAATTAACTGTAGAAATGATCACTTTTCTCTATTAAAAAAAAAGAAGAAATGTCTGTGAAGTCTGCAAAATGTAAGAAAACTGTGGACTCATAAACATAGAAGTGATAGTAATTAAGCCTGACTTGCATGGGTATTAATTATATTGAACTTCAATAGAAATATTAGATTTTTTTAAGTTGCAAAAATGCTATAAAATAATTTCCTATGCTATCCCAAAGGATCTGTTTATTTCACTTCAAGAGTTATTCAGTGTCTTTCAGGAAAATAAGAACCTTGGGGAAAAAATAGTTGTACTTAATATGCTTAAGTTCTTATAAAGGGAAAGACATATATATGTGTTGTCATGAAATGAAATTGAAAAAAATAAAAGTACTGGAAGTAAATGAATATAACATCATTTATTCACAGGAGACGCCACATAAATATTTTGAGTAGAGAGCAATGTGAAAATATAAACTTAACACCGTCTATCAACCTTCCAGGATTTTTAACCAAGTTGGGGATATTAAACTATACATGAACATTCATGTATATTCATATTATACATGAGTTTATGAATTCATGTATTCATGTTGTTCATATTAAACATGACCAACTCAAAAGGAATTAAGATAAGGGTGAAGGAAAGGCCTTTTAAATCATAGTGATTCTACATGTTTTTTCTGTTGAACTAATCATTCTAGGCAATGATTTTCTGTCAATGGACAACCCCCAAGTACCAGGAACTAAGGAGACCGTTTTCTCACTCACACCTCATGCCCGTTAGAGGTTGCTGCTATTCTACTTGCAGGAAGCCATGCACCAGGTTAACATCTTAACTGAGCATTACTGGTCTTGTAGTAAAGAGGAGTTACATCAAGACTTAACTAGTTCTGCCTGGTAGCACCACACGTCGCTTCTGCTTAGGAACCAAGATGTGATTTCATTAGCCAAGTAGGACATGCATACTCTGGAGTTCAACAGGAATGCGTTACTTGAGTTCAACAGGAAGCCAAAGAATTTGGCAAGCAGTGAAATTTCCATCATACCTATAATGATCCTCACTACCATCGTGAACAGAGAAAATTACCTAATATTTTTAACGTTGTCTTCTTACCTACAAAATATGAACAAAATATGAACATTTAGTCATGGAATTAAGCCTAAAATGAAAATGAATATGTTAAGCATCTGAAGCTAGACAGCACTTTACTAATGATAGCTACTATTATATGTAACAAATGAATGCAGCAGTATTGTTACAGCAATAATTCTTAGCTCAGCTAAATTTTAGGCAATAATATTGAAACACTAAGAAAATTAACATAAAAGGCTGAACTTTGTATTTTTGTGTTTTATATAGCATCGACTGAGCTAATACCAATTAAAGATTGATTCAATGTGTTCTTCAGAGTAATTTTATGTTCTCTGTTTCATAAAATAATCAGAAATATTTAGCTGCCTAAAAATTTGCTCTATATAGCATCTTAAATGAAAATGAGATTCAATATTTTTAGAATGGGATGTCCAAAACTAAATAAATCCTAACAAGACTAACATAACTGGAAACAGGATGCTAGCCCAAGGCAGGGCTTTCCCCTGCCATGGCAGCCCTTAGCATGGCTTTTGAAATGGCCTGCATTGCCAGAAGCCTCAGGGCTGAGCACGGCTGGAGAACCAAGACTCCCACAAACTATAATCCAGGTTACTTACTGGTAAGACAAACACTCTGCGCTTTTTCTATGGTTTAAAATTAATCTCAAGGAAGAATTTAAACCAAAACCAAACTTGGCAAAAATTCTTAGAAAATATGAGTACTCAGGCAACTGAGATGTGTATTGAACTGTATTCGGCTGCTGACTGTCCAATTTTGCTTCTTTCAGCATGATAGACACAGAGCAGAAAATACTTACATTCTGCTTCAATGTACTCTTCTTACCTTTTTTCCTGTTGTAAATCAGAGCAGTTGACTTGTGTGACTCTCAACTCTTCCGATGTTCCCTTTTTACAAGTGTAAATCCATTCTTAAACTGATACTGTGTGAATATCTTCTCTCACATTCTCAGTCTTATTCACTTCTACTGGGGCATGATTGGTATCTTACATTTATTGTTATTTTATGGGATGCCTACTGCCTTTCCAGCTAGTTAGCAAACTGCTTACTAATGGCAAGTACAAAGTATGCTTTTTGCATTACTAACAGTGTACAGTACAGAGTTGCTATAAATAGAGGATTATTAATAGCACACAATTTGTTTATGAACTCTTACCTGATTCACAGTTCTACCTTCACCTTTCTGCTCACTATTTCTTCTAGTTGTATGGCTGTCCTATCTCCAAAAGTATATTTTTCCTAAAAAGTAATTTATGGTCTGAGGGTTGACCCAGACAAAAATATTTGATCAATTTTAATTGAGATCACTGAAGCATTTTTAAAAGTCAATCAGTGTGAGACCTCACTAATAAAGGAATAATTTAAGTTCTTACTTATCTTACACGATTTTCTGGAAATGTATGTTTGAGGTATTACCAGGGTTGAAAATACTGAGTTTCTTTGCATGCAGAAAGTAGCAACTGAGCAAAGATCCCTTTAGCTGGAAGGCTGGATAAAAAAAGAATGTTTGAGAATTATTAAAGGATAGATTACTCAGAAGGGAATATATGAAATATGTAACCCTAAACTGGGTTTCACAAGAGAGAAAGATAAATAAGGAAAGACTGATAAATTGTGGGCATTTAAGTTATAAATTAATAGGATTTCATGAGTATTCCCATCTGGGGGAAAAGATAAGCAGAGCAGTGATGTTATTACATGTGGGCAAACCCAGATGGAAATGACTCCACTCCTCCACAGTGTGAGGAAGAAACCATGGACACAAGGCCCTAGGGTAACCAACCCCAAGAATCAGAACCTAGGGGAAGGCCTTTGAAAAGTGGTGCATTGAGAGATGAGAGGCAGGTTGGCATCAGTGAAATTTTGATTAATGTTTTAAATAAATACTACATTCATCAAGATGTAATTATGTGATAGGATGGATTTTCTAGCAAAGAGACTCTGTGATGGATATTTCCCTGCAGGTGACTCACTGGGGATTGCTCTTAGTAATGAACCTTATGTAGGAGTGAGAAAGAAGAGCTGTGTCGAGAATGATGTTGGGCTGTGATGCAGTAATGGCTTCCAAAAGGGAGCTGTGCAGCTGGAAGCTCCCCTCACCCCTGCCCCTGAGCTTCCACACTGAGAGGAGGAGGCTCGTTCTCTGTATTCATTCATGGATTAGTTCTCATAAGCATTTTTCTTCTAGAGAATAGTAGCTACTTTAGGTGAGGAAGTTTCCTTCTACCTAAAGAAATTCTAAGGGAGGAACTAAATTATGAGCCCTTAGAAAGCAACAGTTCTATCAACTGGGAGCAGAAGTGCCTTGGGAATATCCTTATGGAGGTATGTGGGACCTAAAATGTTTATCTCATTTGGAAAAAAATTCTTTATGATTCTGGTTGGTCTTCTTTTCCTGAGGATATTTTCAGGAGAAAAATTAGGGGAGAAACCTAGAGCTTTCATCTCTGTAGCTGGTATTTGGGAAGAAAATACCCACCATTTTCTTCTACTACTATCCATTCTAAATTCTTATCTTAGATGGTATCAATTCCACTCTACATGCTTATCCTAGTAGAGTGAGCAAGACCCCTGTCAATGAGGAAACTGAGAGTATGGGCTTCATGTTCTCTTTAGGCTAAAGTTGCTACATTCACTTATTTATCATCAAAATTGAGCACAAAAATTACCAGGCAATTCTTCAATGGATTGCCCTCACCCATTACATAATGGCAACTCTACTTCCACCTAAGTTTCAGGGGCAATTATTTATGCAAGAGTAGTGCTTCTTTACTTGTATAAGATCTTTTGAAGACTAAAAAAAATGATAGTATTGATAGCTTAAAGCTCACTGGGATTTTTGCTTTTCCTTGGTGAAATCACTAGGAACCAAAATTTCTGAATCCACGGAGCCAATAAGTACAAGAACTGGAAAAGCAAATTCTCCATACTGTTATTGAGAGTTGTACCCTTTGGTACAATATACTCTACTTACCAGTGACATATCACTGATAACAGTAATTGACTGAGGGTATATACTGCATCCTGGAGGATGGCCCTTAAAGATCACAGGAAATCTCCAAATTCATACCTTTACTGCAATGTCAAAAGGCCATCATGCTATTAGAAGTGCAATTTTGGCATTATACATATGTTATTTGTCCCTATGGTCCCCATGGGTATATTCTCACTAACATTCCTTCTGTACTACAAAGTAGGTTCCTTGGTCTGATGTGATATTATTCATGAATTCCTTGTCAATAATATATATATATGCACATATACATGTATATCATTTTAAGCCCTAAGATCTCAATAGCAGGGAAGTTAAAACCATAACCAGAATATGTGTTGATTTCAGTGATGATGTATTATTCTTCCTAGGATAGAAGTGGTACAATATAATCAAGTTGCCATCATCAAATACTAATTTTTCATCTCAGAGAATGGAGCCTATTCAAGAAATTTGGAATATCTTCTGTTGTTTTCATATTGGATATTTGGCAGTTGATGGTAGCTAAAGTGCCTTAGAAAGTAGAGGCCAAGGATTCTGGAACTAGGCACATCCTCCTTCTTTGTCACTATGTCACTTTGTTCTTGCACCCATTTTGCTCCACATAGAAGCTGGTGGTTGTCAATTGGCCAAGTCATTCTATCTTCTTGGTTGTGTCTGGTTACTTCCATGTGGATGCTCTATGGTGGATTTTAGTATGTAACACAAAAATCTTCACATTTTGTGCTCTCTCCCAAAGTACCATCCACGTGACTTCAACGAACATCTTCTTGGCATGAATTTTCCAACTTTTTTCTTGGTGAACAATAAACAAACTCACCACTCTTTTTTCATCTGGAAATATTATTCCTAGAAGCCAGTCTTCTTTCCTCATAAAGTGGATGATCAGGTACATCATCAAAGCTCTGGTCGATTGGAGATTTCCTGTCATGACTCTTTTTCTGGAAAGTAGAATGAAAAAGTATATGCTTTCCAGATAAGAAAACATATCATTTACAAGAGGCATTGTCATCTATCTTGAAAGAACTGGAAAGCTAAATTGAATGGGATTGTTGTGATCATTAATTCTGCATCCTTTGGGCTTTTAGGAATGCAGCTAATTGCTGCCATGCTCACCCTTCTTTTCCCCAGAATTCAATAACCATTGTTTTTTAATTTACTGTCTTGGCTGAAGGGACCATAGTTTCAATGGATTAAACTTTATTTATTCTATTGCATTGTCTCCAAACCCACATACCAAGGACCACCTTGGAGGTTTTGTCTAGTAATAAAGTATAAATTTTGTTAACAGGAAATGACTGAGAAGCCAAGAGATCTCCTGAAATTTTGGCCAGGAGTTTATTTATTTTAAGGCTCCAAGTACCCTCACACACAAACACACACACACACACACACACACACAAAGTCTGATAATGTTTTGTGTCCATCTGTCCTCAAAACACTTGATTATTTTTTCCTCAGTGTATAATTAGTCAAGTAATGGGTCATAAATCCTATGGAGAAAAGTCAAAGAGTGTTATTAGCATGTGTACTGGGTGTGGTGTTGTGGAGTCCTTACTCCTAGACTTTCCTTAGGACTTTGCTTCAGCGGGCTATGCTTCTGAAAACTTGTTCAATTCTAAACACAAGTGATGACTTTTTATTGGGGGCAGCTGATTAACTGTACTATATTTTTATTATAAAGAATGATCAATAGTGTATCTACAGCTATAGAGTGAGCAATCCTCTTGCTGGCTAACCATTTATATTGGTCCTAGGAATTAAGTTTTGTTGACTATCTCCATAGTTTTCAAAAACCTGTGCCTGACAGACCAACCTTGTTTTCTCATTATGATCATTGAGTACTTTTCTTCTGACAGTTAAATGCTTCCACTTGACCTCTATATGGCTATTCTATCATCCTCTTTGTTATATGTCACCCTATTTCTGTATCAATACCACCCACCATCATCCTAAAGAGGACAACTACCACAGTAGTTCTCACCAGTGCCAGTGCCCCTCACACAGCATATTCCCTATCTTTATGATACATAAGATGTCCTCTGTATGATTCTCAGGTACATACCTGGTAAGTTTTATGGCCTTGTTAATTTGATCCACTCTGGTAGCACTTATCTGAGTCTTTATATATCTTCTTTCACCACTTACCCCGCTGCAGTCATGTCTGTTTCACCACAATGAACCATCACTTTCTTAAAGAATCCAAAAACCATCTTATCAGCATATTCATATTGTGTTCCCAGAATTTAAAATCAGGTATCATAGGCATATGACCCCATACCATTATCCAAATTTATCATTCTTTTCTCTTGTCCTCCAAATGTTTTTTCAGTTACTGCCAGTATATATCTCTGCAACATCTTTGAGGCATAGTCTACTCCCTCACTCAGCAAGCTCTGTACTACCATTGCCAGGTTATATTGTGACTTGACTCTAGTTATTGGTTTATTTGATCAGTGGATGGGTGGGTGCTGATCCCCAAAATGATACATGTTCTCTTGCAAGTTTAAGACTCCTTGAACCTCTAAAAGTAGATGAGGAGTACAAACCTTTAACAGAAAGTTTAGGCCTCTTCTATTGGCTTGGTGGATTCAAAACAAACACATATTTATTGTTTTATTGAATTGACCCATGTCTCACATCGTGTCTCAGAGTCCTGTTTTTCCTAATAAAAGCATTGCTCTTGGCATAACAAACTTTCAGATCCAGGAATCAAACCTTGTCTGGAGCCAGCCTTCCCTTTAAGTCCTGAGCATTGCCCTCAACTTCTTTTCTTCCCCCAGGTGCAGGAGAAAACAATCTCTTTGCATTTTCCCGAGGAATTCTGTCGTGCGTAGTTTGCCTTAAACTGTTGAATGGCTATCCTTAGCAGGCCAAGGTTTGTTTTGTTTTGTTTTGTTTCCTAATGTACCCACATGTCCAAATAAGAATTATTCAATTGCAAATTCCTTAGTATTACTTTTTCCAAATTTTTAAATACCTAAACTATTTCATTTGCCAGTGTATTCCTTTCCACAGGTAATTAACACATTATGTCATTTATTATCAATTGCATTGCTACTGGTTTTATCAGTATTCTATATATTAGCAGTGATTAGTTCTGATTGCTAGTCTGCCAGAAGTAATCCTGTCTACTCCTATGTGGAAACAGACTGTATGTTGGAAATTTGCAGAACAACAACTGTAAAGAAATGGAAGAAGTAAGATAGGGCAGAGGAAGTTGCCATATACCTTCTTTGCAATAGAGACCTCAGGTAATCCTGTTGGAATCGATGTAGCTAGAATGTTTTTTTCAGAAATGTGCTGAATTAGGGAAGATTTGTACATCGTATTTAGATCAGTAATTGTATGTAGCCTCCCTTAAGTATAAGGTACAATGTTAGGTGGGGCAGCTCTTTTTGGCAGAGGACAATTCCTATGGAGGGACTCAGCTATGTTCCATCAGAGGCAACACCACCAATATATGGAGAAATGAGCTATGTGAAAGACAGATACATAACACTCAGCATCGTCTTCAAACACCTTTAGTTTATATGGCCTATATGATACACTTTCCTTCATGAGGCCAGGACCCATGGCTATAATGTGATATCACTTTCATGATTATGTTACTAACCATTTGACTTTGAGTTAATCAAAAAGCATATTCTCTTAGCTGGATATGACATAATCAACTAAACCCAGAGAAAGTAAATGTAGTGTCAGAGAGGCACTCTCCTGCTGATCTCTAAGAAGCTATAAACACCCAAGCTTCCAGAGAGCCTGTAAATGAAAGCCTCCAGTTGCTGAGAGAGCCTCCACACTCACAACTAGAAAGAAAGTAGGGATTCCAATCAGACAATCACCAGGTGGTAAATTCTGCCAATAACTTGAGTGAGCTTGAAAGAGCTTGAATGGTCACCTCTCAGATAAGTTAGCAGTCCCTGCCAAGGGCTTGATCTCTGTCTGTGTGACACTGAGCAGAGAATTCAGCTAAGCCATGACTGGACTTCTGACCTAAAGAAACTTACATCATAAATGGATGTTGTGGGGCTGGGGCTGTGGCTCAGTGTTAGAGCGCTTGCCTAGCATGCGTGAGGCATAGGGTTCGATTCTCAGCACCTCATATAAATAAATAAAATAAAGGTCCATCAACAACTAAAAAATATTAAAAAAAAATAAATGAGTGTTGTGTTAAGCCACTTAGTTTGTGGTACTTTGTTATGTAGCAATTGGTCACTAATCACCAACATTTAAGACACTTTATAACTCACTCACGACTTATCTTTCCTCTGCTATTTCTCAAGATAAACCAAAATGAAAAGAAAAAAAAACGATAAGACAAAGTGAAAACATTATTTCAGCATTTTCCAGCTTCTCTCATTTTGCCCCCCAAACACATGGTTTTCATTCCTGCCTCTGTATTTGTTTCCAGAATGTCTCTTCAATGTGGAATCCTCTTCTCATAAACTCCATTTATCTAAATCCTGCACATTCTTCAAGACCCAAGATTCACATGTTCTAATCAGTTTTCTTTCTACTATCTCCCATGGAACACATAGTCTCTAATTAAATGGGTGTTATGTGAAGCTAAGCAGAAGCTCGTCTACCTTTTAGACCTACTTCACAAAATGTGACAAAAATTTAGAGAAAGGGACATTCAATCTTCACCCCCACATCCTTGAAATCCCCAGCTGATCTTTTTAAAGACAGGGAGGCAATTAAGGTGGACAAGTATACCCTGCCGAATGGAGTTCTTGTAAGCAAATGGATTTAGGGTACAACAGGGATCTTACAGACTATTTATTTGAACAAGTCCATTACACAGACAATAAAAAAAAAGCACAAAGAGCGTAGAGACTCATGATTCACATCTAAATTAGAATCAAGAACTACTGTCTCCTAACTACCAGCCTAATGAGCTTATAATCAAATAAACAACTAAGAACTTGGCGAGGGTGGGGAGAGGAAACTAGATCTGTGCTTGCATAACTAATTATTGACTTGGTTTTCTAGGATTGATGGTATAATATGATGTATATATGATATGGTAGTTAAGCAGTGTATTCTTAGTTAAGTTATAAGGCATAGAGTATTTGCTTGAGCTCTCTATGCCTCAGTTTTAGATGTAATATAGTCATAGTAGAATTTACTGCCTACTAGGATATTTGCTATGATAAAAATGTGTTCTATTGCCTTTCATTATTATTATTACTATTTTGTTTTATCACCAAAAGTTAACCAAAAACCAAATCAAAGCAAAAACTCTCAACTGAGATCACCACCACAACAAAAACCTGAATGTTCCTAAGACTATGTTGGAGTTGTTGTGGCTTATATTTAGGTGGGAGAAAAAAGCTCTGCTCCCAATGTCCAACCAACATAAAACAGACTTAACTACTAAGGTAAATAGTGAAACAGAGCCAGACATTTACAGGATGGGAACAGAACAAGTTAAAGTTACTGATAAGCATGTTGGAGACAGAGTGCTTAGTCCCTTTAAAGCCTGAAGCAGTAGAGTGGAGTCATGAAAAAAGTGAGTGGCATACTAATTCACAGTGAAAATATCCCACACATCCAGCTCCACACACCCCACCCATATGGGTTTCTTCAACCTCCGCTGCTTGAAAAGGCTGATGCAGGCCTGCAAAAACTGTTGCATTTAAGTAAGTTATGTGATATTAGATCCTTCCATTTCTAAATCTAAATTTTGAATTATAGACAAACTTAGAGGGAATTGAAGTTTTTCACATGTTAAAATAAAACAGAAATTTGCATCATCTCAGAACAGTTTTCTATCACTTTCATAAGTGAGGAAATAAAGGTTTCCAGTTTAAGATATTTTTATACCTTAACTTGCTAGCTGTTGGTTACTCATAAGTGTCTCTAAGATTGCCTTTTGAAATTCAGATTATATATCTGGTAACATACAAATGTTGAAGATAAGATTTTTCCTTTAAATGTTTAATTTTTTGTCTTGAAAAGACAGGGAACATATAGGAAAACTTTATATATGCTGATTATGCCTAGGTTCAGTTGATTTTTTTCTTACTGTTTACAAGTGCTTCACAAATGTCCCTGTAGTGCTTCAGAATTACTTCTAGATTTTACCTTTACAAGTTTCCAAACTCTTGGCTATTTCTGAAATCGAATGAAATTTGAATTTCAGATAAACCACTGATTGCTGATTTGCAACCTAGGCAATTCACTACTGGCACTAGAATTCATTTTGTAAAGTACAATAATTCCTTTCTAATAGTTAAAACACAATTTTCAACACTTAACTTGAGGTGATTTATGTAACCATTCTGCCAGAGAAAGAAACAATATAAAAAGAGGCCAAAGGGAGAAAAAATTAGGAAAAAAGAAATGATATATGAAAAAGAGAGAAAGAGGAGTTGTTAACACATTTCTCTATCATAAATTTGCAAATCTTGAACAGTTGATCTATTTAATTGTTGAATTAAAGGTTTACAGTTTTAAAGCAGTCATGTGCTGTCTAAGAGACCTAAAACAAGAAATCAATGTTATTGTGCACACCAGGAACAAGATTAGCAGAAGTATGTTTCTTCCATTTCATGTTGTATCCAACAGCTATGGAGGAACAATAAAAGGGGTTCCCAGTGACACTTAGAAACATTTCCAATTTTGATTGAAAACACTCTTACCTTTCAAGAAAAACATTCTAGGAAGTTAAAAATACTTAAACAGAGTAGAAAAACAAGCAGTCCCAAATCATCCATATTTACTTGTTGAAAGTATATAGGTGTGTAGCTTAAATTTTTCCTGTTTTCAAATTCAAATGATGAAATTGATATGGGAAAAAGAGAGAGGCTTCTAATCTCTGTTGAAATATTACTTTGACATGTCTTAGGGAAAATTACCTTCTTTATGTATTCCTT
The DNA here is from genome assembly GCA_028644305.1 of Xerus rutilus. Lineage (NCBI taxonomy): Eukaryota > Metazoa > Chordata > Mammalia > Rodentia > Sciuridae > Xerus > Xerus rutilus. The sequence continues at coordinate 119,510,889 of CM053402.1, forward strand.
ATGTTTTAATTTAATTTTACTTTTATGATAGTAGGGATCAAATCCAGAGCCTTGCACATGCTAAGAAAGCGCTTCACCACTGGGCTCTATACACAGCCTCATACCTCCCTTATTTTTAAGAGAGAATAAAGATCTGTGCTTATTTAATTGAGAAGATGATAGATGATGAGTAATAAGTAGAATAATAGATCTTACAGCAGTAAGAAAAAAAGGTAGTATTACCAAATGCAAGGTATTATTGTACAAGATATTATTGCACAAGATATCCTCATTCATTTTAGTTATGAAGAAATCAAGAAGATGTAAATATGATGTTTCATTAACAAATGTAGGTCTGATCGTCAGTGAACACTAAGTAAGATAATTATCATTCTTTGAAAGTAGAAGGGAAATGATTTTGTATTTTAATTCTTATCGGTATTGAGAAAGGTAGAATGTATTTATTATCAAAACAGTACTTTAGGTTTTATGTCGTTATGTGGAAGAATGTGGGATCACTTTGCTTTCCTTCCAGAAGAGTTCACACTTGCAATTATTGCCAGAACATGTTGGCCTGATGTGAAACCCAAGACTCTGATGTTGAATGCTGAGACTTGGGGAAGAGAGAAAAAAGAAAAGCAACACTTGCAAGCAATTCATTGCACAAAATGTCTTCAGTGGTTGCTTTTTCTTACTCTAGTAAAATCTTCCTGAATTTATAGATCATAGTTTAATGATAATTTTTTACAAAGAAAAATATACTTTTTAGAGGAATTTATTTTTCCCCCTCCTTTTCTTGCGTGACCTGACCACAGACTGAACCCTTCAGTGAAACTGTGCTGTTTCCACTTTGGTTATTCCCTAATGTGGAATGATATCATGTTTCCATTGTTTCTGGATAAACTCAAGCACGAGCTTAACCTCAACATGTCTTGTGGCTTTGATCTAAGCCTCTGTGCATGGTCCATGAGATTCAGACAGTGCTGTTGTAAAATATCTGCACACTATTTCTTATAAAACTGTTAGATTTTGTTGGGTTGAACCTGGTGAGTTGCATGCTGTGATCAGTCTCTGCTTTTCCAGAGGCCTGACATCAAAGGGCCAGCCTATCACATAACTAGACTTTCATTAAAAAAATACACGTTTTTTTTCCCCTTGCAAACTCTGCTAGCATTTTCTTTCCTAAAGAGCACCTTTTATACCCATAGCTCTTAGGACTTTCTCTTGTCCCTTTCTGCATCTCAACATCACTGACACTTATTCAGATAGTTTAATAATTTTGTTTTTTAAATATGAACAATCAAAAAATTAAATAAGTAAACAAAAACCCTCTAGATTTACAATTCATCAAATGAAATATTATTCTCACTGGATATTAAGGTTAAATAGGTTGAAACTATTTCCAAAGAGCAGATTCTGAGTAGACACAATGTGAGTGGCTGCTAAATTTTACTTCCTTTCTGCCGCTGTGAGATTTTTGTGAAATTATGGAGATCATCTCAGATCCTTGGGGACATGATAAATCTTACCTGTCATCCTATTTAAGAAGACTTATCTACCTAGGGTTTGCTTTCTGGTTTCCCCATCATAAAGACATCAGCTTTACATCCAAAATTAACGCTTGAGAAGTAGTACTCATGTATACTCTATGTAGAAATGTGTTGCTACTTTCCCCTTTCTTACCCTCACCTAGCCTAATACAAACACATATAGGATGATGTACTGTAGGCTAAGGTGCTATATTTTAATCTTGTATTTCAGTGATGAACAAATGGATACATGAGAGGATTGTTTGACTTTCTCATGAGCTCTCATTAGAAGCTAAAAACAAAATTTAAAAATAGTACTTGTAGCATACTGAATATTCATTTTCCTTTTTTTTCCTAAAAGAACTTTAATTTTGCTCCAGATAGCAACATACCTAACTAAAATTACTTAAATTCTCATGCTCCTTGTCAGTTATAAAGTAAAATTTATGGGAAAATTTATAATATTCTTTGATATAAATTAGATGAGTCAGTTGGAAATTCTTCTTATTCTCCTCTTTTTCTTGGAACACAGGCATGGTTCCTAGATGCACAATAGCCTGGGGCTATAAAATGAAAGCCAGATACTAAAGATGCAGAGAAGAATATATGAAACTCTTTTTAATAGATGGTTGATCCCTTATTCTAATTCTGAGCTATCTATCTCCAAATGTCTTATTTTGGAATTAAAAAAAATAAAATACAAGATTCAATTTTCAGTTGCATGTAACCAAACACAATCCTAAGTAATTAAAATATTTTTTAAATATAAGGGAGTTTTAAATGATAGTCCTGTAGTTTGAATTTCTCTGTTTTGAAATTTTATTATTTGAATTTCCCTAACTGGAAAGCAGCGTAAAACCTTTTTTCAGTTATCAGAGCTCTTGGTAGGGAGGGTTAAGAATAAAAATGGTAAATTAAGATTCTTATTCTTTTGTGAAATGAACACTCATTTCATGGGTTAATGAGGAGAATAATTGATGACCCATGTGAATAGTTTAGCACATATTTTATAATTTTATAAACCCCTCTTCCCTTAGTATTGACAAGGGTTTATTATCACTTAGATAAAATAAGATTAAAATGAATTTCGAATAGTCAGATCAGGACTATATCTTCCACATATTTCTTCCTTTAGAGAAGTTAAAAATGCCTTGTCTATACATTTATTTTCCAGTATAGCTCGAATTTCATTAAAAATTCTGAGTCTTGTTCCCTATTTATTTTTAATTATCACATTTTTAAATGTGTTCTAAAACTCTCTATGGACAATATTGTTTTTGAAATCAAATGTAAAGTCTCTCAGGTTTTGCTTCTTTTTTCTTTTTTTCACTCAATAAAATACATTATTTTGATGGTCCACTCCTCTACAGGCTTGCAAATTTCTAAATTTTTCTGAGTCTAAATTCTTTGCTCTCCTCTCCTCACATAATTTATTCCTTTGCTCAAAATCTTTCAGTTCCCTGGCCTCAGTTTCTTATAGTCAATGCCTTCTACAGCATAATGCCAAGCCAAACCTTCACAGTCACATCTCCTCTAGCATTCCTATGAAAGAGAATGGTAGTTCTAGGAAATCTACAATGGTAGGAAGCAAATTGTATGAGGAGAATATATTGGAATATTTCTAATGGTTCATTTTCAAAGTGGCTCCAAGTCCATAATGCTCATGAAGCTCTTTAGTTGTCTAGTTCTGCAGACCTGTATAGGATTTTGTGGAACAGAAAACATTTAAGGTCTTTTGGAACCCATGTGTTTGACACAGATATTCTGTTTATATTACCAGATTATGGAGCTACAATATAGGGAGACTGAAAGACATATCTCTAAGAAATATTACAAATCACGTCAAGTTGATTGGTCTCTAGTTTATTTGGTCTGATCCTCCAAACCTACCCTCACATATACCATCATACTTATCATTGTCTTTTCTATGGTTTAGATTTGGTTTGTTTCCTCAAATGTCCTATGTTGGAGTATTGGTTCTTAATGTGGTGGCATTAAGAAGTGGTGGAAACTTCAAGAAGTGGGTCTTAGTGCAAGGTAATTAGATCATTGAAGGAGCTGTCCTTGGAAGGGATTAATGTTCATCTTAGAAAGTGAGTTTAGTTCCTGAGACAATGTGTTGCTATAAAAGAGAAAGATGGGCCCTTCCCTGGTCTGTTTTCTTGACTCAACAAGTGATTTCTTCCACAGATACTCCACCAATGTGATGCTCTCTGCTATGGAATCCCCATTACAGTTAAGCAGAAGCCAGGACCATGCTCTTAGTCCTCCAAAACTATGAGCTAAAGAACTTATTTTCCTTATAAGTTTCCAGCCTCAGATATTTTGTTATAGCAATGGAAAGTAGACTAATACAATCTGGATATTACAATCTGGATAATACAATATGGATATTACAGAGCTCTTAGGAGATTGTCTATGTTGGGGCTGAGCAAAATTTTGTGGCACAAACATTACTCCTATGAAGCCATTGATGGGAAATTTGGTATTCATTAATATGGATAAGCTGATTGACTGTAATAGCCCCCAGATGCATATGGGTATATGTTCCTACTTGAGTGAAGGCTGGACAGTCAATAAGAGAAAACTCACATTCCAGTAAGATCAAATCTTACACTATAGCCCTTGATGGAGACTCTCACTTGGTCCCACAATTAACACTTTCTTTACTGTAATTTCTATACATTTTCTAGATACTATTGTTGAATATCCAGGCTTCTCTCTCCTCCCTTCCAAGTTCTTGCTGACACACTCTTTTCCATCTTCTTTATCTTTCAATACCACCCACTTCTACTGCAAATACGAAAATAAAAATCTACTTTGTTTTGTCCTTCCATGGCAGAACTTAAAAGTCCCACTACCAGAGAACATTGAACATTGTGTAGAGGAGATATGGGAAGGCTCAGTCATGTGCCTTAATTGATGCAAACTAATTGCATTTCAAATTCTTATCTCCCACCTCCCCCCTCCAAAAACACAATTATTTCTGTTTTACCTCATTTAAGTCATTTAATCTATATTGCCTTTTAAGGAGCAAGACCAAAAAAAAAAAAAAAATGGAGGATGAAGTCATTAATCTCAAGGACACTCATTTTTGAACTTATCCCTAGTCTCTAATCTTCTGGAAAGAATTAACCAGAAGCCTGGGAGGACCTGAGAAGACAGTGTGAGAAGAAGGGATGACTACTGCAGAAGCATGCAGTGTTTCTTTTGTGGTTGACATCATTGAACCAAAGGAACAAGAGGCACAGCTCACAGCAAAAGGGGAGGCATCACAAAGCCCCAAGCTAGGGAATTCCCTGACTATGGAATTTAGAATTTAGACATCTCATCTCCCAAGGTTTCAAAGTGCAATCCTTCTTTTGGGACTGCAGGATCTGGCAGTTATTACCCTTCTGTTTACAGATCAGTTTCCCATCACCAGCCTCAGAGATGTGAACAGTTCTGCAAGAACTCTGTGAGTGATTAAAAATCACTGCTGGCCAACATTTCAATTCAAACTTGAAGTGCTCTTAGCAGGAGATGTGGAAGGGAGGGCCTCTAACAGGCACAGTTGGGAGAATTTTCTAGAGCAGCTACTTTAATGCTTACAAGCGATAGGGCATAAAACTGGGAAGAGACCTCTTTTTCTGCTTCCTTCTAGAACATATGACTTCTGGGTTTGGGAAAGCAGTATGCCGACGGCAAAGGATAGAAAAAAATGTAGGATGCTCTCTTTTTTTTGAGTAATTTAAAATACTTGCTTGTGAACGCTGCAGTCTACAGTGAGAAAGTCAAACTAAGCCAGTGAACAGCAGGATAAAATTTGCTTTTTCTTTGTTTATTGCATTTCATTCAGAAGTGCAGCTCTCTTGAAGTCTGGCAACGGGTTAGAGTCTGTAAGGCCTTGGTCTGCTCAAAGTGGTTTGGCTATAAATGTAAAGGGCTGGTGAATTTAGGAAACCCTTATAGGTTGATACTCATTTCACAAGCCTTTGTTTAACTCCTGGTCAAGAAAATCCCTGGAGAAAGGACAGGGATAAGGTAATGGGCTCTGCAGAGAACCAAATGCATCATTATTTTCCCCCCTCTGGACATTAGGGCTGGCAGCCAAACTCCTGGAGGTCTAGGAAGAGAAATGTTTTCAGAGAGCTGTTTTTATTCTGAATCTGTTGAAAGAAAAGGAGAGAGAAAGAAGTAAAGAATAGAGCCTAACATTTATACTATAAAAACTATTTCTCAGCTTCAACTAGGGAAGATAAAGACAGCTAAAAGTCAGAATTCATTCCATTTCTGAATCTTAGAGCATATTTGCAATTCTGCTGAGAGCAAGTACAAACAGACCTTAAAAGCTTGTATATTAGCAGTCTGGTGTTGACATAAAGCAGTCAATTTTGATAGTTTTACAGAAGACTCTTGGTTGAGATTCCCATTCAAATTCGTAAATACTGTTCTAGACCTATAGAGTCAATTGCAAAATGGTCAGCATCACTTGCCAAAACCAGAAACACTATTCGAGTCCCAGAAAGCATAGGGAGGCTCAATCATATAACTTCCTTAATTGAGGCAAACTAACTATATTCCAGAAGGGAGGCATTAGGTTTGTGCCTGCTCTAGGCTTCCAGGAGCCTAGCTCTACCAGAGAATTTTCGGAAGGGTCAGAGTGAGGCCCTTAAGTGCATTATATTGCACTTAATCTCTATTATATATTAGTACATAGAATACCATTTGTGTGTAAGTTTTAATCTACACTTTAGGGCAAGTACCTTAATTAAGAATATGTAATTCAGAGCCGGGCACAGTGGCGCAAGCCTGTAATCCCAGCACTTAGGGAGGCTGAGACAGGAGAATCATGAGTTCAAAGCCAGCCTCAGCAACAGCAAGGCACTAAGCAACTCAGTGAGACCCTGTCTCTATATAAAACACAAAATAGAGCTGGGGATGTGGCTCAGTGGGTCGAGTGCCCCTGAGTTCAATCCCCGGTGCCAAAAAAAAAAAAAAAAAAGAATATGTAATTCAGAGTTTAGCATATTAAGGACATTAAATGAGAATTCACATACCAGAGGGAGGTAACAGAGTGGAGCTTTAAAGAATTCTATTTTAAATAATTCTAATTTAAACTATCTAAGAGAGTCCATTACTTTTCTGTAAGCATTAGCAGAAATATATGCAGATAGCCTAGGCAGCTCAGATCTGTATGAATGGAAGGAATAATTTGGTAGGATGATACCCTGAGATTAGAATTTTGATTGGTCTTGTGCAGAATGACATACAAATGATTTTCACTTGAATCTGATTAGAAGATTAACAGAATCCAGACACAATGTAATGTTGAATAGGACTCAAACTGACCTCCATGCAGGCACTTCCTGGAATGTTGAAACTTGAGAACTCACTAAGCTTACAGGGACATATTTACACTACTACTTTATGCCTGCTTCAAAAAATTGAATGTATAGCAGAATGTGGTCTAACTTTGCTTCCATTATATTGTATCACTTGATGAAATATTTATAAATTCCAGGACAGGGGTACAAATGTAGGCCCACACAACAGAGGTTTAATATTTGAAATAATAAATCAAGTTGACAAGATCTTAAGTAAAGCATGATATATTCATGTACCTTGACAACACTGACATTATTGATCGAAGTTGGAAGAAAATAATATATTAACAAATCTGTTATTTCTCTTGATAAAGTGTCTTTATACTGAAATCCTCTTCACTATCAGAAGTAACTTTTGTTGTGGATGGATGGCAAGGAGCACTACACACAGATCTTCACGGCATCAGACAGAAATATATTTTGATGTGAGCACTTGGGGTAAGACACAGAGAAAAGCATATTTGGAACATGAGTGGCATTTTTGCTACATGGGGCTCTCAGAAGAGTGGCTCTAGGGCAGGTACTCTTTTCACCTAGGTCTAGAAAGGTACTGTTTTGAGGTCACAAATATCTAACAAAAAGAATCTTCATATTTTGAACAGCAAAATTAGCTTAAATTACCTTTTTTTTTTGTAGCAAATGTGGGCAATTTCACAGCCCCTTGTGCTCCCTCTTCCCCTGTATCAAATTCCAAAGCTCTTCCCACAAGTGTGTACAAATGTCTGAGGACTTCTTCCATTCACCCTGGCCTGAGGTAGGCCAAATTTCTGGAGCAAATGCCTTAGTTAGAATTCTCAACAGAAGGCAGGAACTGATGTATAAATATGTCAACTCTTTTATCTTTTGTGTGAAAATTTGGAGCATCTTCTATAGCAACATCCAAAAATAAGAATAAAAAGAACAAAAATTTGATTATAAACAAGAAAACTGTCAATAAAATATATGCATTTACCACAAAACTGCCCATAAAATACAAGAAGTGGAACAAGAACTACATGTTTGATTTTTATGAAGTAAATGATATCTAAAAGAAGAACATATGAAATAGTAGGAAGAGTTGTTCCATTTGTCAGGCTGAGACAACAGCATTGAAAAAATGCCAGTTTCCTTTTGAAATCAAATTCCTAAGAGTTGTTTTTCATAGAAGTTTAAAGTTTATTTTTAAATCCATCTGGAAGAAAATCTGTAAGCAACTAAAATTATTTAAAAATGGGGGCTGGAGGTATATAATGAGGTAGATTTTTCTTAGCACATAATATAAGATTAAATTATACTTAATGCAGGCTCACACAGCTATAAATAAGTAAGGTAGCAAAAAGCACATATATGAATATGTTCATTATAAAGATTGTGCTTAAATCTGTTGAGAAAGAAATTTCACAAATATTTCTAATCAAGTTCCACAGAAACTATTCTAGGTATGGAAAATCAATAATAAATGTGCATTTCACTGCTGTTGGGCAATTGTCCATTTTAAAATGAAGAAAAATTATATACATACATTAGATACATAAATAACATTCTAGATAGATGAACAAATTGAACATTAAAATAAAAACCAAACTGTATTAAAGAATAAGTTTTAATCATGGTTGAGCTTTGGATCCAAGCTTCCTGGGTTTGAATACTGGCTTTTCCATGTCTAATCATATGACTTTGGGAGGATATTTCTTTTTGCCTAATTCTTCTCTTTAAATTAGTAATCATATTAGCACCTACTCATAGACTGCATAAATAAGAAAGGGATAGTCCTAAGGGAAAACCAGATGACGAATTAGTGGGCAGTGGCTTTTATCACAGCTCCATGACTTGGGACTCACTTGAGTGAGAAAACTACTTCTCTGTCAAGTGAGTGAAAAAAACACTCCACTGATATTCAGTGTTAGACAGAGAGCCTTGAAAACTTTGGGTACATCAGACAAGGCCAAGGAACAGAATTGGAGCTAAGCTCTGGGCAGGAGTAGGTAGAATTAATACATAAGGTCGGAAAAGACCTAAAAGTGCTGGGAAAGTCTTGGCATTGGGAATCCCAGATCAGAGGGGCCGCCTCTCCTGGGCCAATGCAGAGGCTATTTGGATCATTAATCTGGTGCAGGAAAGTCACAGTCTGCCTGTCATGCACAGGGAGCAGGCAGGAGTTGTTAGGTAAGCAAGGCAAATGCAGAGCGCAGACAGAGCTGCCTCTGCTGAGGCAGGCTGAAGCGGTAAGCAGCACGCATGCGCAGAACGCACCAACATGGCCGCCGCGAGCCGTATGCACAGAGGGACACGGAACATCCAGTATGGGCACCGCCATGTTTCCCGGCTCATCCAGGAAGGACTCTGGCCTTCTCTTCCTGCCCCAAGCCTGCCCCTTCCTGACCAAGCCTTTTAAAATTGTCTGTACACCGGAACACAGGCGCCATTCTCCCGTACACACTCTGATGGACGGGAGAGTTCAGACAAGAGCATGTATTTCCAATAAAGCCTTGCCCAGCAGTTTTAATTCATCTCCTTTTGATCCTCTGGCTTTACAAAATGGTGCCAAAACCCGGGAAGGTGTTTGAACCTCCCCCTGTACCGGGGTCGAGGCAAGCCCTCCGGACCATGAGAATTCCTGAGCTGCTCTCTCTCTCCGTCTTCCCCCATCTGGATCGACAAAAGTGAGGTAGGTGGCCCCACCCCGTCTCCTGTGTGGCCTCTCAGTCTCCCTCCCGTCCGTCTGCTCCAAAGGTCTATTCAATAAGTCACACGTGTGCAGTAGATCTTTTGTCCAGGGCTGCTTGGATTGGGGAGACATCCCCAGTCCTCGTGTTAGCCACCCGCCATCCAGGCCCCAGAGATTTTCCAGGGATGCTTGAATTCCCCGTCCAGCCTTCTGTTCTCTGGTGGATGCGAATAGTTTTAGGGATGCCTTTTTCTGTTCCCGCTCACTTCCCAGGAGTGCTGAGAGGTCACCGGAAACACTGACTCTTCTTTAGACCCCAAAACTCCTTTGGGCTGTCTGTATCACAATTTTGAGAAGCTAGGATTTGCTAAAGACCTATGCTGTAAGCATCTGGTCCTCTTTTCCACTTAGTATGGCTTCAGTATGGCTTAGATAATGGATAAAAATGGCCTCTAGGGGGAACTTTTGATTTACAAATCCTCACTGATTTGGCTAATTTTTGTCACTGGACAGGGAAATGGACAGAAATTACTTATGTTAAGACTTTGTTGGAAAGTACGCTCTACCTTCTTTCCCATCTGTGCTGTCCTCTCAAGTTCTTCTCTCTAGGTAAAATCCCAAGCACCCTTTCCCATTTGCTCTTCTGTATCTCCTTCCTCACTCTCTGATCTACACGAGCGGCAGCCATTATGTCCCACCCCCTACTCAGACCCCGCCTCCCCTCTCTCTCGGCTCCACAGAAGTGCAGTGCCATCTTCCCAGGTGGCGGAGCCAGCCTCAGTCCCAGCACTGGAGGGCAGAGACAAGGCATTGCACGAGGCCCGCCCGCCCCGCCTCCCTGCATCTCTCGCTTGTGTCCGTGCTGCTCAGACAGGCTAGCATGGCTGCCACAGACCGAGACACTTAGAACTAAAAGGCCACAAGCTCTCTCTCGCTGGGTGTCTGTGAGCTACCAAGCCAACCACCCTGCATTTTTTTATTTTACCAGCTGTGTCATTTTTTTCTAAGACTCTTGCTTTTCTTAAGTTCTATGTTTTTTGAGTTCATGATCATAATCCTTCACATCTACGATAATGTTTTCTGGTCAGTCCCATTTTTATTCAACCATGGAGTTTTTTTAAAAAAACATCTAACATTGCCTGCAGGCCTTTACTATTGTGTGTGTGTGTGTGTGTGTGTGTGTGTGTGTACCATGTACATGGTATCAAAATTGGCACAGATAATGAGCGCTCATAAGTTAAAACCAAAAAAATGGATCCAAATATTTTTAATTCACATGATTTAAAAGGTTTGATTTAAAATAAATAAGCCATCACCTACAGGACTGATAGACCTAAAAGTTAAAGCCCAGTACACTTACTTTAAGACTAGTGATATTGGCTTGCTGAGTGTTTAAGATCAAGACTTAAAAACTAAAATTAAAGGGCCAAGAAAACCAGTATTTGGTTTTGCCCTCTGAGTCAGCCTGAATCCAAGGAATGAGGGAACTTCTCTAAAGCGCTCTACAACTCTAGGCCACAGGACCTCCCAATCAGGGAGATTACTGAGACCATTAGAGAATTAAAGAACTGATCAAATGCCATACGATGGAGAGGAAGGTCATCCTGAGAGAGGGAACCATCTCTCATGCTTCCCAGGGAAGCCACATGGTCAGCGTCAGACCTTGACCTGTCCTAATGCAGATGGCACTAGCAGAGCTAACAAGCTGCTCTCAAGTTCCTCGAGGATGCCTCCCAGGAGACCAAAAGGTGACTCTTAACAATATGTAAGAACAAAAGTCAATTTGACTTGCTTCATCTTAAACACCTAGCAAAACGGCAAAACCAAGAACACAGCCATTCCTGGGCATTTAAAAATAGTTTAAAGATAGACATCTGTGACATTAAAAACCAAAAACTATGTTTACATGCCTTGTCTTCTCCAGCCTTGTTATGGGGACAAATTCTCACCCCTTATACTTCCTACATTTCAGACTGTTTCCTCTGTGCAAGTTTAGATTGTAACTGTGATTCCCATTGACTCAATTAACTGTACAGTGAGGCTGAATTACCATGACTTGTTACCACCTCCCTTTCTAGGACAAAAGGGGCCATCTTTCTACTGATAATAGTTGGGCTCTCCTTGGCCCCCATTCACTGCCTCTGGGCTCGGGCAGGAGGACTCGATTATGCAGTAACCGCTACTTGGAAACTTGAACAAATTTCATTACAGAAGCAACCAGCCTTGGACTCCCATCATGCTGGACTCCCACCAAACTCAAAATTTCTCGGCAGCCCCCTTCTTTTTCTGCTAATCAGTAATCTCTCCCAAGCCTCTACATTCAAGCAACATGACTGACAACTAGAGGCTCCCACACCCCTGAGTCTGCCTCCCTGCCTGACCAACACCCGAGCCATCTCCCCCTCTCTGGCACCCCCAATCCCACAAGAAGTAGCCAGACTGAATCTGCTGTCCTATATCATCAAAAAAGCCGGGATGTTAGGTTAGCAAGGCAAATGCAGAGCGCAGACAGAGCTGCCTCTGCCGAGGCAGGCTGAAGCGGTAAGCAGTGCGCATGCACAGAATGCACCAACATGGCTGCCGCGAGCCGCATGCACAGAGGGACACAGAACATCCAGTATGGGTACCGCCATGTTTCCTGGCTCATCCAGGAAGGATTCTGGCCTTCTCTTCCTGCCCAAAGCCCTCCTCTTCCTCACCAGGCCTTTTAAAATTCTCTGTACGCTGGAACACAGGTGCCATTCTCCCGTACACACTCTGATGGATGGGAGAGTTCAGCCCAAGAGCATGTATTTCCAATAAAGCCTTGCCCAGCGGTTTTAATTTGTCTCCTTTTGGTCCTCTGGCTTTACAGGAGCCATTTTAGTACCTCTGTGAGACAGCTTTGTAAACTCAGCCTGGGAGTTTAGATCCATTGAGTTCGGGGCTGAGTCCAATACATGAATCGGCAGATGCCAATTATGAGATCTAATCTGAGCCTAGCATATCAGGAGAATCTCTGGCATGGAAAATCTCTGGCATGGAGACCACTGTGACTGGGAGTAATATACTGACCATGGAGGCTGGCAAAAGCCTGCCCTCCAGTACTCCCTTGAACCTGGCAGCGCACAGGACCAGCAGCAGGGAGAATCTGAGTGGGGCATTGTGACTGAGCTCAGTGCTTGAAAATAGTTCTTGTGAAGCCAAAAAGAACAGTACCCCTGAACAACAGAATTGGTGAAGGATTGATTCCCCCTTCCCATGAGTGTATACTGGGGAGATTAGTAGGGTGCAGTCCCCAAAGTGCTTTTATTCATTAACACCCCAAAACTCTCCTTGCAATAAAACACCTGGGGCAATACCAGACCAAATCCCCACCACTGAGATCTTCACTTGCAGAAACTCATCTCACAGAACCTGGTGGCAACTATACCCAGCAAGTGAAGCCAAACATATCTTCAAGGGCTGCTCACATCCACTGAGAAAGAAAGCTGAAAAATGGAAAGCCTGTTTGTCACAGATAGCATAAAGAGTCTCTCATTGACTATTCTTTTATTTTTTATTCAGTTTTGTTTTGTTTTGATACTGCCAGTTACCAATGATGAGTCCTGCTTCCTCACATGTTGAAGTATAATATAAGAGAAGCATGCCAAGGCAAGCATATGAAACAGGGTTTATTTAAAAAGGGTAACATAGACTTCTGCTGGGAGTGAGAAGGGGGCCATAGCTGGTATCCTGGTATCTCAAGAAGTGAGGGTGTTCTGCCTTTTTATATGTATTAGGCTGCCTTTGTTCTTCTGCTCTCCTCCCTTATTTCTCTCCTTCCAGTGTACCTGATTAGGCCCAGGAGATGCTGAGTGGGATAGCCAAAAGGTGAGAAGCAGATGGACAGGGGGCACCAAGGTGGAGTGATGTAGGCAGGAAAGGGATGTATTTAACAACATTTTTACAACTCCCTGTAGGGAGGGACAATCCCTAGGACAGGTTACCTTAGCAACAAGTTGAAGCAGGGGCAGGTTATCTTGATAAGAGTGGAGGAAGGGCTCTAAAGGCATTAGCATTTCAATCCCTCTCCAATTTCCCAGACTCATTCAAATTGTCCTCCTTGATCAGACCCAACTGGATTTATCTATCTATATTGACTGCCTGTCCAATTCTGGCTTCAGTTTTGGTTTGGAATGTGTGCTGATTGATACATGATGGAAATTTATACATTTGTACACATACAGATTTATTTCTTCTTTTTCATTTCTGTTACCCCTTGTTTCTATTTCTCTCTTTTTTTCTTACTGACAGCCAAACTCAATTGTTTCCCAGTCACTTTTCCCTTAATTCTTCCATCTCTATTTTTTTCTGCTTGTCCCTCAAAAAAACACATCCTACATTGACTCTGTATTTGCCATATTCACCTCTTGAATCTACAAACCCTTTTCTACTCCCAATCTCTTCTTCTTTTCTCTCAATGAACTCTATCTTTAACTGGATACTTATACATATTCACATCTATTTATTTGACAGAAATTACATACAAACACATTCAAAATATAGTGCATAATGATCAAATGGTTTTGATCCCAGGGATGCAAGGTTGGTTCAACATATGGAAATCAATAAACATAATTTATCACATCAATAATAAGATAAACAACAGGAATCACATGAGTATCTTAATAGATGCAGAAAAAGCACTTGACAAAATTCAGTATACTTTCATGCTCAAAACATTAGGAAAACTAAGAATAGTAGAAACATACTTCAACATTGGAAAAACTATATATACTAAACCCAAGGCCAACATCATTCTAAATGGAGAAAAATTGAAAATATTCCTTCTGTAAAAAGACATGGATACCCTCCTTCACCACTTCTATTCAACAGAACTCTAGTCCTCGAAACTAGTCAGAGCAATTAGAAAAAAGATATTAAAGTGATACAAATAGGAAAATAACTCAAACTATCCCTATCTGTCAACAACATTCTATATTTAGAAGACCCAAAATCCTCCACCAGAAAACTTCTAGAATTCATAAATGAATTCAGTAAAGTAGCAGATTATAAAATTAACATACCAAAATCAATTGTTCCTATATACCAATAATGGATCAGCTGAAAGAGAAATCAGGAAAACCATCCTATTAAAAAAAGCCTCAAAAAAAACACAAAACTTGGGAATCAATTTAACAAAACAGGCAAAAGATTACCACTATGAAAACTATAGACTAAAGAAATAAATTGAAGAAGTCCTTAGAAATGGAAAGATTTCCCATGTTCTTAGATAGGCAGAATTAATATTGTCAAAATGTCCGTACTACTAATAGCACTATACAGATTTAATGTTAATCCTCATTAAAATTCCAAGGATGTCCTGCATAGAAATAGAAAAAGAAGTTATAAAATTTATTTGGAAAGATAAGAGGCCCAGAATAACCAAAGTAATCCTCAGTGAGAAAAATGAAGCAGGAGGCTTCACAATACAAGACCTTAAATTATACTACAAGCCGGGCGCGGTGGCTCAAGCCTGTAATCCCAGCACTTAGGGAGGCTGAGACAGGAGAATCGCGAGTTCAAAGCCAGCCTCAGCAATGGCGAGGTGCTAAGCAACTCAGTGAGACCCTGTCTCTACATAAAATACAAAATAGGGCTGGGGATGTGGCTCTGTGGTCGAGTACCCCTGAGTTCAATCCCCAGTACCACAAAAAAAAAAAAAAAATTATACTACAGAGTTACAGTAACAAAAATAGCTTGGTAGCCAGGAACAGTGGGTCACACCTGTAATCTCAGCACTTTGGGAGGCTGAGACAGAAGAATTGCAGGCTAAAAGCCAGCCTTGGAAAGGTGCTAAGTAACTCAGTGAGACCCTGTCTGTACATAATACATAAAATATGTGGCTCAGTGGTCAAGTACCCCTGAGTTTAATCCTTGGTACCCAAAACCCCCCAAAATCGCATGGTACTGACACCAAAACAGGCATGAAGACCTACATAACAGAGACAGAGACATACCTACGTAAATGCAGTTATCTCATACTAGGCAAAGGTACCACAAACATATATTGGAGAAATGACAGCCTTTGCAATAAATGGTGCTAGGAGAACTGGAAATCCATATTTGCAAAATGAAATGTAACCCCTATATCTCATCCTGCATAAAACTCAACTCAAAGTGGATCAACAACCTAGGCATTAGACCAGAGACCTTATTTCTACTAGAAGAAAAAGTAGGCCCAAGTCTTCATTAAGTCAGCTTAGGAACCGACTTCCTCAATAAGACAGCTAAAGTGCAAGAAGTAAAATCAAGAATCAATAAATCGGAAAGTTTCAAACCGAAAATCTTCATAGCAAAGGAAACAACCAAGAATGTGAAGAGAGAACCTACAGAATGGAAGTAAACCTTTACCACCCCTACCTCAGATAGAGTATCAATCTCCAGAATACACAAAGAACTCAAAATCTTAACACTAAGAAAACACAAATAACCCAACAAATAAAAGGGCAAGGGAATAGAACAAGCAGTTCACAGAAGAAATACAAATGGTCAAAAATATGTGAAAAAAAGCTCAGCAACACTAGCAATCAGAGAAATGCAAATTAAAACTACACTGAGATCCCATCTCACTCTAGTCAGAATGTCAATTATCAGGAATTCAAGTAACAATGAGTGTTATTGAGGATGGGGAGAAAGGTACTCTCATACATTCCTATGGGGCTGGAAATTGGTGCAATCACTCTAGAAAGCAGTATGAAGATTCCTCAGAAAACTGGGAATGAAACCACCATTTGATACAGTTATCCCACGTCTCAGTTTATGCCCAAAGAACTTAAAATCAGCATATTACAGTGATTCAACCATATCAATGTTATAGCAGCTCAATTTACAACAACCATGCTATGAAACCAACCTAGGTGTCCTTCAACAGACAAATGGATAAAGAAAATGTGGTACATATACACAATGGAATATTACTCAGCCATAAAGAAGAATGAATTTATGGCTTTTGCCAGTAAATGGAAAGAACTGGAAATTATCATGCTATGTGAAACCAGCCAGTCCCAATAAACCACATGCCAAATGTTCTCTCTGATATGTAGATGCTAATCCATAACAAGGCAGTGTGGTGAAGGGAATAATATAAATTCATTGGGTCATACAAAGGGAAATGTCAGGAAGGGAAGGAAGATGGGAATAGGAAAGACAGTAAAATGAACTGGGCATAGCTATTCTATGCTTATATATGAATACATGACCAGTGTAACTCCACATTATGTACAACCACAAGAGATTGAAAAATACTAAGACATTACCAAGTTGAAACTCAGATCAAAGTAAATAGAGTGTTATGGTTTGTATGTGAGATGACCCCCCCACCCCCCACCCATGTGTGAGACAATGCAAGAAGGTTTGGAGGAGAAATGATTGGGTTATGAGCATCTGAATCAGCGAATAAATCCCCTGATGGGATTAACTTGAGTGGTAACTAAAAGCAGGTAGGGTGCAGCTGGAAGAGATGGGGCATTGAGGGCTGCCTTTGGGGTATATACTTGTATATAGCAAGTGGATATCTCTCTCTTTCTGCTGTCTCATGATGATCTGAGATGCTTCCTTCCAACATACTCTTTCTGCCATGATATTCTGCCTCACCTGGAACCCCAGGAAATGGAGCTTTCTATGAACTGAGACTTTTGAAAGCATGAGGCCCAAATAAACTTATCCTCTATAATTGTTCTTGTCAGGTTTTTTAGTCAGAGCATTGCAAAAAGCTGACTAAAATATAGAGTATAATCCCAGTCGTGTCACAGAGGAAACATGTATTCATGGCCTTGTACAAAAAAGATAATGGACTAATAAACACCAGACAGTCAAAAACAGTTGTATGTCTTAGTTTAGAAAATTAGAATGGGCAGGGATAGCAGCATAGGACCCACAAACTATTTATTGATCACTGACTACCTAACAAAAAATTCTTGTAGTGATTATGTAGTAAACCTTTCAACACCACCATTAAGAAAAGGACAAGGAAGACATTGTGAAAAATGTATTGCTTTATCTGTGTCTTATTACACAGCTGTAAGTTCTGTTTTGAATAGGTAAGGTAGAAATGGGATTCTGGGCAGAAATAAGCATGGCACCAGGGTCTACAAGAGTGTAAAAAATTAGGATGAGCACAATGCCCCCAGATATAAGACATCGCTACAGAAACAAACACTAGAAAGGTAGATGTGAAACAATCCTCTTCTAAAATCAAATCTTTTCAAAGTCTAATTGTGAAAGTTGAACAATACAGTGAAACGAGTTTTACTTGAATCTCATTAACAGAGTTTTTTTTTTTAATGATATCTTTTTGGTTCCTTATTTCTTGCCACCAGAGTCCTATTTTTGCTTCTTTTTTTCCTTCATGTGTTCATGGAAGGTGAACTTTTCTAGCAGCCCCAGAGAGCAAATGATGATTAGTATAAATAAATCTTGGAAAGTTTGTGTTTGCCAATGGTTGATTTAAGCAAAGATAATAATAATAATAATAATAATAATAATAATAATAATAATAATACAACTGGACAAGGGAAATCTGCTAGAGAGCATCTGTGAAATATTTATTTATTCTTAAGAAATGATATTTCCTTTAGGCCTCAAGAAGTCATGAGGTAATGGTTGGGGCCTCTGCATTCATCTTGCAACTACAAATTAAACAGGATTGTGACAACCCAGAGCACCAACACCTTTGCGCAATAGCTCACATGAACTGAATCAGGAAGTGATCATGTGAGAAACTAGTTCTTCATTGTGTAAGTTTTTGTGTTGCATATTCTGTATTATAACTAAAAAGGAATGCATACATGAACTGAAAAAATTACTTAAGCCCACTGTATTTGACTCAACTTAGACATCTGAGAGTTTGTATAGACATTTTGTGCTAGCTACCAGGATAATGTTCAATTAAATTGCATGCACTTGCTCTTAGATAATTTCTTTAGATAACAAATTGGCAATGTGAGTAATAATTAGTAGTGAATTTCTAATATCTAATGACAATTGAATTTATATTTGTATCATATATGCATGTAGCTTAAAAGTTTGTTCTAACGTTAAGTTGAAGTTCCCAAGCATTTACTACCTTTTTCATTAGTGTCACATGTTAATTTCATAATTGTTTAAAAGTAATAGTTTTGTTCTTAACCAACTGTATTCAAAACATTCTTGTAATGCTTTTTACCTTTTTCTTCAGAAAAGTTTAGTTTTTTCTTTTAAAGGCTCAGTTTTGGATTAAGCATCTTGCTTTATTATTGTTTTCTCTGAAGTGATCATACTGCTTTACTGCATTTCTTATTATGAGAGGTTTTTTCCAGGAGATTACCATATAAATGGTAAATGCAAATGTGAAAGAAGACAAAATAATAAATTCTAATAAATTTTATGAGTCCAATTTTTCCTCTTTCATTTTTCCTACCAACGTTGATGTTACATATTTTGCAACTCAATCTGTGCAGAATATTGTGTTGGGTTTTTGGAGGGATAAAAAGTTTAATAAAAAGCCAGCCTCAGCAACAGTGAGGCGCTAAGCAACTCAGTGAGACCCTGTCTCTACATAAAACACAAAATAGGGCTGGGGATGTGGCTCAGTGGCCGAGTGCCCCTGAGTTCAATCTCGGGTACCAAAAAAAAAAAAGTTTAATAAGACACATTTCTGGCCTTCAAAGTTGTACATACTTTGAAAGATAAGATGAAACTTGCCTGTTATTTCAAAATAATTTTATTATGGTTGTATCTCTATATCAGATCCATCTAGAAAAGATAGCTCTTCATATTCATGAACTCATATATATGCTTAGAAATTTCTCAGTTTGGAATTCAATACAGGTTACAGTGAAAATAAGGCAATATTTACTTATGACACTAATACTATTTACATTAAAAACTACTGCATATCTAAAAGAATTTTACTTTTTGGATTTCATTAACCCAGTTCTTTAATTATGTGGTTACAGTTCTTATAAATATCATCTTACAGAATTAAAATTGGTAATTTTTTCTTAATGCGGTCAGGCCCAGTTTCCTTAAATTTCATTTTATCTGGAGAATTTAACTCTATTTTACCTTTACTTTCACAGTGCTTTTAACCATGAATTAAAAATCATCATCCAGCTATTCACACAGGAACTTGTATAAGAGCTAATATTCCCTTGCCTAGCTTTTAAAAATCTATATTTCAAGTCATTTCTATAAAAGAACTGAATTTTAAAATTTAGCTTATCCCTTTGAGTGACAGACATTAGACTACAGATAGGTAGATATTAGTCATAGAGCTCTCTGGCCAAAACAGAATAAAGTTATAATATAATACATAATTGCTTTCTTTCTAATGTAAACTTTGAAGGAACATAAAGATAAATGTAAAATACATAATTTTTAAGAATATATTATATATATGTATGTATACATTAGAATTTTTGACTCTACAACAAATTTTAACATTTGATAAGAAAAAATAAGTCTTTAGAGATTAAGAATTAGATTAAAAATTATGATGTAATTCTTTATTCAATTACTTTCAGTAGTGGTTGATACCCATCAATAATATTTTTCTGATATCACCTTGTTGAAACTTCACTAGGTTTCTGGTGCATGGTTGGCTCTGAGTTGCAAAGATGAGTGGATGTAGCTCCCATCAGAGAACTTTGCACAAATTTATGACTGTGTAGAAATGTACGCTGTTCACTAGTAGTGACTACTTTACCTCTGCTAGGACTATGAGCTAGAAGCATAGCATAGGATTACTTCAATATATTTACTGTTTATTGGATTGCACCAGTGCAGGCTTTACAGTTGTGATTATGGACATGGGTTGACGTTAGAGGACCATACATCCTTCCAAGGGCAAATAAGTCTTTCAGAGTCAGCTTCCCCAAATGCACTCATTCTTCTTAAGACTTTACTCAGGCTTTCTATGTTTTTATTTTCTTTTTTCCTCCTAATCTCTCAATATACTTTTGTCAAAATGTGACAATAAAATTCTCACTTAATTCCTCCAGTTAGCTATTTATTAGTATAAATATCATTAATTTGAGATTCTTTTGAATATTTCAGATACTCAAAAACAAAACTTCATTTGGTTTAAAAATAATATTGCCATAAATTTATATTATTCTTTATCAAAAATTTTCACATATATTATTGATTCTTTTGAATAGAAGTTATTGGAAAAATGTGCCACTATGAGTTTTCTGAATTCAGAAAGCTTTTTATTCAGAGTCCTCAAATGAGAGGGACAAAAAACCTACCACATCATGCATCCTATATAGTGTTTAGCTCTCCCTAAGAACAGTGTACTTGTCAGGCATGAAAGTGGGAGCCTATAATCCCAGTGGCTTTGGAGGCTGGAGCAGAAGGATCACGAGTTCAAAGCCAGCCTCAGCAACTTAGAAAGGCCCTGTCTCTAAATAAAAATATGAGAAAGGACTGAGAATGTGTTAAACTCCCCTGGTTTAAAATCCCTAGTGGTGGTGGTAGTAATAATAATAAAATGGAAAAAATTCCAAACACTTGGAAAAAAAGCAACAAACTTCTAAATAATCTTTGGTTAAAGATCACACCTTGGGCTGGAGGTATAGCTCGATTGGTAGAGTGTTTGCCTAACATGCAGAAAGCCCTGGGTTCAATCCCTAGCATTACCCAGAGAGAGAGAGAGAGAGAGAGAGAGAGAGAGAGAGAGAGACCATATCTCAATAACAAAATACAGAAATAACAAAATACATTGACTGAATGGAAATGAAAATACAACATATCAAAAATTTTGAGTCAACTAAAATAGTCCTAAAAAGGAAATGGATAACATTAACTACATACATTAGAAAATAGGAAAGTTTCAAATAAATATCTGTCTCCATCAAGAATCTAGAAAAAGCAAAACAAATCCAAAACAAGAAGAAAAAAGATGATCATAAAGAGCAGAAATCAGTGAAAATGAGAACAGTAAAACAACTAGAGAGCTCAATGAAATCATGGAGAAAGTCAATAAAAATGAATAAAACAGAATGAACTTTTTTTTTTCAAAACGACAAATCTTAAGATTGAAAAATAAAAAAGCAAGTGGTATGAACAACTGTATGCCAAACAATTTATTAACCTAGAAGAAATAGACAAGTTTCTAGATACATACACCTTATCAAGATTGAATAATAAAGAAATAGAAACATAACAGATCAGTCATAAAGAAATTAAATCAGTAATAAAAAAAATCACATTAAAGAAAAACTCCGGACTGGGTGGCTTCACTGTTGGATTGTACCAAACATCTGCAGATCATTATTACCAACTATTTTTAAATTATGTCAAAAAAATTGAAGAAGAGGAAATTCTTTCAAACTCATTCTACAAGCCTGGCATTACCCTGATACCAAAACTATAGGAGAATACAGCAACAAAAGAAAGCTATCAGCCCTTATCCCTCATGGAAATAGATGCAAATCCTCTATAATATATTAGCAAACAGAATCCAGGAGCACATTAAAACGAAATTCACCATGAATACATGAGATTCATCCCAGGATGTATAGAGTGTTCAATATACACAGATCAATAAATGTTATACACCACATCAACAAAATACTTTTCAATAGACAAAAAAGTATTTGATAAAATTCAGCATTCCTTCACTATAAAAACTCTGGGAAAAAATAACTATAGAGGAAACTTGCCTCAACATAATATAGACCATATATATCAAGCTCTCAGCTAATATTACACTGAAGGGTGAAAAGTTGAAAACTTTTTCTCTAAGGTCTGGAACAAGACAGAGATGTACACTTTAAATACTTTTATTCAACACGGTACTGAAGTCCTAGACAAAGCAATCAAGGGAGAGAAAGAAAAAAAGGACATTCAAAGGAGAAAAGAGGAAGTCAGATTATCCCTGTTTGGTGATGGCATAGTATTATGTACAGAAAACCCCAAGACTACACAAAAATCTATTAGGAATAATAAACAATTTCAACAAATTTTCAGGATACACAATCATAAGCAGTAATCAGAAGTATTGTTATGTGCCAATAACCAGCTATCTAAAATAGAAATCAAGGAAGCAATTTATCTCATTTCCTATACCTACAAAAATTTTAAAAAAGAAAAGCACCTGGAAATAAATTTAACTAAAGAGGCAAAAGTTCTCTGCAATGAAATGTATAAAAAAATCATAAGGGCTGGGATTGTAGCTCAGCGGTAGAGTTCTTGCCTCGCAGGCATGAGGCCCTGGGTTCGATCCTTAGCACCACATACCAAGTAATAAAATAAAGACATTGTGTCCATCTACAACTAAAAAAAAAAAATATTAAAAAAAAAATCATAAGAAGACACAAACAAATCAAAAGGCAATCCGTGTTCATGGATTGGAAGAATAGATGTTGTTAAAATATCCATACTACTAAAGTGATGTACAGATCAATGCAATCCCTGTTAAAATGACATATTTTATGAAATTATAAAATACAATCTTAAAATTTGTATAAAACTACAAAAAACCCTGCATAGCCAAAGCAATCTTGAGCAGAAAGAACAATACAGGTGGTATTACATTTCCCTGACTTCAAAATATACTACAATGCAGTAATAAAAATGTCATTGTATTGGCATAGAAGCAAATTCATAAACCAACAGAACAGAATAGATAGCCTTAAAGTAAACTCACACATCTACATTCAACTGATCAACAAAGGTGCTAAGAAAACACATTGAAGAAATGACAATTTTTCCAATAAATAAGATAGCTACATGGAGAAGAATGACACTAGACTTTTAACTCTAATCACATAAAAAACTAAAAACAGGTGAAAGACTTAAATATACTACCTGAATCTATGAAATCACTACAAGAAAAATAGAGAAAATGCTTCAGGACATTGGAACAGGTAAAGGTATTTTTTGATAAGAACTCAAAAGAACAGGAAACAAAAGCAAAAAAAAAAAAAAAGAGAAAAGAATGTGATTTCATCAAACTAAAATTTTGTACAGCAAAGGAGACTATCAACAGAGTAAAGAGGCAAACTACAAATTAAGAAAAAAATTGCAAACTATACATCTGACAAGTAGTTAATAATCAGAATACACAAATAACTGAAAGAACGTAATAGTAAAAAACCCCACAAATAATCCAATTTAAAATTGGACAATAGATATATCTAATGACGTTTTTCAAAGGAAGACACACAGAGATTCAAAAAGTACATGAAAAATATTGAACATCATCCATTTTCTCAGAAATGCAAATAAAAACTTCAATGAGATATCCCCCTCATTTCACTTAGAATGGCTATTATCAAAAAGATGAAAGATAGCAAATGCTGGCAAGAATGTGGAGAAAAAAACGCTTAAATACTTGGTAGAAATGTAAGTCATTATAGCCATTATTGAAAATAGAATGGTGGTCCCTCAAAAAATTAAAAATAGAGCTACTAGCTATCATGTCATTAGGAATCCCACTACTATATATATATCTCTCTCCAAAGATATATATTTATATCCAATATATATATTTATATCCTATATATATATCCAAAGAAAATGAGATCAATATGCCTAAGAGACCTCTGCACTCTCATATGCTCTGTACTAGTACTCATAATAGCCAAGACATGGACACAACCTAAGTATCCATTAACCGATGAATAGATGAAAATATCTTACATATACACAATGAAATATTATTCAGCCATCAAAAAGGATAGATCCTGTTAAGTATGAAAACATGGATGGATCTGGAGACCATTTATGTTAAGTCAAATAAGCAATGCCCAGACAAGAAATACTATATGAGGAGAATAGAGGAGAAAGAATATTTGGGAAACACTGTTCAACAGGTACCAAACTAGAGTTAAATAAGAGAAATAACTTCTGTCTCCTATTGCATAGTAGAGTAAATATAAATAAAAATAATTCACTGTATATTTCAAAAAAGCTAGAAGAGATTTTGAATATTTATACCAAAAGAAATGATAAATATTTATTTTAGGAGATACATATTCTTACTCTGATTTGAAATTGCACAACTCATGGTACTCAAAAATATGTATAATTTTTGTGTCATTTTTTAAAAAGGCGCTATTGAGACTATTAAGATTCAAATACATATTTCATAAGATATGTGTCTAGTAAGTATATAAAATGTAAACAATGCCTTTGCTTGTCAGGCAAATGTAGTTTGAAAGACACTACATGCTACTTGAATGGCTTAAATTTAAGAAGTTAAAAGGATTGCGTATACCAAGTAGAGGCAGATACGTATAGCAACCATAATTCTTGTATACTGTTAAAGGGAATATAAAATGGTACACTTTGGAAAACTCTTTGCTAGTTTATAAAATAAGTTGAAAACATACATCTAGTCTAAGACTATAATTTCACTTGTAGGTATTCATTCCAAAACAATGACAACTTATTTCTATACAGAGACTTGTATATGAATATTCACACCAGGGTACTCACAGTATCCACGACAGTAAATAATCAACCTGAAACTGTCTAGATGCTCACCAATAGGAAATGGATAAATAAATTGTAGTGTATTCATACAGTGGAAAACTACTTAGCCAAAAAATGGAAAAAAACTGACCCAGGTACAATGTGGGAGAATATTTTAAAGTTTGTTGTATGCAAGAAGTCAACCACAAAAAATGCATACTGTATTATTCCATTTGCATGAAACTGTATGACAGTGTGTGAAACATCATATAATGAAGTAGACTCTCCTTTGGAAAAATTTTGAATAGAGCTATCCTGCCTGCAGAGGATTACTTTAACATCACTAGTATTCATTCTACATTTATCACTAACATATATTTTGAGATCTTTCTTGGATTATTCATTCTTTGAGCCTTGACTATGTGCAGTGACTATTCTCAGAATACTTCCAAGTTTACTGCAGCTATCTTAACATTATCTTAACATTAACTTTGCAATTCCCAATATGAGTGAGCTTTCCAAGTATCTTGTATTCACAGTGCTGTGACAAGATTATTGAGAAAGACCTTTGAAATACTTTACTGTTTGGTTCCCTACCACTCCTACTATTCAAAACTGGAAGTAAGCATCAAAAAATTCAGTGAAAAAAAGCTTAGTAAAAATGTAGACTCAAGCTCTACCATAGAACTACTATGTCATGATTCACATTTTAACAAGATTCCCAGATGATCTCTTGCACGCATGGAGGCTCACAATTAAGGGCAAACTCACTTATCATCAGATTAATGCCAGGTAACTTCTACTTGGCTAGACTATCATTAGGACAAACCCAAGCATTATTTTGTGTAAGCTTGTACCCAGATGTAAACAAGAAAAGTCTAATGAGAAACATTTTAAATATTTCACTTTGTAGTGAAGAAAAAGAGTTGTTTGAGATAATAGAAGAGAATTATATCTATTGTCATAGTTACACAAATCTACCTGGCAATTTCCTGCATTTAGAATGAAACTAGAGATCAAGTATATTCCATGCTTATAAGGCTGCACTCTGTTCTTTGAAAGATTGTGATGTGAATCTATCCTCTATACTAAGGAAATGCTTCATCACTGATATCAGTCCTAACATTTATCACTGATATATGTATTTTAAATTTTTTTCTGGACTATTCATTCTGTTAGCCTCATGTGTGCTAGTACATGGCAATTTGACTTCCTTTGGTCACATCACAGGGCAACTTTAGGTCAGTATTCTATTCATAATTTTAAAATATAGAATAATATATAGCTAATACATATTGAAAATTGAAGGCAATAGTTACACAATATCATTGTCCAGTGCTATAAAAATAATTTTCTTACCCAGTATCTCTCCTCAACTTTCTTACAGAATTCTTCGTAGAAAGAATAGACAGATGATTGAATTCTTGAGTGACAAAGTTCTGCTTTTACTTCTAATTATTTGCTGTAGAATAAGAAAAAGGTTACTTAACCTTGATTTTGATTCTTTGTCTTCATCATGAAAACCTGATAATTATTCAGAACAAATTTAATGAAATTTTATAGAAATGATAAGATTACCAATATACAGTGTTGTTTCTGCATAAATTTATTTGGAAACCCAAGATATCATGGTATATTTTTACTTTTGTCAGATGATATGTGAGTGTGGCTGACCAATAATTATAAACATGTTTTTAACTATTTGTTTAAAAATCATGCATAAAGACTAGAAAAAAATTCATTTCCTAATGTTTGATCTTAGGGAATTATGGTACAAGTTGTTATATTTTGATTTTTCAGCTGTGTTCATTAATATAGCTTTGGAATAAATCTTGAAAAAAATACTGCCATCAGGAAATCATCAGTAAAGTTTTTAAGTCCCTCTAAGTCTGATAGGATTGGATTTCTCAAATGGATTACAATAATGATGAAAAATTTTTATTAGGTCATTTATGACAAGAAAAAAATCTGATCAACCTTAATGCATGTTAAAGTGAAAATAGTTCAGCTCCAGTGTTGGAACATCAGGAACTCTTTAGTTTAAATAGCTAGATTGGACAGTTTCAGCAGAGGTTAGGGTTAAGAAAAGCTGCCAAGTAAGCTGAACCAGAGCAGATTGTTAGCATTATCTTCAGACAGCAGCACAGTATTACTGACTGCAGCACTCATTTCCTTATTGTTCTTTGTGCACATCTGACTTAAAAGATAGCTGAGACAACACAGCTGGTACAGGTACTGACTACAGACGCTGGGGATGTGCAGCTGTTTAGTGCTAAAGGGATAATGTAGTCATATGATGGTGAACGAGGAGTAATTCCAATTACTGAGAGGAGATTAGAATTTTGAAGTTTTTATGTCTATCAGAACCTCCATCCCTGCAGGAAGAACAACATGTGGTTTACACAAAGAATAAATCTAGGTACTTCTGGTTAGTACTTCTAGAAAAGATCCACAGGTCCAGATGGCACTTGAGAGAAAATTTACAGATTCTCAAAAAGACTTTTGTGTTTGAACAACAGAAATCTCAGCAGTAGCTGGGCTCTGTGGCTCATGTCTGTATTCCTAGCACTTTGGGAGGCTGGGACAGGAGAATCCCGAGTTCCCAAAACCAGTCTCAGCAATGGCGAGGTGCTAAGCAACTCAGTGAGACCCTGTCTTCTCTACATAAAACACAAAAAAAATAGGGCTGCTGATGTGGTTCAGTGGTCGAGTACCACTGAGTTCAATCCCCACTAAATAAAAAAAAAAGAAATCTCAGCAGTGATAAATATGGCCTGAGGAGTCTGAGGGGTGGTAACCTACATAATATACCAGAATCCAAGGGAATAGTTACTCTAGAGACAACCCACTCCCATCCTTTTCTCAAATAATGGATGATACTAGATATATTGAATGGAGGCGCAAACAAGATTTAAAGTGATTTTTAAAATACATTAATATCCTATTTCAGAGGGCAAATGTACTTGATTTTGATATATTATGCAAAACTATGTGACCAATTTAGAATAATAATTTAGTATGCAATTAAAGGATGTATACTGTAAGGATTAGCTAGCTACCTTTTCCAAGAAAAGTCAATTTGACATTAAGAGCATCCTCTACTCCACACAATTATTTGTAAACACTACTACAAATGATTAGACTAAGGAAAATTAATTTGGAAAACCAAATTAATTAACCAAACATATAAGAGGTTATAGAAGATAATGGGTGAACTTGTTAACCATCATTGAATCTTTAGAAAGAGCATCAAATTTAGACAAAACTTGGAGAGTTTGTAATGTTAAGATTATTTTTATAGCAAATATTTATAAAAATACTACCATCATGTGGTTTAAGTAAGAAAGTAGAAGAAAATTTATAGCCAGTAAATTTAAGTGGTAAATAGATTTAACAAGTAAGTTAGAAAGAAATTTTTTTGAAAGATTTGTATTCTGGAGTAATAATGTGGTAGATAATATTTTAATACTGTGTTATAAACCCATTTGCAAAAGGTGAAAAGTTTTTATACAAATATATGTATTTATACATATTCCTAGAACATATCCAGAGAGAGAGAAAAAGAGAGATAACAAGATCTTTTTAGAAAATACCAATTGGCCTTCTGAAAAATTCTTAAAAATATAATCAAAATCCAGTTTTATAGTAAAGTAAATGTTTTTAGAAAATCAGTACACATAATTTAGTGAATTAATTAGAAAATCATATTGAAAACAACATAAATTAGGATAAATTTAAATCAGTCCAAAAAAAATTCCAATTAGTACTGCCACCATGTTTATTAGCATATTTTGACCAACTAGGCAGGTATTGTAAAATAGGCATGCATTTGATGTTGTAGAATATATTATAACCAAATAATTCATTGTTAACACAGGGACTAAAACACATAAATATTCCTAGAAGTTTTGAATGATGAATAAAATAACTCCAAAGGTATTATTTTCCCATTTGTTATTTTAAAATGTAAACCTAAAGCAGTGTCTCTTTCTTTTAGTTGTTTTTAGTAAGTATATTGCTTTTCTAGGCATGTTTGTATTAATGACAATTTTTGGAACTGAAGTGTTGAATAAATTAATAACTATACTAATGTTATAAAAACTTGTTAGTGAATATTGCTAAACTGTAAGCAAAATTCTTATTATAGACGCAGTGTATTTGAAGCAAGTTAGAGCAAGGAAACTTTCCAACATTTGTAGTTATGAAATGATTCATGAAAGATGTTATTTAGAAGATTGCTCACAAGAACTCTTTATAAAGTGAAGGCATCATGGAGAAGTATTGAGTACACTTGATGGAATCAGTAATAACAGTCATATTTCATTGATAAGGATTAATGAAGGAGATTTTGAGAACTACCTAAAAAAATTTCTTAGACTGATCTATTTTACAAAATTAAGTTAAACTATTATAGTCTAGAAAGGCTTTAGTCCCCTTGAGTCATGCTTATCACCTTGCAGATGAGTCATCTCATCTTCTAAATGCACAAGAAGATGGCCACCAATCAGAATTAATCTTGTTTATATAGTGGTTTGCCATTCCTTGCCCTGAAGCACTGGATGATCCCCTCCCTTTTTCTAAATTAAGGTCAAATTCCTTAGTACGAAGCTTGCAGTGCCCTCTCTACATTATGACTACAAGTAATTGCTCTGTAGTTGCATCTTCTATTGCAGTAGACACAGAACTCTATCTCAGCCGTTCTGTTTCTACTCCTTTTCCTGAACTCACATCAGCCTTTTCTGCTTTTTATGATTCTACTGTTTATGTCTGAAACACTTCTGCACCATCTTTGTCTAACAAATGTCTTAATTCCAAGGCCTAAATTACATGTCTAGAGTAGACATAAATTCAGATTTGCCAAAGAGAATTAATTTTATATTTGTTGTAGAAGAATTATCTTAAGAATAGTTCTTCAGTTATCAAAAATATTTCAATAGCTGGTTCAGAGATCTCATGTACTTCAGTGGAAAGAGAATCTTCCATGGTATTAAGCCTTCCTCACAGCAGGAAGTCAAGGGATATTTATAAATGAGTGAAGGAGAGAGGGTAGAGCAGGAGAAACAACACAGGATGAGTACTGAAAAATATAAAGATTAAAGAAAGAAAGACCATGCTTCAAATGGCTTTCTGGTGATGATAGCAAAGAAAAGATAAGTTTAATAATTTTTTAAAAGTGCATGGAAAAACTCATTTATTGTAAGTATGAAATTTGCACACTTCAAGTTATTGCTCATGTTGGTTAATGATAACATGCTTTTAATATTCAATTAATGTAGTTATAAATAACTTACATTGAAAAGTACTTTTTGTTGCATGTGAAACTAATACAAAAAGAAATATGTGGCAGAGTAATGATTTGGAGGACAGCCTCAAAAAGCAGACTGCCTGGTTCAGAGTCCTGCCTTTCTCCTCAGTGGCTATATTATGACCAATTTTCTAACTTCTCTCTTTTTTGTTATTGATGATGATGATGATGATGATGATGATGATGATGATTATGATGATTTTGACTGGGGATTGAACCTGGGGCACTTTACCATTGAGCTACATCCCCAGGATTTTTACTTTTATTTTGAGAAAGGATCTTGCTAAATTGCTTAGGGCCTCACCAAATGGCCGAGGCTGGCCTTAAACCTGTGATCCTCCTGCTTTAGCCTCCCAAGTCTCTGGGACTACAGGCATACACCAGTGAGCCTGGCTAAATTTCTTAACTTCTTAGTGTCTCAGTTTCTTCATTGTGAAATGGAGATGATATATCAGTAAATACCTTATATGGTTACTATGAGATTTCAACAAGTCAATGTTTGTAACTCACTGAGTATGTTGCTTTGGAAATGGTGAGTCATGTATAAGTAATTGGAAATCAAATAGTTACATGTGTGTTATGGTTTAGATATGATGTCCCCCAAAAGTTCATGTGTGAGACAATGTGAGAGGGTTCAGAGGAGAAATGATTGGGTTATAGCTTTAACATAATCAGTGAATTAATCCCTGGTGGGATTAACTGAGTGGTAACTGGAGGCAGGTGGGGTGGGGCTGGAGGAGGTGGGACATTGGGGGCGTGGTTTTGGAGTATATATTTGTATCTGGTGAGTGGAGCATCTCTGCTTCTGATCATCATGTGAGACGCTTCCCTTCACTACACTCTTCGCCATAATATTTTGTCTTACCTAGAGCCCGGAGCCCCAAGGCATGGAGCCTACTTTCTGTGGATTGAGACCTCTGAAACTGTGACCACCTAAATAAACTTTTCCTCCTCTAAAGTTGTTCTGGTTGGGTCTATAAGAATGTAAATAAATGGAGAGATTTGAATGACAAAAGTACTAAACTTATTCTTTTTTCTCTTGCTAATCTGAATATTAATAAGATAGTGGGTCAACTATGTTACTGTCTTATAAAGAGGTTCAATGATATCAAGCAGTTATATATTTAGCATCTTAACTGGTCTTAGGACTTTTATGTAAAATATTGCAAGGGAAATTCCTTAACTTAAGTGAACAATTATTTTTTAGACAAAACATACCTTCAATCAACCCTTATTATATTTAAGAAGTTAATCTATGTAATCTCCTTTTGTCTCTCTCTCTGTCTCTTTTGAAAGTTTTCCTATTCAACTATAGCATATTATTTTTAAATATTTTTTTAAAAATTCACTGGGTGTTTAAATAATCTAATCTTTTCCAGCTTCGCTTCGTGGGTGATCCCATGCTTAGGCATTTTTAAGCATAAAGTAGTTTGTGAATCTCTTAAGACCACTTCAGGAAGAGAAGCTATCGTATTTACCACAACAAAGTCGTCAGTTTCTGGTTTTCTCATGGCATTAATATCAGACTTTTGGCTCTTTTCCAAATATAATATGTGGTCCAAGTTTTTTAAAATAGTATTTAAAGAAAATGGGATAGAATTCTCTGTTTTTCTCTACAATAAGAAGAATTCTTCCTTGGCTACTAAAAACCTAGCAATAGGTTGATAGACAGGAACTCCAGTTTGAGGAGTGTTAGTTAAGATTCCTGTTATAGCTTGTTAACATTTCCTGTCCAAAAATGAATTTAATGTGTTATGATCCAGGAGGTTTACAGTTCAGATCATTTTCCTGTGGACGATAATAAGCTACAGGAGAACAGACAAATGATACTGTTGTGAGTTTCATGTTGGCATTCTTTGAGCTACAAGTAATTACCTCTGGTATACTTTTATCCCTTATTGGCCTTCTCTGGGATCTTGTCAAATGCCTGCTCAGATATCAAGTCTGCATCGTCTTCCAAGGTGTGCACTTTTCCAAACCACCCACACCTTCACTTCCTCCTGCAGGGGAGAGTGGAGTATGGGAAATTTTAAATGCTCTTCTGAACTACATGAGGATGGGGTGCTTGTCTGGCCTTAATATACCCGGAAATAACAGGCTGTGACTTCTTCCCTATAGCTTTCATACTGAGTTCTTGCAGGAGATTTCCAAATGAGGCTTAAAAACTTCTTGGATGCTAGCTGAATAGCATTAGCACAGAAGGCTCTTATCTTGGATCTCCAAACTCAAAAGAGGAATCTGTCATTTACTACCTTTTTACAGTCAATTAACTGGGTAGGAGAATCACATAGGAAGAAAATTTTATTAATATTGAACCTTTAAATTTTTGTCCACTAGGATGTTTTCCCCAACATTCCCTGTGCCCCTCTTCAGTTTAGAGGCTCTTGTGCTTCTATGAAGAATAGAATACTTGGTTGTTGTCGAAATAAAGCTGTATAACAAATTTTCCCCAACTGTGTGGTGCCCTACAATTCATGTGTATGAAACATGGTTTATGGATGTTTGGCTTATCAAGCCTGCGTTCAGCAGGGCTGACCTCCAAAGTGTGGCTTGGATTGAATCTAGGTCTGCTCTATCTTGTGCCAGTGAATATCCCAGGCAAATACTTATAACAAAAAGCAGAGAGGAATGAGGAGAAACACATCTACACAAACATGTTTCAAGTCTAGTTCACAGTATGTCACTAACAATGCTTTGGCTTAAAGTAAGTCACAAGTCCAAGCTCAAATTCTAGACACTGGGATGGATGTATATGATGATGACAGAAAAGTAAAGAATTAGGACTAATAATTCAAGCTATCTGAGGTAGGCAAAGGTAAACTTCATTTAGCTGCCCATGTTTCTAATTCTATTAAGATATTATATTTTATTTCTCTTTATGTCTTTTAACTGGAGTAACAAAAACCAAAGTCTAGTCTTAAAAGGGAGAATTGTGGAGTAAAGAGACAGTTATGGTAAAATATAATTTAGAGAAAACATGCAAATGCAATTATAGATTTCACCATGCCTTTGTGTCTTCTTTGGCCCTTTGGAACCCTCTCCTTACTTCGCCTCCTGTATTAGGTAACATTGGAAATGGATGTTTTCTTCTTTCCCTCTCTCCAAAACAACTATATGTCCTGAAGTTCTAACTTAGCCTGAATATGCTAGGAGGTGGGTCCTTAAGAAGTCATGCAAGGAAAAGAAAATGCAGTGCATGCTGAGTCTGAGAAGCAAAGGTTACTCTAAGCATTAAGTCCAATGGAGCAGATAAAGAGCAAGAATTAGATTTGAAGTGTGGGATTCACAGTGAGAAACAGGTAAGACTGAATGAGCATTCAGACAAGTAAAACTGGGAGAAATTTTTTCTACATAAAAATAGGTACAGAATATTTTATAGAATGTCTGCATCTGTGCTTTGGAGAGGATGGTCTTGAAAATTCCAAGTCTACTTAGATACATGTGCCTTTTTTCTTACAATTTCCTTTATTTTTTAATTTTTAATTTTTTTGGCCTTATCCAAAGCAAGAAACTCAAAGTGTCAGACTGGCTAGTTAGCATTGTTAATCCTTGTGTTCATGGAAAGGGATACCCTTGAAGTTTCTGTTTCAATGTAACTTTAAAACCAAGGTTTCAATGCAAGTGCTATAGCTACAATTAAAGAATATTCTTGTGGTTGAAGTTATTGTTATATCTTAAGAATTTTATCCTAAATAAATAAATTTGAAGGATAAATATTTGTCTGATGATATGAAATCTTAAGATTTAGTTAGCACCTATTATTCATTTTTGTATTCTAAGACTGTAGAGGTTTAAAGATCCAAAACAACACTAAAGAGACATCAACTCTAAAAATATTACCACTGCTTCATTATCTCTCAGGGTCTATAAAAGCATTCTCAGTTGATGCAATTATCATTTCCTTTCCCTTCAGCCTTCTATATAGTCTACTTTTGTTTCTGTCTCTGATAAACATACATACATATATGTGATAAACATATACAATAAACATATGAAATATGTTATAATATATATATAAAACATATATAAATAAAAATCAGTATGTAGTATGTCATATATATATATATATACATTTATATATGTGACAAAACCCTTTATGTTCTTTTTAAAAAGCCATCTTTTCCCTTCTATTTTAAAAATTTTAACTGCTACATTAAAACACAAAAGTTATATACATTTATAGGATACCATGTGATGTTTCAATATGTTTACATGATGTAATGATAAAAGCACAGTAAATATTTCTATCACACATTTATCATTTCTTAGTAGTAAAAACATTCAAAATCACTTTTTATTTTTATTTCTGTTTGTTTTTGCAGTTCTGGAATTTTGAACCCAGGCCTCCCACATGCCAAGGATGCATTCTTCCACTCAGGTACACCACTAGCTCTCTTCTAGGTTTCTGAAATATACAGTAAATTTTGTCTTCTATAGTCATTCTATTGTATAGTAGCACATCATCACTTCTTCTGTTTAGTTATAACTTATTGCCTGTTTGTCAAATTTTCCGCACTAATCTCCTCAGCCTCTGGTAACCATCATTCTACTCTCAACTTCCATGAGATCAACATTTTTAAATTCCTTATATGAATGAGATCATGTGGCACTCATCTTTCTGTGCTTGGATTATTTTATTTTACATAATGTCCTTCAGTTCCATCTATGGTGCTACAAATGACAGAATTTCATCCTATCCATTTTTATGGTTGAAGAGTATTGTGTATATGTACCACATTTTCTTTATCCATCAATTGATGGACACTTAGATATTTCCATATATTGGTTATTATACATAGTTCTGTAATAAACATGGGAGTGCAAATGTCTCTTCAATATCCTGATTTCAATTCCTTTAGATATATACTCAGTAGTGAGATTGCTGGGATGTATAGTATTTTTATTTTTATCTTCTGAGGAATTCATACTGAGTTTCATCGTGGCTCTATTGGTTTATATCCCTGCTAATAGCATACAAGAGTTCCCTTTCCTTCACATTCTCACCAGCACTTATTATGTTTTTAATAGTAGCCATTCTCACTGAAAGACAAAATGCCATCTTTATTTTGCACTGTCTTGACTTTATATCTTCCTGCATACTGCTTTTTATTTTTTTTAACTGGAAGTTGTCCTTACACTTTTTAATTGAAAAATAGATTTTACATATTAGTCAGAAATCAAAGAGCATCTATAAAGGATTTCATGGCAACTGTTTGCCAAGTTATCCTGATTTCAAATCATTGAGGATTATAAAAAATAAATATATAGAGACTCATTTGAAAAATAATCTTCCCAGTTTCTTGTTATAAATCACATTCACCCAAACAATATTGATCCAATGACAGCCAATCCTTCTTGCTGTGTGAGTCTGACTCCTTAGTGTTCCCTAGAAAGTGAAAGCCTGGGTTTGGGAATATAGGTAGCCCTAGAATTTCTAGAAATACTTAAATAGAATCTAAGGCATACTGGGGCTTTGAGATCCAAAGCATCACTTGGCTATGAAGGGTCAAACTTTGTCTGTTTAATCTTGCTGAAGGAATTCAGTTTTATTACATCTTGGAGTAAGGTAGCAGCATATAAATCATTAGTTAAATGAGAATATACAAAGTGCTTAACAAAACAAAATACCTTAAGTATATCATACGCATGTATCATGCATCATGCTCCAAAGAAATGTACTTCATACCATTAATAGAAAAAATATTTCTATAGTAGCCTGGGAAGCAATTTTCCACTCTCATTCCACTTCCAGTTAAGATGAGAGACCACATTTTGTTATGTGGTAGGGTAGACAAATGGCCAGAGTTCTTCTTGCCATCATTAAAATGTGCAGCATCAATATTGAAAAGCTCAGGGGTAGAAGGTACTTTCTGTTCTAGAACTTTTTGTTGAAAAGCGGGGCCAAAGCCTTTCATTAGCTAAAACAAAACCACCTAATGTAAGAAACTTAGGGATCAGCACAGAAAGTCCTGATGATCAGAACATTCTACTCTGCTTCTCCTTCCTAGGATGTAAAAATCATGACAGATAAATTGCACAAACATAAATCAGGGGCAATGATGAAGACCTGAAAAGTCGTCACATTTAGACAATACACCCCCAAAACAGCTTAAATCAATCTTGTGTGGTTTGGCAATATTTTCAGATGCTATTAGTGCCAGATCATGAATTTTTATGCCAGAGTAACCATAGTTATTTTGGTTTCAAGAGTTTTGTGGGTTTCAACTTATAAACTTTAGATCTTTAAATAGGAGGAAAGATATCCATGGCAAATTTAACTCT
>CM053402.1:119547919-119568742 GCA_028644305.1 Xerus rutilus
TAAGAGATGTAGTTATGGTTCTTCAAGAGATGAGCAATAGTCATATTCAATGAATGAAAATGTTGAAAACAGGCAGAATTGACATGAGAACTAATTAAGAGTTTTGGAAATGAAAACTAGAACCATTGAAAGTAAAAACACTAATTAGAAAGCTCAGAGATAGTATTGAGCAATTCTCCAATAACACAAGATAAAGAGATTAAAAAATAAAACACGTGACTATTCTTCGACTATTTAGTCTAAGAAATGGAAGGTAAGTTTAGAAGAGTCAACATGGTTCT
Organism: Xerus rutilus; assembly: GCA_028644305.1. NCBI lineage: Eukaryota > Metazoa > Chordata > Mammalia > Rodentia > Sciuridae > Xerus > Xerus rutilus. The sequence goes on from CM053402.1 coordinate 119,548,201, forward strand.
AAGAGGAGTTCCAAAAGACAATAGTAGAAGAAAAGAGAATATTTTTCATTGGTACTTTACAATTATACATAAAGTGAGATTCATTATGCCATATCTGTACATGAACTTAACAACTGGATCAGTCTCATTTCCTAGTACCTTCTCTTCCCTTCCTTCATCCCTCCCCAGATCTGCTTGGGCTATTCTACTTATCTCCCGTCTATTATTGTAATGGTTATTTTAGTATATGCATTGAAATTACATAAATGCATACAAACTCTTCATTGTGGTATATTCATACATGGACAGCATAATTTGGTAGTTTTCATTCCCAATATACCCCTATGTCTTTCCTTCTTCCTTAACCTCAGTCCCCTTCCTCTATTCTAGTAGTCTCCACCTTTTATTTTCCTGAAGTCTCTTTTATTTCATTCCTTTTTTTGTCCCACTGTACCTTCCACATTTGAGGAAAAAAAAAATTCAACCTTTGACTTTGTATGTCTGGTTTATTTCACTTAACATGATGTTCTCCAGTCCTGTCCATTTCCCAGCAAAGGACATAATGTCATTCTTCTTTATGGCTTAGTAAAACTACATTGTATACTGATACGTATATATCAAATTTTGTTTATCCATTCATAAGTTCACAGGCACCCAAATTGCTTCCATAAATTGACTATAGTGAATTGCATTACTATAAATATTGCTATACATGTATCAATATAACATGCTGATTTTAGTTTCTTTTCATAAATACCAAATAGTGGGATAGCTGGGTCATATAGTGATCCCATTCCTAGTTTTTAAAGGAGTTTCCATACCGCTTTCCAAAGTGGTTGTACTTGTACTTTGGAAAGTACATTCTTTCTCCCTACATCTTCACAGCAATTTTTTGTATTTTTGATGATTGCCATTCTAACTGGAGTGAGATGAAGTCTCAGAGTAGTTTTGATTTGCATTTCTTTGATTGTTAAGGATGTTGAACTTTGTTTTTTCATTTATTTGTTGGCCATTTTTATTTCTTCTTTTAACAAATATATAATTTTTCAAGAAAAAATGTTCTTTATAGAACAGAAGATATATAACCTCACACTGGAAATGCTAAGTGAAAGTGCAGAGTGAGAAATAAATGACAAAAAATGAAATACAAATCCATAGCTATATGCTTTGGGATTTGAAACATCAGGAAAAAATGAGAGGAAAAGGATAGACTAACAGCAAAATAACATATCACCAATGAAAAAATTATCAACCTGGACTCTGACATCTGATTAATCTAATATCTACATAAGTAAGTAAAATAAAGCTATTTTCAGATAAGTAAAGATAAAAAGAATTTTAATGACTCACGGACTAGACTGCAAGAACTTGTGTAGAAATTTGTTGCACAATAGCAAATAATTGCATGTTATTTAACAATTTACAAGCAATTTGACATTTGCTATTTTATTCTGTTTCTCAAAAATCTTAACTGGTGTTATTGATATAATTTTCAACAAATACTAAAACTAAAGTTTCAGGGATAATAAGTAACACATGCAAATTTATACACTCATAAATTTGTGTATAAATTTTTACACAAATACTAACCATACTAACAGAGTTTCTGAATTCAATTTGCACCCTGTTTCTAACATATTAAAAATATATTACACAGTCACAGATTTGGTCTTCCAGATAAAAGAACTGATTCTGGAATGGTAATATAATCCAGATTTGGTTGCTAAGAACAACTTATGCATATGTAAATTACTATACATCAGCTGAGTATTGTCAGAGAGGAATCAGCAGCTGACATTTTCCTGATGTGATTGTCTAGAGAGCACTAATACATTGTTTTGATTTGATGAGGATTATTTTCCAAGGATTTGGCGTGCTATGAATGTGTGTGTGGGTGTATGTAGAACAATGGATTATTGCATTTACTTCTATTTTATTTATTTTATTTACTGCTTATTACTATATTTACTTATATTTATTTTGTTTCCCTTATTGAGTCAATTATCAAGTGGACAACTAATCACTGCAGAATCTCTGGCTTGGCTTACTGATACACAGAGGCATTATTTAACTCACATTGTACCCTTGACTAGCTAAAAAAATTTTAAAAAATTATGTATCATTTAAAACAAATAAAAATAGAAATCAGGGAAAATTTTCCCTTAGGATCATAATACTGTAGACTTCAAAGTCTTTTAAGAAGATGGAATAGATATTAGTTCTCTCAGTTTCACATAAACTTATACTACATTTCTCTTCTTGGTATTTACTTCTGGACAAAAGGAAAGACCAGATATTTGTAATTGTCCCTGGGCTTTAAAATAATCACTTAGTCTGACCTCATGCTATGCATATGGGATGTGGGTAGTTGATGTGATCATTTTTATTATAAAATATTATAAATCGATTCTTCCAAAGCACAAGAGAATCAGCTGCTGGTTGTTTTGGGGTGTGGTATGAACTAGTCACTGATGTTCATTGGCATTGATTCCACCTCAGAGAGCAGTGGACTAAATCTGAACTGTTCTGTAGCTGGAATGTGTTACTCAGAGTCCATGTACTAACCCAGAATTATATCATCATGGAGAGGAAAACTATTTCCAGTGTCCTCACCCAAACTTAAGTGTGTGCTAAAATATACCTGCTGGACTTTAATAGGGCTGGTGTTTACAAAGCTCCTTGTGGTTATGTGATCATGTCTATAAAAGAATATAAAATTTATTGAGGTTGGTAAAGTGGCAAAATGAAAGGAATGAGATTTAATGACCTCAACACTGACATATTTCAGAAGCAGTTTCCAACTAGTGAAAATGGAATGTGTGATTTCTAAACTTCAAAGCACACTTGAGACACAGACTAAATATAACTGATATCCTCCCACTGTGGGCCATTAGGGATCTCAAATTCAGGTACATGACATTCTTTGAACTGTTATTGTTATATCACTTAGTCTGAATAAATAATCCCTTAAATTTCAGGGACTGCCATTTTAAATAATTATCTGGAACTGTTATTCTCTTTATAGATGTACATGATATATTTTTCCAGCTATCAGTCATTAAATGTACCCTATATGCTTTATCCAGCACAGTAAATATCAGGAATTGTCTTTTTAAGGCCAGAACTCAGAAATACGCACATTATCCTTTCATGAGTTAGTTCTGCAACTTTATCTGTCTCTAGAATCCTTGTCATATGTTATGATTTAGCCAGATAGTTCCTGATGACAATGAGCTGTTTCATGACACATTCTTTTGCTCATGTGTTAAAATCATCTCGCTTTCTTCACCTTGCTAACACTAGTTCTTTCAAATACCCTCAGAAATTGTGGCAATTCTCTCTTCTGAGAATACCTTAACCATGGTATTTATGCACATACATACCTGCGCTATTTTAGTAAAATTATTTATCATGCCAACTTCATCCCTAGTCATTCTCTTTTTAGAGACACATGTTCTCATGGAACATCTAATTTCAGTGGATATCCAGTGTCCAGGACATTGTACACACTAAAGTAGAGCTCATGCTTCCTGTCTCTCTTTTCTCTTGTGATTATTTTATGATTCAACCAAAAATATATATTGAGAGAAATTTATTTATAGACTACTTCAATCTATGTCAATTGTATTGTTTTCAATTAAAAGTATCAAAAAGTACAATTAAAACATTTTTTTAAAAATGAAAGGTCTGTGCCAGTTCATAGGACATTTAAAACTTAGGAAGAGGAGGTGTTCACCAATAGTTTAATCAAAGATCCAGGTATAATTTCTAAGTGATTCTCTACTTTGGCCATAGGTGGTTTTCCATAATGGTGGCAAGGTGCCCATAACAATTCCAGGAATCACCTGTGTAGACTACAGACCCAGAGAACAAAAGACAACATCCTTCCCTACTCGAGGTGTTTAGGGTGCTAGATACTACGGCCAAAGGTGGGAGTAGACGCCTGCCAGGAATTAAATGAAACCAAATGTCTTGAGTCTAGCATTGACTAATACATAGCTATTTGTTTAGAATCATACCTTACCTGTTTTTCACTTTCTGAGATAGCTCAAGTGAATTTTATTCTATATTGTACTATTCTTAAAATTCCTCATAGGTAAGAAAAAGAAATTTAAGTTTTAATGTTAAAAATATTTTTACACAAGGTTGTTTATATTCATTTTATGCCTAAAATGTTTGCAAATATTTCATATTTTTAACAAGTAAATCTCAAAGGGTTTCCTTAAAGTTCCTGAAATAAAACAGAACAATAACAAGCATAACAACCTACTACAATATTCTTGGGTATGTAAATATTAAAATTACAAACATAATTTCAATTACAATGCTTTTACTAATAAAAATATGACTAAAATAATAGGTACAATTGCCAGTTCTTTGTAACCTTTTATGAAACAGATGAAGCAAAATCATAGTAATAAAAATACTGAAAAACTAAATAAATATGATTCACAAAAAGTAATCATTTTGTAGCCATATCTGTTCACAGTATTTTATGCATTTCAAGGAAAATTTAATTTTCATATGTACTTTCCTTTTTAAAAAGAATATTTTAGAGCAAATTTTATATCCACTCTATCTTCATGTTGGGTGTGCACTGTAACATATTCAATGTTTTGAAGGTGAAATCATTGCATTTTTCTGGCCAAGAGGAGACTAGATTTCTTTTGAACTTTCCAAGGAGTTCCTTTTTAGTATTTCAAGATCTCAAAGTCTGCATTGTTCATTGCCTCATTTATAAAATTATTTGTAATTTGTAATAGGCAGACACTGTCTTGTAACTCTTTTGAAGCTGTCCCTCTGGCTCACATGGTCTACAGGGTAAGATGAGAACCACTTAGCACACCCATCTATCTCTGTACTATTTTTTACCTCAGATGTACATTTTGCAGATTTTTTTTCACCATTTTTTAATAATACTATCTTTATAAAATACTTCTGGATGTTTGTTCCAGTTGTCATTCTGGTATTCATTGTCTCTCTTCTTTGTTTAGGAAACAGTCTTCTATAAAGTCAGTACAAATGTAACCTCCTATATGAAACACCTTAAGCCTCACTCTATTAATTACAACTTCCTCTATAGTACTGTATTATTCTAGAGTTTACATGCTCAGCATTTCAAGAGGACACAAACAATAAAACATCTTTAATTGATAATTTTTGAAGTAATAAATCCATTAGTCCTGTGGATTTATAAAAGACATATAAAATTATACAAAAAAAATAAATGCTGGCTTGTGTTTATATTATTTTTATTTTAAAGCTTTCCATGTAAAGATTGAAGATGAACAACAATAGACTGATGTATATGATTACAAGAAAAACAGTCATTTCAATTTTCTAGGATCAAGTAAAATATCTTTCATCATATGTTACTATTCTATAACTATAATATTGATTAAACAAAGATTTCCCTGAACCTTGGTCCCCAATAAAAGGTAAAAGACTTTCAAAACTCAAATATCTCTTATTAATAGGAATTTATGACAGTTATTGGAAATTGCTTGCTACTATAGTCTGAATGTGTCCCTCCAAAACTCATTGTAAAATGTGGTTACCCATTGTAGTGGCAAAACATTCATTATTGCTTTATAATAATAAAATACTGATTATCAAATACCTTTTCAGAAAAATGCTATTTGGATAGCAGAAGTTGCTTATTTTTTATTTATGCTACTGACCGGTAAAGTGTGCTATTGAAAGAGAGGTACTGTGAAATAAGAGAATAAATGCAATCAGTAGAAGAAAGGGTGACTGGGGTGTGGGAGAGGGGAAGAGCTGATATTGGTCAAATTATATTGTTATATTGTGTGCATGTTAGGAATATGTAACAACAAACTCCATCATTATGTACAACTATAATGTATAATGCATGAATGAAAAACATGGAAAGAGCCCAAAGATTTGCCTGCTCATCGTCATGAGAATCCAGGCTCTCGGACTCTAATGACCAGCCTCAGCTCCACAGCACACTTCCTGCTTCCCTCCATTGGGATGCCTTCAGCCCACAGCTGACCCTTTCTTGTTTTCTAAGTACTTGATACCACTAGCATGCCTTCCTCCACAGAAAGATTGGAGGAGGAAGGGGGCTTGGCATCCTGATTGCCCCAGGGCCAGACACATTACTACTGGGTCTGAGACTGCATCTAGATCCTGCCAGGTAAAATGGAAAATATTTGCTGATAGGTTTCTTGTTGTCTCTGTTGCACTAGAAGCATATAGAAGATTGGACAGTGGCTTATGTATGTGGCTTGGCCAAAGGAACTTTTTGACTGAGTTAATATCAACTTAGTGACTCCCTTGGGCAAAGTACTGGTGGTAGCCAAAGGCCCTGCCCTCTGACCATCTCCCTGAAGCAGTGCACTGTAAGGACACTTTTCCCACTGCCATGTACCTAGTTCCTACCCTGAAGTCCTTATAGGCCTATTATAAAGCTATAATAGTTGTTGGAAAATATTTTATCTATGAGAGTTCTGATGGTTTTAAGGATAAAGTCATTTACTACTCTCATGCCTGATAATCTTAAGGACAGATCTGTACTTCCCGGCAAAATAAACTGGAGCTTTGTTACTGACCTTTAAAAAAAGTGTTCTGCTTATCACACAAAGTCTTAGAAATTCATAGGGGAAAAAAAAAAAAAACCCAGTGCATCCTTAGCCATGTTGTGACATTAAGAGATTTTTATAAAAATGAAAGGACCCTGTGTGGTCACTGTTAGGGTAGGTGACATAATGAAGTGGAAGAACCATCATTCGGTTAAAAAAAAAAACTGGAGAGACAAAAAAAAAGAACAAAGAAAAGAAAGGTGTGTAGTTTTCTATGAGTACTCCTTGACCACTTGGTCAACATTTGGCTTAAATCCACTAGAAGGACAGTTTTAGAGCTGTGTACTATGTCTGTGATTTTATGGCAACACTTTAAGGTATAGAAAATGTTCCATATTGCTTATTATCATAGTGTGCCAGACTAATGAATTAAAAATAGCCAATGTTGGAACAAAAAAAAAAAGTTTTTGCCAAGTTGGAAGATGTGAATTCAGACATACCTCAGCAGTAAGGCACAGAAACATTTATCATGTGCTTCTGTCATTTGTGTGCGGGATTTAAGGCAGCGTGGATATAGACCATAGTTTACAACATACGCTAAAGTAGAAATGTATTTTCACTTTCATAAGAATCTCACATGTGATGGAAATAACATTTTGTTCATTGTATTTTATTAACAATTCAAGTATATTTTCTAGTACCTTAAAAAGCAGCCATAGTTTAAAAATTGACTAATGATGAAGAAAAAAAATTTTAAAGAATAGATACAAAAACCATGCAGAACCGGGTGTGTGCTTTGGGAGCCCCACTCTCTCTCACAGCCTAGACCATTCCACTAATGAATCTGGCTTTCAGGTGCTGCTATTTCTGCTGCTTCTCCATGGACCAGTAGATTATGCTGTTTGTTGTCAGACAAGCAAATATATTTCTCATTTTTATTTATTCAATTCAAATAAGATGATTTTTCCTACATGCAAAAAAGGCATATTATTTATATTAATGAAACGTTAGAAATTAGTAATGGATGAAAGTGAAAATAAGGTTTTACTAATGAGAGATAATGAATTTGACAGAATCTGATCATGAGGTCCAGCAGATATTAAGCCAGAAATATGTCAACATACTTTTTTTCTAAGTATTCATATTTACATGATACCAACTGATTATATTAATTGCATCTTCAGTTTAGTATCCAAACTTAGGCACTCATCTCCTACCTGTGTTACTGAAAAATTCCTTTTGTTATAATTTTATAGTATAACTTATATTGCTATTATAGTGATAAGAAAGAATGAGTACATGGGGTAAACTATGGTTTTTCTCCATACTTCCCCAAGTCCCCAACTTCTATCTCCAGACAAACTTTCTCCAGACAAACTACATGAAAACACAAGCATAAATTAATTTATGTACAGGAAAGCAGACTGACACATTTATATAGCTTACACAGGTTGTAAGATATTCTGTATAATGTTCTTCAATTTACAAGGTTCATTTAAGAATATATCTTAAATGTGTTTTTTAAAATTTTTTTTGTAGTTGTACATGGACATCAGGCCTTTATTTATTTGTTTGTTTATTCATTTATTTTATGCGGTGCAAGGGATCAAATCCAGTGCCTCACATGGGCTAAGAAAGCTCTCTGCCACTGAGCTACAATCCCAGCCCAACAATATATCTTAGAGATAATACCATGACAATTATCATAAAACAAATATTTATTTTAATTATAGCATAGTATTCTCCCGTATGAATGTAACATGATATATTTTGGTACATTATGCAATGTATATTTCTTATTACATTATATATATATATATAAATATATATATAAAACATTTATAATATAATTAATTTCCTTTAATGGATATCATTTATCTATATATCTCCAATTTTTACTATTGGAAACAAACATGTTCTAATGTATGTTTTTATTTGTACAATTTGGGGCACTTGAAGAATAAAACAAATTCTTGGATGTGGTTATATATATATTTTATTTTTTGATAGATATTGGTAAATTGATCTCCAGAGAGGTTATGTTTACTTACCCTACTACAAATAATTGAGGATTTGGTCTCTTTCTCCTCCCTCATTAATACATTATGTTATGATTAAAATATATCTAACAATTTTGTATAGTCTAATTTTATACTTCTTTTCTTACAAGTTAGGTTATACATCTTTTTGTAAGTTTAAAGTTGTTTGATTTTCCTCTTATGCCGGCCACTCGTTTAGAGTTTTTGTCATTGAATTTTTGGTGCTGGGGATTGAACTCATGGTTTCCCACATGCTAGGCAGGGACTCTGCCTCTTAACTACATCCTTGCTTCATCCAGTGTTGGATTTTTTTTGTTGGTGGTGGTTTTCAGGAGCTTCTAAATGTAAGTGAAAATTGCTCTATTTTTCTGTCATAAGTGACTGTTTGACTTCTGGCTTTCTTATTAAGATTTTCTCCAATTGTTTTATAAATTTTATGAAGTCATATATATACTTTTGATTTTGGGGGACTGTGTTACTCTCCTTCACATTTGTCTTTATCTGTACCCTACACAATGCCTGCCCACAGAAGACATTGCATAAAAAATTGCTGAAAAAGTTGTTGAATTAAAGTGTTCAGATTTTCATAATACAAAACCTAAATATCTTCTACAAAATATCTATTAGATTATAAACGTTTTGAAAGGAGAATTAATTTCTTTAAAATCTTAGTTCCCAATTTCCTAATAAAGTTTAAATTAATATTAGATAAAAAACATGAAGCAGTTGGTACAAGGATGATATATTTTTATGCTGAAGATTAAATTACTTTTTAAACAATAATATTTTTAAATACAACTTGTTTCAATTATTTAAGTCTCAGCCAAAGAAAAAAGTAGCTAAAGTTGCTTTAACATCTGATTAAAGCACTAACTTACAGTTTATGACAATTCATGAATCGAACACATGATATTAGAATGAGTGTTGACAGTTGAATTAAAGCAGAGTTTTTGCTATTAAATAATGATTTTAAATTATTAGAATGTGTTGAACACCTTTTAATACCTTACTATATTTCCAAAGAATTTAGGATTTGAGAATACATTTCTGCTTTACTTAAACATTACACCACCAACAACAACAAAAAACAACAACACAAAAAAACGCAAAAATCAAGCAATCATCCCTACCCTACACTAAGTTTTTGAAACTAACAGTTAATCTTCTATATGAAATGGGCTCAAATACTTGTGCAACAACCCAATATTTTCTGCATCATTATTCCCTTCCCTTTCCATCTTTATTTTGCAACCCTCAGGGAGTTCAAGGTGAGAGAAATTTGTATTGATAAGTAGAATTTCAAACCAACTTTTAAATTTATGGTACTACATTTAAACCTAGATATCTTCAAAATCAATTGGGTGGGACTCTGGTTTTGTCTTAGGATATAGAAAGCTTAAAGGAGCATTGTTCCCAGCCCAATAATGACAAGTGGAATAGTTTTAAAATCACAAATTTTCTTGAAATTTTCAAAGAGTGTGTTCATAGGAAAACCAAATACATTTACATCTAAGGAAATACAGGTGCCTCTAAGAAGAGATAAGATGTGAGCACTGATTCATCTGTAGAAAATCATGGCAAGAATGAACATGAGGCACTAAACAACTAGTGAGAAAATTCAGATAAATATTTTGGTGAATTTCTAAATTTGCATAATGTTTGATATGAGAATGTAGAATCTTTGTAGACACAGACCTAAGGGTACCTTACAACTAACCTCTGATTTTGATGTACCTCTCTTGGTGCTCATGAGAATTTCGGTCAGAGCACCATACCAGAGAGAGTGCCCTGCTTGATACAGGCCTTGAAGAGCACACAGTTCCATCAAGATCATTTTTATATATTTCCACTGTTGAACAAAATGCCTTGAGCCACTAAAGGAGGAAAAGAAAACTCTGTAGCATTCAGGGAACATGTGGAAATCCATATTAGCTGGGGAAAAGGTGAAAAGCAAAACTTCAAGTGGGGCAAAGTTAGAATATTAGAAGCTCATTACTACTGAAGGAGCTACAGGGCCACTGTTTCCTAAGACCTGGGAACATGGATTTTGCCTAAGATTGATTCTAAATTAAGAGAAAACCTTCACCAAAAGTGATATAGAGATTTAATGCAATTCTCATTAAAAATTCCAAAGATGTTCTTCATAGAAATAGAAAAATCAGTGATGAAATTCATTTGGAAAAATAAGAGGCCCAGAATAGCCAAAGCAATTCTTAGTGAGAAAAGTGAAGCAGGAGGCATCACAACACCAGATACTAAATTACAGAGCTATAGTAACAAAAATGGCATGATATTGGCACCAAAACAGACATAAAGACCAATGGAACATAGTAGAAGTCACAGAGACAAACCCACATAGATACAGTTACCTCATACTAGACAAAGGCACCATAAACATACATTGGAAAAAAGCCTCTTCAACAAGTGATACTGATAAAACTGGAAATTCATAGTAGCAAAATGAAATTGAACCCATATCTCTCACCCTGCACAAAACTCAATTCAAAGTGGATTAAGGACCTAGGCATTAGATCAGAGACACTGTGCCTACTAAAAGAAAATGTAGGCCCAACTCTCTATCATGTCGCCTTAGGTACTGACTTCCTGAACAAGACTCCTAAAGCACAAGAAGTAAAATTAAGAATCAATAAATGGGATGAAATCAAACTAAAAAGCTTCTTCACAGCAAAGGAAACAATCAAGAACATGAAGAGAAAGCCTACAGAATGGGAGAAAAAATTTTGCCACCTGCACCTCAGAGCATTAATCTCCAGGATATATAAAGAACTCCAAAAACTTAACATCAAAAAAAAAAAAAAAAAAACTCAATCCATAAATGGGCAAAGAACTGAAAAGACACTTCACAGAAGAAGCAATATGAATGGTCAACAAATATATGAAAAACTGTTCAACATCTTTAGCAATTAGGGGATTGCAAATTAAAAGTACACTGAGATTCTAACTCTATTCAGAATGGCAATTATCAAGAATGCAAATTACAATAACCACAAGAATGGGAACCTTAATAGAATAATTTATACATATATGTATATTCTGCCAAAATTAAAAGAACTAAAGAGACACTTATCAAAAGAAGAAACACAAATGATCAACAAATATATAAAATTGTTCAACATTTCTAGCAATCAGGGAAATGCAAATCAAAACTACACTAAGATTTCATGTCACTCCAGTCAGAATGGCAATCATGAAGAATACAAATAACAATAAATGTTGGTGAGGATGGTGAAAAAGGTATGAACATACATTCTTGGGCACTGCAAGTTATTATACCAATCTGGAAAGTTGAGATTATTAAAAGACTAGGAATGGAACCACCATATCATCCAGCTAGCCCACTCCTTGGTATTTATCCAAAAGATCTAAAACCAGCCACTTCAGTGTTCATAGCAGTGCAATCACAATAGCTCAAATATGCTAAGTGAAATAAAGCAGATTCAGAAAGTAACAAAGTAACAATAAATGTTGGCAAGGATGTGGGGGAAAAGGTACACTTGTACTTTGCTAGTGGTACTGCAAACTGGTACACCCACTCTAAAAAGCAATGTAGAGATTCAAACCATGATCCAGTTATCCCACTCCTTAGTATATCCCCAAAGGCCTTAAAATCAGCATGCTTTAGTGACATAGCCACATCAGTGTTTATAGCAGCTCAATTCACAATAGCTAAGCTATAGAACCAACCTAGATGCCCTGCAATAGATGAATGGATAAAGAAAATATGTCATATATGCACAATGGCATATTACTCAGCCACAAAGATGAATGAAATTATGGCATTTGCCAGTAAATTTGTGGAACTGGAAACTGTCATGCTAAGAGAAATGTCAATCCCAATGAACCAAAGGATGAATGTTCTGTCTGACATTTGTATGCTAACATAGAATAAGGGAGTGGAGAGGGAAGAATAGAAATTCATTGGATTAGACAAAGGGGAATAAAAGGAAGGGAGGGAGATGGGAATAGGAAAGACAGTAGAATGAATTGGACATAACTTTCACATGTTCATATATGAATTAGAAATCAATATAACTACACTTCATGTTGAACCAAAATAATGGTATTCTAATTAGAATAAGTTATACTCTGTGTATGTATAACATGTCAAAATACATTAAAAAAGAGAAATCCCTCTCCATTTTCCACTACTACATTACAAAATGACATGTAAGTTAAATCAGTCTACTCCTGAGAGGTGTGGGTAACTGAGAGATCTTGTCTGACAAGTGATTCTATAGAGAAGTTGAGAACTAAAGGCTGAACAAAATCATTGGTAAGGACTCTCTGCTCTTTCATAAGCACAAGGAAAAGATGGCGGAATCTGAAATGAATAGTTCCCTGAAATCATTGCATCAACAAACAACTTCTTGATTCCTGGATAGATAAATTCAGCCTGTCACATTAAAATCCTGACATGAAAAGAGATGTGCCAATTTCAGAGAAAAAAAATATTTAATTCGATCTGTATTGTTTCAGAAATGTCTAGCATTTAACAAAATATCACAGAGCGATTATGCAATAAAAACAATATGTTTCCAAGATGCAATGGGGTTAAAAAGAACCAGGCCTTTGTGAGACCCAGATGTTGAAATATTGAGAGAATTTAAAACAACAATGATTAATGGATTTAAAATCTTATCAAAAAGGTGAATAAAATGCACGTACTATAGCAGAACTATAAATTGTAAGAACATATTTTAATATCAGAACAAAAACTATATGAGTCAAATGGAAATACTAGATATAAGAAACTCAGTAACAGATTTAACAGAAATTCTTTGGATAAGAAAAATAGTAAACATGGGGATAGTTCTGTAAAAATTAACCAGCTTAAATCACTAAGGGTAAATTAGGGGATAAAAGAAAAGAATACCACATGGAAGAGCTCATTGACAATATAAATCACTCTAACATAGGTGTAACAAGAATCAGAAAAAAAGAGAGCAAAAATGGGGAAAGAAAATGCTGTTAAGTTAATGGCAGAGAATTTTCAAAAAATAATGAAAGATATGAAACCACAGATTGAAGAAATTCAAATTTAAGTAATTCATAGATAATGAAGATAAATACTATAAAGTTATCAGTCACCTAAAAAGCAGCTTTAATGTGCTGAAAATTAGAGTTAAAGAGAAAATCTTGAAAGGAGCCAGAGGAAGAAGAGAATATTCAATACAAAAATATAATATTTATACATTTGTTTATGAATGTACATGAATTATAGCAGCTCTCCCAAGACTTTACATTAGACACTATTAAAGCCAGAAGATCTTGAAGTACCATCTTTAAAATTCCAAAATAAAAGAATTAACTAGTATAAATAACTTCAAAAAATGAAAGAGAAAAGAACATTCTACAGATCCCTCCCCCCAATAGTATAAAAAAGAAAATAAAAGATAATGAATAATTACAAACCTCTATAACAAAGATGTTAAGTATTAATTCAATCAAAATTAATCTGATAGTAGATTTTTGAAAATTCTTGGATCCACACAGCTAAGTGAAGAGCAATGAAAATGGCACAAATGATGGTAATTACTATATATAAAATTATTATTATTTTTTTAAATTTATCTCTTGATTTACTAATACAAACTAAGCCCGCAGTACAAAACATATACAATGAAATATTTCATACAGAATAGGTGAAGAATTAAAATTAAAACCAGCATAGAGAGGAACTGCACTCTATTCTATGAGAATAGCCAATTAACAGAGAATCAAGTCTGAATTAATCATTAAAAACAAATCAAAATGATAGGAAGTTAAAGTCATTTCTCTATAATAAAATTGTAAATGGTCTAAACTCTTAAATCAAAATGCATAAATTATCGGGCGCGGTGGCTCATGCTTGTAATCCCAGCACTTTGGGAGGCTGAGACAGGAGAATCCCAAGTTCAAAGCCACCCTCAGCAAAGGCGAGGCTGCTAAGCAACTCAGTGAGACCCTGTCTCTACATAAAACACAAAATAGGGCTGGGGATGTGACTCAGTGGTTGAGTACCCCTGAGTTCAATCCCTGGTACCAAAAAAAAAAAAAAGCATAAATTAACAGATTAGAATAAAAAAACAAGACTCAACAAAATGTTTACATGTAATTGTTTACCCCACAGACAAAGACATCCACAGACTGAAAGTGAAAGTGAAAGGATGGGAAAAGATATATCATGCAAATGGAAACTGAAAGCAAACAGGCATAGCTATTCTCATATCAGACAAAGTAAACTTTAAGCCAAAATTTATCAGAGGAGAAAAAGTTCACTTCACATTGATTGAAGGAGTCATCCAACAATAAGATATTATGATTATTATTGCAAATATTTATGCCCCAGACAATGATGTACCATACATAAAACAAACCTTTATCAATATAAAGAATCAAAAAGATCACAATACTACAATACTGGGTTATTTCAGCACACCCTCTCACCACTAGACAGATCATACAGACCCATCCATAGGTCTTTAAAAGATTCTTCAGAACTAACAATACTATCAATCAAACAGACATAACAGATATAATATTCTATAGAATATTTCATCCATTTAAAACTGAATTAACTTTCTTCTCAGCAGCACATGGTACATTCTATAAAATATGTTATATTTAGGGCACAGAGAAAAACTCTTCGCAAATACAAAAAAAATAGAGATAATACCTATGAGATTGTCACAGAATAAAATTAGAAATCAATGACAAGATAAAAAACTGAAATTCCTCAAACACCTGAAGATTAAATAATATACTTTTGAATGAGGAATAGATTGCAAAATAAATCAGAGAAGAATTTTTAAAATTCTCAGAAGCAAACAGAACATACAGAGATCCAACATATCAAAATATTTTGAGCGGTATGAAGGCAGTTCTAAGAGGAAATTTATAGCACCAAGTTTCTACTTTAAAAAAATAAGATACCAAATAAATAATTTAATATCACACCTTGAGCCCTATAAAATGAAGAACAAACTAGTTCCAAAATAAGTACAAGATAGGAAATAATTAAAATCAGAGCTAAAATCAATGAAACTGAGAATAAATAAAATACAAAGGATCAATGAAACAGAGTTGGTTCTTTGCAGAACATAAACAAGATTGATAAATCCTGAGCCAAACTAACCAAAAGAGAGAGAAGACCCAAATTAACAAAATTAGAAATGAAAATGAAGATATCACTATAGATACTTCAGAAATCCAGAAGATCATTAGAAACTATTTTGAAAATATATACTCCAACAAACTAGAAAATCTAGAAAATATTGACAGACTTCTGGAAACATATGATCTACCCACACTGAACCCAGAGGACATAGGAACATAAGCAGACCGATATGGAGTAATGAATTTGAAGCAGCTATTAAAAATCTTTCAACAAAGTAAAACCGAGGACCAGATGAATTCTCGAGGAATTTCATCAGATCTTTAAAGAAAATTTAATTCCAATCCTTTTCAAATTATTCTATAAAATTTAAAAGGAGGGAACACTGCCAATTTTTTTTATGAAGCCAATATCATCTTGATACCAAAACCAGATGAAGACACATCAAAAAGAAAGGAAACTTTAGACCAATATCCTTGATGAACATAGACACAGAAAGTCTTAATATAATATTGACACACTACACTTAAAAGCACATCCCAGGGTGTTTGGTTGAATATGTACAAATCAATAAACGTAATTTACCGCATAAGAAGAAATAAGGATAAGAATCACATGATTATCTCAATAGATACAGAACATGCATTTGATAAAGTCCAACACCCATTCATGCTTAAAACACTAGAGAACCTAGGGATGAAAGAAACTTACCTCAACATTGTAGGGAATTGAGGAAGAGGGAAAGGGACAGGAAAAGGGAGAAACCGTGAAAGGAATCTGACCAAACTTTTCCTACGTACATGTATATCATAGTGAATTTCACCTTTATGTGTATCCATAATGCACTAATTAAAAAAACTACAAACAAATAGAAGAAAGATTGCTAGAGTATAGGAAAGCAAACAGGAGGAGGAGGTGGGGAGGGAAATGGGAAATATAAAATTTACCCTTATTTGAACAGAGATTTAATTAAGATAATTTTATAAAAGTCAATGATGTAAAAGATATTTGTGAAAACATGGAACCCACTATGAGCAACTAAAAGCCTAAAAATTTACTGGTTATAATGCAAAAACAGGGTTTTCATGAAACTATCTGTCGGGGACCTATTTGTTCTTAAAAATGTTCTTAAAATGTTAAGTACTAAGGTGAAAATTTCTATTCACTACTCTCTCCAATTTCTTCTTTGGGAAAGCTCATGAAAAGAAGGTTGAAAGCCATTAAATCTATGTCAGCAGAATGTTTATAGAGATATAAGGACAAAAACAATCCTTTTCCTTCCAGTTGTACTGACAGTTTCTTAACTCTGCATTATTTAGAGGTCAGTGCATTATTTCAACATTTGAGGCTATTGTAGCATGAATAGAGAGCTATCTCAATGATGAACACTTCTAACTTGTTAAACATTTAGTTGGTTTATTTTACAGGTGAGTTGAATTGGAAAGTATATCTATGTGAAGCAATATTTATATTTCCTCTTGACCATTGCAGATGTGGATTAAGTATTCAACAAAGAAACAAAAAGTAAAACACTTTACAAAATAGTATACTCTGCAAAAACTCGGGTCTTTCAATCATAGCTGTTCAAATGACCATATGATATTCCCTTTGATAAAACACAATATCTGCAAGGTTGGGAGAAAAATTAAACCAAGAATATGATATAAATATGATAAATATGATATGCTGGTCTGAAAAATATATAGCTCAGGTTTCTTAGAGAAAATGATTCAGATTTAAAGTGCAGTTGACAGAAATGATGGCTTGATCTCATAACTAACAAGTACAGCTTTCCTTTTTTCTGGGTGGCTTGTTTTGCATGGTTGAAATTAATTAGATGATTCAATATTATATACTATTAAAATTCTTGTGTAAAAATCCTTCTGTATATTCTTAATACACAATAACTTTCTTTACAATAGCTGGCAAGCAAAGTAAAATAAAAGTATGGAGATTTTGTGAAATTTCTTCACTCTTCAATCACTGATGTCATACGTATCATATAACTTACTGCATCTGAAATTTCCAGATGCCATTTTAATTTTTAGGTATAGCACCAAATTGTGAAATTTCAAGGACATTAATTTACTTAGTAAGGTACAAATGGATATGCTATTTTAGTGGCAGTTTGTTTTGGCAGTCTGTGTGAGCAAATTAAGCATCTTCTTCTGAAAATACTTAAAGATATATATATACTTTAATAGGCTTGAGATCACCAGGAGAACACAGAAAAATGGAAAGTTTTCAGAATTAAATGTAGGCTCCTACATAAACAGTAAAGGGGAAAAAATCAGTAGTTAACACATTACTTCATCAAAAATAGAGGCCACAGATGTGTTGGGGGGAATTAATATAGAGAAATAACATTAAGTTGAAAAAATTAGTTAATTATATGCTTTCATTTCTACTTACTAAAGAAGCAAAGACTAACTTTAAAGAAATGGAAATCTTTGGTGAGTGGCAAGAGGATTTTTCCATGTATTGCTCCTTGGCATAGAATTTATAGGTATTTATCCAGGTGTTAAGGGTAAGAATTGTGAGATTTAATGGTAAGTGGAAGTGCATTTGAAGCATAGAATAGTAATCAAATGAAAATAGATGACTACTTTGAAAAAAGAAATTATATTTCATTCTTAAGTGAATCTGGGATCAAACTGTGTTTCAATGTTAAAACACATTGGAGGCAAAGACACAAACACAGCATTGCATTTCTTGTAAAATTCACACCTGAAATAATACTAGAGTGAAATTTCCTGCAACCAGTTGTGATAGGAACTATTCAAGTGTCTCTAAAAGACAGATTTTAACAATTTATGTAAAATAACATTTTCTGACTGTGCTCTGTGGGGTATTTCTTCTATGTGAGGTTGTAGATGAAGTAAGGAAGGACAATGCTTTAGTAAGAGGATACACTCTGATTGGCACTCAGTTCTGTGTGTGAACTGTGACTTTCAGTAGATTACTGTGTTTTCAGAGCTTCCATGTCCTTATCTGTAAATGATTACATGTTAGTCAGATTCCCCTTACTATAATAAATACCTGAGTGATCAACCTATATAGAGAAAAGGTTTTTATTGATTGGCTCATAGTTTTGGAGACAGTAGTCATCCATAATCTGTTGGCCTGATATCTATATATAATATATATGTGTATTGTCTTTTTGTATAAAAAGACAATACACATATATATTATATATAGGGACGCTTAACCACTGAGCCTCAGCTTTCCGAGTTGCTGGGATTACAGGCATGCTCCACCACACCTCATGACTCTATTGCTGTTAGGACTATGGTGAAGTTAACACACCATGGCGGGAGGTGTGTGGCAAAGCAAAGTCACTCACCTCATGGCCATGAACTGAAAGACAGAGAAAGAAACCAAAGTACTATGATTCAATTCAAGAGGACTTTCCATGAGGCCAAAGCCCTTCCTCTATAATTGATTTCTTAAAATTTTCTCTACTTCCCATTAGCACCACGCTGGGAACCAAGCTTTTACTACATGGATCTTGGGGAACACTTAAGATTGCTGTAGATGATAAGAGTATGCCTTTGAAGACCACAGCCAATCAATTCATATTATTGTAATTATTATAATTACCAAAAAGTCAAGCACAGTTTACTAGGTCGATTGTGATCATCCTGGATATCAATACAGTGTGTATCTGCATAATTACACTATTGTCTCTTGAAGGATAATGTTTCCAATGCTGCCTCATGATTCTGGGAAACCTACCATCACACAGGAGCTGCCCTAAATAATTGTATTTTCAGTGAGCTTCAGATTTCATATTCTCTCATGGTTTGTGACTTCCAAAGTTCTTTAATATCATGAGGTTCATCAGTCTTCAGGAGTGTGGCAAGGATGTGAAGAATCTAACATCAGATGATTAAGAAATTAGGAAGGTGCTGGGTTCATGTAGACTCTTGCAGATTATACCAAGGAACTTTAGTTTTATTCTGGTACAATGATAAGTGCATAAAATGATCAGCATGGTTTTTTGAAAAATGAAAATAAAAGACACTATTATTGTATTTAACATATGCAGTATAATGATAATTAACTGGGTATTCAGATTAAAAACTCAAAGAAATGGGGAAATTTTGATATTCTCATTAAATCCTATAGGAAATAAGTTGAAAATAAATATTTTATAAATAAATTTATTATATAAAATATCTAATTTGTTTTTCAATATTTCAATTATAGTCAGAAAATAGATTTGAGGAAAGACTATTGAATAAACTACTGAAAATTGAATATTCATACAACGTCCAAGTAATTCATCCTTTAGAACCTATGGGGTTTTTTTCCTGCTACTTATTTCTCTTTCTCAATTTTAATCATTTGTCAAGGTTTGCATTCCAGAACTCAGTTAAAATTCCTAGAAATCAAAAACTGGAGGAGCAATTATAAACGAATAGCTCCTTTCTTCACTCAGAAAGGAAAACAGGCTCCCAATAAAGAGCTAGATTTAATATCAGGTAATCTGATTTCCAAGGCAGGTCTATCATTTTTTTAATTTTCAAGAATGAGTGTGGTTAAGGCATTTCAGCTTAGAAAATAAAAATAGTAATAATAAAAAGAAATGAACATTCTTCTGAACTTACTATAGACTAAATGAAGTATATAAAACCTAAGTTTTTCTTTCTGTAGAAAGGACTATCAATGGGATCTTTGGCATTTCCAAAGACTCTTCTCTCAAGTTTTGATGAATATTTTCAGTGCAGCCAATGGTGGATGGACTTATTTTACATAATATGTTTCCCAAGTTTAACAGAAGGAAAAATGCCAAGGAGAAAATCTCTGGTGGTCAAAGTAGCAATTCCCTAGTATTCAGCAACAACAAACACCACAGAGAGGAA
>CM053402.1:119569242-119611464 GCA_028644305.1 Xerus rutilus
GTGTTCTCTCAATTAAGCTTTGTTAAAAACAGGGCACAAAAAGGTCAAATATATGATGGCTGCTACTTAGCTCAGGTGTTCCCTTATAACTGTTAAAATATAAATTGATTTGGCTTTTCCCAAACAAGATAGAATTTTGATAGTTAAAATTAAATAAAACCCTTTGTGCATCCACTGAACATGTCCCATTACAGAATATTGACTATATTTTTAAACAATATCAGCTTGGAGGGACACAAAATTATTAGCTTGCCTGTTTGATCTAATGATTAACTTTACTGGGGAAGTCCTATGTCTCTGTTACTCCCTGAACATACCTTCAGACACTTGTCCTTTCAATAGGAGGAAAGAAGAGAAAAGGAGGCCAGAGAGAAAGAAGCTGAGGAAATAGAAACTTTGGCTTTAGTCCAAACACACTTAACTCTGATATACTTTTTTTTTTAAATTGACAATCTGAGAAATGAAGCAGAGCTAGTGGGACTCAGAGAGGAAATTCAGACCCTCAAAAGTAAGCTCAGAGGTTTTATGCATACAGAATGGCATATTAAAATAATTTTATGAATGCTACAGGACATAGAGAGGAAGAATGAAAGTATTAGAGTATTGACAAATAAGAAGTAGAGAATGCTCTGTGAGCAATTGGTATTTAATATGTGCTGTGTAGACACAAATTAAAGGAAATATCAGGTTTATAGTTGCACCAGTTAATTATCAGTGAATTTGGATGTTAGCAATACTTAGTCATGTTTACCATCTCATATACTTATGTTAGTTCCTTTAAACTATTTGATTGGGGAACACAGTAAATGTCTACTTAGAAACCTAAGAAGATTAAAATGAACCTGCTCTGAAAATAAGTTTTCTGACACTTTATAATGAAGAGCCGCACATTATCTATAAATGTTGCTTCCCCATCTTCACTTCTCAATAGCCTCATTTGTAGTTTTCTAGACCTGCTTATTATTCAGATACACCTAGTATATACACAATATTCACCCAAATGCCACAAGGCCTAGTGAAGAAAAAGACAAAAAGAAACAAGAAATGAAGAAAACAAATAGTCAAAGAAAGGAAAGCACATTGGAAATCAAACTCACAAAACTATCCATGTTTTGCTAGTAATTTAGCTAGAGACAAGTAGTGCCATCAATATTAATGTTATCACCTTTATATAGAAGTGTGATATTATTACACTTTCATGATATAGGACTCTGATTCTTACAATAAAATTTAAATCAGTCTTCCCCCTTTCATCTTAGTTGTCTAAAGATATTCTTGAGGTGGGGATTATTTGTTAAATATTCACATCCCATCATGAGAATTTAGATTGTCTTTTAAATTTAACAAGAGATAAATCTGCATTCTTTTGTCACTAGGCTCGAAGGTGGATAGAATGAGTTCTTTTAAATGAGATATGGGTGAAAGAGCAGTAATGGGAGTGCAGGGCTGGTACAGAGTTGACTGCTCTACCTGCCACAACCATTTTGAGAACAGAACCCTAGGAAAGAGCAAAAGTAATTTTAAGAGGTGTGTAACCCTGAAGATGATTTCTGGTTAATTATGATATTTGTAATTATAACATGGTGCATACTTTTGGAATTAAGTCATTTATTATTTCTACTGAATGAAAAGTTATTAAGTGCTAATTAAATTCAAAGCATGGTGATCAGAACACTGCTTCATGGAGCTTACAGTCATTGGCATGCTTACAGTCTAGTGGGAAAGACATTAATCAAGCTAACATATGATTAGGTACTATAAAAATTTGATGCACAATGTTTTGAGTATGAATTAGAGAGTTTATCTTGGCCTAAGGGGTCCGAAAAGTCTTTTCCAAGGAGGTAAAATATGAGATACAACTAGGAGGTAACTAGCAGAAGAAAACTGAGTAACAGGAGATAAACCACATGCAGAAGGAATAGCATCTGCAGAGTTGCTATGGTGGGAATGAACTTGCTGGTTTTCAGACCAAGAGGCCATTGATTAAATAAAAAATTCCCCCAATGTCTCCTCAGAGGGGCTTGCAGACATCTACCAGAGTAACTGTTGCATGAGGAGTGGGCACACTGTAGTTATAGTGCAGATCTATGAGTGCAAGGCAATAAGTGGTGAATTCTCAGTCTCAACATATTTAAATTAAATGGATTTAAGTAATATCTGGCAGAACACTCTCATTGGTCCTCAGATCCATGGAGTGAGAGCCAGTAAGAAAGGAAAGGCCAAATGGAAACCCCTGTAACTACACAAACACCACTTTGACCAATTCCAACCCAACTAACCTGACCTGGCTGAGATATTAACTCTGAAACAACACTCCATCCTGAGAAGCACTACAGAGAATAGCACCATCCAAGACTTAAAGAGGTATGCTATAATCTTTATCATAGGTCCAGTTAATCTGCTTGGCCCTACCAAAACCAGATAGTGCCAGACGATCTTAGATTATATAAAGTTAACCACATTGTACTTCTAATAGAAGGGCCTGCTCTTTCTACTTATTAATAATGAGAATCAAAAGCTATTTTCTATGGCAAATACAATAGTGCACATTCACTACTTTACTTTCTTAAGTTAACTCTCCTCTATTGTGGCACAATGTGGTCTACGGGGTCACTGTAGGGTCAACTGATCATTTTAGTAGTCTATGAAATGTCACTGTATCTGCCATATTTATGATATCATGCTAACTAGACATGATGAGCAGGGCCTGAAGGATATCCTAGTAAGACATGGTAGTAGCCAGGATATAGAGGATTTAGGGTTTGTTATATTGGTCAATCTTTGGGATGCCAGAGTATTCTGGAATAATCTTTTGTGAAATAAAGGCAAGTCATTACCACTTTCACATCTTACCACTAATGAAGGAGCATACCATTTAGGAAGTTGTTGTGGATTTTGAAAGCAGCATATGCTACATTCAGGAACATTTCTCTTCCCTATGTATTGGTGAATTTCTAAAGTTGTCATTTCAAATGGGACTTAGAGCAACAGAAAAGTATAGCAAACTGAAAATGCCATATATCTCGCCCTACCATTCAGGTTGTAGTAAGGCAGACCCAATGACACTAAACATACCTGTGTTAGATAAGGATGCTGAATGTGTTCTCTGTGAAACCAATAGCAGGGTTACAAAAAATTCTCAGGACTCTAGGAGTAAATGATGCTTTTTCATAGAGAGCTACTTGACATTTGAAGATTTTCTTTCTTCCCTTGGATTTTCTAACATATTTAACAGAAGCCAAAATTATAACACCTCTAATGTTGTTCTAAATGTGTAGAAAATATTAAGATAATTATAAGTGGGGAAGGCAAAGAAACATAAAGAAATATGATATTTATACACATTAACTGGTAAAATAGCAGTAGAATATGATGTTGTGTGTATGTGTGTGTGTGTATCACACATACAATATAAAAGCTAGAGTAACCACCAAAAGCTATGTAATAAGAAACAATCAAAAGCAATATAAATCATAATGAAATCTAAAAAAATGTCCAAGTATTGAAGTCAAGAAAGGAAGTCAAGAAAAATACAACAAAAGGAAAAAATTCAGAGAACAAATTAAAACTTAAATACAATATTGAAGTATTAATCATTAATTATCTATTAAATATAAATATTATTAATGATGCTACTAAAAGATTGATAGAATGAATTAGTATGAATTAATATGATCCAGCTGGACATAATGGTGCATACCTGTAATCCCAGTAGCTCGGGAGGCTGAAAAAGAAGGATCGTGAATTCAAAGCCAGCCTCAGAAACATAGCAAGACTCTCAGCAAATTAGAGAGACCCTGTCTAAAAAAAAATAAATAAAAAGTAAAAAAGGGCTGGGAATTTGACTCAGAGTTAAGTGCCCCTGGGTATCCCTGGTACCAAAAAAATTTTAAAAAGTACATAAGTTACTAATATCAGATATGAAATAAGGCATGTCACTATAAACCAGATCCTATAAACATCAATAGGACAATAACTGAATGCCATGAACAAATCTTGACTGTGTCCCCCTCTCTTACTATCAGTACCTTGTTCTCAGCTGTGTCATAGTTTTTCAGTTTGCTCCAATGGTAGTGAACTATATACTCAGGATCCCTCTATATTATTTACTTCCTATAACTTCATGTAAATCTACATTGTCCCAATATTTAAATTTTATTTTTAAAATAAACAGGTGCTCACTACTGCTGAGTGGATACTTTGTATCTATAATCTGTTGAGTGAGGGGAGAACTATAATAACTCACCACTCCTTTTTAAATTAAGGAAGATAAGGCATATGTGCATATACTTTGACATATGGATACATTTTTTATTATAAACCTTATTTATACGTATTGATATGGACATAATATATAATTACAATTCATCCATGTAAAGTGTACAATGTAAGGTACACAGAGTCGAGCAACCATCACCACAATCAATTTTTGAACATTTTTATCACACCCAAACTGAACTCCTTACCCTTTAGCAGTCACTCCTCCAACATCCCTACTCCTCCAACCTACTTTTTTTCCTATATAATTGCCTATTTTGGATATGCCAAACATGTAATATATGGTCCTTCATGATTGATTCTTTCAATTAGCATACTTTTAAGGCTCATCTTTAAGGATGTTATTATTCTGCTCCCAAAGATAGATATTCTTGTCCTAATCCCTGAAATTTGTAATTACAAGAGTTCTTTAAAGTGGAGGACTGAGACAGAAGACGAGGAGCTATGTGTGCCTGAGGTGATGTGAAAGGACTGTATCCACCATTGCTAGTTTTGAAGATGAGGAAAAGGGATCGGAAACCATGCAATGTGGCAGTCTCAACTTCCAGGAAAAGGCAAGAAAAGAAATTTTTCTTATGTTATCAACTTTTGGTTGCTGTGAGAAAAATACCTCACAAAAACAATTCAGAGGAGGAAAAGTTTATTTGGGCTCACAGTTTCAGAGGTTTCAGTCCATGATTGGCTGACTCCATTAAGGAGTCATTGCTCTGGGCCAGAGGTGACACAGAGCATTGTGGCAGAAGGGCATGGCAGAAGAAAACTGCTTAACTCCTGGCAGCCAGGGAGCACAGCAGGAGAGCAAGAAGCCAGGGAGAAGATGTAATTCCCAAGGACATGTCACTTCTTCCCTAGTTTCCTACTTCCTCCAGGCATGCCCCAGCCATATCCCAACCATGCCTAAAGTTACCACACAGTAGTAGTACATTCAAATTATTAA
Source organism: Xerus rutilus (assembly GCA_028644305.1). Classification (NCBI taxonomy): domain Eukaryota; kingdom Metazoa; phylum Chordata; class Mammalia; order Rodentia; family Sciuridae; genus Xerus; species Xerus rutilus. The sequence goes on from CM053402.1 coordinate 119,574,458, forward strand.
TCCATCAAATGGATTTATCCACTGGTGAAGTTATAACACTCATAATCATTTCACCTCAAATACTACTATATTGCTTAACACATGAACATTTTCAAGGATATTAAAGATCTAGTTCATTACATTGTACCCCTGTCCCCACAAAGCTCATGTCTATCTCACAATGCAAAATACATTCAGAATATCTACTAGAGTCCCCATGGTTTATCAGTTTCAGCATTGCTCAAAAGTATAAATCCAAAGTCTCATCTGAGATTCAAGGAAACCTTTTGGTTATTAGCCCCTGTAAAAATAAAAAGCAAGTAACATGCAACCAATATATAATGGCACAAAATAAATATTCTCATTCCAAAATGGAGACTAAGGGCATTGGAAGAAAGGATGGAACCAAAGCAAGACCAAAACCCAGCTGGGCAAATGTTAGCTCCATATCTGGCACGTGTGCCACATGGTGGTGAGAAGATGTGAATTTCAGAGGTTTGGGGCTACCCTTTCCTTATTACCTTGCCTATTGGAGCCCTTATGTCCTCTCATTGGCCAGGTTTTTCTTGCTCCCTGCAGCTTTGCTCAGCAGATATCTACATTCGTGTCATCGATTAACTCCTGAGATCTCCACTGTAGGTTTGACTATTTTTACAGCTTTGTGCCTTGCCTTCCCATGGACTGTGTACAGGGATTCTGAACCTGCTATACTTTGCCTGCCTTTGAAATGTTGGGAAGACCCTCTGACACCTACCTCCTGACTCTATCATCTTGCATTTCTGAAGAATGAGCATAATGTGGATCGTGGCCAGGCTGGCCACAGATCAATCAGTAGCTGGATCCCCTTGGAACAAAACTGCAATGACCTCTGAGTGCCTGTGAAGCTGAACACAGTGAACTGAATCCTGGGAAAACTTCCTAGGCACCCCTGTGCAAACAATGTGCTCCCATGATCTATCTCTTAATGAAATTTTAACTTTTACACCCTTGACCCTATCAAGGTTGCAATCTTGCTGATTCCTGAGATGCTCTCAAGGCATATTTCCTATTATCTCTACAAAAAGTAGTTAGTTTCTCTTAGTGTCAATATCTTTATCAATCACAATTTCCTTGGTCCCAACTTTGTATAGGCTTTCCTGGCTAAACTATAAACTTTTAAAATATTTTCTCTTTGCTTTTTTCTTCTGAATCTCACAGTAAATCTGGCTGAAAGATACATTACTGCCTGAATTCTGTGATGATTTGAAATTCCCTCCACCTTTAAATTCAGTCTCACAGAAAGTCTCAAGATATGGACAAAATATAGACAAGTTATTTGTAAATGACCTCTAGTAAAATTCCAAATAAAGTCTTCATTTTCCGCTGAAACCTCATGAGCACAATCTTTACTGTCCAAATTCCTATCTTATCTTCTGTGCTCTCACCAGAACCACCTACTAATCTCTGCTTATGATCTTCTAAAACTTTTCAAGCCTATCTTCAAACTTTTACAAATTCTTCCCACAAATCAGTTCCAAAGGCTTTTGAACCACATGGTCATATATGTCACAGCATGAACCCACTTTCCAATACCAATTTATGTGTTAGTTTTTTGTTACTGTGATCAAAATATCTGACAAAAAATGAGTAAGAGGAAGAAAAGCTTGTTTTGGCACATGGTTTCAGCAATTCGGTTCATGGTCAGCCAACTCCACTGCTCTGGGCCTGAGGTGAGACAGAGCATCACATGGAAGGGTATAGCAGAGGAAAGCTGCTTATTTCATGGCAGCAAGAAGAAAGGAAAGAGAAGGCAAGGAACCAGGGACAAGATCTGACTCTCAAGGGTGTGCCCTCAATCACCTACTTTCTCCAGCAATACCCTACCAGCCTATAATTACCACTCAGTATTGTATTTAAATTATTAATCCATTGAATGGGTTAATCCACTGATGAAGTTACAGCTCTCATAATGTAATCATTTTACCTTTGACAGTCCTGCATTACCTAACACATAAGCTTTTAGAGGGACATTAAAGATGAAAATCATAATATTCCCCTATAGCACCTATAGTAAGTGATAATCAAGGCAATCAGGATCATTTAAAGAATAAAAGCAATGGCAAGTTTAAAAACACATTTCTTAATGGGTAGTCATAAATCATACAACAGAAAGAATATTCAGTTCAGTTTATGGGCATCATTTTTGCAAGAATCTGAAAATAATTTTAGAATTGATATGTCCTTTGTGATTTCAAATGGCAACTAAATCTGGTAATTTTTAAATATAATTTTAATAGCATTAAAGAAAAAAGGGGAGCCAGGAAGAACTTTTGAAGTCTTAAGCAATGAAAATATTATGGTTTCCATGCTTTGATTTAAAAATCAAAAAAGAAAATAAACCTAAATTATGAAGTAATTGTAAAGAGTTATAAACTGTTCTGATTTTTGCCTTGAAAATTACTTAAACAATATTTGAAATGCCAAAGGAAAAAAAGAATTACTTCAAAAACATGTGTGGTGCCTTGCATTGCTCTTGCATGCACTGGTCCTCTCCATGAATGAGATTCATTTCCATGCTAGGAGATATTTTCTAATAATCTGAATGTGTCTGGCATGGGGCATAATACTATTCACTTTGGAGGATGAGCACACTGTGGTTACTAGAGTAGCATGAGAAAAATTAAAACCTCTAACCTTCCCTTTGCTATTACTACTGTAGTTTTAATGAAAACTCACTAGATATTACTAGTCCAAAGGAGAACTAATCAATGTATCCACTTAATCACATATTAAGTTGATTCAACTTCACTTTACAGTTCAGAAAGAGTTAGAAATCTATAAAAGATGTCACTTGTAGTAATATAATGTTATTTTCTTATATGTTTTAAAGCATGGATAATATAATTTGAAAAGCTTTCGCCACTGATAATCAAATCCAAATTCACTGTTTTCTACATATGTCAGGAATACATATTTTATTGTGAATGGATAATGTAACAGGAAATTTCTTGGCCTGAATTTGGTCAGTATTGTATTTCTAACAATCTTCTTTTACTAGTTTTTGTTTTAACTTTCCTTTTCTGCCAAACAAATTGAACATTATTAGCTAATGAACATAATATTTTCCCAATCAACCAGGAAAAAACAAAGATTATTCCTTTTTATCTTAAATGGAACACAATTTTCCATTGTCTACATTCATACATTTTCAAAACTCAATTCTATTTATCTGACAACATGAAAAACCTGTTAAATAATTTCTCTGTGTAAGAATGCACAATGAGTGAAAAGCATCATGAAGTTGAAGACACACAGATTCTCAGAACATCTATATTTCAGTCTTCTTTTCCCACATTTAGCTACACAAATTTAGATAAAAATAGAATCTCTCACTCAGTTTCCTTTTCTATAAAAGATTAATAAATGCTAAATGAGAGTAAGTGATAATGATTTTAAATGATAGATTAAGTCACTGAAAATTTCAGATACTCTTAAATTTGGAATCAATAAAAAACTAGATCTTGATGTTTGGAACAGTAGGCTAAAATTAGGAAATAATATTCTGCATGTAAACCTAGGAATTGCTTTGCCATTAGTGAACAGTATGATTTACGTGCTTATGAAATCATGAAAGCACATATTGTTATAATCACTTTGAGAACAATAAAGGTCATTATTTCAAGGAGTGAGATGTTGCCAGAATCACTGACTTCTAACTGTTTAAAGGATTCTCTGCTTTTATTAGGGTCCCTTCAATCCATTTTACACAAACAGAACGATACTTTGAAATTTGAACATGAAATCGTCCAGCTTACAATCATTCCATGAGTCCCCATTGTTTTGTGAAAGTGTCCTAATGCATGCCAAACTTAGCATGATATACACATCCCCAGGAATAAAATCTCAGCTTCATCTGTGCCCATTCTCTTTGTGCCTCCTACCCTGGACACCAGTCATGACAAGCTATCTTATATTGGGGTGACTGAATTCCTCATCTCTTCACCATAGAGCACATTCTGCTGGATTTTCCCTCATCCTTCTGTTTCAGTTTCCACTCTTGACTCAAACTGGAAGCATCCTTATGTTCTTTCAAAGTGCAAATTAATCACCATTTGCTTTAAGAACTTTTTTGTAGCCGGGCACAGTGGTGCATGCCTGTAATCCCAGAACTTTGGGAGGCTGAGACAGGAGAATTGCAAGTTCAAAGCCAGCCTCAGCAACAGCAAGGCTCCAAGCAACTCAGTGAGACCCTGTCTCTAAATAAAACACAAAATAGGGCTAGGGATGTGGCTCAGTGGTCCAGTACCCCTAAGCTCAATCCTCGATAGAAAAAAAAAAAAAAGAACTTCTTTGTAACAATGGATCACTCCTATATTTCAATATACCCTATCCTTGTACCTGTAACAGTCATATATATTTTTTTCTGACTACTAATGCATAAGCCCCTTGTAGGTATAGACTATAGTTTAAATATGAATTTTGTGCCTGAAGAGTTCACTATTATGAAAGGCTTGGTTCCTGTCATGGTGCTATTGGGAGATGGTAGAATCTTTGTGGGATAGGCCTATTAGAGAGGTACTTAGGTTATTGTGTGATACTTTGAGTTCTCCTGAAGGGATTGTTTAAAAACAAACAAACAAACAAAAAGCCACTCTGTCCTCTTTCTGCTCCTGTTTGAGATATCACTACTTACTACATGCCATGATGTGTGGCAGCCTACCCACCTTCCATGGCCTTATTTTGGACTTTGAACCTCTACAATTGTGAACTAAGTAAACCTTTTCTCTTTATAATTTAGGTGCCTCAGGTATTTCATTGTAGTAATGCAAAAGTGACTAACACAATATAATGTTTGCCTCATTTCTTGTATTCCTTCCATATAGTTCATTCTCAAGCATGCATGTGGCACACACACATATGTGTGTGTTAACATAAATGAATGGATAAATTAGTTCTATGTAGTACCGGCAGAGAGAACCAAAGTGTATAAGCTGGGCAGTGAAGATTGTGCAGTACATTTTTTAACTATAAATAAGTGTTTAATAAAAGATCAGATAACCATTAAGCAGTTAAATTGTAGAATATATTGCCTTATTAGATAAGGTAATAGATCATATAGTATATTGATCATATAGTATAATAATAATAATAATAATAATAATAATAAATGATAATAGTTGCAAAAACAACATAATAATGGTAATGGCTTTATTCATGTGTCACCTCCCATAGCAATGAATTAGTGCTAATTATGGACCAGACACTGACACTGTGATAAGCAGTTTATAAAATTTATCTCATTTATCAGTTTAAAAAAAGACTGTGGGAGGGTGTATGTCTGTAATCCTTTTTTTTTTTTCTTAATTTAATTTATTTACTCCACTTAGGTATACATGATAGCAGAATTCATTTTGATTATTTGTATACAGATGGAGCATAAGTTTTCATTTCTCTGGTTGTACATGATATAGAATCACACCATATATGCAGTCATACATGCAGCTATGGCTATGATGTCCATCTCATTCCAACATCTTTTATTTCCCCATGTTCCTTCCCCCACCCTCCTTTTTGACCCAAGTTTCTGCATTCTTTCTGTGTCTCCTCCCCCATTATGGATCAGCATTCACTTATCAGAGAAAACATTCAGCCTTTGGTTTTTTGGGATTGGCTTACTTTGCTTAGCATGATATTCTCCAACTCTATTCATTTACCTGCAAATGCCATAATTTTATTCTCTTTTATTGCTGAGTAATATTCCATTGTGTAGATACACCACAGTTTCTTTATCCATTCATCAGTCAAAGGGCATCTAGATTGGTTCCACAGTTTAGCTATTGTGAATTGAGCTGCTATAAACATTGAAGTGGCTGCAGCACTGTAGTATGCTGTTTTTAAGTCCGTTGGGTATAGACGGTCAGTGGTAGTTCCATTCCAAGTTTTCTAAGGAATCTCCATACTGCTTTCCAGATTGGTTGTACCAATTTGCAGTCCCACAAGTAATGTATGAGTGCGCCTTTTCCCTCACATCCTTGCCAATACTTATTGTTGTTTGTATTCTTGATAACTGCCATTCTGACTGGCGTGAGATGAAATCTTAGAGCAGCTTTGATTTGCATTTCTCTAATTGCTAAAGATGTTAAACATTTTTACATATGACTGTTGATTTTCTTCTGAGAAGTTTCTGTTCAGCTCCTTAGCCCATTTTATTGATTGGGTTGTTTGTTTTCTGGTAAGTTTTTGAGTTCTTTATATTTCCTGGAGAATACTGCTCTATCAGATGTGCGTAAAAATTTGTCTGTAGAATGTAGGCCCTCTGTGCACTTCATTGATTGTTTCTTTTGCTGAGAAGAAGCTTTTTAGTTTGAATCCATTGATTCTTGATTTTACTTCTTGCACTATAGAAGTCTTGTTAAGGATGTAAGGTCCCAAGACAACATGATGAAGATTTGGGCCTACTTTTCCTTCTATTAGGCATAGGGTCTCTGGTCTAATTTCTAGTTCCTTGATCCACTTTGAGTTGAATTTTGAGCATGGTGAGAGATAGGGGTTTAGTTTCATTTTGCTGCATATGGATTTCTAGTTTTCCCAGCCTCATTTGTTGAAGAGGCTATCTTTTCTCCAATGTACATGTTTGACACCTTTGTCTAGTATAAGATAACTGTATTTATGTGTGTTTGTTTCTGTGTCTTCTATTCTGTACCACTGGTCTATTGTGGTGTGAGTACCATGCCATTTTTGTTACTACAGCTTTGTATCATAGTGTAAGCTCTGGTATTGTGATGCCTCTGCTTCACTCTTCTTGCTAAGGACTGCTTTCTGAGTCTTTCTGGATTGGCTATTCTGGGTCTCTTATTCTTCCAAATGAATTTCATGATTACCTTTTCTATTTCTATAAGGAATGACATTGGGATTTTAATTGAATCGCATTGAATCTGTATAGTGCTTTGGGTAGTATGGCCATTTTGATAAAATTGATTCTGCCTATCCAAGAGCATGGGAGATTTTTCCATCTTCTAAGGTCTTGTTCAATTTCTTCTAGTGTCCTGTAGCTTTCATTGTAGAGGTGTTTCACTTCTTTTGTTAGATTGTTTCCCAATTATTTTATTTTATTTTTTTGAGGCTATTGTAAATCGGGTAGTTTTCCTAATTTCTCTTTCAGAGGATTTATCACTGATGTATAGAAATGCAATTGATTGATGGGTGTTGATTTTATATCCCGCTACTTTGCTGGATTCATTTATTAATTCTAGAAGTTTTCTGGTAGAATTTTTTGGAACTTCTAAGTATAGAATCATGTTGTTGGTAAATAAAGATAGTTTGAGTTCTTCTTTTCCTATTCATATCCTTTAATTTCTTTCATCTGTCTAATTGCTCTGCTAGTGTTTCAAAGACTATATTGAATAGCAGTGGTGAAAGAGGGCATCCCTGCCTTGTTCCTGTTTTTAGAGGGAATGCTTCCAATTTTTGTCCATTTAGCATTATATTGGCCCTGGGTTTAGCATAGATAGCTTTTACAAACTTGAGAAATGTTCCTACTATCCCTAGTTATTTTAGTGTTTTAAACACAAAATGTTGCTGTATTTTCTCAAATGCTTTCTCTGCATCAATTGCTAAAATCATACGATTCTTTAATTCTATTGATGTGATGGATTACATTAATTGATTTCCGTATGTTGAACCAACCTTGCATCCCTGGAATGAACCCTACTTGATCATGGTGCACTATATTTCTAATGTTATTATATGTGATTTGCAAAATTTTATTGAGAATTTTTGCATGTATGTTCATTAGGATATTGATCTGAAATTTTCTTTCTTTGATGGGTCTCTCTCTGTCTTGTTTTGGTATCAAGGTGATACTCGCCTCATAGAATGAGTTTGGAAGGTTTCTCTCCTTTTATATTTCATGGAATAATTGGAGGAGTATTGGTATTTATTCATTGTAGATCTTGTAGAACTCAGCTGAGAATCCATCTGGTCCCAGGCTTTTCTTGGTTGGTAAGCTTTTGATGGGCATCTTCTATTTCCTTGCTTGAAATTGATCTGTTTAAGTTGTGTATAACCTCCTGGTTCAGTCTGGGTAGATCATATGCTTCTAGAAATTTGTTGGTATCTTCAAGGTTTTTATTTTACTGGAGTATAAATTTTCAAAATAGTTTCTAATTATCCTCTGCATTTCAGTATTATCTGTCGTGATTTTCCTTTTTCATCATGAATTTTAGTAATTTGGGTTTTCTCTCTCTTTTTCAACAGGATGGAAAAGGGTTTGTCAATTTTGTTTATTTTTTCAAAGAATCAGCTTTTTCTTTTGTCAATTTTTTGAATTGTTTCTTTTGTTTCAATGTCATTGATTTCAGCCCTGATTTTAATTATTTCCTGTCTTCTACTTCTTTTGCTATTGGTTTGTTCCTCTTTTTCTAGGGCTTTGAGATGTAGTGTCAAGTCATTGATATGTTGATGTTTTCTTCTTTTAATAAATGAGCTTAATGCAATGAACTTTCCTCTTAACACTACTTCATGGTGTCCCAGAGATTTTGATATGTTAAATCAGAATTTTCATTTACCTCTAAGAATTTTTTTATCTGTTCCCTGATGTCTTATGTTATCAATGCATCATTCAATAGCATATTATTTAGTTTCCATTCAGATTTGATGAGTATTTTTATTTTTTAATCTGTCATTGATTTCTAATTTTATTCCATTGTGGTCAGATAGGCTGCAGGGTACTATCTCTCTTTTTTTGTATTTGCTAAGACTTGCTTTGTGACATAACATATGATCTATTTTGGAAAAGGATCCATGTGCTGTTGAGAAAAAAGTGTATTCCCTCATCGATGTATGGAATACTCTGTATATATCTGTTAAGTCTAAATTATTGATTGTTTTATTTAGTACTATGGTTTCTTTGTTTAGTTTTTGTTTGTAAGACCTATCTAGTGGTGAGAGAACTGTGTTAAAGTCACCAAGTATTACTGTGTTATGATCTATTTGATTCTTATAGTTGAGAAGGGTTTGTTTGATATACATAAATGCACCATTGTTTGGGGCATAGATATTCATGATTGTTATGTCTTGTTGATGTATGATTCACTTAAGAAGTATGAAATGACCTTCTTTATCTCTTTTCACCATCTTTGGTTTGAAGTCCACTTTATTTGTTATGAGGATGGAAACTCCTGCTTGTTTGTGGAGTCCATGTGAGTAATATGTTTTCCCCACACTTTCACTTTCAGTCTGTGGATGTCTTTTCCTGTGGGACGAGTCTCTTGAAGGCAGCATATTGTTGGGTATTTTTTTTTTTATCCAATCTGTCAATCTATGTCTTTTAATTGATGAGTTTAGGCCATTCACATTCAGGGTTGTTATTGGGACATGGTTTGTAATCCCAGTCATTTTGGTTCATTTTTTATTTTTACCTTGTCTTGGTTTCTCCTTTGATTGGCTTTTCCTTTAGTGTAGTTTCTCTCTTTGTATATTTTCATTGTTGGTTATCATTTCCTCCTCATGGAATATTTTGCCAAGAATGCTGTGTAGTGCAGGCTTTCTTGATGTAAATTCTTTTAACTTTTGTTTATCATGGAAGATTTTTATTTCATCATCAAATCTAAAGCTTAATTTTGCTGGATATAAGATTGTTTGTTGGCATGCATTTTCTTTCAGAACTTGGTATATGTTGTTCCATGATCTCCTGGCTTTGAGGGTCTGGGTTGAAAAATCTGCTGGATCCGAATTGGTCTTCCCCTATATGTAATTTTATTTTTCTCTCTGGTGGCCTTTAAAATTCAATCCTTATTCTGTATGCTGGGTATTTTCATTATAATATGCCTTGGTGTATATCTGTTACAATTTTTTACGTTTGGTGTCCTATAAGCCTCTTGTATTTGATTTTCAATTCATTTTTCATATTTGGGAAATTTTCTGATATTCTTTCTTTCTTTTTTCTTTTTTGTAGGTTGAAATATTCTGTATTTGATCATAAAGAGATTATAGGAAGGGAATAACACACTGTGACAATCTGTATTTTAAAAGGAGACAGGCTTCGATAGTTCTGTGCTTTATCAGTTCATAATCAAAGTAAGCAACATAAATCCATTTTCAAAACACTAATATGTTTTAGATTCTTTTTAAGGAAAAGGCCAATTTCTTTTTTTTTAAATTGTTTATTCATTTTTTAATTCTACTTAGATATACATGTAGCAAATTGATAAAATCAATCTGATATTATTTCATTGAAGAGATTGTGCATTCCTTTGGTTTGAAATTCTGTGCCTTCTTCTATCCCAATAAATCTTAGATTTGGTATTTTGATGCTATCCCATAATTCTTGTATGTTCTGTTCATGGTTTCTTACCATTTTTACTGTGTAGCCAACTTTATTTTCAAGATTTTATATTTTATCTTCATTATCTGAGGTTCTGTCTTCCAAGTGATATAGTCTGCTGGTGATGCTTTCTATTGAGTTTTTTATTTGGTTTATTGTTTCCTTCATTTCAAGAATTTCTGATTGTTTTTCATAATCTCTAGCTTTTTCTTAAAGTAATATTTTGCTACCTGTATTTGCTCCCTTATCTTTTTGTTGGTGTGGTCGATGGTTGCCTTTATTTGCTCTCGTTTCTTTGTTGGAGTGAGCAATTTTCTCCTGTCTTTGCTCAGTTAAGTCATTCTTTAATTCCAGATCATTTTAATTATGTACATTCTGAATTCTTTCTCAGATATTTCATCAACTGTACTGTCAATGGATTCTATTATTGTACTATCTTGGTTTATTTGGGGTACTATCTTCCCTTGTTCTTTCATGTTGACTATGTATCTTCCTTTCTTGCAATGTCGATCTGAGTTATTGTGGTTTCTATCCTATAATCTTGTAGCGACACTATAAATTACCTGTATCTCACCTTGGAATTCACTTCCAGTCCTCATCAGGTGTTCCCAGATGGACACTACTGCCACTAAAGATGGTGGTAGTGGTACTGGAGGTAACTTAAGATGGCAGTGGGAGTGGCCCAAGATGGATGCAAACACTTTCAGAGATGGGGCTAAAACGGTGAGACTTACAATGGCTTTGGGCTGATTGATCAGAGATGTAATGCTTTGGTGGGTAGCTATCTACAAGCCCTGACTTTTGTCCCAAGGTAGAGGCTACTACATGGGAAGAGCTATGGGGATGGCTGCAGTGTCCAAGATGTATACAGGAAGGGAGCAACAGTGTGGATCTCCACTCTGTGCAGGAGTGGTCCTGGTCTTGGGCCTGGGCTGTCACACAGACTTGTGAGGGTGGTCCTAGGCCTGATCTTGGCCTGGACTCCCTCAGGAGTCCCAGGTGGTGGGTCTGGCCCTGGGCCTGGGCTCCTGTAGATTGGCAGGGTCTCTGGCACAGAACTGGGGAGAGGTCCCAGGCCTCACTTAGTCCCAGTCTCACTCAGGGGTCCCTGGAGGCAGTCCTTAGCCTGGGTCTGGGTTCCCCTGTTGGTTGGCAGATTAGCATGTAGCAGTCTCAGGCCTGACCTTGGCTGGGCTCCTACAGAGGTCCTTGAAGGTGGTCCTGGGACTTGGCCTGTGCTCCCACTGGTCGGCAGGGTCTCTGGTGCCCATACGCCTATAATCCTAATGGCTTGGGAGGATGGTGAGTTTAAAGCCAGCCTCAGCAATTTAGTGTGGCACTAAGCAATACAGCAAGACCCTGTCTCTAAATAAAATATTTTTTTAAAGGGCTGGGGATTGACTCAGTCATTAAGCACCCCTGGGTTCAATCTCTGGTACCAAAAAATATTAAATAAACAAATAAATAATTAATTTTTTTAAAAAAAGAGTTTAGGGGCATAAGCACAGATATTCAAGTGAGTGAAATAAATTTACACTTAATTTTCTCTGACGCCTGAGCTCTTGCTTTTCCACCGGCTTTACTGTGTTCACTTCCCTATCTCTTGCATCGTGATGGCAGCAGAGAGGCAACATCTCACCTGATGAGTACAGAACAGGAAACTGAGCAAACTGGGGCACAAACCCATGCCAAGATCAAGGAAACAGGAAAATTGAGGGGACATCATGAAAATAAGATGGATTAATGGAATTCAAGGATTTGTAGGGAGAGGAACAAGAGCTGAGGCTTAGGTTAGCAAGAAATAGCAAAGAACTCCACTTTGTGGTTAAGCACAATTCAACTAACTAAAGACAAACAAAAGGGGAGAAGGAAGGAGGATCAGGAGGAACAGGAAGTTTTGATTTTTGATTTCATCAACAAAAAGCTTTCCTTGACCTCTTTCTTCCCTTTGGCCCCATTCCCACCCCAATAATCCACATATACCCTCTTGTTTAAATCCTTTTCACTTTATAATAAAGCATGAAAGTTGGGGAATTAGACCTCTGTCCCAGAGTAATTCCTAAATTTATTACACTGTTATACCAAAATGGTTTATTTTTTGGAAAGTAAAATGATTGCCAGACTCTGTTACATCATTTTATGGATGTGTATATAATATATCTGGTTTTCTACCTCTAGTTATTGTCGAAAGGATGAACAGCAGGAATTTGAGTTTAAGATCAAGCTTTGGAAATAGAAGGGAGTAATTCTTCATTCATAAGCTATTAGACATAATGGAGATGAATCTTCCAGATGCCACTCTTGCCATTCTAACTGAGGGAAGGAATAGATACCTTGGGGATCGCAAATCCATGTAATTCAGAGAGCCTTAATGATAGCTCTGATCATACAACCCCACTCCAGGGGTTACATTCCTCCCTTACCCTCTTTGCTATTCCCATCTCTCCTTTAAACTACACCCTTAGCTCCATGATCAATTTTCTTTACCAGAGCATAGTTATATTAGAATATTTTTCTTGGTATACTTTTTGTTGCTTAAAAAATTTATTTTTTTATGCTCCAAATTATTTTGACTTTAAGTTCTATTCTGTCCTCATTCTGAAGCAAATGAGAAAACTGTAACCATTGTTTTCTACTTTGTTATAGATTGCAAATCTCATCATGTAATAATACCTCACTCTTTATCAAAGGGTTTTTTGTTGTTGTTGTTAACAAAATATAACTCACCAACTATCAAAATCGTTCTCTTAAAGAATCTGTGGCATATTACCTAACAAAATTCTGTTGTATTTTTTCCCAGCATGATACCCTGTTTCAGAAGCTTTATTTAATTGTTATTTTTGCATTGTGTATGCTCTTTATCAACTTCATATGTGTGTACATGTGTGTACTTCAGATCGTGTCAGTGAATGGGAAAGGTGATATTTATCTGAAGTAAACATTACTTTTAGCAGTATGAATTATAATGGATAGAAAATATGTATCAGATATGCATCTGAATTACAGCCACATGTGGACTATATGTATGTATGCTTGGACATGACTGTGGATAAAATTCAACACCTAATATAAAGAATTCAGCCTGATTTAATGTCTGATCTTTGTGCCACATAACAATGTTCTGCATTCTCAGTCCAAAAGTCATATGTCTCGTCTAGCTTCATGGCCCAAAGTTTCAGCTAAAAGCATGAAAAAGTTCTTCCATGGTTGCAAATAGACCTAAATCATGATTTTTTTAAAGGGATTGTCTAGTGGAAAGCAAAATATGCTTTTTTTCCTGGATAATGTAGTATCTGCCCCAGCCAAAATTCCAATATTCTATCTGGTAATAATAATAAAAGAGGGAAGAAACAATAATAAAAGAGGGAAGAAAACCTTCATTCACTTATGAGGCATCTCAGGGTGCACACAGCAGCTCATATATGCACACTGGCTTATGAAAAATGAAACCTGCATTTTCAGTTTGGAAAACAGGTATGTTCAAATAAAGAAAAAAAATACAGAAAAGATAATTGGGCCTCACTGACTCAAGCTCTAATTTCAGAGACTTTCCCTGATGCTAGGTGTAAAGACTAGACGACTAGAAGGAGATGAATTAAAGCCTGTTGGCAAGGCTTTATTGAAAATACATGCTCTCCGGCGGAATCCTCCTGTCCATCAGAGTGTGTCTGGGAGAATGGCGCTGGGGCTCCGGTGCACAGAGAATTTGAAAAGGCCCGGTCAGGAAGGGGAGGGCTTGGGGGCAGGAAGAGAAGGCCAGAGTCCTTCCTGGATAGGTCAGGAAAACCTGCTGATTGACAGGAGGCGTGTCTACTGGTGACAGTGTCTGGCTAACCGCTCCTTTTCACAGCTGCTGACTGCAACTGCCCTAACCGGTCCCTTTAATTGGACATCTTGGACCCTGATCCAACCTAACACTGGGATAATAATCATCAGAGGTTAAGAGTCAAATGTTACACTGTTTTTGACCTACTTGAGTAATCCCCAAGGTTGCTAAAGATAGGAATGTTGTATATGTGTCAAAGGATACACAATGCAAATGCTGTCTAAAAGTTTATATTTTTTATATTAATCAATTCAATGACAGTAGCCTAAGGACCTTTTATGTTTTAGAAACCCAGAATAATTCAAATATTGAGTTCTTTTTGAAATACTTTACTTAATAAGCTTGTTTGATTGCCTATTAAACAGTGAGCCCTCTAGGATGTCAAGTAAATGAATATACAACCACCCCTGAGGAACTCACAGTCTGTTCAAACCAGTTTTATAAAATCTTATTAAAATAAATAATGTCAGTGAAGTGTTACAGGGAGATAAAATAGCATCAGATTCTTTGTAAGAAAGCTTCATTGAGATTGGTTACTGATCTTTTTTCTTAAAGATCAAAGATTCACATTTCTGTTATTTCACCAGTCTTCAAGTATGTTTACACATGAACAGTTCAAAGATACAGAAATTAATTTAAAATATGTGTGGTCCCTTAGTTGTACTCATGGGGACAGTACAGAGCTGCCAATCTTGGGTAATAAAGCATGTGGCTAAGTTCAGAGGATGATATGAACTAGCTATGAATTTTCCCTATAGCAATACAATCCTCTACACCATGTCCTCAGCAGAGGGGTAGTAGAGACCAGCAAATCTCTTTGGTATCCTTCCTCTTCTTCCAACCTCTAGGTTGTCTCAGGTGAAAATTATTTTCTTTTTAAACCATTGGAAGTATATTACTTTGGAAACATAATTTATGGGGTTTTAGACATTCTGATTTTATCTAATCAGCATTCTAAAATAAATGGATAATTTTATTTTGCTAGGTAAGCCAAATGTTCCCAAACCTTCATGCTTTCATCTAGTATAATTGTACCACTTGATCTCAAGTGTAGACAAAAAGCAAGCATCGCCTAAGGCCCCCTTAACTCACACTATTGTGGACATCAGACTGCACGATTTGAGGTTGATGGAGAAGAATCACAATGTACAACCTGGAATCATCAAAAACTTAATATAAATACTATGTTCCTTAAGTTTTTCTGTCATTCTCCTAGAAGCAGGTTCATTTGTTCCTGCCTTGCTCCTTAGGTACAGGCCCCCTCTGATGACTCCAGGGCCTGGACCTTCAGAACTGTAAGATGCTCACAGCTTATGGTCCCTCCTCCCACCTCTCTGACCAACAGCTTATAGAGTAAATCCATGTACTGAAAAACAAATAATCAATCAAATAAACAATAATGAAACACTTTCTCCATGAAGTGAACACTCTTTACTGCACTAGAAAAAGAATTTCTGTATTTTCCTAACTTTTCTCTATAGACACTTTACTTTCTATAACTAAAAGGCGTATTAAAGAACTTTCCTAAATAAGAAGCCAGTTTTCACCTCAAGTAAATTTTGTTACTGCATAGATAGAAGAAGTTATATGGACAGTTCTGTGCAATCTTTAAATACAGGTTTCTTTACTTTTTACATGATTTTCCTTTCTTTGCTTGCATAATCTTTATCTCTCTACCCAGAAGGAATATACAATACCTCCAAATAACATTTCTAAGAAATGATAGTCCTAGTCTCTGGGAAAGGACAGTAGCAAGCATTGTCTGATATAAAAATGAGTCATCTGGAAGAGGCAGACAGTTCTGCCTGAGATAAGTTAAAAAATGACACAAGGGGAATTTGAACTTTATATTGGACTGAGAACTTCCAGCCTTTGTCTTGCATAACAAGGTTATCAAATATATGAACATATCTACGGCCCAGCCTTTTGTCTTTGAGCCAAATGTTGAAAATAAGTCCTCAGCAGTGATCGACTTGCTTCCATCTCTGTGTTACAATCTCACCTTTCAGGATTCCCAAGCCAAAGTTACCTTCAGTGAGAAGGCAATACCTCCTATCCCAGGTCAAAGAGCTACACTCTCCCAAAGCTAGTTTTGGCTCAGAATTTTCTCCTTCTTCCCCACATTCCTCTACGTGTCCTTCTTGCCTCTTGCCTTTATTCCCACAGTAACCGTAGTTCTCTCTTTAAGTTTTGTAATATACACTCTTAAATCTGGGTTGGAGGGGCACATAGGTGATGACTGCAATACCCATTGTCTTTTCCTCTCCTCAGATGGACATTTATACCACACTTTACAGTATTTTCCCAGCTCTAGTAGGTTTACTGTTATGTGGCCATTTTGTACAGCTGCATTCCTAAGGTATTTCATCACTGCTTTATTATATGCACTTGAAACTTTCCAGAACTTTTACTGGAGGAGGATTCAGTAAATGGAGTTAGCATTTAGATCCTGCAAAAAGTCAGAATCAAAAATAACAGGAATCACATGGTCGACAATATTTAAATGCCTTAAAGATAAAAGACAGACATTTCACTGTTCATAACATGGCCAAGAAAAGTGACATGTAGCAAGATTTTTGGTCCCTGCTACTTGCAGGAGCATTAGGTTCTCAAAGAAGTCTGAATTAATTTAAACTTACTGACACACAAAATATGTATCATGCAAATATTTGATTACATAACCACATACTAATCCCTCATAGTGATCTCATGCCCCATTCTTTGCAGAGAAGTAGCTTTGATCTAGGCAGACTTGTCCACAATAAGAAAAACAGAATTAAGAAGTTGATAAAGTAGTGAAAGTAAGAATAAATTTGACAGGTGGCTTTGGAGATATAGAGCAACTAAACTTCTGGAAATTTTAGAATGTTGGATTTATGTTCTGATTACTTTTCTGAAAGATCTGGAATTTTTTTCCCCCTAGAAGCTACGTGGCATATCTTCATCCTCAGATTCACTTTTGCCCTGGACTCTTACTCACCCTTCTCCTCCTTAGGGAGAGAAGCCGGGAGGCGGGGGTGGGGGATGTGCTATTTCAGCCAACTGGCTTTATTAAAGCTTTCTCATCTATGAGGCATGAGAATGTTTGTGAATCTGCTTCTTTTCTAATTGGCAACGAAAAGTACAATTGCTCTGTAATTTAGAAACTTCTAGGTCCCACCAACGTTATTTAAAACAGGTGTTGAACCCACCTCCAGTCCAAGTGTAAGTTGGTGATGTGGATCAAACGACAATTTAAGTATCAATAGGGATAAGCTAGACATCAACCACCACCACAAATTGTTTTGTTGTTGATGATGTTAGAGCAAGGGAGAAGGAACTAATAGAGGGAACACACTGGAAATAACAAGAGACAAGGGCATGAGACTGAATTTTTACTTTAATTCTGACAAAATTTACCTTCATAGAGCAGAGTAAATCCCTTAAGATTGACGGAACTTGATTTTCTTATCTGCGAAACTTATGAGTAATATTTTCAAAAATATTTCACTATGTAATTTATAAGATTTCCTCCAGATTTCAGATCCTGTCATTCTAATCAACACATAGACAGATTAAACAGCAGAAAGTTTGTACCCATATTCTATGAAGGTTGGATATTGCAAGATTTTATGGCTTTGAGAAACCCATATTCAGTTTGCACTTTATCACCAATGTTTTCCTTTCATGACATTTTTTTGTAAAAATATTTGCTAACATTGTTGAGGGATTTCCTAGCTAAAACATAATCAAGGATATCTCTGAGGACCATTGCTCTTCTTATCCCAGTTTCATCTTTTGATCTCCTACAACTAATAAAAAAAGATCAATGTCATGATTGAAGGAATTATGACTAATGAGACTTCACTGAAAATCACACGATTCCTTCCCTTCCCTAATGTTTGGCTGTAAGCAAAGTCCAAGAGCAGTATCTTTTATTTTCTTTTGTGTTAGTTCATGTTCATGTGTGGAGAACATGGGGCAGTGACTCACAGTACTGGCTTGCAGCCCACACAGCTGGATAGGCACAGAGTGCACTTAATAAAAGGGATAGAGAAAGAAAAGGGTTTATTTGTTAGTTTATTTAAAAAATATGTACAGATTACTGCTACAAAAGCAAGATGGAAACTTTTCAAAGAAAACTGCTTAAAGGAAAAGCAAGTTTGGATCGGGGGGACTAATTTAATTTATTTTTACAACCATCAATATGAAAATACTTCTTTAAGGCAACTTTTCCATCTGGAAACCTCAGTCCCTCCCACCAAAAACAAGCAATGAATTTAGGAGTATCATGAGAGTTAAACTCT
Source organism: Xerus rutilus (assembly GCA_028644305.1). Taxonomy (NCBI): domain Eukaryota; kingdom Metazoa; phylum Chordata; class Mammalia; order Rodentia; family Sciuridae; genus Xerus; species Xerus rutilus. Next base: position 119,592,852 of record CM053402.1, read on the forward strand.
AGCGATCCTTTATCCACCATAATTTGTAACACTTGAAACAATGAATAAGTATAGGATTATATGTAGGCAAACATTTTTAAAAAGATATTGTATAACATCTTTAGAGATCTGACAGATGATTGAATTCAGAAATATCTGACTCTACCTCAGAAAGGGTAAGTCTGCTGATAAACAACATCATAAAAGACACATTTTTTAACAGAAGCAGAGATTTTTGGTTTGATGTAGTCCCTTTTATCTCTTTTTGATTTTGTTTCCTGTGCTGTTATCTTATCCAAAAAATCCTTTTCCATTCCAATGTCCTGAAGCATCTCTCCTGTGTTTTCTTCTGATAGTTTCATGGCTTTAGGTTTTACATTATGTATAAAAAGCATGTATATATAAAAACAGAACATATTCATTCTAATTATGAGGTGGTAAAAATTTAAATCTTTAAGCACCTCATTATGTCCTATGAGTATTTATCCAAAGTTCCACTGTGTGATTATGAGCAATCAGGGTGCCTATGAGGAAACATAAGCTAACTTCTATTAAAAAACAATAGCTTAGTGAAATATGAAATATAATAGTAATATCTATTTTACATGTTATAATGATTTAAAACAACATAGAGAATGACAAAATGAAGCTTTCAATTTAGAGTGGATATTATTTTCTATTATACTATTGTTTTTATTTTAGTAGGTGAACAATAATATAAGGAAAAGAGAAAATAACAGTGAATTCAATTCACTTTCAGCGGACTTTTGTGTATGTTGAAAGATGGGGGTCTAGTTTCACCCTTCTACATGTGACTATACAGTTTTCCCAACACCCTGTGTGGAAGAGACTGTCCTTTCCTCAAGGCATGTTCTTAGCACCCTTGTAGAAGATCAGCTAGCTGTAGACCTGTGGATTTAGGTCTACACATTCCACTCTATTCCAGTCTATATGTCTGTATTTAAGCCACTACCATACTATGAAAGTATTCACTTTTTAGAAAAAATCTATTGTGGGTAAAGATGAAAATATTCAGAGAAACTCACATATTGCCGGGCACTGAGGCACATGCCTGTAATTCCAGAAACTCAGGAGGTTGAGGCAGGAGGATCACAGGTTCCAGACCAGTCTCAGTAATTTAGTGAGGCCCTTAGCAACTTAAGGAGACCCTGTCTCAAAAATAAAAATAAAAATAAAAATGGCTGAAGATGCAGCTCAGTAGTAAAGTGCCCCTGGATTCAATTACTGATAGCAAACATTAAAACAATTAAAAAAAAGAAAGAAAAATAAATTTATAATTTACATATCACTGTAAGATGTCATGTACCTTTTGCAAATTGAGCCCTACTTTAAAAGCAGTGACATATTAAAACTGATGCTATAATTAATTGTTAACTTGGTAGTAGCATACTATGTATAAATGCATATATATATAAAAACAGAACACATCTAATTCATTCTAATTATGAGGTGGTAAAAATTTAAATCTTTAAGTACCTCATTACATCCTATGAGTATTTATCCAAAGTTCCACTGTGTGATTATGAGCGATCAGGGAGCCTATGAGGAAACATAAGCTAACTTCTATAAAAAAACAATAGCTTAGTATCTATGGCAAAAAAACAACTCCCATGTAATAAACTACAATTATTTGATCAATTTATTCATTTTAACTTTTTAAAAAAACTGATACTATACTAGATTGTGGCTTTCAGAATAAAAGCCAAGAATTTCTCTAAGATTATGAGTTCTAACAATTCAGTGATGAATTGGAAAGCATTCTGTGGTGGGCAATGGACAAGATAAAGCTCAACTTAGACAATCAATGATAAATAATTTTAAGATTTTCAAATATCAGACAACAATGATAAAAACTTTAAAAGCATCATTTGTGGCTGAATTCAAGAATTTAAACATGCATTAGAAAATGCAATATAAACAATAGTATGCATATACATCAAAAGAAGACTTCTGGGCTCAGGCAAGTCTTCACTCACTGAAATCTTGGTAACATCATTAACTTTGTATTGCATGTCATAAATTTACTATTCAATGAAATATAATAGTAATATCTATTTTACATGTTATAATGATTTAAAACAATGTAGAAAATGACAAAATGAAGCTTTCAATTTAGAGTGGATATTATATTATTTTCTATTATACTATTGTTTTTATTTTAGTAGGTGAACAATAATATAAGGAAAAGAGAAAATAACAATGAATAATTTAAATGTCAATATTTTAACTTTATTAGTAAGTTAGAGCAGTACTTTGAAATATATGAAATGAAGTCATACAATGATATTAGGAGAAGTAAACTTGGAATAATTATTATCCATTAAATACTATCTCTAAAATTAATAGACCAAAATTAATAAGGATATAAATATCTTAACAATACAATCAACCCAATCTAATTGAAATGTATAGAACTCCATTTCAAATAGCTGCAAAATAAACTTTTTTCTCAAATAGAAAGGAAGCACTCAAAAACTTAAATTATATTTTAAGCCACAAGACAAAGTCCGTATATTTCAAGAACAGAAAATATTCATAATACTACAGAGGAACGTTAGAAATTAATAGCAATGAGAATGAACATAGCCATTATGTGTAAAATAAGCAATATGCTCAATCAACCCATGTGTCAAATACAAAATCACATAGGAAGTTAGAATATAGTATGAACTAAATAATTGGGGCAATACAACGTACCAAAATTTATACAATATAACTGAAAGAATTGAAGTACTTATCTCTCTCTATCTTGTAATCCACTGAATTGTTTAAATCAACCCCATGTTCTTTGTATATGGTTCTGTGTGTCAGTTATTGGGGCAAGGGAGGCAGGTGACAGCTGAGTAATTCATCTGATGGTGTCACATGTAGGCAGTTTACATGTAGTGAGATGGCTAATGTCTAACCCACATGTTCTCAGTTGTTACTAAGGTCATCCAGGTGACTACTTGATAATTATATATGTAATTTTAAATGGTTTTTTTAATCTAATATAACCAATATTAGTAAATAGAAATGAAGTAGATCTGATATCACCCTATCCTGAAACTTTATTAAATTCAGTTATTAACAGGAATAGTTTTCTTTTTGTAGACTCCTCATGACTTGGGTATAAACAATCAGGTCATTTATGAATAAAGAGAATTTGGTATAATTATTTTTAATATTAATTGATTTTATTTGTCATGCTTCATCATACTTAGGAAGGATTTCTGATACAATGTTGAATACCAGTGAAATGTGTATTTATTTGATTTATTGACTCTCAGTTCCAAATTCATACTTCTTTGTGCATATTTATTTGCAAATGGATCATGTGAACATTTCTCCTTTGCCACCTGGCACCATGTTAAATATTTTCTGTACTGGAGGGACATTAGTGATAAAAGGGAGTTCTCCTTTTGGTGTTGGTATGATTTATTTTTTCTGATTATTTCTTTGGTGCATAGTGTTGAATTATACACAGAATATCCAGTTGTTTTGGGGCACAGTAATTTTTGCCAGCAGCCCAGTGGAAATATCTCAGTGGGTTTTGCTTACCTGCTAGCCTGTGGTCCCTCAGTGAATTTTCACCATAAAGTAGACCAGTCTTGCCTTTTCTGCAAGGTCAGAATCTCAGCATGGAAAAGTGGTCTCTCTTGCAAGTTACTCCATCCTTTGGCATTCTTCCTCAACTCTAGACATAGTGACTATTACGTACTTTTGATTTATGTACTCTTTTTATTTTTTTTCCTTTGCAGTAACAGGGATCAATCCTAGGACCTGTGCATACTGGAAGAACTCTACTACTAAGCTCCAGCCTCAAACTGATTTTCCTATTCTTTTGTCACCTCTTTATACCTTAGTCATAAATCCCTTTCCTAGTTAACAATTCTTCATATTAAAATTCCCTGTTAAAATTATTGGTGATGTTCTACTCTTTTCACTGTACTTTGGCTAACATATTGTGAAAGTTAAAACACTTGCTTGCTTCCAATCTTCTTCTGTTTTTTTTTTTTTTTTTGGTTACCAGGAATTGAACTCACAAGTACTCGACCATTGAGTCACATCCCCAGCCCTATTTTGTGTTTTATTTAGAGGCAGGGTCTCACTGAGTTGCTTAGCGCCTCGCCATTTCTGAGGCTGGCTTTGAATTCGCAATCCTCCTGTCTCAGCCTCCCAAAGTGTTGGGATTACAGACGTGCACCACCACGTCCGGCTCTTGCTCCCAATCTTAAGGAAAAACTATTGGATTTTCATAATAAAGAATAAGTTTAGCATTTGGGGTTTTAGATATTCTTTGTTATATTCAAAATTACTCCTCCTTTTCCTGATTTACTTAGAAATATGGAAACTAAAAATTTGTAATGATATGCCCCAATAATTTCTTTTGTACTACTTTGAGATATTAACATTCTTATTTAATTTAATGAATTAGATTATATTCATTTAATTTAATGAGTTAGATTATATTATTAGATTAATTAAATTATTATATTAATTTAATAATTCAATGAATTACAATTTGTGATATTCAAATTATGAGCCAAACTATATTTCTTTTTATTTTGGTACCAGGGATTGAACTCAGGGGCACATAACCAATGAGCCACATCCCCAGCCCTATTTTGTATTTTTATTTAGAGACAAGATCTCAATGAGTTGCTTAGTGCCTTGCTTTTGCTGATACTGGTTTTGAACTCACAATCGTCCTGCTTCAGCCTCCTGAGACCTGGGAATACAGACATGTGCCACGGCACCAAACTGTATTTCTAATGTATAACCTATTTGACTCTAAAGTTTAAAATATTCAGGAGAAGTTTAAAAATTATAAACTTATTACTAAACATTGTAAAAGTTTGCAAAGAAAAAAAAATAAAAAGGCACAAAAAAAGGGAAAGGCCCAGAATGATTTTAAAAGTTTGATAGTGAAGATGTAAAAACTCCTTAGATTGATCTGTATATTCAGTGCTATACTAATCAAAATTTCAGTTTGGCTTTTATTTCATTGGAATTAGATAAGCTGATTAAAAATATTATGAGTAAAATCAAAGGAAGCATAATAACCAAGAAATCTTGAAAAAAAAAAGAGCAAATTAGTTGGTGTTACATCTAAGCTGGGAAAAAAATTCTATCTAACAAATGATAGTTAAGTATTATATCTATAAGTAAATTTGATGAATTCACGCATTCTTTTATAAAAAAATTCTAAATATATAATAAAATTAAACACAAAACTGAACAATAAAAATGTAATATTTTCTTGTTTTAGGAAAAGTAGCATCATCTTACCCAGCATACAGTAAGAGAGCAACAGAAATAAACTGGCAAATCAGACTTCATAAAATTAAATACATCTGGAATCAAAAATGCTTGTAAGAAAATGAAGTAGGAGGCAAGACAATAGTAGGAATTAACTTCTATACATGCATTGGACAAAGGATCTGTATACAGAAGATAAATATATTTTACAGTCTTGTAACAAAAATAGATAATTAAAAATGATAAAGTACTTAATATGTGCATTTCAAAGGAAGATAGAAGAATTAGCAATATTTATTAGTCATTATGTTTGTTTCCCAAGACTTGCAAATTAAAACCACAGTTAGATATGGCTTTATGCATACTAAAGTGGTCAACCTTCAAAAGACTGACAATATCAATTGCTGTTGAGAAACTGGGGAAGCTGAATATAGTTGAAGTATAGAATGGTACAACCATTTTGGAAAATAGATGAAAAATTTCTCATAAAAGTAAGCATACACTAATCCCATGGTCAGCAATTGCATTTTGGTGATTAACCAGAAGTACAGGTATTGGTTTTGAATTTTTTTTCTTCTTTTACAAATGATTAAATGAAGTCTTATTTAGATGATTAATAAAGTACTTGAGTTCATTCTGCATCTGGTACCTTTTTATTACATCTCTTTATTTGACTGTGTCCATACTGACATTACTATAACACCCTTTAAGGAAATTCATTGATAAAATTTTAAAAATATAAATATCCAAAGCTTAGAAATTATTAGGCAACCAATCATTGTACTAAATACTTTTCTAGAGGGTTATTTTTAATTACATTTCTCTAATTTATTTAGAAATATTTGTTTAATACTTATTTTGTAATATTTAGTTAAGTGAAGCGTTTCTCTAGGAAAGTTTTTATTTTAAGTGCTTAATGACTTAAATATTTACTTAATTTAGAGGGTTAAAAAAGAAATATGACTGTACTTTCAAAATTTCTCAGGAAAATATAAAACCCTTGCTTTTACAAATTTGTTTGAAGTTGAAAGCATTTACTTAATCTAAACAAATATTCATTGAAAGTTTCTCCCTTTGCCTTTTCCCCTCACCCATTAGCCAACTACCATTATGGAAAACATGGCTCATGCAACATCTGTTATTGAAGGCTCTTCCCCTATTTCTCCATGGCCTTATTTAGGTAATGCACACTTTTGAGAATTTCTATACCACCCTAGGCAAACACATATTTTTCTAAATGGGCAGGTTATGGAGCCATTTTGCCAAACTTCAATTCCAAGCTCTACCATTTATTTGTTTTGTATTTTTAGCAAATTTCCTAAATAATTTGTTACTCAGTTTTTTCTAGACCTATTATATGGGATTTCTATGAGGACTGAATTAACTGATGACTAAAATAAATTTAGAGCAGCACTCTCCTTAAGTTAGCACTCAATATATATTAGCTATGAGCATCATGATCACATGCTAAGCACAGTGATTCAATATGGATTGTAATTACATATCTCTCTGATTACACCAATGGGCTAAAGAAATTCAAGATGTTGTTCTGCAATCCGTCATTTACTTTGGATGAAACACAGCAAAACTTTTGAAAGTAAAAGGGAAAGAGACTTCCTGGTTTAATTGCCTTATAACTGGAACTTTGTGTCAGAACACTAATAATATTTACCTGAGGAAAGAAATCTTACCTATTGCACACCCTTATCCAGATGCCTCTAACTGAATGACTGTTGATAGTGAACCTAGACTGGACTCCATAAAGCATGAATCCTTAGGGAATGTCACACTGAACAACACAAGTTGCCTAGATATTGAGAGGGGGTTCATATCCTAAATAATTTAAATGTTACCTGTCAAGTGGGGAATGTTGTCATCCTTCACTTACAGCTTTTATCCATCACTCTTTACTAAACTGCACTTGTCCAATGCAGAAAGGAATGACATGGAGGAGCCCATGGGATATCCCAGACTCCTCCCTTTCTGGTTGACACTCCTTTTTAAAAAAATAGCCTATATCCTTGAGACAATTAAGATTTTTCTTTTATGCATGTCTGATTTGAAAATTTGTCACTGTATTTGCTAAATTATAAATTAATTTAACATTGGAGGCAGTATCTTTAATCTCCAAAACCATTAATTGCAGAATAGATACTGCAAGATTTGCAAGAGAATATAGGAAAGAATTTTTCCCTACAGTCTTGAGGTATAGGTAGTTCTCTTGAATTGAGTAACTCAATATGAAGAAGAAAATCTCTCAAGTTCTGTTCCTCACCTGATAAATGATCATTATCCTGATAGCAGAGACGATAGATCCATCAAAAAGCTCAAAATCATACGTTGCTAATTGGGGAAATAAAATCACTCATCCCTTTCTTGCTTCTTTATTTCTATCAAGTCATCTAAAGGTGAGATTGTTCATTTTAGTCACAGATGATTACATTATTTTTCAAAACAACTTTTACACCAGTCTCCTGCTAAATGAATAGCTTGTAACCTCAACATGGATCTTGTTCCTGTATCTCAGCAAAACACTTTTCACATCTATGCCACCTTCACCTAGGGATTGACACAATTTGTTCTGAAACTTATTATCATTTGAAAGAACAGTTAGATATGATTGTAGGGCAATAATGAGAATATATATATCATTTTTATGTATGTATTTATTTTGTATATGTTATATTTTGCTGTATTTAAATACCTTAAATGAGTATTGAAGCACAGTGGAGAACAGATAGAGCAATAGTTCCATAGACTGATAATAGATATAGATGGAACTATTTCAATGATCTAAAATAATTGGTATTTTGGTTAAAAAAAGACCAAAAGCTAATCTAATGTCTTTTACCTTCTTTTGATTATAACATTAATATACTTCAAGTTTATTCTTGCATAAATTTCCCTTCTTGATACTGGTAATGAGAAATGAAATGATATTCCTAAAAATGGAGAAAATTCATGTGCTTTATATTCCCCAGAATTCTCTATACTAACTTTATTGGTTTTAGAGTTTCTGGAGAAGTTGTTATATAAATGTTTAATGATGATTATCTTGAATGTTTCATTTGATAAATGCTTATGGTCATATATCTTTGTTTTTAGGATATTAATAATACTTAAGTTTTGATTGCATAAACTGACAAAAAACAAAACAAAACATAAATCTAGCACATCATTTTCATCTACCTGTCTTATTTTAAGGCAAAAATTTGCACTTCCTTATGTTCTGCTTAGCATTAAGATGCTGTCCATCTGTATTAGATGAGAGTCCATTGATATTCACAGTAAATGGTTTTCAAAAAGTAGGCAGACACTTACTGTCAATGAGATCTTAAAAGCTGCCTAGTATGCACTAGCCTGCCACTTGTTGCATTTCCTCTTCCTTATTCACAGTTAATCTGGGAAATGAAACATTCTCTCTGATCTCTCTTCTACCTCCATGCTGTTTTTGTCTGGCCCAGTCACATTGTTTTCTCTTGTGCAGATCTTCCGAATATTCTGGAGAAATGTCTTCCACCAGATAGTTACTGTGGTTGCAAGTTCACCAGATTTTAATTTTTATTGTTTTATTAATTACAAATAATAATCTGCCATTGATTAATATAACATTGGTAATATTACTTTATAAAACTTTATAACAAAAACTTTTATTTCTGTTTATTAAACTTAACTAAGAATCATATTCCCTTTATTATAGGAAAAATGATCTTGAAATATCCACCTTGGACAACATAATTTAAAAAGAAACTGAGTAGAGCAATACAGTGTGAGCTCAGAATATATTACTGAGTTCCATTACTTTAATTCATCCATTTGACAAAATTTTATTTAATACATAGAAGGCAATTCACCATACAGCAGGTACACACTAGATTTTTATTACTGGGATGGCTAGAGACATTCTAACACTTTTCCATGTAAAATAGAGTCCCACAACTACTACCCACAGGATAACATCACACTCACACCTCAGTATAAGAATACGATAGATGGAAAATTATTTTTATAGGGGCAAGCTTGTATTTAGACTTACTTATTTCCATCTTATAAATGTAAAATATCCAATATGCAAAAATCTGCCAAAGGAAAAGGTGAGATCAAGCATTAAGCTTTCCATATGGTTAATAAATAAAACTGAATCCACTGTGTTGTCTTACATGTTCTTCTGTAAGATGGATGCAAGCATTTGCAATTGGTAAATGAAAGGTGAAGTCAGTGTAATTCAGAATTCATGTAGGTGCATGTGAAATGTTTCCTAGCATATGCTATGAAGGAATGGCAATTGAATGCATGGTGCACCAAAAGAGTTAAATATACCAGACCACAGAAGGATAGAGGACTATTCATATCTCGTCCAACCCTAGTTCTTCTTGGCTCAGCTTGAGCATGTATTCATGTCTAAAGTGCTTATTCTGTAGTTCTGCCTGATTATTTACAATTTATCCTTCTCGTCATACCTCAGCAGCATGAATCATCTTTATATCATCTTTTATCTATTTCCCATCATCATCTCCAAGAGGCAAACATTTGTGTTTACAATAATTTCTCCTTACATATTAGAATTGTAAAAAATCTTTAAAACTGTGCTAATATTTTAAAAGAAGAGCCAATTCTTTGGGGTGCTTTGGATGCAAATTAAAACAACTATTTAGTGGCTTATACAAATTTATTTTTCCATAAGCCTACTTATGTTGTCTAATAATTGTGCATATTGTGAATTTTTTGACACTTTTATTGGTTCTTTTTTACTTTGATATGATAGTAGAATCTGTTTTGACATAATAATAAAAGCATGGAATATATCATGTTCTAGTTCAGGCCCTAGTACCTCCTTCCCCTTCCCTTTCCCTAACCTCTGCTTTCTTCCCTCTATTAGTCTTTCTGCCATTTACCCATAGTTATTTTTAATTATTCAAGCGTTCTTCTTATATTTCTTTTCCACAACCACTTTTAAGTCTCAGATATTTATATACTTAATCTCTGAAAATCATTAATGAAAACAAATGTATTAGCTAACAACATAATATGTGACTGGTCCTACATTTGATTTAGAACTTAACTCCCAAAGATAAAACCTTCCCTGTATTCTCAGATTAATTTGCAATTGAGGAATACATAAAAGAATAAAGTAGAATGCAACCTCTGGAAAGTTATTGCTTCCTTCATGTACTTACAACTGGAGCACTAACATTTTTAGTCATATTCAGAAATTTTTGCTCTTCTCCCACACATTTTATTTAAATGATGCATTTCACTTTAATTGCAATTATTCTTCATGCACGTGGTGACCCACATTTGTTACTGGTAATAAATTATTAATAAACAGTGAGTCAGGATATAGCAACTCTTTGGTTAGTTGTTTTGTCCATGTGTTTGCAATGTGCTAGGTCACGCCACTTGCAGGATGTTTGTATATTCTCTGGGGAGCCATGAACAATGGAACTGTTGGAAATATCTGGTAGTGTACTATAGAAAATGAAAAATTCTGAGGACAGCTGTGTAATATAAGCAGCAGCTGGAGCAAATATGTTCTAAAAAAATGAGTGCCTTGGGCTTCTGTGGTATCAACCAATAAGAATAATGATAATGCTCTTTCCTACTTGCATATTTAAAGTGTAATATTTAGAATAAACTTCAGAATATTCAATACTTGTTTATTAATTTAGCAAAGTATTACATATCCTAAATTATACATACACATATATGTTTGCATACCCACCATACTTATTGCCAGTGTGCATGTGTATATATATGTGCATGTATACAAAAAATACATATATATATATATATATATTTGTAGAAAAGTGCAAAGGACACTACATATGGTGTTCTCTAAACACTATTGTCCACTAAACCACGAATGCAAACTAGGGTTCTTTGGGAAGAAGATGGCAACAGATCTGAGGCAGAAAATATGTAAGTTGAGCCTGGTATATCTTATGAATGATGCAGAAAACTCTCAAAAATCTGAGTTCATACTGATGTTTAATAAGCACAGACCAAAAAAATTGATTTTAAATTGTATCACCACAAAGAAATGATAAATACTCAAGGTTATATAGATATATTAATTAGCCTTATTTCATAATTCATCAATGTATACATGCATTAAAACATCACATCTCCAATAAATATACACAAATATTATTATCAAAAATAAATTTAAACTTTAAAAAATTAAGAATAAACATAAAAATGTCTAGAGCACACTGTAGTTCCAACTCATTATTTTGTATATTGATAGATAAAGGAAAGATTCAGATATTTATCCTTTCTTTTGTGGACTATTTTGCAGATTAACCAAATGGTTAATGTAGGAGTTTTTTTAAAAGATATTGGTTAAATAAAATAGAATAAATGATAGAATTGAAAGTTTATCATTTTAAAATACCAAAGAAAATGATAGATCTGAGCATTGATATCAATGGCTGCTAAAACTAATGTGTGACAATTTTATGGACAACTTTGTAAGGAGTATGGTTGACTACCTCTGGAATCTTAACATTACTAAAAGTGAATGTTCAGATATTTAATTCTTCCTAAAGTAAAGCAATAAGAAATAAACAGCACCTCACATGAAGCACTCCTGCTAAAAATTTGCATATAGTTATAATCAAACCTCTGACCGAAGTTTCCAGCAAACATGAGGCAAGAGGATCATGTTAGAGGATTCCATGAAATCATAATCATTCAAATTAAGAATCAAAAGTGCTACTGGAAACCAGTTTTTCAGTTTAAATAGGAAAAAAAAGGAGGAAAGTATGTTATGTATTTTAGGAGACCAAAGATACATAGCAATCAAAGGAAATGTGTAAATGTTACTTGAATATATAATTAGTGAAAATGGAGTGAGTTTTAGATATGTTAAATATTTGGTAATTGTGTTAGATGTGATAAGATATTGTGCTTATTTCTTATAAATATATACTCAAGTATATGTAGAGATATATGTTTAAGTATATACAATTGGAATTCTATAATATCTAGAATTAGCTTTTAAATACTCGTGGAAAAAATCTGAAGGATAGATGAAACAAGTACAGAATATTGTTAACTGATGGAGCAATAGGATATGGATTTAATTATATAATTCCAAATGTTTGAAGAATTTTATGGTGCAAAGCTAAAATAGAAAAGAAATAGGACATCATTGATTCTGTGTAGATTGCTCAGAAAAAAATACCAGTGTACTTGAAAATTTTAGTGAATGCAAATATGGTAGTTGAGTTATAGCTAAAGATGTTTGTTATACTATTAGAAACAGCACAAGAATCCTGTCACTGAAAGTAAAATATTGAAGGCATTATAGAAGATGTACAATATTTATATACAAAATAATGATAGATTAGAAAACGCCCTTAAGAATTTAAGGGCAATGTTCACTGATCAGTCCTACAGCCTTGTTCTGGTTAGGTTTCAATCAGCAGTGAATATTCCCCACCTTTCCTAAAGATCTGTGTGGTGCAAGTGCTTGGTGAAGAAGGGAAGGAAGTCATGAAGTACTTGATGTTTTCTTCCCCTATGGAGTCAAAGAGTGATTCTAAGAATAGTCGTTGCAATCAATTCACATTTGGTGTTTGTGCAAGAAGGACTGAGATTCCTGAGAGAGATTAACATGTGGTTTAGAAAAAAGTCAGATTGGAAGAATTCCCTACTGCTTTGGGAATTCTGAAGAGAGAAGTGAAAACTTGTAATAGCAAATGATAAGAAACAAACTACATATTCAGAAGTAAGAAAAGGGAGATATGAAGATGATAAACAGATAGATGGATAGATAGGGATATATCCACATATGTTTGTACATTAAAAAGACAAATGAATAAACCAAATTAATGAAATTATTAGTAGTAAGAAAAATAATCATATATGAAGATGAAGGTAAAAGAAATAACAAATGAAAGCTACTATACTCTGGACCACCGTTTTATAATTTTGACTCTGGAATTACATAAATATGCACATAATTATGAAAGAGTGAAATCCCAAAAAACTAATATTTTTAAAAATGGGACATAATAAGCAAATGTATGAAGAGAAGAATTATTCCACTGACTCAAAAATGCAGGAATTAGACTCTGGAATAGATTCTGCAGATGAAAAAAATTCTGAACTGTCTTCTGCAAAATGTTTGTGATATAAACATCATATTAAACTAAATATGTATGTACATTTGTGTGTGTGTACATGCACATATGCATATAATGAAGTAAGTAAGTAAATTATAGTAAAGTCTTTAGAAATCAAGACTTTCAAAGTAAGGATAAAGAGTTGGTAATATAAAATAAAATCATCAGATGAACATTATTAATAAACTCCAGATGTATTTTTCTCAATCTAATAAATATATTTCATAGCTTGGGCCCTAAAGTGGTCTAAAAGCAATGACCAATTAAGAACAGTGGTTACCACCGTAACCAAACTGTGATCCTCATGGTGGACAAACTGTAAGGTGACAAACCCAATGGGTCATTTCCTCTATAACTCTCTCCCTATTTAATGCAACCTGTGCTTGTTTCTAGCCATTAGGATGGGCTAGAATGATGGGATATCACTCTTAGCATTACACTACATTACACACAACTCTACATTAGCAGATTTTAGTGAAAAGGATTCTCTTGCTGGCTGCATAAACAAGCAGCTGCAATGTGAACTACCTACAGAGAGGGCCTTCTGGAGGGAACTGAGTGTGGCATCCAACACTAGAGACTGTCTTCCAACTGACAACGGGCAATAAGCTCTGACTCTTGGTCTTACAGCCACAAGGAAGTTAATTTTGACAACAATCTGAATAAGCTTGGAAGGAGATACTTCCATACTCAAGGTTGAAGATAAGAATTGTGGTCAGCTTAACTCTTGAGTTCAGCCTTGAGATACCCAAGCAAAGGACTTAAGTAAATTTCATCCCCAGATTTCTGATTTACAAAAATTGTGAGACTATATGTGTATATGTCTCTGGGTGTGTGTTTTAAGTTATTAGTTTCCAGTAATTTTCACACAGAAATGAACAACTAATAATAGACTCTATATTCTTTCTTTTTTATTTGTTCTTTTTAGTTATACATGACAGTAGAATGTATTTTGATATATTATACATATATGGAGTACAACTCCCCATTCTTCTGATTGTACATGATGTGGAATTACATTGGTAGCATATTCATATATGAACAAAGGAAAGTAACATTCAATTTATTTCTCTCTTTTCTATTCTCATTCTCCCTTCCTTCCCCTTTGTCTAATCCAAAGGACTTCTTTTCTCTACCCATCCACCCCTTTATTGTGGAGTAGTATCCATATATCCAACAGAACATTTGGCCTTTGGTTTTATTGGGTTGGCTTATTTTACTTAGTCTAATAGTCTTCAGTTCCATCCATTTACAGGCAAATGCCATAATTTCATTTCTATTTATGGCTGAGTAATATCGCATGGTGTATATATACCACATTTTCTTTTTTCATTCATCTGTCGAAGAGCACCTAGGCTGGTTCCATAGTTCAGCAATTGTGACTTGAGCTGCTATAAACATTTATTTGCAGTGCCCATATAGTATGCTGATTTTAAATCCTTTGGGTATATAGCGAGGAGTGGGATAACTGGGTTAAATGGTGGTTCCATTCCAAGTTTTCTGAGGAATTGCCATACTGCTTTCCAAAGTGGTTTCACCAATTTGCAGTAACACCAGCAACATATGAGTGTACTTTTTCCCTACATCCTTACCAACATTTATTGTTACTGGTATTTTTGAACATTGCTATTCTGACTGGGTAGAGTGAGATGAAAACTCAGTATAATTTTAATTTGCATTTTGCTAACTTCTAGAGATGTTGAACATTTTTTCATATATTTGTTGAATGATTGCCTATATACTGTTTCTTACTGGGAAAACCAGGAATCCTTGAAGAAATGACTGAGTGGAGTCTGGATAATGAAATACAGCAGATAAACCTAGAGTACCTTGTTTCTTTAGGAAACAAGAAATTTTCAAAGACTATGGTAGTTGTATTGAAAGCATATCAATCAGCAAAGATCTCCCTCTGGCCAAGTATGAGAAATTTTGATATAAATAAAAACAACAGGTTGCATTGTCATACATTTAAAATATTATGATCCAAGAACACCTAAAAAGGGCCCCAATTATTTGGGAAAGTTAAGAGGCAGTGTCTCATTTTCCTGAAAACTCTTAAGGAGATGTAAAAAAGGCATCTATGTTATCTTTACTAAATGAACTCTATTTCAAGCTACCAAATAGTGGATAAGTAGAAGCTCTTTGTAGAAAAATTTCAGCTTAGAAATGCAGAAGGAATGAAAAAATCTCAATATACGACTATTTGAAATCCCTATAGAAAAATTAATCTGTGCAGTTATCATCAATACATGCTAAAACAACATGAGATGAAAAGTTGATGGCATCTTCATGAGAGGATAGGACTGATGCTAGAACCCACCTACCAATCTTGACATCATGGTGAAAGATAAACCACCAAACATATTGTCCTTTTTGATATAATGCAGTAGGAAAATCAAACATTTCCTATGAAATACTCTTGCCAAATTGTTAAACATGAATTTCATGAAGCCCCAGATTTGTCATAGTTGTAAATTTTTTAATTTTGATATAAATATGGACTTTCCAAAAAGTTAACAAGAACAGTCAAAGAATTTCCATATATTGTACCTTTCATCCAGGTTCTGCAAATATTCATATTTGCCACATTTATTTGATATTTCTCTTCATCTTTTTCCTTTTCTTTCTCTGTGTACATACGTAAAAATATATGCTTATATGTTCAAATATATATACTTTCATGAACGATTCAGTTAATCCATTTTATTCCTGAATGCTTCAGAGAGTGTTTTCTAAAGATAAGGACATACTCTCTTTAGTCACAGTTCAATGACCAAAATCATAATAAAATTTATTCTGTAGTAATAGAAGGGCATGAACTATTTACAGGCCTTATCACATTTTGTCTATTCCAATAATGCCCTTTATTGTAAAATAAAATCTCTCACTATTCATTGCTTTTAATTTTCATGCCCCTTTAGCATCATTTAATCTCTAATAGTTCCCCTGTCCTCCTTTTCCTTCTACAAATACTAATATTACTAAAATGTTGAAAAGTGTACTAATATTCCTTTGTGGAATATTCTTGAAATTGGATACTTTTCTTTCCTTCTTTTTTTTAAAACTGGGTTCCTGTACCTCTAAGTACGTACCTCTGAGTTACATCCTCAACACTTTTTATTTTATTTTGAAAGAGGGTATGACTAAATTGTCCAGGCTGTCCTCAATCTTGTAATCCTCTTGCCTCTACATCTGTGTCACTGGGATTATAGGAAGGCAGCCACCAGCCTGGCTAACTTTACATTATATGGGAAACATGGGCAATAGAGGAACATATTTAAAAACACTGTAGTGGTAATCCACCAATTTTAAAATGTAAGAAATTCTGAAAAACAAAATCTTGGTCTCCTTAATAAGTTAATAACAATTAAAGAGAAGGTGCAATTATCATGGATTACAAAATTTAGAAAATATATCCAAATACAATATGTAGAACTGGTCTGGATTCTGATTTTAATAAATCAACTTTAAAATGCATGTGTTTATCAGCAGGATAAATTCTGAGTTGCTGTAAAGAATCATCGTTAACCTTTAAATATAATAAGAGTATTATTATACATTTTTAACAAGACTTCTTAATCCCTTAGAGATACATGCTGAGTTATTTTTGTTCAATGATAATATGTCATATTTATTTTTAAAAATCTAGTTATTGGTGAGTATGGTATACATAGATAAACAAAAATGTCTATGTGTTAATAATTGTTGAATAGCTTGGAATATAGGGGCTTGAGGATTTGTTATACCATCTCTTAATCTTATATATATATATTTTAAAATTTACTCTATTAAAAATTTAAAACAAAGGAAGTGGAAATATGAGTACAGCACAGAGAATTTTTAAGGCAGTAAAAATAATCTGTATGATACTAAAGTGATAGATACATGCCATTATGTATTTGTCCAAAACCATAGAATAAATAACTCAAAGAATGAACCTTAATGCAAACTATAAACTTTGGGTGATAATAATGTATCACTGGAGGAGGTTAATAAATTATAATAAATATCCCATCCTAATTGGGAATGTTAATAATGAGAGCGGCTATGCATGCCTATGAGCAGAGTATGTATAGGAATTTGCCATATTTTCTTCTCAATTTCCTGTAAGTCTAAAACTTCTCTAAAAAACAGACTTTAAAAATAAATAAATATGAGGAATAAATGCCTAACCTGAGAATATTAGATGATGAAACTCCCTGAGGTCATAAAGTATGGGTTTTCTGATGTACCTACTCATAAAGTCTGGTATGTACATTAGTGGGAGTCTAAAAGATGAAATTTGATCTGAGAAAGTTCTGGAAACCCACATAATTTGCATGAACTAGTGACTCAATTCCCAATAGGCCAATTTTTATTCCAGTCCCACCATACTTTCAATTTCACAAATGGTTTCCAAGAAAATTTCTGACCACCAGTTGACTAATGAGCAAAATATTTTAATATGTTTCAACACTCAGTGCCTAAGCATATAGCAACTTTAAGTTCCACTGCATGGTAGAAAATTCTAATTAAGTGGATTCTAAAAGGTAATAGAACCAGCAAACTTTCCCTTGCACAAAATTTTGAGTAGCATATCTTTTACATTTTGTTTGAGATGAGTTGAGGTTAAATTTGTATAAATTCATTGTCAATTGTTAATGATATATGTGGATGATCAGAAAGAAAATTAAAGAATGGATGACAGGAACTTTGTGAAATTCATCAGACCTTTCAAAGAGGGCTCCGGGCATGAAAATACTAACACTATAGTATTTTAAAAAATACTATAGTATTTTAGAAAATACTAACACTAAGGAAGAGATTCATAATAGCCAAATGGAAAAGAAGAACTGCTAAGTGCATGCTGATCACCTCTTTTTCTCTTACTTCAGCCCTAGGTCAATGCTGTCATGGTGGTAAGGATAGATTTTCCCCAAGTTTTCAACCATATAAATAGATTTTCCATACCGGAACTGACTTGGCTTCCATCTTTCTCTGAGTCATTACTCAACTATACAAAAAATTCACTTAGCGATCTTGGACTTCTGAAAAGCATTAACTGAGCCATTAGAGAAATGCAAATCAAAACTACCCTCAGATTTCATCTCACCCCAGTCAGAATGGCAGCTATCCAAAATACCAGCAACAATAAGTGCTGGCGAGGATGTGGAGAAAAAGGTACACTTAAACATTGCTGGTGGGATTGCAAATTGGTGCAACCAATCTGGAAAGCAGTATGGAGACTGCTTAAAAAACTTGGA
>CM053402.1:119611964-119759747 GCA_028644305.1 Xerus rutilus
ATGTAGCAGGGAACTAAATTAAGGGTGGATTTTATAGTACACCTTTTTCCAAAATACAGCAGCAATAGACCATCCCTTAGAGAACTTTTGTGTTAATAGAGCCTCCACACACAGGTAAGGAAATGATACTGTCTTATACTACTGTGCCTTCATTTATCCAACAGCTAATTTATCATACCCAGTCACTTCAATCCCCACTGTTCCTTCTAAGCTCAACCACAGTTGTCCCTCACCCTGACCCTGTGCAGAGACAATATAAGTAGACATATTTTCATTGCTGGACCAGAAATAAATTTTCCTTGTGCTACTTTTGATATCTTTCTATGAAAGTAATCACTTTCCTAGATTCTGACTTCCTGCTATTTAGTCTGGATTCCGACTCTTTGTTGCCTATATGATTTTCATTTTTTGACTTCCCTTCACTAGGCTAGTAGTTTCCTACTCCTGTACAGGTTTATCCTCCCTATTGGGTAGCCCACTTCTGAGACCTGGTACCTCCTCATCTTGCCTATTCTGGCCGCCCTAATTTCACAGTGATGGACTTCCTGTCCTATAGGCATTATTTGAATTGCTCATATTATGCCTTCAAATTATATTAAGCAGCTAAGCTTCCACCATAGATTTAGAATAAAAATTATCTGGCCTCTGACTTACAGTAACCTCACAGTAATGCTACAGGTTCTAAGAACATGTGTTGTGAATTACTGTTTCATTTCTTCATTTTATTATTATAAGTTATGTGTAATGACTTGGATTTTTCAACAGCTAACACTTTGCAACTATGCGTTGAATCACTCCCACATTTACCAAATGCGTTTTACCACAGATTAAGTATATTAATAGAAGATACTGTTACTGGCCTGTTTAGTGGGTGTAGCAACATAGCCGTATAGCGAGAGGTTTAATATTGAACAAATAGCTTCCATGTTTCATTTAATTTCCAAAGATTCTTCCAAACCTGGTTCTTAGAATTGAATTGCTCTATGCTACAAATTTTTTAAAGAATATGAAAAAAATACATTTTAGCAGGGAAGTTAAAAATGATCATGAAGTTTCAGAAATGTAATATTTGACTTTTTAAAAAAATCAACCAATCTAAGATAAACATTAGACAAATATTATTTAAAATGTATAAAGTTATTTCTCCAAAGTAAAATAAAGTAAAACTTTACAAGAAGAGTCAACATAAATCATAGTATGGCTTTTACCATATCATAAAGTCTCTCTGTGACCCCTAATTTGTTCATTAAAGGCTCTTAAAGGCTCTGGCTGATATTATATTCCAAATTGTGTGATTTCCATTATTTTTCTTAACTCTTTTTTTGCTTGACCATTTCCTTTCTGAACTATAGGCCATGTTTCATCCATTTTCATGTGTCATGAAATTTTACCTAAAGCACAAAAGAGGAGTAACTGTTCACAACTCACCTTATGAGGCTACAATCCTGCCACTAAAACCAAAGGCAGACATCACAAAAAGGAAAATTGTGGACCAATATTTGTTATTAATCTTTATTTTTTAAAAAACCCTAAAAAAAGATGCTATCAAACTGAGTTAACTGACATATCAAAGGAATTATACATCATGATTAAATGGAATCTATCCCAGGAATACAAGGTTGTTTTAACAACTCAAATATCAATTAATCATGTTTATAAATTTAAAACATAATCACATGATTATCTCAATAGGTGAAGTAAAACATTTGAAAAAATTGTTTTCTATTTCTAATCCCTAAACTGTGTTTTTAATCTAGTCCATTAACAGAAATAGAAAATTCCTGACCAGATAATGAGCATCTATAGCTAATATCATACCTCATAACAAAAGATTGAATGCATTCACCTTGAGATCAGTAATAAGACAAGGATTCTTATTCTGTTCTTACCACTTCTATTTAATTAGGCAAAAGAAAGAACTAAAAGACATGCAGTTGGACTGGAAAAAGTAAAACTCTCTTATTCACAGATACCATTATCATGTATATAAAACATCTTAAAGAATCAACTATAAATTATAACTAGCAATTCAACTATAAGTTTATAGGATAAAAGATAAATATTTTAAAAATCAATTGAATTTCCATACATTTGCAAAGGAAAATCTGAAAATAAAATTAATAAAATTATAATTCCATTTATAGTACCATAAAAAGAAAATATAGGAATAAATTTTAAGTGAAAAACATACTCTCAAAATGATAAAACATAGTTGGAGAAAACTAAAAAAGCCCAAATTATTAGAAAAAAAAATCTCATGTACATATATTGGAAGCTATAACATTGTTTGCATGGCAAATATTCCCCTAAACTGATATGAAGATTTCACACAATCCCCCTAAGAATATACACTGAATTATTTGTAGAGTTAAATAAGTATATTCTAAAGTTCATATAGAATAAAGCGATTCAGAACAGTTAAAACAATGGAGAAATAGACTCATTTCCTGATTTTCAAACAGTCTACAAAATAACATTCTTTAAGACTGGGTGGTAATGGCTAAAGGAGAGACATGTCAATCAATGGGATAGAAATCAGAGTCCATAAATAAAGCCATGCATCTACTGTCAAATAATTTACAGCACAGTTGTCAAGGGAAATCAGTAGGCAAAGAATCACCAAAAAATCATGTTAAGACAACTGCATAGCTAAATTCAAAAGAATAAAATTTAACATGTACTTCATACCAAATCTGAAAATTAATGAAAAAATTTGGGGTCAAAGTCCCAAATGTAAGAGCTCAAATTATAAAACTTTTAGAAGAAAATGTAGATCTAAATACTCATAATATTGGAGTTAGCAAAAGATTCCTTGACTATGACATCAAAAGCACAAGGAACAACAATAAAACAAGGTAATTTAGATTTCATCAGAATAAAAACATTTGCACTTCAAAGAATACTATCTGGGAAGTGAAAAGACAACTTACAGAACAGGAACAATACATTCGCAAATCATATATCTGATAAAGAACTTGTATCCAGAATATATAAAGAAAGCTTTTGAGCCAAAAATCATAAAAGAACAATCCAATTTTTAAAATGGATGAAGGATTCCATAAATATATTTCTCCAAAGCAGAGATATAAATAGGCAATGAAAATAAATAATAATTAATTATTATTATTTATTAATAATTATTTTGATTAATAAATAATATTTATTATTTTATGTGCTTATTTATTATTATGTATTATTTCTCCAGGAAATGCCCATCAAAGCCATTACAGACATTACTTTCTCAACCTACCCACTAGGATTGCTATAATCAAAAATTCAGAAAAAAAGGTTCAGATAACAAATGTTGGTGAGGATGTTGTGAAATTATTCATATACACTGGTAGTGGGATTATAAAACAATGCAGTCATTTTGGAGAATAGTCTGGCAGTTCCTCAAATGATTAAACATAGTTGCAATAAGGCATAGCAATTCTACTACTGCCATTCCAGGAGGAATGAAAATATATGCATAAACAAAAACTTGTACAAGAATGATTACAACATTATTATTTACTATAGCCAAATAAACCAAATATCTATCGGCTGATAAATGGATAAACAAGAATTCAATGGAATATTATTCATCCACAGAAGGAATGAAATATTGATCATGGTACAACTGGAATGAACACTGAAATATTATTCTAAGTGAAAGAAACCAGTCAAAAAATGCATATTATACAATTCCATTCATGTGAAATACCTAACAGAGAAATGTAGAGAATTAGAAAGTAGTTTAGTAGTTACCTAGGCTTGCAAGAAAGCAAAAGGCAGGGAATGATAACTAAAGTATACCTGGGTTTGTTTTAAGGTGTTGGGAATGTTCTAAAATTGATTAGGATGACAGTTTCACAGTTCTGAGAATACAATAAGAACCCTTGAGTTATACATTTTAAATGGGTAGTGTGTATGATATGTAAGTTAAATCCTAATGAAGCTGTTAAAATATATTCAAGACCAAAGTAAATTTTATTTATCTTGATAAAAGAGATAAGCTCTTCTTGTCAGGTTCTAGAATGAAAGATGACCCAGCTGCTCTTAGGTGGGTCTAGGTTTCTTTTAGCTTCCCAATGATTTATTTCACTATGGATTCATATATTTGGGGGGGGGGGCAGTATTGGGATTGCATGTAGATAAGGTCTTCAATCAAGCATTGATAAGTTTCCAAAGCTCTGCTTGCTTATCATGTCTAAACAATTTGCTCTTTGCTATGAGATATCTCCCATTGCTTACAGCTTGCAGCTGACTGTTTGTGTTGCTGAGGAATTATCTTAGCTCTCTAGTCTTGACCCTGGTCTTCCGAAATCTCTGTTTGCTCTTCGGGCTTGCCCTTGTCCTTTGTAAATCAGCCAAGGACTCTCTTCATTCTCTGAAGTCAGAGACTGTCTACAAAGACTTCCTCTCCATTCTCTTGCCCCATCCTGAGACTTTTGAGTTAAGCCTGGAATTCCAGGGGAAGATTGGGATTCTCTCAGCTCTCCTACCTCTCTTCCCATGTTCCTTTGCAAACGACTAAAATCTCTGGAAGTTTCTCTCAATTTTCTTTCCCTACTCTTATTTTCAGCACTTAGCAAGGATCAGAGAAAAGAACTGGCAGCCATACAATTTTGTTCCCTGTCTCAGGCTCCAGTGGAATGTAACCTGTCATGCCAGCCCACAGGCAGTCACTAGAAATGTCAAATCTAGGTTAGTTTCCCCTGACCACCACTAAAGGAGGATTCTTCCTTCTCCATCCATGTTAGAAAATTCTTCTTGGCTCTTTTTTTCCTATAAAATCTTATACTTTCTAGATTGTAGTTTATTTAGGTTGCTTTTGTGTTCTCTGCTCCTTGATGAACATTAAAAAACTAAGACTATGTAGCTTTTCCAACATTTTGGTTGAAAGCATAAGAGAGAAAGTATCTATGACTTCAAAGATCTGAACTGGAAGTTAGATGTCTACTAAAAGTCAACATGAGAAAACAGGTTTCAGAATGATTTGGGTCCTATAAATGGTCCATAAGCAAGCAAAACAGTATCTAAGACCCAAATTTCTCATCTGTGATATCTCTATCTCTCAATCAAATCTCATAATTCAAGTACAAACTTACTTTAATGTCACAGGGCAAATTAAACAAAGGAGTATAGTCACAGTCACAGGAATCCCTCAGAATGATAAGGGCCAACTTTGCCAGTCTTCTACAGGATGTTACACAAGTGAGTTCCCTCTGCTGGGAAGTACTCAGTAGAGTAGATACTGAGATACCTCTCTTGGTTAATATGGCAGATAATGATGAGGTCCAGTGATGCAGTAAGAAGTAGTTTTAGTTTTTGTTGCTCACAGAAGATCCTCTGACATGTATTGATCAATTTTAGACCATGAGACATGAGAAATCTTCCACATGTGAGGATGCCAGTCTGTAGGTTTGTGACCTATCAGCAGTGCTGATAGAAAAGGCCACAAGAGGCATTATTACCTTTTATCCTTTGTCCTTGTGGCACTTAAGGAATTTCTTGCTCAATAGAGTTCTATAATTACTGTCATAATGGTAATGAAATTAATAGGTGGAGATCCTGATAATATACTGAATAGAATCATTTTTAAAATTTTCTACTTAATATTATGAAATATTCATCCCTTTCTATCTTTTTTCTCCATATCCACTTTGTCTATATTTATAAATGAAAGAAAAGATGTTCTCACAGAATATAGATAATTAGAGAACAGAAAAATAATTGAAGTCTTTGATGTTATCATTTGCACGAACTTGGATTATATACTATTTCTATCTCCTTACAGTTGTGTCTTTCCAACAACAAAAGAACAATGCTGTGAACTAAATAAATCTTTTGCAACAATTTAGCTGCTTTAATGATGAATAATCTGTACTATACTTCTCAGTGAGAAATACTTCACCAACTCAGGAATAATCTAAAAATATATTCTAAATGCCAGAATACTCCCATCTTCTGTCTTTTGTTAGAAAATCTTAATTCCTTTAGGTTGAGACCAGACTAAGATGCTGTTAAAGTAAAGCTGAGAAAAGGCCTCTGGAGAGAAAGGCCCTTAGAACCCTTGGTGATGGTTCAAAAAGAGAAAACTGATTTATATTTTATATGAAATATGTTTGAAATAGAAGAGCAATGATAGACCAAACAAGATAAAATGACAGTAAACCAAACATAACCCTCTGATCATGTGTGAATGTTTCCCTTAAAATAGAATACAATATAGCCAGTCACAGTGGTGCACACCTGCAATCCTACCTACAGGGGAGGCTGAGGCAAAAGTTTGGCAAGTCCAAAGCTAGCCTTGGCAACTTAATGATCCTGTCTCCAAATAGAAAATAAAAGGACTGAGGATATAGCTACTCAGTGGCAGAGCACCCCCATAAAACAAAACCCGGTATGGTCAATCATTTTAATATTAACTGTCAGGCCTAATGGGAAATAATAAATTTGGTCCCATACTGCACACTCGACTTATTCTTAGGCCAATACAGGGTCAAACTTATAATAAGTAATAATATTAAACATGCACAAAAATGCAGACCACAACAAAACATTCTCCTCTCCAAGTGGCAATGAATTGCGTCTTTATGAAAAATATTGATGACATATTTCCACAATGATTGTCCCACTGAGAATAGTGTGATTTGATATAAAATTTCAGCCTAAGAAACTTTAATTTTCAAAAATTTTAACTACACATTTAAATTTCTCTATTTTTTGTAAAATACAACTTTGAAGATAAAGTATCTTAAATTTATATCGACTGAATGAATATATTAATTGTATAAATCTGAATAATAAAAACTTCTAGAGCAATTATACATGTAAATATGTATTATATTGTAGAGTTCAAAACAGTTAGTCAATCAGTTAGCAATTAGAGTGGGAGGTAACAACAGAGATCTAAATTATACCTGAGATACCATAAGAACAAAAAAAGTACTAAAAGCAAGCAATTTACATTTTTTATCATCTCCAAATGAATACTGACCTTGTTTTCTAAATATCTAGTTTTCTTCTTCCTTTTCAAATCAATTCTACAATTAACTGTGCCATGGTTTGTATATGAGGTGTCCCCCAAAGGCTCCAGTATTGATGCAGCAATGTTTGGAAGTGAAATGATTAGGTACGTGAACTATAACTTAATCAGACCATCCTAATTTGAATGAACCAACTGTATGGTAACTGTGGGTAGGTGGGCTGTGGCTGGAAGAGGTACGTTACTGAGGTAGGTTATTTCCCTATGGTCACTTCCCTTCTATTTGTCTCTGCTTCCTGGCTGCCATGAGCAGAGCGATTTCCCTCCATATTGGTCTGCCTCACTTTGGGCCCAGAGCAATAGAGTGGCTGACCAAGAACTAAACTTCTGAAACCATGAGCTAAAATAAACGTTTCCTCCTTTAAGTTGTTCTAGTCACATATTTTGGAAACAGCAATGAAAAGCTGAATAACACTAGCTGACTACCAGAATAACTTGATTTTGAGAAAGCTAGTAAATAATAACATTCTTTGTATCATCAAAACTGCTCCAAATTATGTACTTCCTTACCAATCCTCTCCTCTTCCTATACTTTGTTGTTTTGCTTATTTGTTTGGTCAACTCATTTCAATTTTGATTTTTTTTATGACATAGAAGTGGTCTGGAAATGCCATTTTGCATTCTCCATTAATCTGCATCACAATGGATTGCTAGAGGATGGCAGGACCAGATGCCTTTGCTTTCATACACTTATTTGTTATTATTTTTGTTACTGGAGATTGATCCCATGGGCGCTTTTCCATTGAGCTATATTCCTAGATCTTTGTATTTTATTTTTTATTTTGTGACAGGATCTTTCTAAGTTACTGAGGCTGGCCTCAAATTTGCAATCTTCCTGCCTATCCTTCTAAGTCACTGGGATTACAAGCCAGCACCACTGTCATGAGCAGCATATGCAATTAATAATTACTTGGAGGCAGATTGTCTTTAAATGCAACTGTATGTTCAATCACAACAATCATCAAATATAATTAATTAATGCAAAAAGTGTTGGGTGTGCTGGAGCACCCCAACTAGCATTCAATGTGCACTAATTAAACACTATAGGTAAGTTACACTATTCTAGGGCAACTAAACATTACAAGTAATTTATACAGTCCTAGGGCAACCACAAGCCCCCAAATACCTCCAATGCCAGGTGACTTCTCTGAGCCAAAGAGCAGACATCATCCTTGTCTGGTGGTTCTCTTTAGCCAACAGCTGGATGTCAGGGGATGGTGGAGTTGATTCAGGAATGAACAGAAAGGTGGCCGGTCTCACTGATGTCCTTGGAGCAAAAGCCCATTACATGGCAGGACAAGGAGTTTAAATGCAGTTCCAAGTTGGTGGTGTGAGCTTGTGATTGGTTACACCCAGTAAAAATCAATGTCCCTTGATTATGTCCATTGAGATAGTATAATTGCAACTGGGCCTTTCTTTGCCCATGTGCATGGAGCTGAGCTCCCTATCAATTGTAACCAGCCATTGCTAGGCAGGCCTATGGTTAGGGGCCCCTTACAGCCCCTTATCAATTGCAAGCAGGCATGACTAAGCAAGTCAATGGCTGCTGTACCTTATCGCCAGCAACTTAGTGAGTCCCTGGCATGTCCAGGCATGTCTATGGCATATGCTGCTTACAACCACCAAGCCTGGCTTTCACATACTTATTTGTGAGTTTAATGAGAATTAGATAATTTGTTTCCAAAAGTATGTCACAAATGTACTTGATATTAAAGTTATACATTTTACTAAACATTACAAAAATTGGTAAAATATAATTATAAAATAGTTGATTGCCACCCACGTCCCACACCAGCAATGGAGACAAAGTTCCCTCAGACAAATGGGCTGGCTGAGCAATAAAAGCTAAGAGAAATAAAACAGAGAATAACCACAGAACACAGAAAATAGTTTCAAAAGGTGGGGCAGGATGGGCTAGAAGACCAGATGGTCTAGCTTCTAACTTCTAACTTCTAGCTTCTAGCAAAATGGAGCCCAAGTGTGCTTTATTTATATCAGGGAACTTCAAAGGCCTTCCATGGAATATTCTTTACCAAGAAAGTTAGAAGGTGGGGGCAAGTAGGCTGGCTCAGTTCCTAAGGAGATATACCCATTTCCAGTACTGCAATGAGGACTTTCCTAGTAGAGTGGATGAGGTGGGGGCAATCTGGGCAATCACTCAGCTGCAGGAATGCTGCAGGAAGTTTCTAATGCCAGCCCCACCTCCTCCTGGCTGCCATGCTGAGAGAGAAGTTCCTCATGCATTCCACAGATGGCTTCCCATAGTTGGTTAAGTTAAATGCTTTGTTAGGGGAATTCTAAATTCAGATTTCTTTAGAAAAAAATGTACAGTTTTACTCAATTATTAAAAATCTCAAGGGAAAAAAATCATAAACATTACATTATAGGTGTGATGTGTATAAGAAAGACCAGGAAGAATTAAAGATATAAGTAAAGAAAATATCTTGCTCCTAGGTTAAAAGAATGAATTACTGTATGTTAAAATGCTATAATAAATAATGTTTAATGTACACATAGCACATCATTAATGATTATCCTACTTTAACCCACTTGTTTCAATGGAGCAACCAACTGCAAGCCATGATCACATTAGGTAAGGCTCTACCATATATTTTACTTCTGTATTTCTCCGTAGTAAAAGGGAATTCTTGATGATAAGACCATGTTCTTATATATTTTGGACCCAGAAAATAAGATTGCATTTGTCATCTAAGAGATACTATGTAACATTTGTATCCATCCTCAAAGACTTCATTTTGGTGTGCCTCATTGTGGTATTTACGCGGACATATTACCCACACCATAACTTCGTGGTTACTCGACCTTACTTGTTTTTGTTTATTAACATTGGACTCTGGTATATAATTCTTTAAGTTTAAGCAATGAATTTGGATATTGCCTGTTAAGCTTCATGAAACCAATGTCCATATATTTTAATTCACTCATAGAACCTAGTGACTTGCATGCTCAACATAGTTGTAGAAATAAATGAATCCTTCTTTCTTCTGCACTCTAAAAGTCATAGACTATCTACCTCCCAAAGAGACCATTATCCCCATTCAGGTTCTCAGGTGTATAGTTACTTTATTTAAGTTAAGCAGCTCTGTTGTAAGTTTAGTTGTGGTTGATTGCTAATTTAACTTCTTTCTTCAAAGTTCTCTTATCTCACTTTTCTGCTAATCCATTTTCAATATTTCTTTCAGAAAAGGATTCAAAATCTACTACTACAGCAAACTTCCTAGCTCAGTGACTCGCTTCAATTCAAAGTGTGCCTTTACTCTACATTCCCCAGTACACATTAAGTTCATTCTATTTTGAAATCAAATAAATATGTATAAATAGTTACAAAATGCTCACATATTTTAGCTTTGTATTATGTGTACATATTTCCAATAACAAGAATAGAAATTATACTATGAGTTTTAGAATATTTTCTCCCCTTCTTCATCCATGTACACATTTATACACATGTATGTATATATGTATACTTACATGTTTATTTCTACATCTATTTTCTTATATGTATGCATATTAAGTAACAAGCATCATCTAAGATATTTTTTAATTTACAAATTTAATTCACAATAAATCATTTCAGTTAAGGGAAAATTTATCATGAACTTCATAAATGTCTCAAATTGAATGTTTATATGTTAAAATATCCCAAATGTAAAAATGACTCATTCATATATCAACAAAGGTATCAATGATTTATGCTGTCAATTAGCATACATTCATTAAGCTAACTATATGCATCTACCAACCAGTTTTTTCATGGGGTTCTTAATTGAACAGCCTTAATTTTCCCACTTCTTTTTCATGTCACTTAAAAATCCATATAAAAAGCAATTAAAGATAATATTTATTAACCCATTTATGGGATTTTTTAAGACATATACTCATTGCAGCCAGACACAAGATGAGTAGAATTTTTCATGGAAAACTAGCTGCACCTCAGTGCAGGCAGCTATTTTCCAAAATTTTAAAAGTTCTAGAAATGGGTGAGCTGGTAGATAGAATCTGAGTGTGGGTAAGCTGGCGAATTTACACATGAATGCTGAGATGATATTTTTAAGAATATTAATGCTCTTTTCTATTCAGTATTTCTGTGTGGCTAACCTTATCTCAAAACAGTTGACATTATCCAGAGAAAGAATGCTCTAAGATAGTGTGTTAATATGTTGCTTCTTTCATTCAAAGTTGGAATTTTGCAGCAAAGCTTCATGAACAGAGAAAGAATTTTCTAAATTCCTTCTTTCTTTTATCCCTTCCCTACCTCATACCTCTCAAGAGCAAAACTTAACTGATTAGATGTTAGAGTTGTACATAATGAAGGTTTAAACAGGAAGAGAAATGAGAGAAATCTATTTCCTACTTGTGGAATCTTGTGGGGAAAAGGACAGTGAGAAAGCGACTAGATGTGAAAGTTTCATTTTTGTCTCCTTCTATAGAGGTGACTCCAGGTTGATGGTGATTAAGATGTTTAGAGATATGGAGATTAAATTAGGGTGGACTAAAGTTATAATGCTTTTTGCCCATGTGAGGGACTCCAGAGTAAAATTGTTTCTTATGTAAATCCAATGCCAAGTCAAAACAAACCTTGGTGGTAATTTGCAAAGTCAAATTTTAAAAATCTGTAACATTTCGTCTACTAAACACAGGAGATGACAGGAGGGCAGACTGCCAGAGGAGGCCTTCAACAGGGAGGCTGACAGAAGCCATGACAAGGATCATCTGAATCAAAACAAGTGGGAGTAACAGCCAGGTAGAGCAAACTCTCCAAACTGGAAAAGCTAAAGTGAAGCTCATCAGCAGAAAAGAGTTGTCTGTGTCCCTGGCTGAGACAAGGGAGACCAAAACACAGTTCACCACAGACATTCATTTGTTCAGAAAGCCCAGAGCCCTTCAGAAACCAGAGGACACAGTGCAGATCCAGGGAACCCACCTGTTAATACCAAAGGGCTACATGTCTCTTACCCCTAGACCAAAATTCTTAGAGAAGGGTATGCTTGGAGATGCAGGTATGAAGAAAGCTGTTTAAAATAACTACAGGGACTGGTTTTGTCAATAGAACTAAAGATCAGAGTCAATTTTGTTTCTTTATGCCTTGTCTACCAACAGGTATAGACACATGAGGAACACCATATTGATTATAGGCCAAATAAAGATGCTAAAGCTTGTTTATGAGATCCATGGTACTCTACACAAATTATGTCTTTAGTATACAAATTTAGGGAGAAGGATGATGTATCTTTAACAATTTTGAAATCTATTGCTACTTTATATTATTTAGTTTTTTATCCACACATGAAAAATAAATAATAATAACAAAAATAGTAATAGCAAATAGTTAATATTACTAATCTGTTAGTTTTTGTCCAAAATATTAATCTATACAATTTCATTTATTTCTTTAAACATAAGAGGGTACACTTTTATCTCAAATTTTAAAGATGGAAGAAGAACCCCACAAAATAGTGAATGGCTAAATCATTTTCAAAAGATGTAGAGCCAGGATTCCAACCAGGTTTTCTGCCCCTAAACCTTGTTTTTCAAATGATTGACCGAGGGACTCCATGATTTCATTCTTCTGTTCACTTGGATCTGAACTTGTGAAGAGTATGTTTCTTGGCATTGAGCAGAGAAAATGTTTGAATGATCAGTACCATCTTTTAAATGAGTTGATCATGTCTGTGTTTTTAACATTGCAGATGGACTTGGGATTGTTCCTACATGAATTAAAGAAATATTGCACTCTCTTAAATGACTGTGTACAAGTTAAAAATTCCACTATTGGGATTTCATACTTCTATTAGCCATTTTACAGTTCCATGTTTCAGCTGAGAGGATTCATTTAAATCATGGAGACACAAATGTCAGGAAATTTTTCCTTTTATTCTCCTTTACTTTAGGTACTTCTGCCTTTCTTTCTCCTTCTTCTTTACCTTATTAATTTTGATCTTTCCTGTTCTCTTCATTTTTATCTCATTTTTCTGCTTATGTTCTTTATTCACTTTCTCTTGGAGAGAGTAAATTTTCTTCATTAATCATCTGCCTCTTCTATCAATGTTATCAATGTAAACATGGCAGAAAAAAATGTTAAAATAAGAGGCAGAAATTCCAAGAAGTCATTTGATGTTGGGAAAGTCATTTAATTTTTCTAAGTTTCAGTTGCCTCACCTGTAAACTAAAAGAAATAAATGGGGAAGTCTTCAAAATTTATTCCAGTTCAAGAATTCTTGATTAGGATTATTGAGTTTGCTATTTACATTTTACATACAACTTGAGTATTTAAGGCTATGCCTACATAACACCAAACATTATATTAATTTAATGAAAATATTGGCCCATCACCCTGGTACTTTATGTCCATAACACCAACAATCTGGGAGACCTAAATTTTTGACTCCAGCATTATTCTGTAGGCCCAGCCAACTGAAATATTAATCAAACTGATTGCTTATATCTAGTTCCCAATAATCATTTCTTTATTTAAATCAAGTTCTTATGTATAATATCTATATTTGATTTTTAAAAAGTTTATAACTTCTCAAAAACTGATTGAAATTTGAATAAAACACCAGAAGCTTGATGAACCTAGTTTCCAGAAAGATTCCTCTTGCTAAATGAACCTATGGATATGAAGAATGAAGCTGCCAACCTAGCTTTCTATAAGAGCTTTGATTTTAATTTTGGAATCTGTGGAAGGCTCAATTCCAGTACTACCAATAATCTTACCAATAATCTTAGTAATTCTCGTGCTTACCTCCCTCATTCATGCATGTCCTTCTTTGTTCCTTAGAGCAACAGTTCATTCATTCCTCTTAACCACTGCCTAATGGAGAGGAAGCACATTTGGTCACCATCCTCCCTACAGAAATAACTGAAGTACTCCAAGATGCCCACCTCTTGGAATACTGTCTTCCAGATGTGTTGTTCAGAGGATCTGTTTTAGTTTTCAAATTTAACCCTATTTTGCCACTGTCAAAGGATGAAATATATTTGGCAGAATAAAAGGATAAAATGAATCATTGTGATTGTGGGAATACTTTGCTTTAGGGTTTCTGGAGGAAGCTTGAATGAAAGTCATTAAAGATTGGAGACTGGAGATGGAAAGAAACTTTAGTTGCAATGAGTCCATAATGATGGAAAATGTTCCTCATTGATTATTTATATTATGGAATTTAAAAGACACTAGAATACCTTCATTTAAAAAATTAAGAAAGTCTCAAAAGATATAAAAGAACTTTTCAGTCATATAAGAAATTGAACCACAATTCAAACTCAGATCTCTCTCCAAAACCAATACACAATGTTGTCCCTGTGTTAAAATGGGGTCATTATCTCACATGAAATCCATAGTTTTTTTAAAACTACTTTACAAAGTTAGCCCATTTCATATAAATTAGAAATTCAGATTTCTGATTTCTCGATGAAATTCAGAAGATCTAAAAACACTGACCCCATAATTAGTAAGTTAAAAATAAATATGGCTGCCTCCCTTTAAAAACAGACATATTGTATCCTTTGTCCCAATTTTCACCATTCCCTATTGCATCCCTAATAATGTATATGAATGCCTATTGTCTTAAAACATTACATATTGTGCCAGTATTAAATACAACACTACAACACTATCTAGTTAGCTTAGATAACATTTATATGCATGTGAAAACATCTAAATACTAAGACAACTATAGATAGGAAGCCAGAGCTGAATCTGCCGGTGGTATAATTGTTTAAATGCAGATTCATGTCAATAGTGAAACGAATGTTTCAAAGACATTGCATGATTTGCACAAACAAAAAAAATGTCACATAGGCAATGTTGGTTTGTCACAACATTCAGGTGGAACGTATACTACCTAAGATGATAATTTTTCCATTCAAACAAAGTGTGACCACAGAGCCAACATAGTTTTGCTCCCCTATAAGGCTACAACATGTATACATCTGTCACTCATCTGTGTATTCCATATTTGCTAAGATAATCCTGCTACTTTCAAATAATAATAAAAAAAACCTTTTATAAAATTTTGTTTTGTTTTGTTTTGATGCCAAGGCTTGAACCCAGGGTCACTTAACCACTGAGCCACATCCCCTGCCCTTTTTTATGTTTTATTTTGAGACAGGGCCTCACTAAGTTGCTGACTTTGGTTATAAACTTGCAATTCATCTGCCTTAGTTGCTGGTATTACAGGTGTGCACCACCACACCTGGCTCAGTGTTAGTTTTTTTATTACATATTTTTAGCCATCAAATGCCAAGTCTTATCTTTCAGTCTATTATGATTTTACCATAATTCTAGAAGGCTTAAATGCCAATATAAATTAAGACACGTTTTTTATATGGTCTTTCTGTAAAAATAATGTCTCATAAATATTTGGCAGAAAAGTCTAATTGCAGGAGGCAACAACATCATACACTTTGAACTTGCATTGTTCTAACAGGCAAAGTTATTGACTAGAAAAAACATCCATTGAAAAGAAAAGGAATAATAAATGATATTTGACTGGTAATTTTTGTTTGTTTAACAATAATTTACTGTTCATCTACTATGTTCCAGACAAGGTCCCAGGCATAGTAGACATTGTGTTAAGGAAAAGCAGATGTGGTTCTTGAACTCAAGCAACCTGTACTGTGGAGGAAGAAAAAGGCATTAATCACAGAAACCCATGTGAAAATGATCTCTGGAAAACACTTTGAAGGAGATTTATCTGGACCGAGGTAGCCTCCTTGAGGAAATGAGGGTTTGAAATCTGAAGAAACAATGACTTTTAACTAAGTGAACAAAAGAGAGATGATGAGCATGTTAAGCAGAGCAAACAGCAAGCATGAAGGGCCTGTAGAGGGATGCAGCATAAAGGTTACCAAGGGACAGAAAGAATTTCATTATAGCTGGACAGAGAGCAGAACTGAGGGTGAGATGAGGCTGGGACGTGGGAGGAGTCACACTATGCAGAGCTTTGTTTGCCATGTTAAGCAGTTGGTCTAAAATAAATGGGAAACTATTGAATAGTTTAAGTGGAAAACAGACTGATCTGTATTATGAAAAGATCCCTTTGACTGGCATAGGAAGTGATTTGAAGGAAGCCAGATGGACGTGGGGAGTCAAGCTGGTAGACCACTGCAGAAACTAGATACATTAGTTATTTATGCTTAGATTCAAAATGACCCTAAATTTGATGGCTTAAAACAACAAACATTCATTATCTCACAGATTCTGTTAGCAGGTTCTTGCTCACAGTTCAGTGGGGCTCTCTGGCTCTCATTCTCTCTGAGTTGTAGTCAAGGTGCCCTCCAGGGCTGCATTCATTTCAAGGCTCCACTGGAGGGGGAGTTACTTCCAAGTTCACTCAAGTGGTTGTTGGTAGGATTCAGTTCTTGTGGCTCTTGGCCAGATGTCTTGCTCAGCTCCTTGTCTTATGGTCCTCACTGTAGGCTAACTCAGCGACTAACTTTTATCAAAGCAAGACAATGACAGCAAGATAGAAACCCAAGTATTTTTCATAAACTGATTCCAAAGTGACATTCCATCATTTTTTAATTTCTCTTCACTAAATTAATATCCCCCAGCCCACACTAGCAGGTAGGAGATCATGTAAGTAAATGAATACTAAGAATTAGAGATCCTTAGGAAATCTTAGAAGCTGCCTGCCCTGGGTAAAAGATAATGGTAGCTTATATTAGTAAAGGATGGAATAAAATATGTGGATTCTAGTGGGATTTATTTAGGAAAAAAATCTTGTGAATGTGATGATAGATAGTATGAACTGATTAGTGTATCCCCAATCATGTTGAAGCCCAATACCTAAGAATATGACTAAACCTGGAGACCAGCCTTTAAAATATGATTAAGTTAAAAGTAGTCTTTCATGTGGGCCCTAATAAAAAGAGGAAATTTGGACATGCAAAGAGACACTAGGAATATACAAGCACAGAGTTTAGACCACAGGAGGGCACGGTGAGACACAATCATCTACAAACCTAGAAAAAGGCCTCAGTCTAGCCTTCATACCTGCAATAAAAGTCACTCCATCTGTAATATTTTGTTTTGATGGCCTCAATAGGCACATACAATTATCAACATTGAAAGACTAAGGAAACAGAAATGGCAGTAAGTTTTGCTTCGCTATTGAGCTAGATGAATATTGATGCCCTGCCCTCACAAAATATAATGAAAGATGATAAAGTTTGAGCAGATCCTTTTTTGTTTAATCAAGCAAGTATTTATTGTTCACCTACTGTATCAGACACAATGAATAGAATGGCACAAAGCAGGTAGTTACTGCTTTCCTGTAGGGTTACATTGCATTTCATGTAATGTATAGGACTGTAATTCAGAAGAAGGATCTGAGGTGATAGAGAAACTCATTGTATTAGTCAGCATTCCCTAGAGAGTGAGAACCAATAGAATATAGATATATGATATATAGTAGATCACTTTATCAATAGAGAGAAGTGGAGATTTATTATGGGAATCAGATCACACAGTTATGAGGGCTCAGAAGTCCCATTATAGGCTACCTTCAATCTGGGTAACCAAAATCCCTGTAGTATAATTCAATGTGAATCTACAGGCCTCACAACCAGGGGGCTGATGATATAATTCTTAGTTTGAGCCTAAGAGATCGAGAAACTAGGAGCCGATGGTATAAGTCCTGGAGTTCAAAGGCCCAAAAATCTGGATTTCTGATGTCTGTGGGCAGGAAAATGTGGATATTCCAGTCTAGAAAACCAGGGGAAAGAATTTGTTCTTCGACTTTATGTTCTATTTGAGCCCTTAACAAAGTAGATGATGGTTACCCCACACTCATAAAGGTGGGTCTTAGCCAAGAAAAGAGCGTTCCAAAGAAGAGTCAGTGGCCAAAAGAGTGCAGGAATGGTGAGAGCTCAGGAGAATGAGGGATAAAAAACAAGTGCTGGATTTAGTGTCACGGAGGTTCATTGTGAGCTTAGTGAAAGACGCATGAGTGGAGAGCCAAGACTGAATAGCATGTTGAAGAGAGAATAAGAGGTGAGGAAGAATAGATAGGAAGAACAAGCACTTCTTTCAAGAAACATCTA
Organism: Xerus rutilus; assembly: GCA_028644305.1. Taxonomy (NCBI): domain Eukaryota; kingdom Metazoa; phylum Chordata; class Mammalia; order Rodentia; family Sciuridae; genus Xerus; species Xerus rutilus. Next base: position 119,630,062 of record CM053402.1, read on the forward strand.
AGTGTGGATGGACAAATACAAAGGAGTTCAGTGAATGAGAAGAGGGGAGGTTGAATCTGGGTAAAAAAGAAGAGTTAGCAAATCATGTGGAGTCGCTGAGGACGCGAACATAAAACCCAAATTGCATGTGAAGTAGGTATGAGCTCCAGATAAGGAGAGCTTCTTCATTATGTAGGTGAGTCGTAGGAGGCTTGTCACGGTGATATCAGAAGGAGGCAATATGCATGTGGTCAAAGACTCAAATTAAACTTCTGACAGCCTGAGTGAGAATCTGACTGGTATGTGCCAGCCATGAGATTATGGGCAAGTTATCTAAACTCTCAGTACCTCAGTTGCCTCATCCATAGAATAGTGATAAAAATAGCACCTGTTGCCTAGAACACTTAATATATGTCAAGTCTTAAGACTGGTGTCTGGTGTATAGCAAGCATTATGTATGTATTTGTTACCACTGTTATCATCTCTTTAAGACAGAAATGAGACTGTCAGCTCAGAATAAAGGTGAGGGAAAGTTGAAGGTGTGAGGGAAGGTGAGGGGATTGGAGAAAGGCACGGATGAAGTACCCAGAGATGTGGTAGGATTTTCTGGCGATGTTGAGAGTCCTTCTAAGGCAGGGGATTGTGAATTTGATGATTTAGTCTATCCTATTATGTGAATTTTTCAGTCATAGTTAGCCAATTGGGAAAATAATCAGAAAAGTAGGTATCTGAATACAATTAAATCGGGTTTTGCCACATAGACCGTAAAGCCAAGAAGCAGTAGGACAGGGGAGTTTGAGAATATCAGCAGAGAAGTGTGCTTCATGGACTTTAGACAGGATGGAGAGGACCATGAAGGAATGAGATGGATGTTGGACTTGAATATGGATAAAAGGCTTTTTTCACAATGCCCACAGACCATAGTACTGGTGGAACATCTTTTTCAGCAGTGAATACTTTTGGATCTAATTTAATTTGTCTCAGCTCATTGATATGATCCAAACAAACAATAATAGTATGTGACAGAATAATTCATGTGACTTAGTTTGTTGAGAAATGTTAAATAAAAATGTATCAGTTGAATGCTTGAAAGCCCATAGGTAGCATCTTTGGGACAGCACCTCTTTCTCATGAGGTTATAGGTAAGAAAAGAAAGAAAGTTCTGAGTTAGCATTACTACTCACAAGCAGTTTGACTTTGCTGGGTGGAAAAGAATGCAATGATTGAAAATGATTTTTGGAAAGGAGTAGATGAGAATGTATCCAAGCTGCATTTTTCAGCCATATTTAGCCACTTGAGAGAAGCAGCAGATAGAGTAGATATTTGGATATAATAAAAGTTGGTTTTTGCCAGATAGGCTGTAAAACAAGAAAGAGTAGGGCTGGAAAGTTTGAGAACATCAGCAGAGAATTTTATTTCATGGACTTTAGACAAAACAGAGAGGGGCTAGAAGAAATGACATGGATGTTAATTTTGTACATAGTGAAAGGTCAGAGTTTAAAATGGCCTTCAATGTTATTCCTCAAAAAGTCACTTGTCCTGAAATGCACAGATCTTTCTGGTGAGTGAACTAGTCAAGTCAATGTGACTATAATTTTCCCTCTCCTGAGACACTTGAAATATTCTCTATGTGACCCCAAATCTGTTAATCAATTACTCTCAAGGGATTTTTTTAAGAAAGAGCAATAGTTGTTTTTCTCTTGGAATAAGAAATTTTATATACATGGCCTAGAGTAGTCTATGGGGTTAATATCTGAAATAGACTTGAGACTGGACTGCTTATACACAACACCAAACTTCAAAGTATTGCATCTTTAAATTATAGAAAACAAGAAAATTCTTAGCCAAGCGTGGTGGCACACTCCTGTAATCCTAGCACTTTGGGAGACTGAGAGAGGAGAATCACAAGTTCAAAGCCAGCCTCAGAAATGGGGAGGCGCTAAGCAACTCAGTGAGACCCTGTCTCTAAATAAAACACAAAATAGGGCTGGGGATGTGGCTCAGTGGTCAAGTATCCCTGAGTTTAATCCCTGGTACCAAAAGAAAGAAAAAAGAAAACAAGAGAATTCTCAGCTCCGTTACCTATTGAGGATTTTTTATATTGCATTAGGTATAGAAACTTACAATCATTACTCACAAATATTATGCAGACATATATGAAATGTACATTCAAATTTCATTAGTAAATAAGAAGCTCTTGTGAAACCTAGAGCAACAATGTTTCTTCTAACAAGATGATCAGCATGAAGTTGCTTTAATGCCAGGGTAAGGCAAAATGCCAGAAGCCCTTTCAGAGTGGAAGAGGAAGATCTGTGCTTCTGTGCTCAAGGTGGAAGTGCTTGCAAGAATACTGGTTCCTACAGAGGAAAAGGGGTCAGAGAAAGATAAAATAGGCAAAAATAATTTAAAAGATATACAAGTGTTAAGTATTTATATTTAATGTCAGCATGATATTACATGACACATTCCACTGATGGAGTGGAATGGAAATATGCAGTTGTACAAAACAGCAAATTTTCTGGATTAAATGTTTTAGTGATAGGTTTAGTAAGAATGAAGTAGTTAATCGGAGTAACTTTGGCAAAGAAACCAAGCTGTGGAGCGTGTTTTTTATAATAACCATGGGCAAAAGCTTAGTCTTCAAGTATCAATTCCTTTATCTGTAAGATTTTAATTGATTTTGTTGTTGTTGTTCTTTTCAACCTTAAACTCTAATTGTGTCTTCTAAGGCTACATTTTTCCAGGTCAGCTGTGACAATATTCCCTGGAGCGTGCCTAATAAGTTAGATGCATTCACAAGCTGAAATTATCTGTTGCCTGTTGGAGATAGAATCCAAGACCTAATTTCATGATTTTAAAGAGGCCCAAGGAAGTGTATTTCCTCCATGTGGTTTTGGTTATAGGAAAATGTAAAATACAACTCTGACTCAATTTGTGGGTGGTCAGATAGGGAGAAAATAAACAAAGGCTGGTCCCATAATATGTTGGGTCATTACAGTTTTGTGTTTGCAGAAGCTGCTTGAGAAAAGGTAAACAAACAAATCCTCAAATCAAGTGAAAAAAGAAAACTTTTTTTAGATGTAGCTTTACAAAAAGAATGCATCGTTTCATAAAATGGAGAAAGTTAAAAATGTCACTCTGATCATTGTTCTCTTCTACTCCCATGCAGATGCAAACATGCACACAAAAATCCACCTTAAAATCATCTTTGCAGCATTAATAATATGAAATTTAGCATCAAATATATCAATATTCCATTTTTACATGTTTCTTGGTGACAAATATTTTATTATAAAAAGGTGAAAATATATGGAATTTTAATATGGCAAAATATAATAGATGCTGGTATAGGCATATGTGTTTCTTCAAAAGGAGTCCCTATATTTTCTAGTTGAAGCTTGTCTGAAGAAAATGCAATTGAAAATTTGGGAAATATATTGTGGACATTTTCCCATTGATTTGATTAGTACAGATTATTTATTATATACTAATAAAAGATGAAGATGAAATTTCAGTTTCACAGATTCCATTATTTAAAATTTTGCAAAACGTATTTTCGAGTCTCTAAGTACAAAGATTAAAAATCAGTTTAATGCTAATTTTTGACAGATGTAAAATAACTGAAAAAGTAAATAAGAAAATGATTTCATTCACAGGATTTGTGTTCTCTTACAGGTGACTATCTCTTTTTCTGTGTTTATAATTCTGTCAGTTAATTCAAGAGATTTCTGAAGGGAAATTATCTGTGCAATTTGGAATCATGTATTCAATTCTATACTTGCAAGTATGGGAGGTATTCTTTTTATTATAAGAATGACTTCTCCTTTCATTATGAGATACCTCTGGAAAACAATAGATGACATGTTAAAATCTTTGAAAAGGAAGCATAAAAGCCCATGTGGTAGTGAACACCCATTGTTTTAGGAGGCTAAAAGCAAGAGGATCACAAGTTCAAAGCCAGCCTCATCAACTTAGGCCCTAAACAACTCAGGGAGACCCTGTCGCAAAACTTAAAAACATAAAATAAAAAAATCTGGGGATTTGGCCCAGTGGTTATGTACCCCTGGGTTCAATCTCTGGTACAAAAAAAAAAAAAAACAGGAAGCATACAAACATTTTAAACACTTTATTAAACACTTTATTAGATTTGGTATGCTCATTTTCTTGACTGTTTGCTCTTTGTATGCGGAGCATAGCATAACCATATTCATATGTGTTATACACAAGAACCAAAGCGAACACAAACGAAAATAACACTCAAACAACAGCTGTAGGCCCATATGTAGCTTTTTCTGTGCTGCTATTACTTAAACTCTTTAATTCTGTTTCACAACTCAGAAAATTAACAACCTGTTACATTAAAATATGAATACTTATGAGTAGGAGGAAGATTTCATCCATTTTCAACCTTTTAACTAATTAGCTAATGATGTTTTATTTACTCACCATGCAAAAGGAGAAGATGTCAAAGACATTTCTTGGAAATTAAGAAATTTGTATTTTAAGTTTTTAAAATTATTTAAAAATAGTCCATTCCTTCCTTAGTCAAAAAGCAAGCAATGAGGTCTAAGGAGTACACTCTCAATAGGCACTTTATGAGAAGAGTCTCCCTCCGACATGTACTTAGGATCCAAATTTACTTTCAAAGCAATCATAGTAATTTACTTTTCTAAAAAAAAAAAATAGTGTTGTATTATTGCCAGGGTGATTGTTTTGTGTTATTTTATTCTTTGAAACTGAGTTTCCAAATAGATTTCACCTTTAAAGAGCCCTGAGAATGAAAAAATAAATTATTTTTAGCATTTGGTTGCTTGCTATTCTTTCTCCTTCAGGTAAGAAGGAGGTAGAATTAGTGGATTGATTTTTCTATGCATGTCTTAGAATCATATGTGGTCTATCTTTGTTTGACTGGGACTAATGCAGTTTTACAAAATTAAGGGCAATGAGTCAAACCCAAAATTCTATAATGACAAGTTTAATTTTTCTTCTAAAAACCTTGTTATTATATGGAAATTCTCTATAGTGGGAACAAAACATTTCCCTGTAACCGCTGAATATATGTGTGGTTTGCATTTTGTCTGCATTTAATTTCCATGTATGCTAGAAGCAAACAGAATAATCTCAGAGATTTCTCTACTTTGAGGAACATGCAATTATTTCACTCCTCACAATTACTCACTGAGCGTCCATTACCTGCTAGTAACTATATTAGCAAAATGTGGATAGAAAAATCAAACTCACCTCTTATCCCAGGAAACCATAAGTCTATATCCTATTTGAAGCCATGGAAGTAGTGAAGATAATCTAGGGAGAAAATAAAGATTGAGAATAGAAGATGGCAAAGAACAAAACCAGGTGACACCAGTATTTAATGGATTGGTGTAAGATCCTATAAAAGTCTAGGAAGGAGTGGCCATAGATGAATAGGAGAGCGGTGTCATAGAAAGGAGGGCACAAGAAACACTGAAGAGGCATATTGGCTAGATTAAACCAAGATGTCTTTTACTTGTCTTCTTTGTGTAACAAGAGCAATATTTTGTAAATAGTCACCAATTTACATTACTGAAAGGAAGTTTCTCACTCCCTGTATCCCCATCTGACATGTTAGTTTCAGGGAAATAGAGGAGATTTCAACTCAGGGAATTAGAGCAAACCATGGAAGCGTAGCCAACCATTTCCCACCTTAGGATTTACAGCAGAGAGAAAAAGAGAGAGAGAGAATATGGATGGAGAGCTGGTGAGTGAGTTATGTAGCTCCACGCCTCCCCACCCTGGACATTGGCCTGGAATGTTATGAATGTGTTAGATAAATTAACGGGAATACTAAAAGAACAAGATTTCTGGAGAAGTAACTGATCTGCAAGGTAATTTCATGCCAACAGAGAGTCCTTGCCAGTATAACTATGATGGAGACATGGCATAGACAAGCAGGAGAAAGCAATAGACATAACTTTATAAGAGTCGTGAATGCCAAATTTAGTGAGTAGAGTTTTCATGGAGCCTGGCATGAAAGACTAACATGTGTACAGCACTAATAAAAGTAGAGGGGAGGACAAATCAGCAAAAAAGGCAACCCCGGGTCTGAAAAAACCAAGAACCAAAAACAGGCCACAGCTTAATCAGGTGGGCATCAGCAATCCCCAGCAGAATGTCCTGGGGAAGGGATGGGCATCCCTACCTCAAATGAAGACCTTAGCACATACCCAGCCACTAGCATGAAGCTGAAAGATACCCTTTTTCCTTTCACCACAAGGTCATGAAGTCATGAATGTTTCTTCCTCATACCTCAAGTTAAGTTCAAGAAAAGCAAGAGGGGAAAGGAAGAGACCTGAAAGTTCTGTGGTATTACTCCAATGTGACTTCATTAAATTTAAGGAGACTTTTCAAATTATTATTTACTCTTAAGTTCTAAACTAAATCAATCTAGAATTCATTCTTCCCAATTAATTTTATCCTGCAACTACTCAGTGGATAAAAATGGTAAGGGAGAGCATAGCAGCTTTAGAAAAAGGAAACAATATTTTTCCCATCTGAGTGTCATGTGAATAGTTTTTCAACCAACATATTATGCATCATTTGTTTTTTATTTCCCATCCCTTACTAGAATTCTTTTCACAAGTTTGATCCATCATTTGAAAAGAAGATGCAACTTGGGCAAGTAAACGATGTCAGCTCCCTCCATCAGGATTACTGTCTTCAAGCACTTACATATGTTTTGGATTTCAAGGCATCTAAAGCTCTTTGATTAGTGACCAATGTTGTTTATTGAAAGACTTAGCAAAAGAAATGCAACTGGTGACTATTTGCAATCTAGCATATGCTGATTATTGAGTATTTGTAGTTAGTTCAAAACAAAACTTGGAAGGCATAGTGTGTATAAATGGTTTTTAGAGGTAGAAGAGGGAGATCTGTTGTCTGAACATTTCTAGGAAAAGTGAATACAGATGAAACATTGAAATCAGAGCATACACTAAAGCATAGGATATTCAGATGGAGAGAAGCTCAAAATATAGAAGATACTTAAGTACAGGGAACAGGTGGGTGATACCATTAGATTTTATTTGTATTTTAAATGCACTAAGATTTTAATCACATGTGATGTTCCATTGGACCTTCACACCAACCTCAAAGTATTTTACTTTCTCTACTTTGCCAGGAAAACCCCCCAAATTCCAAGGTCATATTACATTACCTAGCAAAATGAGCTTGAAATTCAAGACATCTTCCTCTATGCCCATTTCTCTTTCCATTATTATCACAGTACCAACTTTTCAAACATCATGATTTTGCACATGTCCCATATGACATTTTTTAACAATCCAGAGCAAGAAAGCACAAGATCTTTATTTAAAAATGGCCACTAAGTACTGTAAACATTTCAGCTGGTGCAATCCAATATAATCTCTCTAGCTTTATTTTTCATTAATATTTTGTACTTGCTAATATATTCCTAAAATATAGGATTAGTGTTTTTGCAATGCTTTCATTTTGGTTTGTCTAACTAAAGGAAAAAGATAAGATGGCATACACACTTGCTTGCCTTCTAGATTTGTCAGAGTGAACAGGATGGACAGAATATAGTGAAGTCTGTCAATATGGCTTGGTAAATATTCAATTGTATTTGATTGTGTAAAATAGGAGATATATTGCTATATTATAGTAGTAGTAGTTATTAGTCTGTAGAGATGCATGGATATAGCAAAAAAGTATTTTTCTGTTTGTAAAAGGAGATACTCTGCCATCTTATTTTAAGAAAAAGAGAATTTTGTTACTATGAAATGGACATTTAACAGTAAATGCACATGGAGGATGTCCCAGATATCTATTACCAAAAGGGAACATCTGTAAGAAAGGAGAGAACATAGAGTTAAGAAAGTTTAACATGAGAGCTAGTCTTACCTGGCTGGTTAATGTGTTCATCGCTGTTTATGAAAATCTGTCTTAAGAAGAGAGCTGTCAGGCCACATGAATATCCTTTACCTACAGTTTTATTATTTTCTTTCTTCTGAATTTCAGACATTCAGTTCCCTCTATTACAACTCTATGTCCTGTAGGTAGTTTATAGTTATAATTTGTTTTTCATCTAGTCTGTCTTTAACCTGAACACTTTTAGTTCATTCACATTGGATGTAATTATCATTGTTGCTGTTGCTGATGATGTGGAAAAGTCAGCTGGCTGTCTAAATGTGGGTACTTTGAAGGGAATGTGTCTTCCTCAGTTACCCTTAGGTCTTCTATTTTTGGTTTTCTATAATTTATTTATTTTCAAGGATTTATTGAACTTCACAGAGTTGCAGGTAGATAGATGTCTTTGGCATTCTTCATTTCTACTCACAATTCTTCCTCCCTTACTGGAACACCACGGCTCTACAATGGACAGAGTTTGTCTCTACTACACTGATGAACTTGTCTATATGCTGAGCTTTCCTCAGTGGAATCTGGGGAAGTGAGAGTATGTCAGTTTTTCCAAGTCCTTATGAAGTATGGGATGTTTTCATGTATCCCTCTTGTGCTATTGCCGATCCCATGAGAAGAGGATGTTCAAATTAGCTGCTGGTTCCAAAGTGAGAATCATATAGAGCAGCATTGAGCTTGATCCTCAACCACTATGAAAAATTGTGAGCAAAAGAATGAATGAATTTTATTGTTTTCTACTGAAATATGGTAAATTTTTCTATGTAAAATTATTAGTGCAGGTTTCTAAGTAATTTAGTATTGTTTATTGACTGAAAAATTCTGACACATCTCTTTTGCTGTTCTGTGCCACTCCTTTCTCTCCCTCAACTGCATGTATGTTAAGCATTTTCAAGGTTGACTCTATTAGTCAAAAATTAAAATCTTTCATCTTCTGATCATTCCATGCTGCATTTTATATTATTTCTTCTAACATATATTCTAAATTATAAATTTTGTCTTTAACTTGGTTTAGTCTGTGTTTTTAAAATATTTATTAAAATTTTCCAATATAAATTCAATTTGACTCTCTTTCAAATACAGTTATGTCATTTTGAAAGAATTTTCCTGGAAGATATGTTCAATTTTGCCCTTTATTTTCCTTAATTTTTACCAGGATACTGTTTTTCCATCTTTGTCTAAGAATCTCATATCCTAAGGACCTTAACATTGTTTTCTTTATTAGCTTGTTTCTGCTAATTTGCATTCATTTTCTTTATGAAATTAAACAATTAATAATAACCTATGAAATATTCAATTATATTTGAATGCATAAAATTATGACATGATATGTCATCTTTTATTGCTGGTTACATTTTAAATTTTCAAACCTTTGGAAAAGTTTCCTTTTTTCAAATGAAATTTATGTTTTCTTCAGACAGATAACTGCAGGCACTTTGCCTAAGTTTTAAATTCCTTGGACCACTCAAAGTTTAGAAACTTATTTCATAATTCCTCATGAGGCCTAGTTCCTTTGTGGTTTATATCTACAGTAACAGGTAATGTGAGATCTACTGTTAAACGCTGTACTTTGGTGTGACCTCACCTTTCAGTTCTATCCCCCTCATGATAAGAACATCCTTAACAATTTTTCACAGTTACCTATAGGTCAAAGGTAGCCTCTATGGCTTACTTGCCTCCTTGGTTTCAAGAATGTCATTTGCTTGTTATTGGTAATTGTTTACAATATTTTTATTTCTTAATATTTTTAAGAGAAGATTTTATTTTTTGCATCATTCAGATAAATCTTTAAGGGCTTTCAGGAGGATGACTGATGTAAACAATTTATTCTATCATTGTCAGATGCAGGAAGAGTTTTTTCTAGCCCTTTTCATTGTGCTGCTATGTCTCCCTGCTTCATTTCCTTGTTTTCCATCTGTTCTTTCCACAATTTTACATGTTTTTGCTGGAATCAATTCTGACCCAATTTAAAGTTCCTTTGAAAAACCTACAGCAGCATGAAGTCAGTGGTAGTCTGGTTCTTATACTTTTCCTTTGTAGTGTTCAGAACACACTCTAACCTTGGGCCCCCATGTAATAGAGTAATATCTTTCCCTTCCTGTATCAGAGAACATGTCTAGAAAGCCTGAGAAGGCTTCCAGCATGGCAGCATGGTCATGCTTTTCCAACTCCCTTTTCCATTCCTAATATCCTATTCCTGCTCTTCTTGCTACAAGAATCTGACCTTTATATTTACAATTGTTTTCTGCAGGAATCCTGGTTAAAAAGGTATATTTGCCTTAGAATCCTCAGCACCACCTTCTCAAACTCTTTAATACTGATTGCTCATGGAATCACCACCCTTAGCTCTACTCTCTGGAGGCCAAGTTTTTTCCAACTCATTTTATCCCATCTCATATAGCTGGATCTATGGTATCCTCCTAACTTTTATCCCTATTATGGACAGAATATAGTGCCACATCCTGGTACCACTTTGATAATGTTACCAGCTACATGAACTTCTTCATGAACTTCCATCATAAGACATAGCTCTTCAACATTGAAAGGTAAAGAAATGAGGGGCTGGGGTTATGGCTCAGTGGTAAAGTGCTCACCTAGCATGCGTGAGGCACTGGGTTCGATCCTCAGCACCACATAAAAATAAAATAAAGATATTCTGTCCATCTACAATGAAAAAAAATATTTAAAAAAGAGAAATGAGTTGAAAGTTAATTAAATTATTTGTATACACTTTTTTTCAAACGGGTGAATAAACCAATTAAGTCACCGTATTTTTAAGAATAATTATCCCGTATTTCTTATCTATTCCAAAATTTATGCTTACCATGCTAACAATAGGAATAACTCTACTTTCAGCATTTGAAGGTTGATTATATTGACAGCTTCTCTTTGCCTTATCTCAGTGAAATTTATTAAATGTACTTCTCTTAACGTTTTGGCTTACATTTGCAAATTAACTAATGGAGGAAAGGTATCAGACATGAAAATCTGAATTACAGCTGTGTTGTTTCAAAATGAATAATGTCTACTGGGTGAGACACTGAGTCAAAGGTTTAGTTTGCAGCATAAGGAAAATATTTGTGAGTGTTGTTGGAAAAGCTGACAGCTTAGCATATGCAGCCTCCCTTTTAGATAGAGAAACAAGGGAACGAGAGCAAAGTACTAATTTGGCTAGAAAAGCAAATAAAACTTTTGTAACCAAGTGAGTAGTATCCTTAAGAATCTCCACTTGATTATAAGTAATCCTCTTTTTTTCTTCCTTGTTTTAGAAAATTAAGTTTTGAGACTTTTAAACATTAAAACAAACCTCTGATGTTAAATTCAGGGAGAAAAGATTTCCTGCAAAAAGGCAGTGAAAGTATTCTTATTGCTCAACACAGAATGTTATCTTAAATAGATTACAGACCTAAAATTGAATTCTCTAGCCATTGCTCCCACATGCATAAGTAAGTTACATGAATGCTGTGTGGATCTAGGCAACATGTAGATTAGTTGAGGCTATATCTTGTGTGTGTGTGGGGGGGTACTTGGGAGTAAACCCAGGGGTGCTTTGCCACTAAGCTACATTACCCCCCTTTTTGTGTTTTGGAGATAGGGTCTCACCAAGTTGCTGAGGGGCTCACCAAGTTGCCCAGGCTGGTCTCCAACTTGCATTTCTTCTGCCTCTACGCCCCAGGTGCTTGGATTACAGAAGTGCTACCATGTCCAGCAAGGCTATATTTTCTAATGGTCAATGCATTATGAAGATAATACCTAAAAATACTTTTATTGTTGAATATGTGGATATTTCATTGAAGTCAGTTCTCCATATTAGTCATTTTCACTAGAAAATTAATCCTGAAGTCCAGAGAAAGTAGAAATGAATATTAAAATAGTGGCAGCATGCTTTTTTCCCTAAATTAAAGCTATTAGGGGTAAAGATGTGTGTTATAAGTTGAATAGAAAGCTTGGTTCATTAAGTCTAAGGGATATTCATTTGATTTTATTTTTAAACCTGAATTTGTGCCATTGTATAAGTATATATTAGTATGTAACTTGGATATCTCTGTACTTTGTTGGAGTTGAATTTCAAATGATGAAGTAACAGTCAGAAAAAGCCATTTTCTGGCACCATAATAAACTAGATATGTAACTTTAGCTAAAGAGAAAAAAAACCTCTTTTCATCTTAAAAAATCTCTGAAAGCACTAAAGTATAATCAGAGTAGGAATACATCATTGAAAGAGTAGACTCAAATTTTCTATAAATCCAAATATTTTCCAGAGTTAATCAGCAAGTGTACATTGACCTATAGACTTAAATGACATGCCTTTGCCTCAAAAATTGCTCACTTCCTATGGAGACAACCTTGGTTTAAAAAAAAAAAAAAAGCAAAAGTCTAGGATAGATGACCTATAAGAGATAATCAGTAAGGTTGTCTTCAGTATTAATAGTCAATAAAAATTCAAGACTAAATTGTGCATTCTGCCTGCATATAAAGCAGGACTGCAGAATTAGAAAAGTTAGGAGAGGGGTGGAGCACACACAGAGTTAACTGAAGGAAAATGAGCTAATGAGCTCCAGGGAGCAACCATATTGCAATATAAAACATCTTCTTGGCTTCTAAAAGTAGGTATTGATTTAATAATGCAATAAATGAAGTAATATGAAAACAGAGAGCCAATATCAGTCAAAACCTGCTAGCAAGCTGAAGATCATGACCTTCTTTAAAAAAAGCCATTTGCATGAGTAAATAAGCACCCTGAATAACAAAGTCAATATAATACAGAGATGTTTAAATTTAACAAGTATATTTTAGAAAAATTTCAATCATTATTGAGGACATATTGGAGTTTTTGGATAACTTTAAAAGTTCATGACTGGTCTGTTTATATGTAAAACCTTAGTGGCTAATTTTGATTTTTGCAATCAACCAAATCCATTGTCATACCGCCCCTTCCTAAAAGTCAAGTTCAAAATCCATCATGTCTTCTAAGTGTGATCTTGAGGACGTTTTTTAAGTCAATGCAGTTAGAACAACATAAGAGATCTGAGGAAAGAAAAGGGGAAAAAAAGAAGGGAAAGAAAATATAGTAGTCTCTGATGACTCAACTAAAATTAGTTAAATCCTCAGGGACTACCAACAAATAGTCCTTTAGTCTTTCCTAAAATAGCTACTTTTAAAATTTGTCAGACGTATGTGAATTAAATTAAAGCCATGATGAAATCAGATAGCACTGCCAGTGAACTTGCCCACTGCCTGCCCCAGCCCTAACTCCTTCAGAGGAAAATTAAATAATATTCTAGAGTTAGGAAAGAAAGCTTTATTAACTTTTACCAGCATGATAAATAGGCATAGGAATACATTGCTACTTCTTTCTGTCACCTAGGGAAATAAGAAAATAGTTTGGTGATATAAGACACCAAAGGATTAATATACTTGCCTTACAATACTGTAAATTCAAGATATTAAATTTAATTAGACTCCTTTGCCAGTTATTATCACAACAAGCTATTTTTATCACAACATATTTTTGCTTAGTTTTAAGTCATTAACCTTACTATTGAAAATAGAATGTGGTAAAAAATAAAACTTTTGAGATATTTGGGAATTTGTAAAGTTTGTTGTTATATGTGTAGACTAATGTTTATAGGGCTTTCTGCTACATTAGATTATTTCAGGACTGAGTTATCCAATAAAGAAAAGTTGAATGTATTTGTAAAAGAGAAGACTAGTAATGCTAACATATCAAAGGTACTTTAAACATTATTTCATCTGTGCATAATGTTGTCAAGTGATGCTTTTTATTAGGAAGACAATTATTTTCTATATCTACACATTAAGAAAAAGAAAATATGAGTTCTTTACAAGTAATATTAACTAGTAAGGAAAAAAACTACTCTACTAGTAAATATTCTGTTTGCTACCAAATAATACATTGACCACAGAGTATATTGCCACAAGAAGAAATATTGGAAAACTAGTCAATATTTACTAAAACTTTATTGTAATAGCATATTGTGAGTTTCTTTTAATTAAAAATGGCTAGCTAAAAGTTTACCTTCTTTTTAAGCTAAAAGGAATTGGAAAAGGAAGGAAGAAAGAAATAGAGATGGAGAGAAGAAAAAAAATTTAATTTTTTAAAGAGATGCTACCAATTGATCTCCTTATTCAGTGTATTTCTACCTTTAAACATTTTTGCCTCTAAAAGCTGTTACAGGAAATAGACCTTTAATGGAAAATAAACTAGTTCAGTGATTTTAAAATGATGACCTAATTAATAAACTATTAACCATCCCCCAAAACACATGGAAGTCTCCAACACACAGTAAAGGAATCTATAAAATGATACCTCTTCTTTCTCGTGGATGCAGAAATCAAGTTGAATGAGACATCTATCAGTCCACATAATAAATATTTTGTAGGTCTTTGTATGTGGCTCACCCTGAATATGGTAAATATTGCTATTGTCACATCTTGGTTTGCTCTTTTATTTCTGATACTTATTGGCCTTGACACTTCTGCAAATGCAATACAGGTGGTTAAACTATATAATAAGTACCTAATTCATATTCCTCATACCTGAGACACTTTGGGTCAAGATTTTGAAGTAAGAGTTCTAGAGAGAACAGGCACTGAGTAACATTAATTGTGGAGCATTAGAAGGCAGGCCTTTAAGTACCATTGATCAGGTCCCCTGGCTGAAATCGCCACTGCTCATATCCCTAGTATTCTCCAGCTTTCTTCTTGATTATTCAACCTTTTGTTCAAATTCTTTAAAATTCTAAGTACATTTCAAGTAAATTACAATTATGCTTTAATCTAAATTGAGTAGGTTTTTGTTACTTGTAACACATGCAGAAAATCATCACACATGATTTGTGTGTATGTGAATATACTGCTCTATATATAAACATTTTTTACTAAAAAACACTTTTCTTCATTTCAAAGAAGGGAGTTATACAAGCATGAAGGAAATGGTAAATTACATCTTGTGAAACTTAGAATCAATTCTTGGAACCACTGATTTATATATCTTCATATTTTCTATTGTAATGTGAGCCTGGCTATGTATTAAGAACAAAGTATATTGTCATTTGTTACATCAATTTGCCTAAAAGTTTATTTTTCTGTAAGAATTTTTGAACTTTTAGTCTACATAAATTTGGCCAAAATCTCATAAGTCTAAGAGAAGGAAGTACTAGTTACCAATTGAAACCACAATATGCATAACATCTTTTACCTGTATTTATTTTTGAAAGTCTAGGACCAATCACCACCAAAATAAGTTCCTTATTCTTGTTCTGAGTACATATAACTTCCCACCAGTATGTTTATTGAATCAAAAAGAAAAATGTTTATAATTGGCTTTGACTAATACTTGATATAAATTTTCAAGACTAATGATATAATGGAATTTCTAAGTTCCAGAAAATAAAACAAGACATGGAATTACACAGGGAAAAAGAGGAATTTAGATTGTTACACCACAGAGTCATTCTCTGTGGGCACACCAGCTCCCAAAGCCTCTACCAATCTGGGAGGGTAAATGGTTTGAAAGGAGACTTAAATAAATACATTCTCAGCCACCCAAGCATCTGCTGATTTCTGAAAGTCCAGAAACATTGGCACATGTTTCACATTTCTGGTTTTTGACCTGGATTGAACTGGACACATTGAAATAATGTGAGAAAGACTGCTCTTGGCCTGAACTGGAAGTAAATCTGCCAGCATTCCTGTGAGTACGTCTTTCTTCTGTCCAGTTTTGACTGTTTGAGAAGTCAAGTTATGATAGACCTAGCCCTTATCCTGAACTATAATTGGACTGAAATTATTTGAGAAGGATAGAAATGTTTAACCCAAATTATGAGGGCAGAGCTCTTAGGAAGGATGTTATTGCCCAAAATCAAAAACATTTGATAAGAGAGAAAAGCAAGTTGTTAAAGCATGAGTCTCATCTAGTATGTCCCCAAAACCATTGCAGACATAGGTTCTGAGCAGAGGATCTTAAGACATGTTAGAGATGGTCCATCAGCCATGTTCAGTGGGAAGATGAAGATACTCTAACAGTTAAATCTCCACATAGGTTGTAGCATACTAAGCTTATATGTTAACGGACTATTTTAAATGGTCTAATCTCATAATTTATAAGTAACTTTAAACTTCATTAATCTTCAAATTGATCTCCACCCACTAAACATTACTATTTATTTATAGAGTTATAAATTTTTTACAGGGGAACAAAGACCAGTGATTCATCAGAAGTTTTATACTGCTGTCAACATTCTGAAGTTTTATTTTCTCCTACTTCTTCTTTTATCTTATTCAAACATGACTTGGTTCTCTTTTGGAATCATGAAACAGAGTTGAAAGTCTTCGTGAAAGGTCAAATCTACCAAGAACTTCCTTTTGAGGAAAGGAGTGACACATTATCCCCATGTTACATAAACACTGAGCCTTACCTAGGCCTATGTCCACAAGATAATCACAAATTGGGCCCATTTTTGCCTTTTTGGTCACCCGTGGAGGAGAACAGCTGGCTCCTCTCCTTTGTATATTCATCTTTTATATATTTAGAGATCAGGCTCTTCTCTCAGTGTTTAGCCAAGTAAAGATCCTCTGCGCTTACTAATCACTTGTGTTCCCAGCTCATTAATAATCATGCATATGACCCCTGAAACTTTTCTAATTTCCTCCTCATGTTTTAGGATTAGAAGTAGACAGGGCAGTCTTGAAAGGACTTAACCATTCCTGAAGGATTTGTGTTTAAAGTATGCTTTTTGGTTCTTGAAATTTTTTGAACAGTTCCCTTATTATAAAATAAAGATGACCCAAAGTTGACATATGTGTTCAAAATAGGTTTATTTCCCCCATTTCCAGCAATAATCTTTGAGTGTGTTGATGATGTATATTTTCTTCTCTGTGTCTGCTATTTTCAGCCTCATCCTCAATTGAGAAACTAAATATTTATACTTGACAAATAATCAGTCTGTTTACAAACAATTCATATCTACCTGCCTGTTTATATACAAGGGGTGTTAAAACATTACCATGACTCATAGCAAAACTCCTCAAATCTTCTAAATCACTGTAATTAAAGAGACAGATTTTTTTTTCAATGAGAAAGCATGTTCCCCAATCCAATACACAGAGATAAACCACCCTGTGACTACTTCTTTAAATCAAGTTGAGATTGTACTTGCCAGTGGACTCTCTTGCCAGATAAATATCTGTGACAAATATGAGCATTTAGAGCAATCTCTTTCTTTTCATTTAACCTTTGTGCTTTATAGCTAAATTGAAAAGAATAGGGTGCCTAAATGTGCTTATTGATGAGGATAATAATGTCCTATCAACCTTGATTTAAGGAGAGGTTTAAAAATATTTAATACGCTCATATTCCTATCAAATACTATTTCAATGGCTGTGCATATTGGGAAAAATTTAGAAGGCAACAGAATATCTGACTGATAGTGCTTTGAATAAAAATCATTTGTTAACACAAACTCTCTCAGCGTTGATCAGGCAGTTCAGGGTTCTCAGGCAGGATTCAGGTTCATTCTTTCTTATGTTTTCATATTTCCTTTTCATCTTCTGATTCAAAGGTGTTTGCCATAGCTCAAGGCTTATGTGTCTGCACTCATAACAGAAAGAGAAAAGAGAAAGCTCATCCATCTTTTCATTGGGAAATAATATTTTTTTCCAGAACTATCTCCCTTCAGCGGAAATTTTCTGTACTCACTTGATCACTCCATTGTGTAAAAAAAAAATAAAAAGTCTAGAAAAATGATTTTCTATCAGCTGAGAGTAAAATTTCCATGATTGGCATATGCCAATTAAAACTTACTTCTTTTATTTGGCAGAGTGTATTATTTTCTCAATATGAAGGCTCTCAGTCCACTACTTAAGTAAAATGGACTCAGCAGGAAAGTAAGATTTAGGGACTGCCTGTCAGTTGGTAGCCAGAAATATCTAACATAATAGGAATCTCTCCTGGGCTATTGTTTGCTTAACAGGCACAACTTATAACCAAACATCACAGGGAAAGAATGTTTTGGGAAATAGTATCAGACAGTATTAACTGAAATGTATGAAGGCAGCAACGGATGAAACTGTTCCAAGATGAAGAAAAGCTGAAATATTATGATATGAGGGCTTACTGTGTCTTCAGGTTCCTTGCCAAAGTTTCACCTGGGGTGTGGAGTTCCTGCATGGCTAGGCTACTCCTGAGTGAGGTCTTGTTCTTACCACTCTCCTCGTGGTGTCCCTTTTCTCACAGTTATAGTACTGTCCTCCAGTTAAGCCTAGCTTCCCTCCCCCTGGAACTACTCTTCTTAATCCAGTGAGTTTCATGTGTGAACAAGACTCATCCTATCCCATTCTCAGGGAATAGTATGTGGACATATCAGGAATCCAGGACACAGTGTTGAGATCTGTAATAAAGGCCTGGATTTCTTTAAGCCGCACTTATCTCATCTATAGAATGGAGATATTAGCACATGCTTCATTAATTAAGGAAAATATTTACATGGTAAGACCCAAATAAATGTTATATTACTATAAAAAGGGTAGACTTATATGCAAAATAAAATTAATGCAAAGGACCACTGCTTTGTTATGTCTGGTATAATATTTGGGGTTCAAAGGTAAACAATATCAGAAACTTCTCCATAAGTAAAACAGATTTTATCTACCCAAAAAAAGAAAAAAGAAAATTTTCTGATATTCTTTCTCTACCACATTAAACTCTAGCATATTATCTAATGAGTTTTCAGGGGGAAAGTTTAGAGCCAAGACATTTTTACTAAAGCAATAAAAAATTCAAAGACAGTCTCAAATACTCAAGGACTCAGATTATGAACCAAATAGTCTTCACAAACAAAGTAAAGCTACTCAAAACATTCTTTAACCAAGAATAGCAGTTGACACCGTGCTTTTAAAAACTAGATCAAATCATGTTTTTCTTTCTACTCAAAACCTTCCAGTCACTCCCCACTCACCTAAGGATGAGTAAGCAATGGGCAACAGCACCCAAAAAAATCTAGTCTCTGTTACTTCTCCTTCCTCATGTCTGAATATCTTCACCTTTGCCACTCAGCTCCAGTTACAGTGATCTCCTTATTCTTCAAAAATGCCAGACACTTTCAGAGACAATCTTCTCCACCCAGCATGCTTTTCCCTCTGTTATCTCCAAGATGTTCTCTCATCTTATAGCTAAAGAATCTATAGCTAATTCTCCCATGGCTTCCCTGACCAATCATTTCTTTGATTATCCTCACTATCCTCATTTGCAATTCCAATTTTGTGTTCTTTCCATCTGCAATGTATGTCAGGATGTGGGTTCTTAGAGATTCCGTATCAACTTTTTCAGTTTTTCCCTTTTTGCTTGGGTCTAATATTTTGTCAATTTCACTTCTAACTTGATTATTCATTTTTAAAATTAGATCTTTATTATTTTTAGTATCTGCTTCATGTTTTTAATTTTTAAGAGCTGTTCTTGTTCTATGATTGCTTTTATTTCTTAATCACTTGTTCTGGATTTATGGAATTGCATTATTTTAAATGTTTCTCAACTCAATATTCAATTTTTAGAATTTTCTACTTTGACTTGTGTGTTAGTCAACTTTTCTTGCCATCATCAAAATGCCCAACAAGAACAACTTAGAAAAGGAAAATTTTATTTTGGCCCACAGTTTCAGAAGTTTAGTATTGCTCTGGGCCTAAGGTACAGCAGTACAAGATGGCAGAAGATGATGGTAGAGACGCGTCTCTATTTGTGGGAGTCAGGAAGCAGAGAGGGTCACAGGGAAAATGAACCCTTCCAGGGCAGATCAATTACCCATCTCCTGAAGCCATGCCCCACTTGCCTATAATTACTACTCGATACATTCAAAGTAAGAAGGAATTATTAGGTTATAGCTCTCAAAATCCAATCAATTCACCTCCAAACATCCTTGCATTAACACATGGGATACCTCATATCCAAATCATGACATTATTCTTTTACACATCTTGGTTGTGCCCTTTCAAGTTGTTCATATTCTTCAAGTATCTAATAATTCTTGGTTAACAGTTTTTGATCAATAATTAATAATGCTGATTTACTAATAGAACTGCTTTTCATTTGGTACAATTGCTGCTATGCTTTTCCTTTTCAGAAATCTATTTCAAATAATACTGAGATTTCCATGGAAGTCGATGAACCCTGCGTAAACCAAGCTTTTCCTCATAGAAGATAACCTGGAGGTAGGAAGGCTAACTCAAAAACTCCACAAATGCCAAAAGAAATAATATGCTATTTTGAAAGTAGAATATTTCTCCAAAGTATACTTCTGATAGGCACTGCCTCTTCCTGTACCATTGTGAAAATAGGGTGTCCATTTACGTTCTTCTCTACTTCCTTGACTTCAAACATTTCCAAGTCTAATACACATTTAATGGAGAAGGCAAATAGTTGGTGTCTATCTGTGAGCAAATATTGTATAACTCTACTCAAACATGCATTGGAGATGAGGAGCCCCAAACATTTCTGTGACTCTTCCTAATCCTATTCTTTCCTTGTCTGCTAGCTTGGATTTTCAAACTTGGATTTTCTCTGGGATTCAGCAAGGAATAATTTCTTCCTTGTGTGCTTCATTTCACACAAGCACTCTTTCAAAGCTGTAATATTTTTCACCTAATTTTTCTATCAACATACTTCATTCCACTTATAGAGTTCCAAAAGATTGTCACATCTCTGGTTTATTGCAGGAATCCTCCCTTGTGTATATATTCCCAGGGACTCATTTTGTGTTGTCTTACTGCTGTTCAATGTCATTTACAGACGGAAGGTAGGTAGGTGAACATGCCCAGTTTGACTTGTAGCCAAATGTTAACTGTACAGTGGCAAGAAACTCCTTTTAAATTAATAAATTCAAAATGTAACAAATGCAATCAGAGTTTCTCCTAAGAGAAACTACCATGGTATTCCTGATTATTCAATTTTTAGCCACTAGCAAAAGCA
This sequence comes from Xerus rutilus, assembly GCA_028644305.1. Taxonomy (NCBI): domain Eukaryota; kingdom Metazoa; phylum Chordata; class Mammalia; order Rodentia; family Sciuridae; genus Xerus; species Xerus rutilus. The sequence continues at coordinate 119,650,937 of CM053402.1, forward strand.
ACTTTACATTGTTCTTGAATCCTTGGATCTAAATTCTCCTTTCCTCTCAAGAAATATAATATAATACAATAGCCCTCTGGAGCCAACATCTATCTTTATAGTCTAATTCTAGGAATTTCAAAAAAGGTAAATTTGAATGTCAGCCAGGAGTTCAGGCTCTAGACATAAGTTACAGAGCAAAGATGTCAATAAGGCACTAATGAAGAAGACAGCAGTTTCCAAGCAAATTATGTGAACATGACATTAGTATCATAGAAAACAATCTGTAAAGTCTCATGGCCTGAACTTCTCTCAGCCTAATTTTAAGACATATCCTTATTCTAATTCTCTTGTCCTTGCTGATTTTCTCGATTTGAGCCTTTGATTTGTTTTTAATTCTTTCCATCCCCACCTCTCCTGCAAACTCCTTTAAGAAAATAATTCAAGATGATGGAGAAAGCAACATCTTAACTCCATTATGGTTTTCCATCCCTTAACAATGATCATGACTAGAGAATGACAGATGCAATTGGCCCAGGAGCCTAATACTAAAAATGAGCTTTTGAGAACAAATGTCAAGACATCAAAGCCAGCAAGACAAATGGGAAATGCACAAACATACTCCATTCTCTAATTTAAAATTAAAGAATAAAAAAGGTCATTTTTTTAATTTTAAATTTATGACTCAAGTAAAATGAAGGTAAAGGAAAGTAGTATAAAATAAGATTGTCCAGTTTGTTGTCAATGTTAATTTATTACACCGTTTTCAGATTTGCCTTGGTAACTACTGAAATGTACATTTGTTTACGATGGCTATCATAGTCTGCAGTTTCACTAGATGGTGGAAAATCTTCCCTGGGAGGCTTTATAATTAGCATAGACAAGCATCATCTGTTTTGGATGATTTTGGAGACAAGACTTTTAGGTTTCTTCCAGCTCTGATCCTTTGTCTGGGTCTAAATAAAATGAATCATTTCCAAACAATGTTCTCAAACGCACACATCAGCACTTGTGGGTGCTGCCTCGTTTGAGAGACTCAACTACAACCAAGGATTTGGGAACAAGCTTTCACTGCCCTTGAACTTAGTACCACTTCCCCCAAAACACCCTTGTCACTGATGTCTTTATGGTGCACTCCATTCTACCTTCTCACACTCGCTTCTCTCCTCTGTCCCCACCCCACCCACACACCATAGTCAAGAACACACACCTTCTCTCTCCAGCTCATTGACTAATTTCCCCACTTCCCTCCAGTTACATTGCCTAGCTGAAAGGAACATCATTAAATCATATTTTATATATTCTCCTTCCTGCTTTAATGTGAAGTAAATCACTGTTTTAAAAAGCAGTTTTCTCTGGAAAATTCCTTTCTGCTATAAAATATCTATATTTTTACGTAGTATAAGGGATTTAAAAATTGTAGCATTGGTAGGCATACAGGTGCTCAAATCTGTGTTCTGCGACCCAACTTTGAGCAAAATTATCAAGTTCAACATAATTCATTTTTTATTTATAAATCACACCATTAACCATTTCTATTAAGTGGCAAAGTCAGATTCAAATCTATAGCTTAGTTCTAGAATTTATGGTCTTAATCAAGAACATATAGTGTCTCAAGATATAATGAAATAGTGCTGACTAGTAATAAAACATTGAAAATGTGCTGAATAGAAAAATAAGTGGATAGAGCACCCATGATGGCATTCACAATTTTAACAAGAATGCAGCTATATTCTGGGGAATTTGATCAAAACATGCTATAAATGATTGCTTACAGGGAAGAAAGAAATCCAAAATGTCTTTCCTATTGTAAGGTTATACTATGCATATGCTATAGACAGAATGTTTGTGGATCTTGGAAATTGATACATTAAAATAACTCACCTTCATGGTGGTAGTATTAGGAGGTGGAACCACCATTGATGGTATTAGCGCCTGCTATAGTTTGGGTTTTTTTCTTTTTCTGCCAATTTTTTTAAATTTTATAATTGTGTGTAAGAGGGGATTTGTTTTTATATATTAGTCCGTGCACACAATATAATAATATAATTTGGCCAATATCCCTCCCCAGCACTTCTTCCACTCCCCCTCCCTACAGTTTGCATCTTACTTGTCCCCCAAAAGCCTATGTATTAGAGGCTTAGTTCACAGATGAGTGCTATTGGACAATGGTGGAAACTTGAGGAAGCCCACTTGAGGAAGCCTAGTGGACGATTTTAGGTGATTGGAGTGTGTGCTTTTGAAGGAGATTATGGGCCATTGATCTTTTCCTCTTAGTGTCTCCACCTGGCTATGAGTTGAATGGTTTTGCTCCACTGTGCCTTCTGCCACAGAATGTCCTTCTTCACCACAGACTGAAAAGCAATGAAACCAATTGATCATGGACTGAAACCTCTAAAACTGGAAGGCGAAATAAATCTTCACTTTATAAATTGATTTATCTGTTAGTTGTTATAGTGACAGAAAGCTGAATAACACAAAGGAGACTCAAGAGAGACCTTTCCCCCTTTACCATGTCAGGACACCGTGAGAAGCTACCAGCTATGAACCAGAAAGCAGGACCTCACCAGACACCAAATCTGCTGAGTGCTTTGTTTTTGGATTTTCTAACCTCCATAACTATAAGAAATAAATTTATATTGTTTATAAACTACTCAGTTAGTGACCTTTTGGGATAAGAACCCAAACACAGACTAAAGCAGCACATACTCCATTCATATATTCCCACAGAGCTAACCTGAAATGGTAGGTAAGTATACAAAGGCCAACAAGACTAGAATTGAGCTATTCCTGTCACATGATTTTGAATGTCTTACCTCCTAGTAGCATCCTTTGTACAGAGGTGCAATGTTTGATGAATTAGATAAATACTAGGCCTAAAGTATCTGAGTTTCTACTTAAAATTAAATGGAATTTAAATCTATGATGATTTATAAATTATGAAACAATCTTATTTTTCAGAAACTGTTAGCAATATATGACTGATACATGTTTTGTCCATAGGATGTGAGAATGTTAAAGCAGAGCTATTAGAAAGTTCTAGCATCCTTACTGTTGAACAGCATCCTTACTGTTCAATTCAAGGACTCAGTTCCTTGAGGGAAGATGAAGGGCAGTAATTCTAGAAGCAAGCATAGTGTGGAGGCATATAAGAGGGACAGAAAAACACATGTTGCATATTGAAAAATCCTACCTATGCGTATTGTTGCATTATCTCTGTCATTCTGAAATTTTTGGCTTAATATTCAAATGGTATTTGGTTGAGCTATGAAACAATTCACAACGTATTTTATGTAGCTGGTATTGCCTGGCCATCAAACCATAAAAGATGCTGCCAGGATAAAACCATCAAAGAAACCCAAAATTGACAGACCCAAGTCCATCATGAATATAAACACAAATAGCCCTATACAGGCTCTTAGAGACATATGATGGAATGTATTCACATAGAATCATTACATGACAAAATTCAACACCTATTGAAAAAGCTCTCAGATAGTTAGGACCAGGGAGCACTAGGGATTAAAATTATATCCCCCAAAGACATGTATAGGTTCAAACTTCCACACCTAACAATAAGGTCTCTCTTGTCAGAAATCACATTGGTAGGATGTAATTATCGAATACAGGGTCAAAAAGGACTACGGTGAACTCATGATTCAGCGTGGCTCACGTCCTTATAAGGAGGCCAGGGCAAGTTTGATTCAGTGGGACTTATGTCATTATGACTGTTTTGTCTCCTGTTTAGTTGATGTTTGTAGTGAAACAATTGAATTCCCTTACCTCTCACTTTGGGCATGTCCTATAGGTATTTCTTTGTGGTTCCCATGGGTGTTCCATTTCCCATGAGATAGGAATAACACCCTGATGGGAATCTAGTGTAGAGAATATTGCTTTTGTTTCTCTCAATCCCCACCTGCTCAATCAGTGATGTCAGAATGTTACATGTGTACACCCTGTGTTCAATACCATAGAATAAAGTTGTAGTTTTCTGCTACGTTATTCTCCTACATCTTGTTGAAAACAAAAGTGGCACTAGCTTTTACAATTGTCACAAATTTGCTTTATCAGAGATCCTTCTGTCTTCATCAAGTTCTGAGTACCTAATCCAATGTCCTTTAGGTCAACCCAAAGGACTACCCTCATACAGGCATATCTAGTGGGGACCAAATCCACAAGAGTGCAGTCAGGCCATGAGGCTCCAACCACAGGGATGGGAGGTATACTTTAAGAGTGCTTCTCCAGCATGTTCAAGGACATGGTTCACTTCCCAGTAACATTTGCACACACACACACACACACACACACACACACAAACACGTGAGCATATTTGTCAAGCTGGGAACAATGGCCTAAGTCCTGTGTTTTAATTAACTTTATCAGTGCTGTGGCCCAGACACCCAACAAGAAAAAGGAAGAAATGTTTACATAGAGGTCAGAGTTTCAGTGGTCTCAGTCCATAGATTACTAATTCTATTACTCTAGGCCCAAGATGAGGCAGCCCATCATGGGGGAAAGGCCCAGGAGAGGAAAGCTGCTCTCTTCAGGGTAGCAAAGAGGCAGAGGCAAAGGCAGAGAGAGAAGGAAAGTGGGGCAATGGTTATAGGGATGAAGAACGCTTTCAGGACATGACCCCAGTGAGCCACTGCCTAGAGTGACCAGCCAACTGCCTAGGGTAAACAGCAAGTAAGTCCATTCACCCTAGGAGGGACTGAAGGTTATAGGTCTTCCACTCCAATCATGTCACTTCTGAATATCCCTGCACTGGCACAGGAGCCTGTGGGGGGAGGCACCTCATATTCAAACCATAACTAGGTCTAATTCTCTCTCCTCGGGGCACTGAGGCAAGAGGTTTACACATGCAAGCCCTACCTGAGTAACTGAGTGAGACCTTGTATCAAAAAAAAAAAAAAATCTATGTAGAAGTACTTGAGTGGTAGAGCACTTACCTGACACACTCGAGGGCCTGGCTTCAATGGCCAGTATGTAAAAAAAAAAAAAAAAGCAGGGCTTGAGAAAACGAGTTCAACTCTTCTTCCCCTTTCCCTCAATATGTGAGGATACAGCAACAAGGTGCTTTGGCCTTGGACTTGCCAGTCTCCACAAGTGTGAGATGCTGAGTTCTATTGTTAATTAGCCAGTCTAAGGTACTTTGTTACAGCAGCAGGAAGGGACCCAGATAACTAAGAAGACCTCCATTTCTTCCTTCTGTGGGAAGGATACTTTGCTGGCTCTAAGATCCTCAGCTTCCATATTTTATTCTTTATCACTTTGAACATATCAACCCACACTGCCTTTGGTGATCCAGAGTTTCTAGAGAGAAATCTCATGAGAATCTTATAGGGAAAGGATGATGAATGTTCCCTCCCTCTCAATCCCATAGGTGTTCATGCCAAGCTCTACAGCGTCTTAAAGGACAGAGCATATTGTGGTAGCCTCGCCATCCCTTTGATTCAATCATTTTGAGTTGGAAGAAATAGGAATTGAATACTTTGAATGTAGATGTGAAGAGGCCTATAAAAGCCTAAAGTTATTATAGATTTTCATCAGACTCCAAGTGAAAAGACCACTGAAGTATCCCACAGGTTTTAATCTCTGTACATGTAACTCTCAGTCTCCAAAACCTAGTGAAACAGCAAGCTTCCAGGATCCTTTCTTATTCTTATTATGAAAATTGAAAAAGTACTGGAGGCCCCAAAGTGAGATGACCACTGGGGGTTATACCCAGGTGTGACTGGGTTATCTCTTGCTCTGACCTCACAAGGAGCCACTGTGATGGGATTTCAAACATCGGTCATATAAAAAGGTGACTGAGGCTGGGTTTTTTGTCCATAAGTACAGGAAGCTCTTGCTGGTGACCCGTCAGACTCCCAGATAGTTAATGCATTGGGTGGTTGGTGGTTGGTGGCTGGTGGTTGGTGGCTGGCGGCTGGTGGTTGGTCATTGTGGTGTTTTGCTGTTAGTTTTATGATTTGGGCTTTTGTTTGTTTGTTTTGTCTTTTGTCTTTTGGTTGTTGGTTTGAGTCTTTTGTTTGTGTGTGTTATTTTATTTTTTTTTTTAGCAAGCATCCTTAGTTGGTGTTCTGGCTTTAGGATGCACAGTCAGAGTGGTGAGAATAGTGTAGGGCCGCAGACTCCCAGCTCCTGCTACGAGTGGACCCTCATGGACCATTACCAGGTTGTGAGGGAACTTGGGCAGGCGGCTACAGCCAGGTAGTACTAGCCCACCATCTCCTTACCAGGGCAGAGGTGGCAGTGAAAGTTGTGCTGAAGACCGAGGGGAATGTGCCCATCCTATCCCAACCTGAGAGGCTGATGGCCCATGATCATCAAAACGTGATCCAGCTCTTCCAAGTCATGGAGACTATGGGCAACATCCGCATTGTCATGGAGAGCTGCCTTGCTACATTTGATCCATTGGTAGCCTGGGGGAGAAGAAGGCACACAGAGTGTTTGGGCAGATCCTGTGTGTGGGGTGCCACTGCCACGACAAGGGCATCGTGCACCTCATTCTGAAGCCTGACAACGTGGTGGTGGACGCCAGGGACAACAACGTCAAATGCATACACTTTGGCCTGAGTGCCAAGTTCATGCCTGGGCAGAAAGAAGCTGGACAGGTTCTGGGGCACTCTCCCATACAGTGCCCCTGAAATTGTCCAGTGGCAAGAATACGAAGGTCCCCCTGCCAACGTCTGGAGCCTGGGTGTCACGCTCTTTCTTATGCTCACAGGGAGATGCCCATTTAAAGCCAGCACTGCCCAGCACCTGCAGAATCTGATTGTGCAGGCAATCTAGGACCTTCGCCGGCACCTTTCCAAGGATGCCTGCAGCCTTAACCAGCAGATGCTGATGGTCGACCCCACACAGAGGCCCACCCAGAGCAAGTAATGGTGCACCCATGGCTGAGCCAGGGCTAGGAACCTTCACTCAGTTGTTGCAGCAAGCCACTCCCCAGACACCCTGACCCCAATGTCATGACCCTCATGTTTGACATGCATTACGACCCTTACAATGCCTGGATGTCCCTGGACAAGCAAAAGTTTGACGAGGCCTTGGCTACCTATCTCATGCTCCAGCACCAGAGAATCCAGGAGGAAGGCTGCAAGCTCCAGGGGGAGGCCTGTGCTATGAAGGGTCATTGAACCTCATCCAGGCCCTGTGGATCCCCCCAGCGTCTGCCCCACAAGTGTGTCAGGAGCCTGCCCTTCCCGTGCCCTGTGAGCAGCAGCAGCCTGAGGAGGTCAAGCAGTCAGGACAGAAAGACGCTGCAAGTGCCAGCATGCCCGCCATTCCTCTGCGCTTCTTCCATGTGGACACATCCCTCTCAGCCTATCCTCCCCGCATGACCCTGTGCCCAGCAGGCCTGAGTACCCTAGGCCCAGCCCCTGGACAATCCTGAGCAAGTGGGTCGCAGAAGACCACAGCCCGTCCTCACAAGGTTCCTCTTCAGGGCAAACCCTTGACAGCAGCACAGGCTGGAGGGGGGTCACTAGGAGCATTGCCACCTGCCTTCAAAAGCTGTGCTGCTGTGTGCTGTGCTTCCAAGGGCCACCTCCAGAAGAGTGGCACCAATGCAAGGAGGCCACAGATGCCAAAACAGGGTGGCTCCTGTGAATGTGCCTTGAAGAGACAGACAGATCAAAGCACAGCCAGAAGACTCCGAGTTCTGAGCATCTTGACATCGTGGAGTGGGCATCTGTCAAGAGTGGACTTAAATAGCTTCAGGAATGAGGTGTGCCAAGGGGCTCAGGCTTTGCCATGCGAATTCCAGCCAAGAGAGCATCTGGATCCACCACAACTCTCCTCTGTCCCCACCTGCCACAGACATCAGACACTCTTTTTCCCTGGGACATTTCACTCCTTCCCTGTTTCTCCCTGGGCATCTGAGATAACAGAGTTGGTTCTTAATGAATTTATGTTTCTCACAAATTGTATAATAAAATTGAGATTCCAAATTTTGTTCTGTTTTGCTTTGTTTTAAGAAGGCAAGTTTAAAAACGAAAATAAAGAAAAAAAGAGAGAGAGTCCTCAGGGCAAGTACAGGAGCCTAGTAGCCATCCCATCCAAGGCCTAGACCATTGGACCTCCCTCTGCTATTCAGTGTAGTTAGAGATTCACGAGCCTCGAGCCAGGGGAGATGGGGACTCGCTTGCCTTGAGCCACTGTAGATGGAGACTTGCTCCCCTTGACCTAATGTAGATGGAGATTCTCTCCTTGAGCCACTGTAGATTTGATTCCATTTGAGCCAATGGCTTTGGCCAGAAAGAATCTCTTCCTATTCATCAGGCTCCTTCCTGGGATGTGTGGAGAGAGCAGATGGCAGGAATTGGAGAAGACACATTTGGAAAGGCATTGGAGACTCCAGAGTGTTCTGTAGCATCACCACCATAATCTCACAAGCAGGGAAGCAAGAGGTGGTCCAGTGGGCAAGGGTGGGTCTGCTGCAATAGAGGCTGGGTGCTTCACTGCATGTTCCGCAGTCTCCAAACCCTAAATCTCCTCCTGGCCCCTGTAAAACGTCATGTAGAGTGAGCACATGGCCTTTGGGGAATGGAGATCTTAAACTGTCTCAGGGATGCTTCTTACATAAAATCAAATGCACCCATGTTGAATTGTTCTTATCTTTGTGTTCTAGGGACACTGAGTTTTCTAAGCTGATGCATACAGAAATAGCAAGAAACCCTTGGGTCCATGGGCAGGATGGATGAATGTTTGGGTCAGTGCCAGTCCACAACTCAGAGGTGTTTGGGGTAGCAGTCAAGAAACCAAGAAATGACCACCATCTTCACAGACCCTGAACAGAAGCAGGCCTCTGTGCACTCCCTGAGAGCAAGAGAGCAGGCCTGAGAGCCACCATGTGTAGGGTGCCCAGGAAGCCCAGTGTAAAGGTACTTGAAGATCTATCAACAGTTTGCTCAAAGCAAACAAAGGAGAGAAGAAGGTTTGTTGTTGTTGTTGTTGCTGCTGCTGCTGCTATTATTTTAATGAATCGCTTCAGGGACCTGAGGTGGTCTAGCACTAATGTCATCAGAAATCCAAAATGAGAGGAAGGAGTATGACACAGAAAAAAATCATGGCTCAATTTTCCAAATGTGGTGAAAGACACAAACTTACAGACTTAAACAGCTTAGCAACTTCATTAGGAGACACCCGAAGAAGTCCATGCCCAGACACATTGAGAGCTCTTACAAACCAAGGATGAAGGAAAACACTGAAGTCATTCGGAAGAAAATGCCAGCTTATTGGTAGACATGGAACCATTTAAACGACTATAGAATTCTTATCAGAAACAATGTAAGACAGAAGGCAGTGAAGCAACATTTTTAAAGTGCCCAAAGGAAAAACACAGGCAAACCAAAAAGGAATGTGTGGAAAGGAAGGTAAAATAAACATATCTTCATATAAAGAAAAGTTAAGATCCGTCAGATTTGTTAACAAAAATAATCCTTGTTCCTTCAGACAGACAGAAAATACTAGAAGGAACGTCCCCCATCAGGGATAAAAAGAAAGCAACAAATTAACAAATATGTGGGTAAATACAAGAGGCTATTTTTCTGAGTTCTTTGAGATACTTTTGACTACTGAAAGGAAAAATGGAGAAAATATCTAGAACTGAACACAAATTAAAATACAACATATCAAAATCTGTGGATATGCCAGGTGCAGTAGCACACGCCTATCATCTCAGTGGCTCAGGAGGTTGAGGCAGGAAGATTGAGAGTTCAAAGCCAGCCTTGGCAATTGAGATCCTAACACAACTCAGTAAAACCCTGTCTCTAAAAAAATTTAAAAAGAGCTGAGGATATGGCTTACTGGTTAAACACCACTGGACTCAATCCCTGGTACCAAAAAAATAAAAAAACAAAAATCTGTTGTTGACTCCCCTACATCCAGTTTACTTGACTTAACAAGTAGCATCAATGCAATCTTGTAACCATGGTTGGAGCCTGATTTATCAAAGATACTCATAATAATCCCATCCCTTTGCCAGTGACTGGAATGAGTCCTTTAATCAACTTTGATGAGACATGAGAGAAAGTATTCAAAGAGCTTTAAGGAAATTTCCTCACACACATATACAAGCCAATGTAAAAAGGCAGCCCGCATCTCATTTCCTGACTGGAATGTGAATGAAGAAATGAGCATTTATTGCACTGCTTCCTATTTTACTGAGAAAATAAAAGAAAGCTGATGAGAAGTTCAGGCTTCTACAATGAAATCTATTTACCAAATAGAACTGGTACCCTTGTATTGTAATTTATAAGCTGATAATCCCATCTAAAACCAGTCTCACTTGGTCACTAAATCTCATTTCTTTTCTACTCATAACCTTGGCAATTTTATACCCATCTCTATAAAAATATGCCATAATTTCTAAAATGTTACAATTTACTTGCTGCATTTCCCTTCCAACATCAGACTGGAAGACAGCTTTAAAAAAAGTTCAGTAGTGGAGAGACAATATACAGAAGGGAAGAAAATATTTTCAGCTATCTATCTGTTAATGGGTCAATATCCAAAATCTATAAGGGACTCAAACAAATCAATGGCAGGAAAAAAAAATTTTAAATGAGCAATAGGCCAAATAAACATTTGTGAAGAGAAAATATTCAAATGGGCAACAAGTATATGAAAAAATGGTCAACATCACTAATCATCAGGGACTCAAGTTACAATTACAATGAGATAGCACCTCTCATGTGCCAGAATGACAACATCAAAAGACAAAAGGTAAGTACTGCAGACCAGGTAGAGAAAAAGAGCACTTTCACACTATTGGTGAGGATATAAATTAGTATAGCATGTGGAAAACAGTATGGAGGCATCTCAAAAAATAAACTACATGTTCTAGAAGCCCCATCCCCCTGCTTCCAAAAGTGCCTTGGTTCCTGATAACCATTTTCACTGCTTCTGTGAGGTGAATACTTTAGCTTACACAAGTAAGATTATGTGGCATTTGACTTTCTGTGCCTGGCTATTTCACTTAACATAAACTCCTTCAGGCTTATTTATATTGTCATAAATTACAGAATTTCTTTCATTTTAAGCTGGATAGTATCTCATTGTGTGTATATGTAACTCGTTTTCCTTATTCACGCACTGATGGAGACTTAGGTTGATTCTATACCATGGTTATTATGAACAATGCCATAATAAATATGAGCATGCATTATCTCTTCAACATAACAATTGCATAGTCTTCAGATACCTTATCTAGTTATGAGATGGCTGGTTTCTGTTTCTCTGATGTCCTCATACTTCCCCCAAAATTTTCATGTCTCTTGGAGAAATTTATACAATGCATCATTTCCTCAGATTTTTTTAAATTTATGTTTTAGTTTGCTAACCTCAAAATAAGAGGCAAAGTCTATGTTTCTTTCTGGGGTTCAGTTTTCAATGAGTTAGGGGTAATTTTGCATCATGCAAAAATTGGCATACATGTTATTTCTGGGAGTGAATAAAAGCATTATTTCACTTCTGACATTTTATGTTGTTTGATAATTAAAAACTGTTAACATTTAAAGTATTTTTTTTCTCCTTAATTTTTGTCAAAAAGTACTGGGAAACACTATAAGGTGAAAATACCATCCAAATTCAGAAGTTAAAATCACAAATAAACAAAAATCTATATAAAGCTATAAGTAAAATCTTCCTTCATGTTTCCCTATCCATACCCAATTCTTCAAAAGCTGTCTCTTAAACACAAGTACTTATAGTTTGGACTTTATTATTCCCAGCTTATTAATATAAAAATTTTAAGGAAAATGCTTATATTGATGTGAAAACAATTATAACCATTTATTACTGACAGGTAGTATTCTAAGTTCTTCATATTTTTAGATTTGCAAGTTTTACACACACACAAATATATACACACACATACACATATATAATGTATATAAAATATCCACTTATTTGTGCATATACATTATTCACGTGAATACAAAATATAAAACTTAGACTCTTTGTTAAAATTAATAGTTTCCAGATTAACTGGTCTTATCATTATGTCATGAACATATTTTTCAACAAAGTACATACTTTCCATTAGTTTTAATAGTTACATATTACTACATTAAGAAAATTTACTATAATGAGCTAATTATTTTCCTATTGTTAATTATCTTCATTGTATACCATATTACTCTAGAAACTCTATTCTACAATATTTATTCATGTTTACATATTGGCATTGCTGACTTTGCTCTTATGAGTGTGATTTTTAAAATTTTGACTTATAACTGAGTATTATAATATAGAGTAAAACTATAGAGCTGTGTTCATTTGCCTTGCATCTAGTCACTTTATGATATTTATGATATTAGATTCAATGTATATTTGCTTGAACTTTCCAAGAGTTTATATTCTCTGAGAATAATTGTTATTATCTCTTTTTTTGTGGTATTCAGTGTGACTAACTCTATTTGATATACCACTTCAGATAGAAATTCCAAAAATTATTTGAATAATGGTGATACTAGAAAATATCCCAAATTCTTTCAGATTAACACTTATAGTATATGATCAGTTAAATAAATGTTAACAACTGCCACTATTTTTTAATTGTTTAGGAAGTTCCTTTCTATTTTAGTTTTTATTAAGAATCAATGTTCCTGCTGTTTATCAAATACTATTTTGAAGTGTAGCATTTACTAATGTAATTTCTTTATTTTTCTCTGTTATTTGCTAACAGAATAAATGATTATGGTAAGTCTTCCAATATTGAACCCTCTTTCTTTTCATTCCTGATATAAAGCTATTTGGACATTGGGTATTATATGCTGATCTATTTATTATAAGCATGGGCTTGTTTGAAAGACTAGAGCAAGTATGGCTGTTGCTATTTGACTAGTTTGACATAATGGAATAATCATGAAATTTTTATCCCCAGTAAATTGGAATAAAATTCTAACCCCATGACTTAGCATTTTTGCAACTTGGGCAAATTAGAATCTCTGAGGCTCAATTTTAATGTCTTTATAATAGCTGCAGATCTACTATAGGTCTTCAAGAAATTTTAACTGATAAAATATTAGACAATATATAAAATACTAGCAAGGGCCCTACTAACCAATGTAGCATAGTTATGATTTCAAGCAAATCAAGGTGGCTTCTCCTGAGTTACAGTGGAAATGCCAAACTGTGTATCACTAAAGAGTAAGAGTGATATAAATACCACACAAAATAAACTATTTTTGACTACTACTCTTAATAATAGCAGCTGCCAGTGAGTGAATCTCCTGGCTAAGGTATTTTTCCAGCAATCTGTCTTTTGCATAATGGACTACTTGATCCAAACATGTGTTCTTGTCAAACATTTCCCAGGATCCTTATTTATAACTGCACCATGGCTAGTGTAGTTCTCCTTACATATAATCGCTAAAACATATTTCCAGTTGAATAGTAACTACCATTTCCTTCTCTGAATTTCTTTCTAGGACACAGGGAAAGGCAGAAAGCCACTGTTTGTACAGCCAAACATCTTCTGTGTCTAGAAATTTCTTTTGGCAGTCTCTGAAGTAGGTTTCTAAGTACAATCAGCATACATACTGGGAAATTATGAAAGCACATACATGTACTACACCTGGCACAAACCAAGTCTTAAGTATATTAATGAATAAATGAAAAGGTAAGAATTCAATTAAAAAGAAAGTCATTTGAACTTAAATCTTAAGTCTTTTGGAAACTAGGAGAATAATTTCAATAAAAAATTTAACCATCCGTCCATTCATTCATGCAATAAGTACTGATTGAGAATTTTCTATGTTGCAAACACTGTATAAGTCACTTTGACTATTGTGTGCAGTATGATGTCCTAGCCCACACAGACATTACAGTCTGATGAGGGGATTAATATTGAACACACACATAATTGCAAGTTACTAAGCATAATAGAGAAATATAATTAGGAGGGATATAATAGAAAAATATGGAAGTTTTATCTACAAAATTGTGATTCAGTGCACTGAACACTCCTTAATCTACATCTGTACTGATAATGTTTGAGAATAAGAATTAAATGTATTTTTATTAGGTTATGATATTAAGTGATTTAAATTCTAGTTCATGACATAATGCTAAATATACTTCTTATAAACTCATCAACTATAAATTGAAGAAATTAAAAGAAACAACAAGATTTGAGTTTGGAGTTTGGAGTTTGGCTAGTCTCTTTCAGAAGCAAAACCTCTGCTTATTGCTGGTTAATAATACAGCACCCAAAAACTACTCACTAAATCTAGACCACTAAATCTTTAAATGCTAATCTAGCATAACTCAAAATCCTGACTGGACAAACATACAATAATAGGGAAAGCAGAATATGCTGAAGAAACTAAAATATAATCAAACAAAAAATGATGCTGTGATTCAATGCAGAAACAAATACATAAGAAAAAATTTCAGATGACTTTCACGAAAGATTGAAGACCGTAAATAGATACATAATTAAGCAAAAAGTACAATTAGACCAGTCTGGATCTGTGAGCTGAGCATGGATAACTTTCACTTCTGGCAAAATAAAGAAATTACTTCTTATAGAGTAAGCTTATTCTGGTGATAATTCTCAAAATCATTTACTGTCATATTCCCATAACCTTCAAACAATAGTCCATGGGATCCTGAAAACCCATTAGCTTCTATGCACACAGTTTCTGCTATGGCCCGCATTTGGAACTCTGGACACAATCTCTAAAAGCAGCATGTGTCAGTCATATGGACCTTTCCAATACTCTTCCAATTGTAACGTTTTAGATGGAGTTGTCCTATTACTTTCTATTTCTATAAAATAAGTCTCTCAAGGAGCTCAGGTTTCAGGGAAAACAAGATTTTGAAAACCAGAATTAACCTTTCCCTGAAGTAAGTGATTGCCAGGGCCTAGTTCTTGTCTTAGAAAGGGCAATGGAAAAATACATCAAGAATTGAATGTGTATCTATATTCTAATTTTTTATATTGAGTGTATATCAATATTCTAATTTGTATATTTTCATTATTGGTTATCATTTCCTCCTCATGGAATATTTTGCCAAGAATACTGTGTAGTGCAGGCTTTCTTGCTGTAAATTCTTTTAACTTTTGTTTATCATGGAAGTTTTTTATTTCATCATCAAATCTGAAGCTTAATTTTGCTGGATATAAGATTATTGGTTGGCATCCATTTTCTTTCAGAACTTGGTATATGGTGTTCCAGGATCTCCAGGGTCTGGGTTGACAAATTTGCTAAAATCCAAATTGGTTTCCCCCTATATGTAATCTGCTCCTTCTCTCTTGCAGCTTTTAAAATTCTATCTTTATTGTGTATGTTAGGCAACTTCATTATAATGTGACTTGCTGTGGATCTGTTGTAGTTTTGTACATTTGGTGTCCTGTAAGTCCCTTGTATTTGATTTTCCAATTCATTCTTCATGCTTGGGAAATTTTCTGATATTATTTCATTGAAGAGATTGTGCATTCCTATGGTTTGTACCTCTGTGCCTTCCTCTATCCCAATAATTCTTATGTTTGATCTTTTCATGTTATCCCATAATTTCTGGATGTTCTGTTCATGGTTTCTTACCATCTTCATTGTGTAGTAAACTTTACTTTCAAGATCATATATTTTGTCTTCATTGTCTGAAGTTCTAGTCTGTTGATGATGTTTTCTACTGAATTTTTTATTTGGTTTATTGTTTCTTTCATTTCAAGGATTTCTGCTTGGTTCTTTTTCAAAGTCTCTATCTCTTTCTTGAAGTAATCTTTTGCTCCCTGTATTTGCTCTCTTATCTTTTTTGGAATGATCAATGGTTGCCTGTATTTGCTCTTATATTATTCTGTGCTTCACAGATCATTTTAATTATGTCTGTTATGAACTCCTTCTCTGACATTTTATCTACTGTGCTGTCAATGGATTCTATTGTTGTAGCATCTTGGTTTGTTTGGGCATTTCTTTCCTTGTTTTTTCATGTTGTTCATGTGTCTTCCTCTCTAGCAAAGCTGATCTGAAGTATTAGTTTCTACTCTACTATCAATACCTTACTTCTGGTATAACTGGGCCTGCAGGGACCTCGGGGATGATCTTCCTGGTCCTGGTTGTTGACTTTAGATGGATGTAGGTAGGGATAGCCACCGGTTGGTAGACGGGGGTGCCGCAGTGTGGTCGGTCTTCTCCTCCACATATGCGCAGTTGTCTCCTCTCCCTAAATATTTCTTAAATGCATCAACCCATACTTACCCTTTCATGACCCTAATACATGCATTCATTTTCCCAAAATTTTATTTCTGAAATGACTAATACTACTACAATCCTTTCTTTTAGTTTTAAAAGCAAAAATTTCACCCTCCTTTTGGAAATGCTTATATGGCTTTTTAGCCTATAGAGGATAAAGACTTAAACCTTCACATAGAAAACAATGCCTTACATGGTTTCAACCCTACCTTCATCTCTATGTCAAATTAATTTGACATAGAGAAACAATTAAATTCTATTTTGCAATTTGATATCTTTGATCTACTTGGATACTTCTGGATTAAATAAAATTGATTTCAAAATTGATCATTTTCTTACTATATATATATTCTTTCTTTTTGGTACTGGGTAATGAACCCAGGGGTGGTCTACCACTGAACTACATCTACAGACCTTTGTATTTTTTATTTTGAAACAGGATCTCGCTAAGTTGACCAGGATGGACTCGAACTTGTGACCCTCTCACCTCAGCTTTCAGGGTCACTGGGATTATAGAAATTTGTACTTATTACACTACTTCATTTATAAAGCACAATTTAACTCTTGTTATGTATCTATATCTTTAAACAGTGTTAGTATAGAGTCAATATAGACAGAGATACTATATGTGTGTGTATATATATATACAAACAGTATATACATAATATATGTATATAGTAATATGATATGAAAACTATTTAAGAGAGTCATCCCAAATGGGAAATTTAGAGTGATATATTTTAAATTTAGAAAGTTTTTTTTTTACAACTTCTTGACTGCAGTGATATATTTTAAATTTAGAAAGTTTTTTTTTTACAACTTCTTGACTGCAGTAGGTGCAAAGGTGATAATGTGTTCTCTAGGCAATGCTTGACCACACACAATAAAGCATCTGATTTTAATTTTGATTGGTAAAGTTTGAACATAGCTGCTGTTTTACTAGTCACCTTGTTGGAGGCAGAAAAGAAGAGGAGACAAATTTTATGTAGTTTATACTATTAATGGTGGTTATTACCAACTTTGAGTCATTTACAAGCAATGAAAAAACAAAAGAATTGAAGGCCTATAGTTAAAAATACACATCCACAAACTATGTAGCTAATATCCATAATAGACAACTCTTTATAAATTGATGCATAAATTCCACACAAATATATCTATAAAGGTATAAAAATGATTTTAAATAGCACACAAGATGTCAAAATTTATTTTACACTCTTATTTTAGAATATTTATTGGGTGTTCATTGTAACATTGAGTGTCTACTAGTAATAAAATTCTCAGCTAACATGAAATAAATAAATTATGTGCTACTTTACTGCTAATATCATCAAATCAAAGTTTGTGTAAGACATTCTCCAACTTCCTTTAAAAAACCATGAAACGGTTACACAGGAATAAATACCAAGACCAGATTCTGAGCACTGCACTTGAAAATGAGAAAAATAGCAAATGCACATTGAACTCACCAGCTGAAGACTTCTCTTCATTCATTCAAGGAAACCTGCCACTGGTAATAGAGTTTGACTTAGCTCTCTCTCCAAGAATTTTAATCAAATTTTGATGAACCCCATCACATAGAAATTTATTTATTGCTCTCAACCATGAAGTTTGTATTAAGATTACTATATTAGAACAATATTAGAACAATATTAGAGATTGATATTTAATATCTAACTTATACATAATAAAAAACTTAGTGTTTTGATTCCTTACTAGTTGATTGCTTTTTTTTATTACTAGTTAATTGCTTTTTTCCATGAATTTTCAAAATTCACCTCATATGTACATCAAATAAAAAATAAAATAGATACTGTTCTTAAGAGAGATTGCGTTCCAATTCCTTTCATTACCAAAGACTTCATATTTTAAATTATCATAGGTCATTTATGAAAACAAATGTTCTCATCTGTTCCTCATCACTCTTAATACACCTTCAAGATCCCACCCCACAAGTTGGCAAGAATCTGCCTGGCTATGCTGGAGGGAAGTATTCATGCTGCTGGGAAGAAGGATGAATGAAAGAAGTGTTCTGGATCTGCAGAAGTGTTTTTCTTGAGCTGCATTAACAGTTCCTTAATGCCAATTGACTCATGAAAGATCATGTATTTCCAGCACAATGAAGGGAAGAGAATGTTTGTTCTCCATCCATGTTATTTGACTGAATTTGGAAAACCAGCTGTTCTCAAGAACAGTTTTGCTTTATCTGTTCATCACAATATGATATCTTGCACTCATATTTATCATATGTCAAATGTATCTAGAAATGTATCTAGAAATGCTTTGTATACAACTATCACAATTAGTGACTCTGGGTGAAATTGATCATGCATACCTTGTCTCAACACTCATCTTTCCATTTTCTAATTGTCAATGAAATGAATGCCTCCTAATCTAACCTCACTATGATAGAAACTTCTTTGTGGAAATATATGTTAAATTAATTTATATTATGAGGGCTAAGCAAATACTTTGACATATAATAGGCACTTTTAAAAATATTTATAAGACTAGGTATGAAATATAGCAATTCTCCATTTAGTGGTCTGATATATTAATAAAGAAACTCACAATGTACAGAAGAAAGACACTACCAATTGATGCTACCAGTCCTGCCAACCTTGTTGACTCTCACTTTGGTTTTCGATTTTAGCTCCATAATGGAATAACCTGGGTAGATTTTCTTTTAATGTCCCATCTAAATCATATCAGATGAAATAAATCAAAATCTCTGGAAATGAGATGCAAATATTTCTTAAATCTTCTCTGTTGGTTCCAGGATGAAACCAAGTTTAAAAAACACTTTTGTATATGAACCTAAAAAAAGCAGTTATTTCACTTATATATCTTTTTTTTTTTTCCCAAAAGTTGCATTTTAATACATGTTGGCAAACATAACAGAAAAAAACAAATTATCAGAAGCTGTACACACTATTCACTGAAAACATTTGTTGAGGCAAATAGAAAAAAATTGTTACAATCATAATTTTTCTATCTTTGCACAAAATTATAAGCAGATTACATTCTTCATATTAAACATCTTTATATGCACTTTCAATGAACAGTATATATATATATATATATATATATATATTTTTTTTTATATATATTTTTATCAACCATCTTTACTATACCCATTCCCCTTTCCTGCCCCCCACCTCCCCCATGTCGCGTCTAGTGTTTCTCTATTTCTCTTATGTTTCCCATCACTTATATATCTTAAAAGAAAAAAAGCTTAGTGTATTTTAAGAACTGACAATAATGAAGATAATTACTTTGAGAAAACTTATAATTTCCTAGAGAAGAGTGATTGGTATTTTGCTTCCTCAATTCCAATAAATTGGATGATGTTTTCAAATCAAAATGTGAAATGATATGTGCATGGAAAGTGGCATAATGTAACAGGATACCCAGTACACCTGAAAAAAATTTCCTGGGTTTTAGAGATCTTAGTCCATAAGGAGATCTTAGTTCATAAACTGTACATCTCATTTTCTTCACTATTAGTGTGATCAGATTCAACTAGATAATCTATCTGTGCTATTCTGGTCAGCCTCACAATCCTATACAGTAACTGATTAAATGAATATTTTGAATTATTACTTTAAACAGTTTCTAAAATATAACACTTTTTACTTGAGGGAATATCCTTTATAGTTATAATGGAATGGGCCCTTAGTGACAATCAAAATTTTTAAGAGCTCTATTAAATAATAAAAATAAATCTAGAGCTCTCTGGTTTGATGGAAGGTTTTTCTTGGCTCAAATTCTTTGAAGTTGAGACCAGATACCAGAATCACTGCCCACAATCACATGAATAAGTCCAACACTGTTGGCTACCTTACTCTGTAAATCAGAGTTAATGTAATCAGTTGACTCGGACTCTTGACAACTAGAGAGAGCCATAAGAATTCATTCTAGCTGCCACTCCTCTGTGAAGATGTAATACGGCACATACTTGCAGTTCAGAGTTAGCACAGGAAGCATGAAATTAAGTCCATTAAAAAATCTCACTCTGAACTTTAACATCATACTTCCTCTCTCATCGTTCCTTTATACTTTTGTAATTAATAGGGCTAATAGCCCAGTACCAATGTTAATATAAATCCAATATGCTACTCTGTTTCTCAGTACCTTCACATATATCTCAGTAAATTTTCCAAATACTTCTATGGGGCAGAGACCATTATTTTAATTTTTTTTAAATGAGAAAACTGAGGTTATAAAAATTGAACGATTTATTCAAAGTCAGCCAGTTTCAGGGCCAAGTCTTAAATCTTGTATTTTAGCCTCCAGGTCCAGGGATTCATTCATTACTTCCCTGTTACATTTTATAATTCATATTGTTAATTATTTTGTTTTTCAAAAAAATCTGACTCTTTATTTCAGCTTATAGTGAACACCTATTGAGTTTTTTTTCAGGACACACTAATGCTTGGGAACCCCTGGAGATGAAGGCGTAAGGGAAAATAGACAGTGATGCTAAGGGGCACAAATAAAACAGTTCTGGGATCAAAGTTGGGAACTCTAGTCTGAGCTCGTATCAAATGATCAAATGACTATATCTTTTTGAGTGAACCAAAACTTCTCTTGATTGTAGTTACCTTGACAATTTAGTAAGAGATGTCATCTGAGATTTCTTGTATTTCATTTTACATTATGATGTAAATGAAATCATCTTAGTAACATACAATGATGCTGTTAAATATGACCATGTTATAGATGCTTAATAATTAAAATGTCCTTTAGTAACTCTCAACACCATGAGTAGATAATTGAAATTTTCTCTGTACTTTTAATTAAACTGCTAGATATGAATATCATGTACCTAATTTCCTTATTTACATTTAAACTTCATTTCTTTACACATCAAATATTGGCTAAATTTTATTTCACATCCCTTGATTTAATAATATTAACTGTTTAATAACATTATTAACATAGAATTCTCATTCTAATATTATAATTTTATGGATGTTAGTAAGCCTAACAGTATCCTAAGTCAGTCTCTAAAAATCTATAAACATATCATTGTGGTAAATAAAATTCTAAGATGAATCCCAGATTTTCATATCCTAATCCCTAGGACTGGTGAATAAAATGGATATGACTCCCATGATTAGGTTATGTTATATGGCACAGTTGACTAAGAAAGATAAATTATTCATGTGGACCTGACCTACTCATAAGAGTCCTTTAAAAGCCAAGAGTTTCCTCTGGCTAATTAAAGTAGGATAAGTCAGAAATTCAAAACACAAGAAGTATCTCACATGCCATTGTTGGTTAGACGATGGCAGAGGTCACCTAGCACAGAACTAGCAGGACCCCTAGGAACTAAAATTGGCAATCAGCAAGAAAATGAGAACCTCAGCCCTACAACTATAGGACACAAAAATGAGCTTGGAAGTACTATTCTACTGAGCTTCTAGACAAGAATATGAGAACTTTAGCAGTCAACATCTTGATTTCAGTGTTATGATACCCTAAGAAGAAATCCATGACTACACCATACAAGACTTTTGGCCAACAAAAAACTATAAACTACTAAGCGAAGTTTGTTTTAAGCCATTAAGTTTGCCATATTTTCATATGCAGAAGTTTAAAACCAATGCAAGGCACCTTACTTTATGTGAAGTTAATAGTTGTAGATGCATACAACATGGAAAACTATCATTCAAAAATGTATAAAACATTTTTCATGGGAAATCTCTGGTATGGCATGTATTCAAACTTTCTTTGGGAAAACATAACCCAACTTACTTCCCAAAATGGTAGACCATTCCATTTTGAAGAAATCTTAGAAACTTCTTTCTCAATGCTTTTTTTTGTGCTAAATAATTTTCACTATAGAAAATGTGTTCTTAATCCTCTTTTCCTCCAAATGTTGGTAATTAGTGTAATTTATGCATGATATCTACTGCTCCTAACCAGACACATTATCCCTTATATAAAAGTTTATATATGATGTATAAAAAAATAAAGATACATAAATAAACTCTTTGATGCTGCTAAAGATGGGAAGGGAAGGACCGAAAAGGTAATGAGAACCGGAGAATCTTAGCAACTATCTCATTTCTCTTTCTCTTTATGAGGTGCAGAGGGTTTTCTTAATGCATTTCTAACAACTTATTTTTACTAACTTCTCATAATTTAGCTTCATCTATAACATCATTCACACATATAGAAAATTTTCAAGTTCTGCCTTTAAAAAAAAAATTGGCAAATCATTACCAAACTTCTGATTCAGAGTTGGAAAAGAGAATCAGATTAAATTAGCTCAATGTACCTCCCTCATCCAATTTTAAGGGCCCTATCAAGCCTAAATATGGATGCTACTGGATCCCTGAGGCAAGCGAGGGATGGAATGTAAAGTGCAGCTACTTATGTAAGCTAGATAAAAACAGCAAAAATATACTTCTCTTAGTGATTATCAGGTCTAATCTGAACTTACTACAATTCACCTTATCTCCTACAACCAAGATAAGAGACAGCCATACTTATCTAATAGATTAGAGGCAAAGGTACAAAAGAACAAAATCAACAATTGAGAAATTATAATGTAATTGGTCTTTTTATCGAACATTCTATTAAAAAAAGACTTTCTTGAATGCTACTATAGTTTAACTGCACATCTACACATGTAAATGGAAAAGGAAACTAAGCCAAAGTTAATTTTAAAAACATCAGAGAATCAGAACAGAGCTGGGAATAAAATTATGAAATCATATCTCTCAGTCTTTAAAAAAATATCTGCCAACAAAACAAAATGTTTGACTTTGACACTGTGGTGGTTTAAAAGTGGTTTGTCTGACAAAGGTTTATATGTTGGAGGCCTGGTCCTTACATGAAGTAGGACCTGTAAAAGGTGGAGCTGGGGGAGGTCATTAGGTCATTGAGTGTACTGCCCTTCAAAGAAGTTAAGGTAGTTCTTGTGAGGCCCTGAGTCAGTTCTTAATAAAAATAAATTATTATAAAATCCTTAGCCTAACCCTTGGATCACTTTCTGGCTTCCTGACTTGTGACATGACCTCTTGCTCCCACCTGCACTTCTACCATGATGGCATCTGGCCCTTAATCCCTCACCAGAGATGAAACCAATGGGGTCACTTCATCTGACTTTCCACCTTCAAAACTGAACTCAATAAACTTTTTTTTTTCTTTATAGAGTATTTTTTATAATAACAAAAATTGGAATCATATAACATGGCTTATATTAAGATCATCCTTCTTGTTCTAATGAGTCAACACTAATAGATGCTCCAATCAGACAGTTTTATATTTCAAGAGTATAGTAAATGTTATTTAAACTCAAAAGAGATGATATCATTCCTTTTTAAGGATGATGAAATATAGCCTGTGAATGTGATCTCGCCTTTGGATGATGAATATTTCTTGGTATATACAGAAATGGTAAGAAGGACCCAGCTGAAAAGGGTTATGGTCAGAGTAAAAGAATAGTACTGTGAGAATGCATACCATGTGAAATAAGATAAAGCATGCAAAAAAGTGTTTTAGAATGATTTGTTGAAGGTTAGGCTTTCAACATATAGGAATTCTGGATAGAAAGTTATAAAAGAAACTGTTCATAATAACCTAATTTAAGATAACACAGTTAATAATACTGGCTAACACTTACCCAATCTTTAGTCAACTTTATGTTTGGACTGTTCTTTAGATATATGAGCTCTCATAGTTTTCACAATCAGCTCTTTAAATAAATGCTATTGTTTTTTTCTTTTTTTACAAAGTATCCAAAGCAAAGTGATCCATTGACTTGTGTAAGGCCTTATAGCTAAATGAGGATTTTGAAGCTCAAAAGTCTTATATGCAAATACCTAATGTTTATCATTTAATCTGCTTTTTCCCATGTCTGCGTTTCTCTTTTCTGTGTCTTGAGAAAATTGGATATATCATGTAAAGAAATCCATGCATACACATGTATGTATGGGTATCTAAATGAATATCTTTCTATGTTGTCACTTCAAGAGCTATTAGTAGGCAAAATGTTAACAAACTACTCAAATTTGACTTGGATTGAATCAAGTACAAATCTCATGAACTAAAAAGAATATTTGATTAAAAACTGAATTTGGAAAACTCACAAGTAGTAATTGCTTTGTGAGAAAATATGTAAACATTGAATTGTTTTGAATATCTAACAACATTCCACACACCAGTTATTTCAAAAAGCATATCATATATAATTCTGAGCTGAACTTGCTTCTACAATTCCTCACTCAGATAACAAAAACTTGAATTCTTTTTTCAAAATTTAGCTCCATTTTCTTTTATCTATTTTTTTAATAGTGAAATTAGTATAAGCTTCTTGTCAGTTCGTTCTTTCAAAGTCAAAATACTTGATAGTATTATTCCTTAAAACAAAATTAAAAAGATGATTATTATAAGAAAAACATGGTAGCATTCCATGTTGTACTTGCCTATGATTCTAAAATTTATCAATATGGAAATGAAATCATCAAACTGATTAGCATTTAGTCATTTTTTTCTCTACATTTGCACTTAGGTCCTAATAGTCATTGAATTTGCCATTCTATTTATAGGTCAAGTTTACAGAGCTGTAAAAGCACGCTTTCCAACCATCCAACAGGCACTAGACTTTCATGTATCATTAATATACTTTATTCCAATGAAAGACTTAGACTTTCTGTTGAGAAGTTTTCATCACTACTTACACACTGAGTTTAACTGAGGGCTGGGGAAATCAAGATCCCAAAGAAATAAGATTACCACATAAAAATGTAAATGCACTAACCTATTTAAATGATAGTGGTTTGTAATAGTAAATTAATTTTGACTTTAAACAAAATCTGTGGAAATGAGTAGAATCTGACTAATTGGATTACATTTCCCAATGAAAGTTCTTTGAACATAAAAACTTCTTTAAAACTGAGTAAGATGTGATAGTTTTCCTTTGACTCAGGAAACCCTGTATATGGTCTTAGGTTTTCATTTTCTCCAAGTTCACTTTAGAGGTCTAATTAAGTCTAAGTTCTCGGCAACTTTGGAAGAAACCACTGAAGTTGTAGTAGTTTTATTAGACATTCCTCCAAAGTCATTTTGTTTCAAACAAATTTAGCCATATACAGTCACTCTTAAAAGGCTTATTTGTTTTCTTTTCTCTTTTACTCTTAAAAGTTTCACCAGGGGCTCAGGTGGCGGCTCAGGGGTAGAGCACTTGCCTAGCATGTGTGAAGCACCAGGTTCAATTCTTGGCACCACATATAAATAAATAAAATAAAGATTCATTGACAATTAAATATATATATATATATATTTTAAAAGTCTCATCACTTTTCTAAGATAGATGTCTAGTGATTGAATCCCAATCTAACACTTAAAATGAAAGTTGGAGATTTTAATGCTTTACACTTTCAGTCTTCTATAAAGTAGCTAGGCCCATCATCATTAAATATTTAATTTTGTATATGGTATGTTTAATAAATAACCTCTGGGTCTGTGCATATATAAGTAATCTGATCTGGAATTTTGCTAGTGTTCAGCAAAATTTCAAGGTTTATCCTGAAAAATTTCTTCCATTTTTCTTCTATAAGTTTTAAAGCTATACATTGTACATTTACATCTTTGATCCATATTTGAGTTTATTTTATGTAAATTGGTGTCTGGGTTCATGTTTTTGCATAAGAGCATTCAATTATTTCAGTGCCATTTCTCGAAAAAAATACACCATCTCTATTGGGTTGCCTTTGCACCTTTGTCACAATCAGTTAATTATATCTCTATGAACCTATTTGGGGGTCTTATTCTCTTTCATTAATCAATGTGTCTCTTATTTTGTCAATACCAGACTGTTTGTTTTAATTATGATACTTTTTTTTCTCTTTTGGTGGGTACTGGGAATTGAACCCAGAGGTGTTTTACCATTGAACAACCTAGATCCTTTTATTTTTTATTTTTTTATTTATGTATTTTTTTCTTTGGTACTGGAGATTGAACTCAGGGGCACTTGACCACTGAGCCACATCCCTAGCCCTATTTTGTGTTTTATGTAGAGACAGGGTCTCACTGAGTTGCTTAGTGCCTCGCTGTTGCTGAGGCTGGCTTTGAACTTGTGATTCTCCTGTCTTAGTCTCCCTAAGTACTGGGATTACAGGCTTGCGCTACCGTGCCCGGCTTTATTTATTTATTTTTTTTGAGATAGAGTCTCACTAAATTGTTGAGGCTGGCCTTGAACTTGCAATCTTCCTGCCTTAGCTTCCCAAGTCATTGGGATTATAGGTATGTGTCATCATGCCTGGGTAATTATGGTAGCCTTTTAATGGGTCTTGAACTTGAGAGTGTTTCAAGTTTTTTCTTTGTCAGAAGTGCCTTTGCTATTCTAGGCACACAGCCTTTCCACATAAATTTCAGAGCACTTTTATAACTCTACAAAAAAAACAAAACAAAAAAAGTCTTATATGCTAATATCTAATTTTTATCACTTAGTCTACTTTTTCCTGTACTTGTTTTTTGATAAAATTGGCTATAGCTTGTAAAGAAGCCTGTGAACATGACTATTCTGGTCCTAATTAGTCAAAGTTGGATCTTTTATTAAGATTATTTTTTAATCTATAGATCATATCTGGGAAAAACTAGCATCTTAACACTATTGAATCTTCTACTACATGAACATGAAAATACATTTTCTTTCCATTTATTTAGACATTATTTGATTTCTTTCATTAGTAATTTGCAGTCTTCCACATGCAGATAAATGCATAGTTTGTTAAGGATGTAGCAAATTATTTTATTTTTATTTTTGGAGTTATCGATTATTTTTAAACTTCAAATTCTAACAGTATATTTCTGTTATACAGGACAACAACAAATTATGCATCTATTGCTTTAAGCCATTGAAATGTGAGGGTTAACGAATGACTACAATGATGAATATGGTAAGTGAAACTAAAGAATGCAGTTCCTAAAAGAAAGCCCTAAAATATGTCATTCTGTCTTAGAGATTGGAGAATAGGTGGTCATCAGTTGATAATAGGAGCTGAAAAGATGAGAATGGAGTCTTATAGCATGGTGATGAAACATGTGCTAAGCCTGTAATGGCATAGAAGAAGCTCATGTTCCCAATGCACTTGTAGCTCTAGAAAAATATGCTGGAAAGCAAAATGTTGGTTTTGTGTATTAATTGCCCCTGGACAATTTTGCAAATAAATTGCAAGAAACAGATGAATTCAGGAAAGAATTAGTCAGTTTCCAAAGCAGAGGATGAGAGAAATAGAGTCCAGAGACTACTGTTTCATCCCAAACCAAAAAAGATAAAATTGAGTAATACCAAAATCCACTAAAACCTTTCAACTAATTAAATAAACTCTTGGCCTGGACCAAATAGGGTTATAAATTCAGTGTGTTCATTTAGTTAAAAAAATACTAATTATTAGACAATATGATCTCAAAGTACCTAACACAGGTAAGAGAACATGAGAGTGAATGAGGACATGACAGAGAACACCAAGAAACCTAGCAGTTTGGGAAACTATCTCAAAAAATGTTGTCGGTCTGGTTATAGGCTGAAGGCGCTGACTAAAATCAGATGATAATCTCACTGAGTTTCTAAAGGAGTAATACATCCAAAAGAACCAGGAACCTATTCATGCAGACTTTAAATGACCTCTAGGTATCCAACCATACATAAGTGGAAATGAGTTAAGAAAGCCATATTGAATATTCTCCAGTGCCCACTTACAATGTGGCCAAGAAATATATTTGAAAATGAATATTTTCCCAGATGGTAGGGCTGATGAGTTGAAAAACAATAAACAAAGTTCTTCCCAAGAAATAGAGTCAAGGCATAACTGTATTCTGCATTTTCAGGGTAGAGAACCTCATAATTTCTTCCCAGTGGAATTTTAGAACTGCTATGAATCAGAGTCTGTAGAAAATCCTCCATTCTTCCCCTTTCTGAATGAGTGTTTATTGTCTTCCTTTCTCATCATTTTATGTTGTATGTGTACCTGGCTGGAAGGGTGATGCATTTTAGATCTTTTAGTTCACTGTTCTCTAAAGCAAGGCAAGCCACGTTCAGACAGGAAGAGAGCCAGTGCATCTCACTCAGAGATCCTGAGTTTTAAGTTCTACACCATGACTGGGATAGACTTTGGCGATATATCTTTTGAAGCAGTGTTGAGTATGTTCTGCAAGTGGGAAGGAAAGTGATCAGAATGACTGGTGATAAAAAAGGCAAATTGTGATAGATATAATTGTTGCTTCTTGACATCACTGAGTCTCTTCTACCCTTTAACTTTTAACTATGGTCATAGGACTTTCTTCAGCTAATGAAATATGAGCAGACAAGATGTGTCACCTAAACAGAAACATTTAAGACCTGCAATTCTCCACCTTCTTTTATCCTACTATTGCTAAGCCTGAGGTCTCATGTTTAGGAGGGAACAGCTTCCTTCGATCAGGGTGGGCTCCTGAGCAACTCCAGTGAGCAACCTCCCCAAACTAGAGAAGTGAATTTTTATATTAAACCAATGAAATATGGGATAGTTTCCATTTTGTAGCATAATCTACCCTGATTATTACACCAGATAAATGACTTAACAAAATTTTACTCTTTGATGGATTAAAACTTAACAACTTTGTACGTAAGTAAAAGTTGTATGACTTATAAAGAAATTCTTATGGGAGGAAATCAAGTTTCCATGTCCTTCCAAAGAGCAGTAGTCATAATAAGCACACAAGAAGAACAAGACAAACAGATCTCAATGTAGGCATCCTTTTTTGTTTTTTGAATCCTTCTATGCCCCTTTTCTGTGGATGGATATGTGGTCTCTAGAGAGCCATCTCTCTACTCATCAACCCCAACCACTAAATATATCATTGCATACAACTCAGTACATGATAGTTTTGGAAGACATAAAAGTGGTGGTGCCGTTTGGAGTTATAAAAAATTATATTTATTGTTTGGTTTGGAAACTTTGGAGAAAATCATGTGGGTTATGAAAAATAAATGATGAGGTTTATATACATTTACCCTGGAATAAATATTTAATCATATTTTCCCTCCAATTTGTTCTCTTACTCCCTCTCTTTTGCTTTAGGCTTTTTTCTACTATTCTTCTTTCACTTTCTTATTGTGCTTTTAAAAAGTTGGCTTGAATGTAGAATGTAGTAATGTGAAATGTCAGGAGGATATATGTAACAGTATGTCCATGTAGGGCATTTTTCTTCACAAATCAATATTTTAAAATGTCTTACCTACATATTATACAAGAGGAAGAATAAATTTAATGTTAGGACTTGAAGATGAAACACAGGGTTCATTAACATGAAGTTTCATGATAACAGGGCAATTCAGATATACTAGCTGGTGGAAACAATTATGACTAAATGGTAATGTGGCATTCAAAGTACATAAATATGAAATGTGCTGTTTATTATTCTGAGAATTTTCACTAAATGTTAAAGGAAATAATACCATTTTGTTATGAAATGAAGGAAAATGTCTCATGAATACATCCTAGTTCTTCTACCCCCAAAGACACTATTGTACTCTAACAAACCATTTTCTTATATCTGGATACAGCCTAAAATTCTCAATGACCCATTTATACTGAAATAAAATATATTAAATATAGTAATTTCCAATAACAAGAAATCAATAAATACTGATCTATTAATAGTATTTTTCAATATCATTTCAATGTTAAGTGGAGTGCAGATGTATTTTGATAAAATATGATTTAAAAAGTATGAATTTATGAAGCTGTAAGACATAAACACAGAATATACAGGAAAAGTAAATCAGAGTAGAAGGCATTTTGATCCTCTCAGGAATATGTTCCTAAGATCAGACCATTTTCTGAGTGCTTTTTTCCGTGGCAGTGATGAGACTCAGCTGGGCTGCCTGCAACCTCCTCCAGGGAACTGGCAAGTCCAAAGGGGATTACTGCACTTGGCTTCCCTGCTCCCCACCCCCATTCCACTGCACTCAGTGAAAATGACTGTCTGGGAAGACAAAAGTGTACAGACAGAACTCTACATCAAGTTTAAAGCAGAGCCAAAACCCACTTTATTTAATGTAGACAGTGAGTTTCCACCCACAGCTTCCATCTCCTCTAAAATGTTCCAGTCCTGTTGGCTCATGAATAATCTTTTCCTGTGGACAATTGCCAGTTACTTGATTATTATATTTTTCTTTCTAACTTTGAACTTGAATTATCTTCCTCTGGTTGAAAATCTTTCAGAGATGTCCCCCAAGAAAAATTAACTCTTTCTTTTAATCTTTCCCTTTTTGGTATTTATGAAAAACTTAAAAATATGAGTCTAGCCAACACTAAAGTAAAATTAAGATGATAAAATTGAATCTATGTATTTTATTGGCACAGGACAAGGAAATAGTTGGTGAAGAGAAGGTGATGGACATTTGGTATTATATGTAATTTCTTTCAACATAACACCTCAACATCTAATACCATAATTTTTTAAAAAACTTTTTGATAATTAACATTTCATTCACTCTCATATCATTATCATATCTAACATGAAGTCTGGTTTTCTCCAATCTAATAACATTTTTAGCATTCATCATTACAACTCATCTGATTTGAGTAATAGTTACTCTATATGGTTTTATATATGATTTAACAGAGCTGTGATTATGCCATATAGAATTACAGTAACTTAAATAACCTTATTTAAATCTTATTTCAGTGACACTTTTACCAATAAACATGATAATGACGGATATGACAATGAGATATCACATTGAGAGACGACACATGAATGTTCTTAAATTGTCATCCTCCATGAAAAAATGTAAAAACTATTGCCAGGACTTGCTTACCTAAACAAAATGAAGTTTTCTGTACAAATTAAATTCCAAAATTTAAAACAATATTTCATTAGGAAAGTAATGGTGTGAGGTCTAAATCTCATGAGGAATTGGTAAATTGTTCATTTATATATGTGTATGTGTGTGTGTGTGTGTGTGTGTGTGTGTGTAGATAGGTAGGTAGATATATAAATATCAATCAATGTGTATATATGTATATTAAATACCAGCAAATATAAAAAAGAATACAAATGCTTCTTACCTTTTACATAAAATATTTTGAAACAATTTTAT
Organism: Xerus rutilus; assembly: GCA_028644305.1. Classification (NCBI taxonomy): domain Eukaryota; kingdom Metazoa; phylum Chordata; class Mammalia; order Rodentia; family Sciuridae; genus Xerus; species Xerus rutilus. Next base: position 119,682,224 of record CM053402.1, read on the forward strand.
AACAGTGAAGGTTATTTTTTTAATAAGCAGCATTTTCCCCAAAATACTCTTTGTCACATCTCAGTGACACATACAGTTTTCAGTTCTCATGTAACTGCTTTCATTCTTAAGGACAGGTGCCATATGAGGTCAAGAGTATGGGGTGAGAACACGTAATAAATGTTGGCAGTAGTAAAGATGACTACTGGAATAAAAAAATGAGAAGTTAATGTATTTCCATCCAAAGTGTCACTTAAAAACTCAATCTTTGGTGTTGGTGACAAGTGGGTAGGGAGGGCCTTATGTGGTTTTATTTTGGTTGCTATTTTTCAGTGTTCAAAAATACAAACATCGTTCCAAAATAAACCACATAATTTTAAATATAATTGGTGAAATTTGCAAATTTGGTGCTCTTTCATATAAAAATTCTGAAAAGAAAAAAGTATGGCTTCCTATAGATAATCATGGTATTAAAATAGTAGTCATTAGAATAATGTTTTATTCGACAAAGAGAAACATCTATGGAAGTTCTAAACTAATTGGAATTGCCACAGGAGTAGATTCCTATCCAATGGGGAGGTGACAAGAAGATTTATTTTTCATGACAATCCAACACTTCTTTCCATCAAAACCATTAAGCAATGGCAATAGTTATAAATCTGTTCATCATTTAGTACATCAAAGAATCTTTGAAATATTATTTTGGCATTTTTGTTTCCTCTTTTCCTCAGTTCATAAATTTAAATTTGAGATTAGTTTAATTTGGACAGACATCATATAGAAAATATCTAGTTATCCCTGTTGTGTAAGGAAAACTATCTTTTCATACATCCATTCATGTAACATAAAGTTCTTAATACTGTATTTCATTGGCTTGCAAGTTCCTGGCAAGCAGAGCCAATTTTTTATATTTATTGAAAGCAGAGAGTGTTTATTAGTTTTCTATTGCTGATGTAACAAATTGCTACAAAATTAGTGGCTCAAAACAACACATACACATTATGTAATTCTGAAGGTCAGGAGACCAAAATGGGTCTCACATGCTAAAATCAAGATGTCAACAGAAGCACATTCCTATCAGGAAGCTCTACAGGATAACCTGTGTTCTTCTTCTTTTCATCTTTTAGAGGCTGTCCACACTACTTGGTATGTGCCCTCCTTTTGTCTTCAAAGTCAGCAACAGCAGATTGAATCTTTCTCACATACAACTGCTCTGACATTGACTCTTCTACATTTAAGGATCCTTATGATGACTTTGGAACTGCTTTGATAATCCAGTATAATCTTATTTCATAGTCAGCTGATTAGCAACCTTAATTCCATCTGCTAACTTTATTCCTTTTGCCACAGATACAAACATACTCATAACTTCCAGAATTAGAATATGTAAGCCATTTAGTTATTAAGTAAGCCATTTTGTTATTTGACACAGAGAAAGACTTTACACATCTGTGAAACTGAGCATGTTAAGGAGGTGATTTGCAATATGAAATATGTGGTTACTAATATATTTCCATGAACTTTCCCAACAACTAAAAACATCTGCTTCTTTGTCTAAGGCCATATTTTCATTATAGTCAGTGTTTTATTTGTTTGGAGAAAAAATAAATTTTTTAAAAAAAATCGATTTTCCTTTAATGTGTTAGTTGTATCCAGGCAGACAAATTTATTGAAAGCTTTGTAGGAAATGTTATGAAATTTCCATATTTTCAAAATGGCAAGTAACTCAGCAATAGTTTCAAAACAATAAACAAGTCTTTAAAATGATTCATAAGAAACTCAAAATTTACAGTTGGTTCCTTTAAAGCTAACTTATGTACTAAAATAGTTTATACATTAAAAGAGGACTTTACTTGGTTAGTTTTTCATTTTCATTATTTATTTATTTTGTGGCACTGGGGATTGAATCCAGGGGCACCCTACTACTGAGCTATACCCCCAATCCTTTTTTACTTTTTTTATTTTGAGGCAGGGTCTTGCTAAGTTGCCCATGCTTGCAGTCCTCTTGCCTCAATCTCCCCAGTTGCTGGGATTACAGGCATCCACCACCATGCCTGGATGCTTGTTTAATTTTTTAAATTTAATTTTATCTAAGATCAGACAGAGTTAAGTTAGCATATAAGCAGTAGTGTTTATTGTTTCATATGCTCAAAGTTTTGTACATTCCTTATGTCAGCAAATCTCCAAAACATAATAATGAAACAGTTATATTACTGTCCTCCCATTGAAGATGAGAAAACAGAGGCTCAACTAGATGCAGTGCTTAATCTGAAGATGAAAATGGCACAAAGAAAACCCTCTAGCCCAGAGATTCTGGTCACTTATAGTCAAGGATGCTTTCTACTATGGCATTGCTATGGAGAAAAATAGAAAGCACTGAGGTAGAAAGACAAACAAGACAAAATAGGAGTTCATACTCAAGCATCCCAACTGCGAGAAAACAATCTAATATGAAAAATGTGCAAAGGATCTGAAGATAAATTTCTCAGTAAAGGGCATGCGAATGAACAACAAGCATACGCAAAAACTTTAAACATTACTAATCATCAGAGAAATGTAAAACAATTAGATATAACTTCTTAAATTTTAGAATGGATTCTTAATGAAAAGATCACAGATAAAAAGCATTCACAAGGATATAGAGTAAGGGGAACACCACTACATTATTGGAGGGAATATAAATTAGTATAGTCATTATGGAGAATGATGATTACAAGAGGTAATAACTAAAAACAAAAAGAAGAAATAAACAACCTAACCCCTAATTAAAATAAAACAAAAACTGCAATGACATCAATCACAAGAGCGCTGAGGGTCTCTTCTAAAGAGTAAAGGAGAAAACTGGAAAAAATTATGACTTTGTCTTGGAATCTCTACTGTGCACCTCTGTGAGTTTGCTTTGTCACTCGATGTTGTCTACCCCCACTTAGGAGGAACGTGCCTTGTGACATAAATGAGACATTATACTAGTACTGTGGTCCTCTAATTCCCTTACATCTGTTTATTTACTAGAAAGAGCAAAATTGGCAACTTGGACAGTAGGATGACAAGTGGACAGTAGAATAAAGAAACCAGGTATATTCTACTATGACTTTCAAAAGCACCATCTTTAAAGACATGACAGGTTCATTGTATGTCACTGATTTCATGTCTTGAGGAAAACCATTTAATTTCTGTATATCTCATTTTCCTCATTTATGAAACTGGAATGAAATATTTCTCTCAAAATTCAGAGTAATTAAGATATAGTGTTATTAAAATTAACAACTGAATAATTCAGGTGTATATAATGAACTCAATATCTTCATTTGAGAAATTCCATTTTTTGTACTGTAAGTACTCCAAAAGTGTATTTCAGCTAATATTTTTCTAATTATCAAGATCAAAATTAAAATTTTGATTGAAACACTAGTTTCAAAACTAATTTTAACTGAAAAACTATTCATGTAAAATGAAGAAATTTTACTTTCCATGACTCCTTACCCAGATTTCCTCTATTTTTTCTTGACATATCATGTGTTAGATATAGATTGTCTGTTTCTATTAGGTGTGGTTTTAATTTTGAAATTGCAATGACTGAACCCTAAATCTATTTATAACTATACTTAAGTCTTCCATGTCCTACCTGTAAATTGCCCAAGAGTAAACATTATGTTGAAATCAACATTATACATTAAAGAGCCCAGAGTATGACAGAAATATGCTTATGTACTTCTTCCTCCGTAGGTAGAATTTCACTTACATTTAAGTACCGATGCATTAAAGTTTCTTCTGTTTTCAACCCTATTAGTTGCTCTAAATTATAGTACTTTTTAATTTGATCCTTGATTTTCTGGTACAACATTATATTATCTATTTCTTAGTTTTTAGTTTCTTGTGTAATTTTCTTGTTAACAAAAAATAATGTGCCCTCATCAATCTTTAAATTTATATGTTCTTCAAAAAAGTCATCTTGTTTTCGTAAAGACGTATCTCTAGCTTGCAGAAGTTCTCCCCACCTCACACACACCAAAAATCTTGAATTATTTTATAATAATTATCATTAATTATATAGGCCTCATTTATCTTGTCTTTGTATCTATAACATTTAGACTAAAACTTCTCTCAGGCATCCTTTGGACAGCTAGATTCTTAACTCCACCAATATAATCAACTCTTATTTGTGAAACCTTGGCCAATAGAATGAACAGTGGTCAAATGTCTTATAGCTAAATGTTTAAAGGTTGTAAACAAATTTAATAAACTACTAACAAGTTATGATTTATCCTTGTTCCTTAACAAATGTATTCATTAACAAATTCAAAATTTTTGACAGTTTTTTAGCATTCATAAAAGCATAATTTTAAAAATGTGTAAAGCTATGGTTTGCATATTATTGAAAGTAAAAATAATACCAGAGATGACTAAATTCATCCATGATTGTGCATCTAGATAGTCTATCAGTGACCTGACATTTTCTGAAGGAAAAGAATAAAACCAAGATATAGCTAAACCACAGATTGTCATAAACTTAGCCTGTGAAATTTTTTTAATTTACTTATATGTCAGCGTAATGAATATCATATACCAAAATTTTTTAAAACATAGTAAAATTTAATTGTATTATCACATGCAGAACTTGTCATTGAAAGACCAGAATTTTAGACATCAAAACAACTAAATTAAAATTGTACATTTCCAAAAAATTATCTAAAGTATTCAATTTATGTGTTAGAATTTGGAGGCAAAATAGTTATATTATAAATATTTAAAATTTAAATAAAGATTAGGTAAGCTAAATTTGTAGTCAATCTTGGAAATTTAATTGAATTATATCATTTCATGTCTGTTTAATTAAAATTTAAAGGGACAATAACACATTTTAATGTATGTTTAGTCTCCCAAAAAGTAAAGTAATATGATTTTTTTAAACTCGCAAAGTATACCTCAGCTGACATGGGCAATACTTATGAAAATTGTACTAACTTTTGAGCATCTCCAAGACCACACATTAGAACACAAAAATAAACAAAATAAATATGCAACAGCACTACTGGTAAAGGGTACTTACATTAGGCTAGGATCTCTTGTAGTCATGCTTTTAGTAGAAGGATATGACACACTGATCATTCGTCTTTCACTTAAGAACTCTGCCATTCAAATCCTTCAGATATATTCTAAAGCACTGTATGTCCCCACCTGTGGCATCAAACAAATCAAAATTTTCAAGGTGTTACAAATGGATTGCAGGGCATGGTGTTGCACACCTGTAATACTAGCTGCTTGGGAGGCTGAGGCAGGAGGCTGCAAGTTTGAGGCCAGCCTGGGACATATAGGAAGACTGTCTCAAAACACAAAAATAACTGAGGAATGTAGCTTATTGATACAGCACCTGTTCAATTACCAATAAATAAGGTGGAAAAAAGAAAGAAAGAGAGAAAGAAAGAAAAAGGAAGGAAGGAAGGGAAAAGAGCGAGAAAGAAAGAAAAAGAAAGAAAGAAAGAAAGAAAGGAAGGAAGGAAGGAAGGAAGGAAGGAAGGAAGGAAGGAAGGAAGGAAGGAAGGAAGGAAGGAAGGAAGGAAAGGAGGGAGGAAGGGAGGGGGAAGGAGCGAGGGGGAGAGAGGGAGGGAGGAAGAAAAGAGAGAGGGAGGGAGAAAGGGAGAGAGAGAAAGGGACAGGGCAGGAGGGGGAGATATGGAGGGAGAAAAGAAAAGAGAAGAGAAAAGAAAAGAAAACAAAACAAAACGATTGACTTTTTCTTCCAGAACACAACCTAGCAAAGCATAGAAGAATTTTCCTGTGATCTGAATGGTGTTAGTCTGGACCATGAATGCTTAAAGTAATAGGTTGTACACTTGGATGCTGAGTACTATATCCTGAGTGACAGAAGAACTCATGTGTTCTTAATGTATGTGAAGAATTAACATCACCCAAAATATGATCTGGCCTTCATCTATCTTTGTTTACTGGGGATTTTTCCATCCATCTAACAAAGTAGTACATGATGGAGTTTATGGAACACACCATATCCATTCTGACCCTTGGAGGAAGAAGAAACCAAAGGAAGTACTGAAACTCTGGGTACTGGAGACTAATCATCAACCATTTGAACAGTACATTAGTAAGCCACAATGAAAAGTAGTGACATCAAAGACTAGAGTGAGCTTCTCTGGTTGGCAATACTGTTTCAGTATTGTAACAAGTCCTGGAGAACAAAGTCTCATGTTTAGAACCCTCTTAGATTTATCTTATTTATTTATTTTGAGGACTGGTTTTATTGCATACTGTCACTGTAATAAAACTATTAGCATAGTGCTTTCTTGAGTTCTGTGAGCTATTTTAGCAAATTATTGAAGCTAAAAGTGGTTTAGTTGTGGGAACACTGAAATTTGTGTAGCCAATTGGTCTGAAGTGAGGATGGTCTTGGGGTTTCCCAAACTTATGGCTAGTGCCTGAAGTGGGGGCAGTGTTGTAGGGACTTTTTCCTCAGACTGTGCAGTTAGCCTAAATTCTGGTATACTTAACATGTTTACTTTCTTTGGTTTGAGATATATAATCTTTGTGAAGTACATTGCCCATGGCAAGGCAATGTACTATGGCAATCAAAGTGTGGTCCAACTCCCACAGCACTCGTTTTATTCCATAAATAATATTTATCTATGTTTCCTCTTGTAAGAGATCTCTTATCTACTGATCATGTTCCCTCAATATTTCTCACTGTGTAAATTCTTTTTTCTTTTTCATTTTTAACAACTTTATTCATATTATAATAAATTACACATGCTTAAAATAAATTGGTAGGATTGAGATATAAACACTCCATGTAACTATACCACATTAAGGTAATAAATTTGTCACCTACAAAATTTCTTTGGATCCCTTTTCAGTCCCTCTCCCTGCCTCTCCTTAACCTTTCCACCCTAGAAATTCAATTATTTGCTTTCTAACACAGTAAATAAGATAGTATTTTATGGTGTATATGGAATCACACAGTACCTACTCTTTTGAATCTAGCTTCTTTCTCCTAGCATAATTGTCCCCATACACATCAAGATTGGTTAGTATCAAGATTGGTTGTCAATGGAGATGTAAACTCTTTTTATTTTTTGGTTACTACAAATAAAGTTGCTATGGGCATTCATGAAAAATACAGATACATACTTTCATTGCCATTGAGTAGTTTGCTAGGTATAAAATGAATGTGGCATATGGTGTAAGTATGTTTAACTTCTTAAGAAACAGAAAAACTGTTTTTCAAAGTAATTATACTAATAGTGTATAAGAATTTAAATTGTTATAACTCAACATTTTAATTTTAATCTAATAAGCATGCTGTTTTATCACATTGCTGTGCTGATTTACATTTCTCCAATGATATAATATTGTGCATCATTTTATATGCTCATTACCATCCATATATATGGGTTATTTATTGTCTTATTGAGTTTTAAGGGCTCTATATAGATTCTGGATACAAATTCTTCATTAGAAATATGGTTTGAAAATATTTTCTCCCAGTGTGTGGTTTCTCTTCTCATTTCTCTGTATTGTTCAATGACTCAAAATTCTTCATTTCAAATATAGGCCATTTATCAACTCTTTGTTTGATGTATTGTTATTCTGATGTTACATTTAAGGGACTCTTATCCAGCATGATATCAAAATGATTTTCTCCCCCATTTTCCTCTAGTAGTTTTATAGTTTGAGTGTTACATTCAGGCGTTAAAATCCAATTGTGTCCATTTATTTTAGTGTTTTTTTTTCAGTTCTTCAGTTGCATCTCTCTTTTCCCATTTATATGGATTTATTTATTTTTTTAGCTGTAGATTGACACAATACCTTTATTTTGTTCATTTACTTTTATGCGGTGCGGAGGATCGAACCCAGTGCCTCACACATGCTAGATGAGCGCTCTACTACTGAGCCACAACCCCAGCCCCTGGGTTTCTTTTTAAAAATATGTTTGAATTTCCACGTTATATAAAAGTGTACAATCAAGAAAATCCCTCTCCCTCCCCACCCCCTCTCTCTTTTCACCTCAGTCTCTCCTCAGGTCCTCCTGACACGCATCCCTTTAAAATATGATGACAATTAGATCCACGTAACCAGCCATGGCAACATGTGAATTGATTATTACTTAGCACCACTAATATAATAAAATCATACACACCCTACAGATTACAGATACATGTTTGTGTGGGTGTGTTTATCTTCAAAATGAAAACACACAAAAATATTAAAATCTCAAGGGGATTTCACAGACTTGTGAGAATGAATCTGTGGACCCAAGTACAAGAAGCATGTACTTTTCCAATTCTGTCTGAAAAATCATGCCATAATATAAAAAGAAAGGAAGAGAGGGAGAGAAGTAGGGAGAAATGCTGCCAACTTTATTAGTTTATTACAAACCATTGTTTTCTGCTCTGAAATAGTATGTACTTTCAATAGGGTCCACATATGAAGAGTTATACTTTGAAGAAAATAAGTGGTATTTGTAAGCTAAATTGTAAACACAAATTATATGCTAAATACAGTGTCTATGTGTTCTTCCTAGTAAAATAAAGGTGACTAAATGTAAGAAAAAAACTCTGAATTTAACTAATAATTATTTTAGAAATTCATTTGAATTTTGCTATATACTCCATATACAAGATTATTTAGTAACTGAAAAATTAGTGGAAATTTGATAATAAATTACAAATATAAAATAAAATAGTAATTATCCCACCACCTGTTTCTCATGTTTCCTCCTTTCCTCTCCTGCACTCCTCTCCAGCCAGGTCCTATTTTGCAAACTTTCTCAATTCTTTTCCATCTCAAATCCCACCCATTTGCTCTTCCAAGTTATATCATAGTTATTTCACATTCTTACCTCTCCCCATGTTTCACTTTCAAATTATCAAAACTTATTAATCACTTTATAAATCTTAAAATCACAGCATAGTAAACTGACAACTTTGAGGTGTATTAATATCCAACATATTATCAAGTCATTTTAGTATCTGCAAATCTAGCAGCAAAATAGTAAGCATCCAGTACCAGATAATTGACTTCAAATAATAAAATATGACTAACTCTCATTTTCTTAGGTTAGCATTTTATAATTTAAGTCTTCTTTCTCATATTTTTCTGCCTTTTTTTTTTTTTTTTTGGTACCAGGGAATGAACTCAGGGGCACTTAACTACTGAGCCACATTCTCAAGCCCTTTTTTGACAGAGTCTCTAAATAAAATTAGGCCCTCGCTGCTTTCTTCAATTAGGAAATAGTTGCCATAGTCCAAGATGTCTTATGTAAACAGAACTAAAATAAAAAATATTATTCTAAAATATAATATGAAATATTTTGATTCAGACAAATGAAAAAAATCAAAGCTCAATAAATAAGAATATGTTCCTATGTAATTTTTTTCTGTATTTTAAAAATTGTTTGGATGTAGTGGTTTTTTGCTTTGTCTTTTGAGTATGAATTTCAGTTTGCCGATGTGGCATGAGAGAGAAAGTTCTAGTTAGTAATGTAAGGAAGCTCCTCATCAGCACATTTGTCTTAAGCATGAAAATCGAGTTTAGTTCTCTAACATTACCAGATGGTCTACTATGCTGCTACATGAGCTCATGCTCTGAGGAGAATTGTAGCATGTAGCAAACTCAGCAGAGATGGATTCCAAATCCTCAGCAGAGTTCTGAAAGATGGCAATAATATTTTGACAAGGAAAAATGATACATATGGTCTTAGCATCATTTTTGTAAGCTCAAACGGGTTCCACCCTTTTTCATCAGCTACATTTCCAGCATTGTTTCAAAGAGGTTGTTACTGTTTTGAGAAAAGTGGACCCAAAAAAAAAAGTGTCTCATCAGGCTACAAATCTATGGAGATCTGAAGCACCACTCCCAACTCCTCACAGACAGATAACTGGAAATATTTGCCTCTAAATCTCTGAAAAACACAGTCAGATAAGAAATTTATTCCAAGCTAGGAGAAATAAGAGGGGAAGCTAAGAATTTGTTTTTGAGTTGATTGGGAAGTCTGAAAGTATTAGAGGCAGTGGGCCTCCCCGAAAGCTTTATGTAACACTAAACCAATACAAGTAACAATAAATGTTGGCAAGGATATGGGGAGAAAGGCACGCTCATGCATTACTGGTGGGACTACAATTTGGTGCAACCACTATAGAAAGCAGTATATAGATTCATCAAAACACTAGGAATGGAACCACCATATGACCCAGCTATCCTACTCCTTGGTATATGTGTTTGAAAGTTTAAAAATCAGCATACTACAGTGTTGCAGCCATATCAATGTTTATAGCAGCTTAATACACAATAGTTAAGCTATGGAACCAGCCTAGGTGCCCTTCAACAGATGAATATATAAAGAAAGTGTGGTATACATACACAATGGAATAATATTCAGCCATAAAGAGAAATGAAATTACGGCATTCGCCAGTAAATAGATGGAACTGGAGACTATCATGCTAAGTGAAATAAGCTAATCCCAAAAAACCAAAGGCTGAATGTTCTCTCTGATATGTGGTTGCTAACTCACAATAAACGGGGTGGGGAGATAGGGAAGAATAGAAGTACTTTGGATTAGACAAAGGGGAATGAAGGGAAGAGAGGGGGAATGGGAATAGGAAAGACAGTAGAATAAATCAGACATTACTGCCCTATGTACATATATTATTACACAACCAATGTAATTCTACATCATTTACAACTAGAAGAATGAGAAGTTATACTTTATATATGTATAATATGTCAAAATACATTCTCCTGCCATGTATAACTAATAAGAACACATTTTTTAAAAAGAAAACTTTATGTAATTTTAGAACAATTGATAACGTTCCATTAACAGAACTAACACCTTGTGAACCAAGAGTTGAAGCTACCTGAGAATGTAAGCAATTAATTGGTGATTTGTATAATAAGTAATTAAGATAAAAATAGTTTAGAATTATTTGGTTAAAACTCAACCATACTGAAAGAACTTCTGAAAGTTTTCACATACATTACTTTTCATGGAGTTGGTCTCATGGTGAATACTGTGCTGGAGGGACCACATTCTGGCCTGCAGGGCATTTTTAGCACTCTCATTAAAATATAGTAAACTTATTTATCCATTTATTTATTGTGATGCTAGGGATAAAACCCAGGGCTTCCTCTGCACTAGGCTAGCACTTTATCACTAAGCTACACCCCCAACCCCAAATATGGTAAATATATTGATCAAATAATCTGTGTATATTCACAAAGATTACCTCTTTTCTGATGGCAGCAAGGGAGATTTGTGCATGTTATTTATCATGTATTTATTTAATACCAATTATAAGTTAAGGGGTATTTTGCTTATTAAAACAAGAGACGGTCTTAAATATAACTTTTGAAATATCTTTGCTGAATTTTAGATATACTATTATTATCCTATTTAAACTTTCAGATAATTTATTTTCATGGATAACCTAAGCTTGTCTTCTTTTAAGGATAGAATAAAGACTCATTCCACAACCCCCACTTGTATTCATTCTTTTTTTTTTTTTAATTATTTTATTTTTTTTTCCCAAAAGTTGCATTTTAATACATGTTGGCAAACATAACAGAAAAAAACAAATTATCAGAAGCTGTACACACTATTCACTGAAAACATTTGTTGAGGCAAATAGAAAAAAATTGTTACAATCATAATTTTTCTAACTTTGCACAAAATTATACTTGTATTCATTCTTATACTTTATCTCTTTCACTGTTGGCAAATATTCAGTACAGCTGGCCCTCTGTATCCAATGGTTCTACACCTGCAAATTCAGCCAACTGGGGAATGAAAAATATTTTTTAAAAAGTACAACTTTACTAAATGTGTAATTTTTTTCTTGCCATTATTCCCTAAACAATACAATATAACAGGTATTTACATAGAATTTATGCTATATTATGTACTTCAAGCAACCTAGAGAAGACTTAAGGTACACAGAATGGGGAAAGGTTGTTCACTGGTTTAGTTACAGGAGAAAGAAGTTCTGGTGTGCTCGGTACAGTAGGAGGACTACACATAACAAATTTGTAACTGTGTATATTGAAAGGATATAAGAAAGGATTCTGAATGTTTTCACCATAAAGAAATGATAAAGATATGAAATAGATCTATTTAACTCTACTTAAATATTGCATGATGTATGGAAACATCACATAGTATCCCATAAATGTATATAGTTTTTTATGTTTTAATGTATCAGTTAAGAAAATAAATTCTTAAAATAATGTATACTGAAGGATACACTTAGGTCACATACAAAAACACAATTTTATATAAGAGAATTGAGTATCCCACACTTTGGTATTCACAAGGGTCCTGGAATCAGTTTCCCACCTAAAATGAGAGACAACCCCACATACCATAAGCTATGGGTTATATAGTAAGCTTTAGAAATCTGTATGTAAGCAAAACTAACAACATGACTATTTGCATGACTATTGGTCTAAGAGAATACCTGGAGGAATAATTACCTTAAATAACACTTGATGACTGCTTTGAGAAAGTGCAAGTACCAAGTAGGCACTAGGAACAACTGACTAGGGAAACTTCTCAGGGGAGGTCATATGACAAAGAAGGATGGATTAGAGTTAACCTGCTACAGTGGGTTCTGAGAAGAGTGTGTCAAGCAGGAAGAGATGATCATCCAGAGATTAGGAATAAAACTGGAGAGTTAAAAGAATTCAAAGTAATTTAGGAAGGTCAGAGTGAATCCTGGAGTTTGGGGAGTTGAGACAGGTAAGTGAGATGAAGAAGAATGAGGTAATCCTTCTTCAGGTGTAGGTTTTTTTATCCTGAGGGTATGAAATGCAACTGATAGTTTATAAGATGGCAAGTGGTAGGATCAAATTTGGATTTTAGAACAAGTTCTTAAGAAAATGTACAGAAAATAATTTGAAAAAGAAGAAAGATTGGAATCAGGGCTACAAGCTCAGGATGTTACAAAAATCTAGGCAAGAGATAGACTGTAGTGATAATCTCTGGGGTGGAGATGTGGTTAAAATTGAAATAATGAATACAGTTTTGATAACATATAATTCAATGTGCTTGGAAGACATCCAAGTAAATGTACTTACTATATCATTGGTTATACTGTTTGGCACTTAGGAATAAAATCAGAGAATTTGGTTTATTTAATCATCCATTCATTTAAAAATGTTTTTTGATAACCTATCATGTTCAGTACTTGTGACTGAGTACTAGGTGCTGGTGCTATAAGAGGAAAAACAACACAGATGAAAGCCCTGTCTAATGTAAAACTTATAATTCAGTTGTAGAAATAAAAACATAAAAATTTAGTAAAATATGTGATATATCAGAGAATCATAAGGAGTGAGAAGAAAATAAAACAGAAAAGGGCAGAGAATGATGACATGCAATTTTGTTTGTTGTTTTGTTAACTTTTAATTCATTTTTATTAATGCATTATAGTTATATATAATTGTGGGGTTCATGTTGACATATTAATCAATGCACAAAGCATAATTTGCTCCATTTCAACCCTCGTACTATCTTCACGCCCCCCCACCCCACCACGCATGATCCCCTTCCTGTACTCTATTGGTCTTCCTTCTATTTATTATTTTTTATTGATGCATTATAGTTATACATAAAAGTGGAATTCATTGTGATATATTCAAATATGCGCATAGCATAGTTCAGTAGATATCATTTTGCAGTTCATCCCCTTTTCCATTCTTCTTTCCTCCCTTTCAACCTTCTTTCATAACTCCACTGTTCTCCCTTCTATTTTCATGAGATCCTCCTTTTAAAATTTCTTATTTCTCTCTGTTCATATGGAGAAAACATTGAACCTGTGACCTTCTGAGTCTGGCATATTTCACTTAGAATGATGCTCTCCAATTCTATCTACTTACCAGCAAGTGCCATAATTTCATAATTGAACAGTCCAAGAAATACTCACTAGGGTTGTATTTGAGCAAAGACCTAAAGAAGTTGAAGGAGAAAAAGCATGCACATATCAGGAAGGAGTGATCCAGATGAAGAGACCAGGAAGTGCTAAAACCATGAAACAAGATAATGCTTACTGTGTATATCATGCTGGTAAATAAAACTGCAGGATATGCAAAAAAAAAAAAAAAGTTGAAGAAGGAGGAAGAAGAAGGGAGCAAGGGAGGGAGGGAGGGAGGAAGGAAGGAAGAGGAAAAAGAAAAAGAATTAAAGGAATGGAAGGAAAGTACCTCTTTACTTTAGGTATAGGATACCTCAAATCTGCAATTTTGTTATCTGTGACTTCAGTTACCCCTGTTCAACCATGATCTGAAAATACTAAATGAGAAATTCCAGGAAAAAAAATAATCAATAAATTTTAAATTGTGCTTTATTCTGGATCACATGTTAAAATCTCAGGCTGTCCTGTCCTACCAAGGGCATGAATCATCCATTTTCTCCAGAATATCCATGCTATGAATTTTACCCATCCATTAGTCTCTTGGTGACTCTCTCACCAGATTGACACTGTCAATTCACCAAGTTGCAGTGTTTAAATTCTTGTAACCCTTATTTTACTTATCATTGGCTCTAAAGCACAACATTGGTGTTTCTAGCTATTTGAATATACCAAAAGAGATGCTTAAAAGTGCTTCCTTTAAGAGAAGGGGTGATAACAGAGATGGGGGAAATTTGTATGTTGAGGTTACTAAGACCTATAGTAAGAACAAATCTATCCATGAAATTAAGAAAAAAATTCATGCTAGTTTTGCTGACAGCAAAAGTTGTAGCCACAGTTCATGATAAGTGCTTAGTTAAGATGGGAAATAGCATTAAATTTGTTGATAGAAGCCCTAAAGAAAAACTGTTTTAATTGATGGCAATGTGTTGCACCAGAAAACACTGAACCTATGCAAAGATCTCAGCAAAGGATTTCCTGAAATGTGACACTTAACCATATAATGCAAGCAAGGGATGGTTACACAGATTAAGGAATAGGTTTAGACTGAAATATATTTTTTAAAAAATACAGGGAGGCTTTTTCTGCCAATGAAGAAATTGCTGCCCCATTTCCCAGAGTTTCAATTGACTAAACAGAAAAGACATATCACAAGGCAAGTCTCCAGGGTTTTCTTGAAGAAGATGCCCAACAGAATCTACATTCATAGAAGTGAAAAGGAGGCATCAGGGAATAAAACATGGAAGGACAGATTAGCTATGGTACTGTGTGATAACACTCCTGGGCATATAATAAAGCCAAGCATAGTGTACACAGTAAAGAAGACACACACTCTCAAAAACAGAAATAAAAATTATAGTGAGGGAGAAGACCACATTCACAGACTTTTACTTATACTATAGTATTATAATTACTATATTGTATTATTGGCTATTTGTAAATCAAACTTTATCTTTGGTTCATATGTATAGGAAAAACATACATAGGGTTAAATACTCTCTAAGGTTTCAGCCATGCACTGGGCCTCTTGAGCATATCTCCTGTGATGAAGAAGAGGACTGCTATTTTACTGCCAGAATAGACATTTAAATAAAACTCTTTCTGAAATGCAATACAAAACTATCAGTCTCCTTTAATAACATCTCTGTATTACTGGAAAACATTGACAAAGTGTGGTACAGGATATGTATAGCTATTATAGATGTATATGCTCAAATTGCGAACAATTTCACATGTCTAAAATTATTAGGGATGGTTGAGAAAGCTATAAATGGTACATTGTTCAACTATTTCAAATAATGTAGAGGAAAAGAAGGGTAGCAAGATTATTACAGAGCAGACTGAGGTTGGGATCACTGGACAAACATCTTTGTGTGAGATTGGTAGAGAGTATGATGTTCCATTTTAGATACCACTTCCTCTGGAAGACTCACCCTGACCATTATAGACTGGATCACGTGCCTTTTATGTTTGCAAACCACCTTATCAGAGCATTTATCACTCTGAGTTGAAATTATTTCTTGAATTGTGAGCCCTCCAGATCAGACTGTGGTCTTATTAAGGACATAAACTATGCTTAATCACTAAATCCCATTCTCAGCATGTATGCTTAGCATATGAGACACTCAATAAATAAATATTTAATATATTAAGCATAAGCCAGTTTGGTGGCTGTATTTTCCTGCTAGGATCAACTAAGACCTATCTACTGTTTTTGGTTGTTGCTTTGTTGTTTTTTCATATTGACTACTATGTGGCCATATCTCTCTTCACCATATTCTTGTGAATTCAATATTTTACAAATGCTTTTGTATTTATCTCTTGCACAATTTCATTGTGTTAGTATTGGTCCAGCACTATGAAATATTTTTTTTTTAAATATTTTTGGTTTTTTTTGTTGTTGTAGATGAACACAATATCTTTATTTATTTTATGTGGTGCTGAGGATCGAACCCAGTGCCTCACGTATGCGAGGCAAGCGCTCAACTACTGAGCCATAGCCTCAGCCCCAGCACTATGAAATCTTAAGATTTTTCTTTTATTTCTAATGCACTCATGTAGCATGTAATATCTCCTACAAATTTGATAAGAAAATCTGATATCTATTATTCACTATACTACACAAATATTAGTAAAAATGATTTCACACATCTTCTTTTGATATCATCCCAATAGGAGCATTTCATTCATCTGTCAAGAATAACATGAGAGATCACCAAAAGTCAGTAATATGACCTTGCAAGTACTAAATAAGTTGAGCACATCTGTGTAGCCACAAACGTGTAATTATCCAATTGCAAGGTAGTGATTTTGATAGCTATGCCCTATCAATTTAAGTGCATTCAGTCTTCTCTACACAAACAAGGACTACATTATTGTAAACACTTTTCTAAGTTAGTCAAGTATTTGATTAAAAATGCTCAAAGATAGAGGAAAAACCTCGAAGCTTTGCTATAGCTTGAATATTGTATATCCCCACCAAAACTTGTGTTAAGGCTTGGTCCCCAAAGGGTGTTGAGATGTGCTGAGGCATTAAAAGGTATTTGGGCTAATCAGGCATCCAACTTCACAAAGGGATTGTTTTTCTCTTTGTATTCTGTTAGCTGTTGCAGGAGATCAACCTCCTTTCCCTCTGTTTTACATGTGTCCACTTATTCTTCTGCTTCCTGCCATATAACACCTGGCCCTCATCCCAGCCTGAGTAGAGACTATGTCCCTTGCTTTTGAAGTTCCAGAACTGTGATCCCAAATAGGCTTCTTTCCTTTATAATTTTTCTTATGTCAGTTGTTTAGTTACAGCAGCAGAAAATAGAACAAACTTTCTAAGGACAATATAAATGAGATTTGATTGGTGTGTCTGAAAAATATAAATTTTGACAGTTAGATAAAGAATATGCCTGCCATAACTCAACAAAGCAGTCTGGCCATACTGCCCATGGATTGTAAATATTAACAATTCTAATTTGTTAAATGGTTGCCATTATTTTTGAAAATCCTGCATGTTTTCATATGAATTTCACAGAATTCTTGGGATAAGAAACATTATGGTTGAAATGAGAAGGTAAGTTTCCTGCTTCTTTTTTTTTCCCTAGATTTATTTCACTAAACCATAAAAAATGGAGGGAGAAATGGATGTTAGTCACCATTAAGGAAAGTCTGTAAATATATTGCCATTCAAAATTAAATCCTAGAAATTAATCGAGTTACTCCAAAAGGAAGTAAACCTGAATTTAGCATAATAAAATAAACAAAAATAAAGACTTAATACAAAGTATTATAATCCTCTATTTTTATTGTGGTTTAAAAAACTACACATATGAGACCTATACTCTCAGATTTCCAAGTGTGAAGTTTTTAACATTGCTAACTTTAAGCCCAAGGTTGTACACTAGTTTACTAGAACATTTTTCATCTTCTCTTTTTTAAAGGATAAAATAAATTCTAGCATGACTTTTATCTGGAAAATATCCATATGTCAGTTCCAGAAGGAAAACAATAAAGTGATCCCGTCACTTTCTCATTTCAATGACTTAAAAACTGAAAAAACTTTTCAAGTAAAATTTTTTTAAAACAACACTTTGGGGCTCTTTATCTGTTTTAACATAATGTGCTCTGGGAAAAGGGATGATGTTATTTTCAACCCAGAAAACAGATATGCCCTTTTCTGTAGGTGCTGTTCAGAAAACTGAAATTTGTCTATAGACATAAAATACATTGCAGGAATAAGAAGAAAATTTGAGAAAATATGTGAAATTTTTTATTCAAGGGTAAAATGCTTTTTAGAAAGTTTTGAGAAAGTGGTGAATATTTGAACTAGAATAAACCACATCAACTTATGTTAATTTTATCACTCCATAAGTGTGATAATTTGTACCAAGTGGCCAAATAAATTGCTCAATATTGAGTAGATTATGATCTGCTTAAGATTAGGGGTTGTCCATTACTTTTTTGTTTATGCCTTGACAAACTCAATGTGATGCTTGATACCAGAGATGGTGTTGTGTTCTTGGCTCTTGTGCTCTTGCATGAGGAAACTTCAGGCAAAACATAAGACTTAGTACCACTATAGCAAATTTGTTACAAGAGAAAAGAGAAGGGGATAAAGATACTCTCGATACTCTCACCAGAAAGAATGGCTCCTCTCAGAGAGGAGAGCAATGATGTGTCCCCTTTGTTTCCCAGTTTCATTGGGGGTCTTAGGAATGTGTCTAGAGAGTCCTGTCTAGGTACTACCTCTTAACTTTTGACTGACAGTAGTACTGTATCAGATTTTTAAGTCCCTAATGAGCATGGTCTTTCCTATAGGTACCTAAATGAAGAGGGAACTTTAGTATTATGGTGATATGCTAAAGATCTAAAGGCAGCTCTTTCGATCCTGCCTCAGTGGGTTTTAATTGGAGCTTGCATTTCTATTCATCATATGGTTACTGAGCTTTGTTTTCAATTAATATAGCTCTGCAGATAACAGGTTGTTTGCTGAGAAATGTAACAAACCCTGTTGCCTTAAGCCAGGGCAGGGTCAAAATGGCCCTAAGTAAACTGCTTTTTGAAAGAAAGCATGGGGAGAAAGTGATAAAGAGAAGACCAAGCCAAGAAATGTTGAAAATTCTAGGGGATTGTGTTTTAATAGTAGGACCAGTCTCCAAAATCATTCCCTGAATTTCATGTTCCTATTGCTCATGTCCATCTGCTACCTATCAGTGCCTCATACACAGTATGTATTAGAATAACATAATTAACTGATTAAAACCTGAAGCATAAATTAGATGCCATTATCTACCTATAGGCATTTACATGAACTGTTGGAAAGCAATCTGGAGGCAATATGAGAAATTGAACAATGTCCTTGAAAATCCAGATCTAAAATTTGAGAGCAATGGCATCTCTTTCAAATGAGTAATGTCAAAAAATAAATATATAAATAAAAATTGGAATCTTGTTAGCTGCCTTTATGTATTTAACTGCTAATAGTCCTCAATGTCCCCCTAGTTGTATTTTTTTATAATTCTCTTCAACTGTTTTTGGGCACTGAATAAAGGTTTACATCAAAAGTGTTATTTGAAGCAAACATTTTTCTTTAAAGGAATTGGAGATTAATAAAATTTATGCTTGAAAAAATGATAAAGAGAGAAAGTGATAAAGAGAAGACTAAGCTGATAAATGCTGAGAAGTCTAGGGAATTGTGTTTCAAAGAAAATCCTATGATCCTTTTGGAAATATTTGCCTAAGTATGTCATCTCAGGACAGCTCCCTGCCACATATGTAAGTTTTGTTGGAAACTGTGTTCATTTCTGCACTGTCAGGATGGGATCATTTTGTACAGTTTACAACATGAGAGGCCCTGAGGGGAGGGAAAGCCTAATTTTTCACTTTCTGCTTTTACTTGGCTAATTCAAGCTTAATATTTGACTACAATAAAACTTGGATTATCCTAACAGATTCTGAGAAAGATAAAAAAGAAGATTAGAATATGTAAGTTAGTAGATTGAGATTCTACTCATTTGGATAATGTCTATATTCCAATTTAACCCATTTCCACCCAAGACAATATATTTAAGGGATTCTTCCTTTGACTTTTAAATCCTACACAGTTTTTCTCTTTTCTACTTATTTACTTTTATATTTACAAATACAACAGAAAGAATCCATCTTTGACTGGATCCCCACATTCTTTTTTTTTTAAATTTGGGTTCTATTTGAAAATTAGCTTTTAAAATGGTTTTTATTGGTGATACAGGAACAGCAGGAGCTTTAATTTATATTCTAATTTTGTTTTTCGATGCAGTGTTGCACAATTTGTTAATATCATTTATGCAATAGAATGTCAACAAATTGTTTCTGGCATATAAAGGAAATTTAAGCTTACCTTCAATGGATCCACCAAGAAAAGCATTCAAATGTTTGGGATAAATACATAACTGAGACTAAAATTGAACACAGCATACTAAATATTACTCCATTGAAGATGGAAACACTCATTGAATATATAATTTCTGATATATTTGAAAGCATTTAGAACTACTAAATTCAACATAATATATGAGAATTAAAAGAATGAACTCTGAGCCAGGTATGTAGTGCACACCAGTAATCCCAGGTATCCAGAAGGCTGAGGCAGGAGGATTGCAAGTACAAGGACAACCTGGACAATTTAGGGAGAACCTATCTCAAAATAAAATCAGAATGATGTAGCTTTCAGTGGTAGAGTAACCCTGGGTTAAATCCCCATTACAGGGAAAAAAAAGAAGAAGAATGAATTCTGGAACCAGACTTCCTGTTTTTATACCTTGGCTCTGCCATTTACTAACTATGAGTTTAGATCAGTTTACTTACCTATGAAACACATACAAAAGTAATACATGCTCACAAGATTGTGGTATAGATTAAATAAAATATATATACATATATTAGGAATATATAATGTATAATATATATTAAAAATTCCTATATTTCTAATATAGGACTATTTAAAATATATATTTCTAAGAAATATTTCATGTGCATGCATGAGTACTTAATTTGTGTGTGTGTATAGTGTTTACTATATATAAATACACACACACATATATATATTATATATACACACATATATACACATATATATAAAGATATATATATATATCCATCTATATATAAACTTATGATTGAGGCATATATTTAAACTTAGAATATGACTAGTACTTAGTAAGTACCACATAAGAATTTCTATTAGTATAATTAAGAAAGACTTTATTGTTTTAACTATGGAAATCATCTACAATTATTTTTCCATGACAACAAATTTCACACTAAAAAAATCAAAACAGATAATCACTCCCTAATTCATTCATCAAATGGACATGCATTGAGTGAGTACCCTTCATTCCAGGACCTGCATCAGACATTAGATATTTAAAATTGTTCAGTTTTTATTTTCAGGTAGTTGAAGCTCTTTCAGTAAATTTTTTTAGGACTAACTATTTAAATTGCACAATCAAAAAAATTTCTGATACTATTTTCCTTGTGGGACACTCGCTTCCTCTTCCTCGCTTAATTCCACTCTTTGTCTTTACTATGCAAAGTAACATTTTTTAAAGCTTCTGAGACAATCTCAACCATCTTTACTATACCCATTGGTGCATGTATGAAAACACAATTGGTGTAACTTTATCTGATTTGCAACCAGAGAAATGGAAAAACTGAGCCCTATATGTGTGCTATGACTTGAAATGCAATTAAATAAACTAAATAAATAAATAAATAAAAGCTTCTGAGAAAAAAATTTATCTTTTGGATAGTGAACCAAAATAAACAGTTCAAATAAGATATGCTTTGGGAAAAATGTTAATAAACTTGCCTTCGGCAAATTATTTGAGTTTCCTTGTATTTCCTTCACTTGGCAGGGATTTTATTTTGATATTTAAGAATAACAAATGAAGAAAAATGTCATGAGACTTAAAGATAGATGCTTTTATTATAAAGTGATGGTTTTCTCACAAAAATCACTATTCAAGATTGAGAATTGGGAATTCTTTAAATTTAAATTATTTAAATCAGACTGGAAAAATCATGAAATTGCCAAAAAACTTTAATCATCAGCTTTCAACTAGATTATGAGCATGTCCTCAGTCAGCAAGCCCTCTCTGAATGCCTACTCCATCACAGTGCATGCTGGATGCTAGAGAGATGGTGACCCCAGAGCAGACACAGACATTTCCCCATGAAACTTATGGTTGTAAAGAAAACACAAAGTAGCAAAAGTGAATAACCAAGTAAATTGTCATAATAAATAAATCCCAACATGTAAATATGCCACTTTGGGACTATGGTTATTTAATATGGTCTATATTTTGGTATTCTTCAGTTTTTAAAATCTTAAGATTTCTTTACCCCAAACTCTTGTTGCTCATTTCCTCTAAGTTCTAAGCTGTTAAGACGAAAAAATGAGAAATGTGATCTTTCTCCCCCACCCCCGCCACCACAAAAAAAATAAAAGTTAACTACACCAGTGTGGTTCTGCATAAGAACAAAGAAAGCAAGCTAGCACTATGATGGATACACACAGGCACCCCTACAGCCCAGGGTGTTGATTGGCTGTCATTATTACTGTTGTTTCCTCTGGTTCTCTTGTCACCCTATCTTCTTAATAACAGCTAGGAAGAATTTTGCTAACTAGTGTAGCTGCAGTCATTAATGATTTGGTGAAATTCCAAAATCCACAACCCCTAGGAATTTTCCTGGATCCCCTACTTGGAGAAACATTGCAAGCAACTTACAGCACACTAAATCAGAAAGGTTGGCCTGAAAAACCATTTATGTAATTTCTCTGCTTTTGTTTTGGGGAATCTTCCAAAAGAAGTGTCTAGAGAATCAGATACAATTTGAGCAGGGTATGCTAACGTGGCTTCAACAATGATTTTACTTTTCTTGTAATTTTGTACTCGACAGTCATTTTTTCCAGTGGTGTGTCATGCTGTCCCAATTGACTGTCTGGCCATATTTTGCTCTGGTGTTTGCTGTAGCAAGAAAGTGCAGATATAAAATTACTTTCTTCAACTTAGTGTTAATTTTAGTGAAATATCCCAAGATGCACCCCGGCCCTTTTCCCCCTCTAAATCCATATGATTTCAAAAGATCCATCAGTTCTTTATTTTTGAATAAGAAATGCTAACACTTAGGTATTTAAAACTAATTCAAAAGCCTTATTTTAGCTACTAATTTCCCCTTAATTAGTTAGTCATCTTAACAAATAGCTGGCAAACATATTTCTTTTTTCTTTTCTTCCTCTCCCTACCATAAGTGGGTTGCTTATACCACATTAGGTTGGGAGGTGGGAACAGTCAGGGAATTCTCACATAAGCCTTTCCAATTTGATTACACATTGAATCCAACTGCTAACCTTCAGCTGTTGATCTCCCAGTGCCAGCCACACCCAAATTAAAAGTTCAGCAGTGATTGTTTCAGCTGGACACCAGGCAGTCATCAGGAGTGACATAACCCTGATGCTGAATCTAGGTCAATGTGGCTGCCTACTCTGAAGCTAGCCTTTCCCTGACAATCAGAAAATGAATACAATGCCTATACACAGGAGACCTTTCTAGAATAATACTACCTGACTTACGAGTGTCCTTGGCATACTCTACGAGACCTAAGTTTTCACAGTTCTCCAGGGAATTCAAACCAATAAGTCAAGCAACAAACACAAAGCTTTAAACACTTGTCTTACATTATGTGTGGAGTGTCTGTATTTGTGGGAGGGTAAGGAAATTTCAGTTTTGACTTACTTTGTATCAGTTTTCTCCTTTGAACATATTAACTGCAAGGAAATTGAATCAAGGGGAGTGAAAACAATTTGAATAAAAAGTGTAAGAATTCCTCTTTGAAGCATGTTATTCTCATGATACTCTCTTACATACTATTTTATAAATTCTAACCTGCAAAATAAATTAAAATTACAATGCATTTTAGTTCAATTTTTAATTCATCTTTTTTTTTAAATATTTATTTTTTAATTGTAGGTGGACACAATAGCTTTATTTTATTTTTATGTGGTGCTGAGGATCGAACCCAGTGCCTCCCGCGTGCTAGGCGAGCACGCTACCACTGCGCCACAACCCCAGCCCCCAATTTTTAATTCATC
This sequence comes from Xerus rutilus, assembly GCA_028644305.1. Taxonomy (NCBI): domain Eukaryota; kingdom Metazoa; phylum Chordata; class Mammalia; order Rodentia; family Sciuridae; genus Xerus; species Xerus rutilus. The sequence goes on from CM053402.1 coordinate 119,706,240, forward strand.
TTTAAATTAACTTCTGACTGTTCTGACATATAATCCTTGGTGAATTATCTGTATTTCTTTCCATTTGACAAATTGCATTCCTTTTAGTTGTCTCTTACTTGTGATACTATGATCAACAGAGTTGGATTGTTTTCCATTTGTTTGCTAAAGTTCCATTGTTTATTGTTTTCTATCTTAGAAAAAACTTATAACATCTGGTAGTTCTTAAAATCCATTATAAATCCAAAGACTTCCTATGCTTGAAGAAGTGATCTTTTTCTTCCTGATGGAAATACTAGGAATAATTGCCTTACTGAAAATTATAAGAATTTTAAAGGATACAAATAAAATAGATCGCTTTATATGTAGTTTGCTCAATTGACTGTTTCATATTTTAAACCACGTGCCATTTGATATTTTTAAATTGTCTATTATATGCAAGGCCATGTAATAGTTATTATGGGTTAAAAATGACAGTAAAGGCCAATCTTGCCCTGCTTTCAGTAGATTTCTGTCTAGTAAGGGAGATCAAAAATTAAATTGAAAGAAATTAAGAGCCACAGGAAAAATAAGGGAGATTTATTTTAATAGAGAGACTCCTATTAAATTTATTTATTTATTTAATAAATTTATTTATTCCTATTTATTTTAACAGGGAGACTCCTATCTCCCTATTTATTTAATAGGAAGATACTGATCAGGTGATTTGGGGAGGACAGTTTTGAAAATACAGTATGATTTGAACACACAGAAAAAAGAAAGGATTATTCAAGAGAGAAAGAAGAAGCCACCACATGGAAATTCATAAATATAGATTGGGCATTGGAAGAACAGTGCCAATTAGATTTATTAAGAAGACAGTGCCAGCCGGGCGCGGTGGCTCAAGCCTGTAATGCCAGCACTTAGGGAGGCTGAGACAGGAGAATCGCGAGTTCAAAGCCAGCCTCAGCAATGGCGAGGCACTAAGCAACTCAGTGAGACCCTGTCTCTACATAAAACACAAAATAGGGCTGGGGATGTGGCTCAGTGGTCGAGTTCCCCTGGGTTCAATCTCCAGTACCAAAAAAAAAAAGAAGAAGAAGAAAAAAGATCTGCCTGAATCAGAATGACCTGTACATGGAGGATTACCTAAAATTGTGTTTAGTGTCTTATTGATATGGGAGTGGGAAATGGAAAGAATAGCTAGACATGAAAGAATAGAGTAATATTAATTGATTCAGTATATTCATCCAAACATTAGCACCTTGAGTAATCAAGGTAGAATAATTTTTATGTGGAGACCTTCTATTTGGATTGGTTCACTTTCATTAGTCAGATATTTTGACTAAATCATTTCATAAAATACATCTAATATATGTAAAATGAAGAGCCGAGGGTAGAAACTAACTCAAGATCTTGATCCCATGATTTTTAAAACATTCAAATATTCAAGATACTTTTATTCCAGTTCAGTCATTTGCTTTTTATATTTATCAGTGACTATACATACCAAGAATTATGCCTACTGCTGTGCATGACTTTAAAAGGGGGGGAGGGGGGCTGGGGTTGTGGCTCAGTGGCAGAGCACTTGCCTTGCATGTGTGAGGCCCTGGGTTCGATTCTCAGCACCACATATAAATAAATAAATAAAATAAATGTCCATTAACAACTAAAAAATATATTTAAATAAATAAATAAAAGGGGAGAAGGGTGGGAGGTCTATAAGCAGGAATAAAATGAGTATATAAATAAATATACATACAAAGCAAAGCTACCAAACGGAGCATTGCCACATGAATGGTAAAACTCCAGACAGTAATGTCACCAAAGAAACCCATTTGAATCAGCCTCTTTCCTCCAAGAGTCTAATGTTTCTATTACAGCATAGACCAATAACATGCACAAATACAGAGCTTCTTTAAATGTTATTTAACATAGACACAAAAATGAAGTCTTCATACAATTAAGCAGAATATATTTTACATGGGCAATAATATTAACTTGAAGAGGGCTAACTGTGGAAAATAATAATCATGATAAGTTAAATATGAAAAGGTCACCTTTACTTCCATTTATTTCTAGAGAGGCAGGCTGAGGAGGCTTTTACGTTCTATGTTCTTAAGAATTATTTGTTTTAAAAGACCCTGAACGTGGGACTTTGCATATCTGAATATAAAGAACATTGATAGGAATTAAAATCCTATTTTAATTAAAATGCTATTTAAAAGCATGCAAATTCAGTAAGTTTGGCTTTGGCCTATCACATATTTCTATCAGAAGATCGTGATTTGAACCTCCTTTTTTATCTTCACACAGAATTGGCTACATTTGAAGAGCTATTGCAGCTGTGTTGGATACTGCTGAAAATTCCAAAGTCTGACTCAGATGACAAATTACATTTGATAGAGAGTCTAGTGGGATTTGCAGAGTGGAGCTTCAATCCCAAGAATAATTAAGTTAACTGAAGACCCCACAGGGAACTCCTGAACTCCTACACGATGTTGCATCCCAGCCTCTCTCACTCTTGCAAAATTTATAAAGCAATCACACCATTCACAGATGAGTCATTGTGTTAGGTAGAAAGATGCATTTTAATTTTCTATGAATTTTCAGATATAATTAAAACAGTAATGATGATGGCAAAGCCACCATTGAAACACAAGTATACAAAGACTTCATTCAGGAAAAATATGTTTGTCAGAAAGCTTCACAATTGAAACAATTCAAACTGCCTATCAGTTTTCCTTTCAAAGTCAAAAGTCTATTAAGTAAATAACAGGTTTCTATCCATGAAAGAGGAAACTCAGATGTTTATCCACTTCTGTGAAGGCAAATTGATAAAACAAATACAATGACGTTGCAAGCATTTAAAGTTTTTTCCAAAATGTTTAGTTGCTCAATTTTTGTCAATCTTTAAAAGTATTTATATGTATATTTAATTATAGTATAACAAACACATACACCAATACATGTAAACACATAGTATGCAAATTCTTTCACATTCCCTAAGATTGTACTCTATCATTAAATATAAATTCATGAGCATTTACTTGAGATGACTTAAATTCTGCTTAAGTACAACATTGACAATTATTAAAGCTAAACAATAAGACAGAAATCAGGAAAATAGTGATCTTTTAAAAACTGATCATTAACTCTGTGCTTTCTCTTCATCCTTTTACAATACCCTGTTAGAAAAAGAATACTAAATTATGTGCCAAATTTATATTCTCCCAATTTCTAAATTGCATAAAAATATCATTACCACAATCAGTGACTAATCCAAGTGGAAAATATTGTAAAAAAAATTTTTGGAAAGTGTGCTATTTAATTCCAATTCCAGTGAGTAATTTTGAGAGTCTTATAACCTCTTTGAACTTTCTATTCAATGTTGGGGTAATATTCAGCTGTCAACTATGAAGCTAGAAATAGAGTCTCATGTTTAACAACCAAAAAATATATATAAAAAGACCAGGGATATCAATAGAAATAGTATTTCCAATGGACTGCCTTGTGGCACACAATTGTATGGAAAGACAAGGAAATGTGCGTGTTGTACAAAAGTGAAATTTCTAGGGTAAAAAGAAGTGATTATTAATAGAGTTATGTAAGAACAAATATAATGGAACAATGAACTTTACCCTGGGTACTAAGAGGGAAATAAAGAAGATTTGGTCATAGTAATCACTCAAATAGTCAACTGTCATGTCCCGCAAATCTTGATGTCATGTTCCAAAGTCATTTTCTCATAATTAGAGATATCTGTGGTTATATATGTTCAAGTCCCTCAACTACAGCATGATTTTTTCACTCATGTATCTGGCTTCACTTTGCACATACTAGTGTTTGTTTAAATTATTTTAAAATGAATACAGCCCTTCACTGGGCTAGGTTGTGCATGCTTGAAATCCCACACACTAAGGAGACTGAAGTAGAAGGATCACAAGTTCCAGGCCAACCTGGGCAACTTAGAGAGACCCTGTCTCAAAATGAAAACTAAAAAGAGTTGGGGATGCAGCTCATTGTTGAAATGTCCCTGGATTCAATCTTCAGCACAGAAAACAAAAAGAATATAGTTCTCCAAATATGGTTCCACCTATGAAGACACAACTCTCTAGGAATAACAACAACAAAGAATTGCATTATATCCTATGATTGTATTGGTGAGTATGATAATCTAGGTGTGATTCTGCTATGAATTTGTGTATTTTTAAGTGAATATAATCATGGGTACATTTTAAAAGACAGTACAGTTATATGAAATATAGGAAATGTCCACAAAAATAAAGTATTCCCTTAGCTTAGGGGGGAAAAAAACAGATATAAAAATGTCCAACCAAGGAAAGAGACAGAGAAACTTCTGCTTCATGTGTTTTTCATGGTGGAGATAATTGATTTTCTTATTGCTATTGTAGAGAGCACTGCTGACATTCACTGGCCTACTGAGTTCATCACAGCTGTGCTAATGCAGCTCTTCCAAACTCCACTTTCCACTGAGCTGGAGGACTTGGATTTTTGGTTGATAATCTGCCACACCCTTACTGTGCCTCATCTTTTCAGTTGCTCTCTTTGTTGAAAAAAGAGCTTTGGTTGGTGTAGGTATTTAGATTTGTGTTAAAATTTCAGATGCAACCCAGAAATCAAAATGACATGTTTATGAATCCATGTTTATAAAGTCAGAGAAGTATAGAAAAAATATCTGTGTCTAGATTACATCAGCTGCTGGATTGCAAAATAGGATTCACCAATGCTCCACCCAGTTGTAACACCAGCTCAGATCCACACCCATCAAACACTGTATTAAGAAACGCTTTGACACAGGAGAAGGAATAGAATCTGGGACGCAGAATACAAAGAATCCTGACATCTAAACATGCTCAAGGTAGTAAAGAATGATAAATCAGAAAATCTGGAGAATGAGTTCTCTAGCTCTCCACTGTAAACCTTAACAATTCAACAATGCTTCGATCTGCAAACTTATCAACTAACTTTCTTTAATGAGCACATCCATCAGGAATTTGTATGTATAAGCCTTTTAGTTGAATGGCTAAACAAAGTGAGACATTTGGGAAAAACTAAAAATGCAATAGTGAGTTTACATGCCATATCTGAAATAAAGCATAAAAGGTATATTTTTAAAATAGCATTTATAATTTTTCACACTAGAAAATAATTCTAATGGAGAAATTCAGTAAATTTCAATTTTCATTGACCTTCTAACCAATAAAAGGAAATCTCTTTAATATAAATCTATGAGTTTTTTATGCAGATAGCACACACCATAAGAAAAAGTAATCACATTTCCGAATTTGAACACAAGAGAATTTTATAAAAGTATAGGATGAAGATGACTGGATGATGCACATCACTGTCTTTTCTTCCAATATCTCCACCATGATCCAGTAGAAAGCTTATATTCATGACCATCTCAATAGTTATTGTTTTTCCCCTCAAGCAGCAACCCTCTAATTCAAAAACAGAGCATGCACAAGAGTTTGGTCTTGTTCTAGATATCTCAATGTAGATGCTGTCATCTACATTGGAATATCTTGGTTTGTGCTCCCCATGACTAGGAATAAAAGGAAGCAAGTGTACTATTGCCCATGCTTATAAAACTTATGGTGTATATGTGTGTCTGCATGTGTATTATACATTGAGTAAATATCAAGTATCATGAATTAGGAGAAAGAGATGCAAAGAGATTTAAAAGACATGGTTTCCCTAAGGAGGAAACTTCTGAGCTGGGTCATTGTGAATTGACTTCCCTTAGTTGATGTAAGATAGGAAGAATTTCATGTGCTCATGAATGAAGATGGGCATGGTTAAATTAACATGAAAAATAAATGTAGGTGACTTTGATGAGAATCGAAATGCCCGGTATAGATTATAGAGATGAATTAAGGAATAATGGACTGAGTATTAGGGTGTCAAGAAATACCTTGATTAAATTAGAAATATCTTAATACTGTAAATAAGCATATTTTTCCTGCAGGAATTTATCAAAGACCTATAAATGGTATTTACTCCTCTTTCAAGTATGTTTCAGAAATTACTCTTTAGGTAGATTCAGAAATATATTAAAAATCTATGTTATTAAGGACCTGGAAAGTATACATATAATAGTCTAAATCTAAAAATATATAAACTAAACTTTATACCAATGCAGACAAAATGAGAATTTTTTTCTTGTACTCTTACTGTTCCATGTGATAAACCCTTTCTCTTCCAGGTTTTTACAAAGTCAAGACATGAAAAGTCTGAATTTTTCTCAAGAAAATTTTGTTCTAGCTTTCTCCAAACAGCACATAAATTGGAAATCTCACAAAAAAAGCACTCAGACTTGCTAAAGAAGTTTGTGAGGACTGGAAATAGCTATAGATTAGTATCTAACTGTTAGGATTCCCTTCAAACATAGTTCAGATACTTAGTCTTTTGACAGTGCATGAAATTTAACATCCTGGACCCAGTGTGGGTGGATGAGTGAAAAAAGCAAACAGATGCATTTCTTCTAGCTAATCTCTTACAGTTCCCTATTTAAATTAAGTTAGGGTAAATTCTGGCAAAATCTCAATATAAAAATCTTCTAGGAACATAAAGTTTGCAAAATTATTCATGCCTGAGACAGTTTCAAGCATTTTCTCAAAAGTTGTTAATGTTAAAAGGAGGAATAAACATACATTGAGAATTCTCATACTATAAACATAAAGCAAAGCATTTCCATATATGCTCATAAGTTCACAAACGTGTATGTAAGGCTAAAGCATGTTGCAAACTTAGACATAAGCAGATGCACACAAGCTCCAGATGTGCTGTTTTTCTAACTCTGTGGGTTCTGTCCTCTATAAGGGAAAAAGAAATATTAATCATTTCTTTTACTGCTAAGGGGATGGGTGCTGCTCTCATATTTCAGAAAGGGGCTGGAAAGTGAGGGAAGCCAAACTTTTTCCTATTTAAGGCCAGAGCAAAGGAATCTCAGTGGCTGAGTTTTATGACGGGCCTGGTGCTGAAGGGCAGGGAACAACTGATGGTGCTACTTTGAACTGCTTTTCTTTTCTCCTTTTTGCACAAAGAGTCTCATGTCTGATATTTAGACATGATGAGCTTTGTGCAAAAGGGGACCTGGTTACTTCTCGCTCTGCTTCATCCCTCTGTTATTTTGGCACAACAAGAAAAAGGTGAGTAGGTATTGATTCCAAGAAACTTTATGAGATTTTTGTCTTTATTCCTTACAAAGAGGTATAAAGGGGAAAATCAGCCTCCTGAAAGATTCCCCTATGAACTCTCAATTGTGACATGTTAAACTGAGCATAATTTCACTTTTTATGTTTGTTCAAAAAGAAAAATATCATGTATGTATTTAGAAGTTCTGTAGATGCTTAAGATAAAGATTTTCTTGTACTAACTTGTTTTCATGTTTAAGGTACTGGAAACTTTTTAAAATGGCTTTTAAAGGCTTCCCTCCTGGACTGTTAATGTCTGGGAAAGCTTCCCTCTACAGTCTGGAAGTTACTGGTTTCTTGTAATAATTTTATGTTCTCCTTTGTATGCCGATTCTTTGGTAAGGATAGAATGTTGAGCATTATTTCTTCAATAAGATAAGACATTTTAAAAACAGCATGCATTAAAAGTAGTCTAAAGGAAGATACTAAGAACACTGGAATAGTTTTGTATATCTCTGTAAAGTGGCAACAACAGAATACCTATCGATATTCCTTAAATGAGTTCAGAGTGCTAAAAATATTTCATCATTCCTGTTTTTACTGTTCCAAGCGCTTGAGTAGTTGATCACTCCTTATCTTCTAATAGTTTATGGTTATAGATCCTATACTTCCTGCATGTTCTGCATTTTAGCTGCATTTGCATTAATTAAAAGAATATTTTTAAAAAGTGTTTTCAACAGGAATGTTTTGGCTTTTCTACAAAGTAAATACATTGTCTTCAAAAACTGATTGACTATATTTTCCAATATTTGCATGTAGTAAGTTTTTATGTTTAAAAACTCATTATTCACATGAAAATACTTTTGTAAATTCATATTCTCCTTATAGTCAAGAAAATACTGGATAAACTCATAGAAATAAATACTTGAATATTAAACTTAGAGATAGCTAGAAGAAATCATTAGACAACAATTTTTATTTGCACATAAACATGTTTATATTTTAACCTGTAGTTTTGCAATTGTTGCATGAGAAAAAAACTTTACTTTGTGATATCAAGTATGTTTGGTGTCTTCATAAATAATACATGCAAATATAGGTGGAGAGAAATACCCAATGACAGTTCATTAGTTATATCAGCCATGGCCACAGAAGAAGAGAAACACCCATATTCCTTGTTCCTTAGTTTTCTCTTTCCCTTAACCCTTCTCTCCCTTCCTTTTCCCTCCTTCTTGTCTCTCCACCCCTTTTGGCTCCTGAAGACATCCTCTGCCTTGTCCTTCGTCACTCATCACTCCACCTCCATCCTAGGCACAGCTGTTCTCTCTTCATTGCTGCCTTCCCTTCCTCTGTCACTCCCTCCCTATCCCCCATGTGAGCACCTCTACCTCCATCTCTTTCTTCTTTCTCTCCCCTTGTTTCCTCACCCTTTCTCTCAAGCACTCCATTCTCCTTCTTTTCCTTTCTCTCTTGCTTTCCCTCCCTATCCTGTCCTTCCTAGAAGATTCTACAAGTCCCAGTCCTCCTCCTAAAATATCAAATAATTAATACACCCCACCCCAATACAAATTTTCACCTATTTTCTAAAGTTCTTAATTTCTACTGATTTCTAGGGGAAGCATCACAGAGTTTTCACTTATTGACAAGACTACAAACTTGGATTTTAGTTCAAAAGATCAGTTAAATGTTTGTAATTGCCTAGTGATTTTAAGAACTATGAGATATAAGCACTATGCTATTTTCTTCCGCACTTTAGGGAGAAAAAGACTTGATGGTTACTTTAACTTCACATCACATAATTCTTTTTGTTCACCTCTTTACATTTGTGTGCTCTTAAACTCAAAACAAGATGAGAGGGATTTTGTTTATTTCATTGTGTAATGAAAAAAAAAGTTTAGATGCTTTAAGACACTGTGTCTTATGTTTCCTATAGGTTTTATAAGAAAATCCTGCTGATCGATAAGATTTGGGGAGGTTGCAGGAGGTGGCTGAACACATAGCGCACTGGGAATAATCCTGTAGTGCTGGGTTGGGGGTGTCTTGCAAATGCCCGGCAACCCCAGGAACAGCACAGGGCTGAAGCACACCAACTGTGATCTACTCAGAGGAGGTTTTTGGAGCATAAAACATGTCTTCATAAAGAATTTTGGTCTTTTTACAAATTTGTGAAAGTTTTATTTTATACATGTGCTTTATTCCAGCAATGGAAAAACGTGGTCTGTTTTATATTTCCTGTGGTTTATAAACATGCCAAACTTTAGGTGCAAACATACGCCATCTAGCGGCTGACAGAGACACCACTTACATAACCAAGACCAGCATTCAGGCAATTCAGTATTTTATAGTGAGATTTGAAAATATCATATGTGTGAATTCTAAATATTAAACATTCTTTTCTAAATAGATGAAATGTTACCAATAAAATGATTTCAAATACACACAAACAATGGTGACAATATTTTAAAACATTGGAAATAAAATTTGTTGACCACTTTCAATTTTTTACATTTGACTTTTTAAAAAATATTTTTTTCACTTTCAAAGACTCTGATATAACCCTTACTTGACATAAGTATTTTACTCACTGCTTATTAGATAGATAGATGTATAGACAAATATTAATAATTAATACTGTTTCATTCAGGCAGGACAGAAACAGTTGTAATTCAGTGTGTTCTTTGAGTAGCTGAATATTTTTACAGTAATAATTTGACTAAAATGAACTGTGGACCTTTATATGTTTTTAGACTTCAAAATTAGAGATTCAATTTCTCATTTTATGTCATCAGGGCCTGTTTTCTATTGTGCTTAAAATAATTGTAACTGATCAGTCACCATTCAAGTTTTCTGGTTTGTGCTATACCTATTATTAAACACACTAAACCAGTGAAAAACGGAGTAGCATTAATTCACAAGAAATAACTGTACTTTAAAAGGACCTCTACTTTTACATAATTGTTCACAAATCTGTGTCACTCATCTCACATGGATCTAGTACTTTAGTTCAGATTATGAAATTAGGAAAAGACAGAGTTAAGACTAGAACCAAAATCCTGGTAAGCTCAGAAGACACAAAGCATAAATTCAAAGTACCTGAATTCTCTTCTTTTTGTAATTATTTGTCATTGAAGAGAGATACCAAAAAATGGCACATTGTCCTAAAAAATATGTGAGCTAATATATTTATTAAGGTGAAAAGGGATAGGTATTTTTCTGTTTAGTATTCAACTTTGAACTGGTAAAACTATTTTTTTAAACAAGAGACTCAGAGCTTATGCTTTAACCAGAAATTATCATTGGTCCTGTGAAAATGTGCATTAGCAGTAAATAAAGAATTATTGAAAGAAAATTTTGTGGGTTTTGCTCACAATACCTTGCATTTCCTTACTTCTTCCAGAATACTCAACATCAAATGATCTGAAGGCGCATATGTAAATGGGTATCTTTGCTTCAATTATAAATAGACATATAAGAGAAAATAAGAGAAAAGATCAAAGCCTTTGAAGCAGTGCAGAGAAAGAAGGAAAGACAGAGAGTAAATACCTTTTAACTAATTCAGATTCCTGGGTTGATGTCTTATTCATAGATTTATTTTTTAAAATCTTCAACTATTCCCTGTGATTTTACCAGGTGAGATTAAAGATAGTTCCTCATGAAAGCTATTGTCCCAACACCTACAGAGTCTTATGCCAGGTCTTGAGCTGTCACTCAGAAGAGAGTACCATCTACCAAAACTCCATGGTTCCCATGATGGATGTTGCTGCTTCTGTGCAGAGTTCCAAAGATTGTGTAGCCTGTTCTTTAATTTTGTAACATCAAGTGATATCACCACCTTGAAGTGATTAAAGTGGATTGCTTATGAGTTAAAGCATTAAAGATGAAAGATGTTATTGCTTTTGCTGGACAAAGGGAACATTTGTAAAGTTTCCAGGTCTACAATAAGTTTCTGGAAACATCTCAGTGAATTGTTTTTATAAAACAGTTTCCCTGGGGACTTTTCTTTTTAGCTCAGTCCCATCGTTTGTCACACTCAGAAAACTAAGTTGCATAGTTTTTTTAAAAGTCCAGAACTTTCAAAGGGGAAACTTCGCCTGTTTCATGTCAAGATGACAATGGAAAAAGTGAGCTAGCTCTTCTTACACAAATCATTTGTGAACTGTAGTTTGGAGAGTTATATTAACCACTAGAATTTCTGTCTGTGCCTAATGAAAACATAGCAGAAGAGGATTCCTTTCAGATTAGCTAATAAAAGCCTTGTTTTTTCCATGACTGAGGTTAAGCACTGCCATTTGCAATGTAATCTTAATGAACAAAATGAAAAGTCCAAAGAGGACAAAAGACAAAAATGCCTAAAAGATATAGAAAATAAAGTATTCAGAAATCCATAAAAGTTAAATTTTCCTTGAAAACTAACATTGAGAAATTATTGGTTTGGGAAAATGGCATGTGTTTTTCTGAAACTCTTTTCCTCCCTCTTATAGTATTTGGTTGTAGAGGATTATAAGCAGATACTACAGTTCTTAGATAAATTAAAATCATGGAAACCTTCTTTGGAGTTTTATGACATGTTTATAAAGTCAGAGTATCATTCAGAGGAGGATTCTGATGAAGTTAGATGTTCATTAATAATAACCACTTAGTAACTATATTTTCTGAAAATCAGCATCTCAGTAAGACATCCTACATGTCTGCATTGGATAAAGAAATCTTGTCTATTTGTTATCATTGTAATTGGAATCCTCCTTCTCTGTATGTAGTAAAATGGATGCTGTGCTTCTGAATCACATGTTGATCCTGTTGGTGGTCTGGATGCCATCAGGGTGGCCTTGGAGAAGTAACTCTTTTTTTTAAGGACAAGAGAAAATAAACAACAGAATTTAACTCCAGATGCTTGTTTTGAGACCAGAGAGAGAAGACATTATGCAGAGAAATATTACCCCTTTAAAAATCTACTTTTTAGACTCTTATTTTAACCTTGCAGAGTTTATAAACCACATGGGACAGAGTTTTGAACTTGCCTCTGTAATCCTACCCAGTCTTTGAAAGCAGAAAGGGAATAGAATGTAATGGCTAAGAGTATTGAATTTAAAAGAAAGCCTTCCTAGATTAAAATTGTAGCTTTACCCCCTGATGATGTAACCTTGGAGAAATTACCTAGCATTTGTCTCAGCTTCTTCATCTGTAAAGTGAAGGTTATTGCAGGATTCATCTCATAGGGAATTGAGAGGATTAAGTCAAATCAATGTAAACCACTCAGAACAGTGCCTACAACATAAGAGGTACTATAATGTTCTGCCTGGCAATCCTAGTAGTAATACTGGCAAGTAAATGGTCTAAGAAAGAAATTACTTATTGACTTAGTAGTAAGAAAGGTCAAATGTAAAATTTTTGTTATCAAGGTATAAAATTTAAAGATATTTGTCAATTGTAACAGAATAAATAGAATATTCAATGCTTTCATATTTGACATTAAAATATATTACAGATGCAACAGGTGATGGTTAGATATAAGATATTTTTAACTTTCTGTTATCTAATTTTACTTTAGGTAGAATAAAAAATTAATCAAGTTATAATAAATTTTTATTAGAAACAAAATCATATATCTATAAAGAATAAAGGCAACATCTAGAAATGATGATTTATAAAGTTTTCTTTCTTTTTAAAAATTCTAATGGGAAAAAGAATAAGCAAAATCTACCTTCCCCATGCAAAATGGAATTTTTAGATTGAAATTATTCATCTATATCATCTACAGATTTTTTTCTTCAGAATTCTTCTGTTAACTCATCTAATATATGTAAATATAATATGTAAAATAAATATGTAAGCAGCAAAATAATTTCATAAAAATGTGTTTTCCAAACACCAGTGACGTAATTTAACTTATTTCATTTAGAAACAATATGAACTACAAATACCCATACTTACAAAATATTCAAAAGTAATGGGGAAAATGTTATGGTAATTTACATATCACATCTGTAATTTTTAGTTTTCCAGATTGCAGAGTACCTTTTCCCAGATGAGAATTCAATAAGAGGGGAAATAATTACTTGTTCCTCAAATCAAATTCACTATTTATTAAGATGCTTCAGGGAATATTATTTTTACTTCAAAATGGTACTGAGATAAGCATACATTGCATTATGTTTTAGTTTAGTAATAAGATTATTTCAAGTTAGCATGGCTTAATGTTAAAAAACTGGAAACAAAAAAGAGAGAGCTTTAAGTATATTTAAACACATAAAATTATGTTATTGACTTGATTTTTCTCTAAAGTCCCCAAACAGAGCCAGGAAAGCAAAGAAGGTAAGAGTGAATTGTGTCATGTGCTAGTCTCATTTAGTTTTATAATTTAGATCTCAGTAAGGAGATGATTTAGTATATTGCATTGTTTGTGCAATTATAGGTAAATTTTTTTTCAAAACCTTACTTTATAATAAGGAACAGAAATATCAAATGACATGAGAAGTGGGGTTTTAAATTAATCACTAGATGGAACAGAAAGACCACCTTTAAACAACAACAATAATGGAAGTAATTGCAAAATCTATTAACTTATCCAGTAGCAAAAATGAGAATGTTTACATTTTATTCAATATTTTTTCAAAAAAATATTCAACTTATTTTTTATCAAAGTTGCTATGAGTATAACTCACAGCAAATGAGATGACTTACTTCTGAATCTTATTTTCTATTTTATTAAAGTATTTTATTCCACTTGAAGACAAAACATTCTCTTTCTTGGCTTTTCCATGATTTTGCCCATGTACTGAGGGCATAAGACATCCATGTAAGAGGTTGAAATTTTGGTAGCACATATTGCTAACCATATATAGTCATGCACAGAATTGACAAATTAGAGAAAGCTGCACAAAACTCCATTCTTTCAGCAAAAGTAATGCAGAAACAGGAAAAGGGCTGATGTTCAACCACAAGTTTCTACTTAAGACTTTTCAAGAAATTGACTTCACCAGAGCCATCTTTCTTTTAAGTGGAAATGAAATGTTATGATAGCAAGCAAGACTACATTAATTTTTATGTTATTTTTTAAGCATTTCAGATTTCTTTTTCTACTTAGAAGAACAAGATTTTCTAAAGAAAAATAAAGCACACACACATTATGTTAACTGTCATAAGCGGATCATAAGAAAAAGAACAGAGATATTCTCCTAGAAGTTGAGAATAGAATGGTGGTTTCCAAGGGCTGGGAAAATGGCGGGGTTGGGGGTGAGGAGGGAGGAAGAAATATTGAATGATCTATGAGTACTAAGCTATAGTTAGATGTAGTAGGGTGTCTATACATAACAATAGAGCACTGTACATTTCAAGAAACTAGAAAAACTTTTAAAAGTTTTTACCATAAAAAATGACAAATGTTTGAGGTAATAAATATGCTTAATTTAAATTAATAATTAAGCAATGTATACATGTACCAGAACATTAGATGGTACCTCATTAACATATAATTTTTATGCTTTATCAATTTAAAATAAATTCAAATGACAAACGTAAGAGGATGGATACAGATGATAAAAAATGATATATGCTTATTTCAAGACAAATTCAGAACATAGAAAGATAAGCTATTTAAAATATAAGTTGCTCAAACCACTTTAACTGTTATCTTCATATGGCTTTAATATGTCATGAGTATTCAATAGCTATTTTGTATAACCCACTTATTATACTAAATGTAGAAAGATATTTCTGATCAAGAGACAAAGAGCTGAAAAAATCTTTAGCACAATCAAGTAGTATTTGAAGGGACTAGGGCGTAGCATGAAATTTGCTTTTTACTGGAAAAATCTTGAGCTGAAACTAATCTGAAGAAACCTTATATATAAAGTTGATACAGAGGTTTTAAAATCATCCATTTTAAGAAAGAGAAAGCAATGCAAAGTTGGAAGAATGAAGAATGTACTTTAGGTCTTTTATCTCAAAACTATCAGATTTTTTTCCCCCTGCAAATCAATGGGCTTAGTTCTTAAAAATGTCAGTTCTACTTAGAAAATAAATGAGTAAAATGCCTAGCCCCTCTTATGTTATCACTGTTCATAAAATGAAAAAGATTGTCTTCTTTTAAATATGTTTTCCATAACATCATTCAGTAGTCCTACTTTCCCCTATGATAATAAGCATTTTGGCACTCAGCTTTTATAATCACTAAGAATAAAGAAATGTTTCTTTAAAAGCTTAGAAAATACACCTTTCCCATGTTCTCATGTATCTGTTTCAAACATGGAGAAGGGATTAGAGTAACATTTCTAAATAGATCCTTTCTTCCTATTTAAAATTTCAATAAAACTATCATGTTTTTTTTTTCATTTATTAACTCTAGCCCCCTCTGGGAAGTTGTAACATAAAATAAGAATGAGTTTTTAAACTTCTAGAATTGATCAAGAAGTTTTGAGTTGTTTCACAAGATGGCCGTGTATCTGCACACATGCATGGAAATGAGAAATAGAAGCAATTTCAGTGTACAGAGTTTGCAGATCTAGAAACTCTATTTTGGTACATTTTTAGCTTAACCTATAGATTCCAAGTATTTATGAGTTTATTTATGAATTTAAATTATTACTTCAAAAAGGCAGATGATGCAGAAGATACAAGAACTTGAAAAGGTTATCTTTGAGACTGTGTATAGTGTCAGGTGGTGAAATCTCTGGACCAGTGAAAGCTCTTTTGGCTGTGAGGCAACAACATAACATGTAGTTTTGAAACCCTTGCCTCCTCCAAACCATGCCTTCTTCAGAACACATTTAATGTCCTTGGCTTTAAGAAAATAAAAACTTTACTGTCTCACAAAACTGAAAAAGTATTCAACAGCATGTTGTTTAAAACTGCTTTTGCAGATGTTTAGAAACTTATCATTTACTCAATTACTGGCAAACTATCATAGTAATCTTGAAGAACTAAAGTTGTATTAACCACAATCCACAGCTAATGCTTAAAGAATTGAGACCAGGTTTTATTCTGGCAGTTCCTAAGCTGATTCATTGTTAATAGCAACTGAATTCAGTATCTTGCATATAATTAGGAATCAAGACTAAAATTTTGGTTGAGGCAAACTCTTTACCTTTTTAAGCAACAAATACACATGGTCATGATTCATATTTTTCCCTTTTATTTTTAGTTCATCCTTGACAATATTTATTGTAAAAACATCTCTCTCTCCCTCTCTCAGTCTCCCTCTCCCTCCCTCTCTCTGTCCCCAGCCCTTCCTCCTCCTCCTCCTCCCCCTCCTCTACCATCACCACAACCACCACCTCCTTTTTTTGAGTTGGAAATTTCTTTACATCCATATAGAGTGCACAATATTTTGTGTCATATAATGTTAACCTAATAATGCCCAACAGAGCTAGCAGGGACATACAGTACATATGATAAGTTTTGTTAAAGTCTTCCAGAAAATTTTGAGGGTGTTATGCCACCAAGATTAACTCAGTTTTTCTATGAATTTCTCAATTTGGTTAATAAAATCTAGAAGTTCTTCTGAGTTAGTAACAATGTTTAATGTTCCCATCTACTGTTAAACCCAAGAATAGCAATTTGGGTAGAAAACTTATTTTCAATTGAACAATTAATAGATAAATACATGTTTAAATGCTTGCATAATATCCATTGATGTTAATTTTTTAATATGAATGAAATTAAAATATCTGTTATTTTAAGATTGACCCCATTTTAAGAAAAATTCTCTCTATTGTGCCAGTTTTATGTTAATTAGCAGATTTTTGTATTTTAAGCAATCTCTCAGAGCTTTAGAAAACATTTATTCCAAACTATCTCTACTTTGGGTGTTGTAAATAGCCATGACTGCATAATAAAAAATAACATTGTGCTCTGTAATTTTTTCTCTACCTGTAGAAAAAGGCTGCACTTATCTTGGTCAGTCCTATGCGGCCCGAGATGTCTGGAAGCCAGAACCATGTCAAATATGCGTCTGTGACCTAGGATCTGTTCTCTGCGATGACATAATATGTGAGGACGAAAATCTAGACTGCCCCAACCCAGAAATCCCATTTGGAGAATGTTGTGCAGTTTGCCCACAGCCTGAAACACCTGTGAGTTCCAAGAAAATTTGCATATCTTCAAAATTCTGATTTAAATACCAAAATGGCTCCTACATAGGAGCTTCAAAAGAAATTCAAAGCTGGGCGCAGTGGCACAAGCCTGTAATCCCAGCACTTAGGGAGGCTGAGACAGGAGAATCACGAGTTCAAAGCCAGCCTCAGCAACGGCTGAGGGTCTCAGTGAGACCCTGTCTCTACATAAAACACAAAATAGGGCTGGGGATGTGGCTCAGAGGTCAAGTGTCCCTGAGTTCACTTTCCAGTACCAAAAGAAAAAAGAAAAAAAAGAAATTCAAGTTATGTCTGTCAAATAGCCATTCTGGTATTATAAGTAAATGGCAAACATTCCAACTGACCGCTGAGGGATTGTATGTAATATGGTTTAATAAATAAACATGTAAATTGTGATATAGATCTTGGAAAAGTTTTTCTATGTCTTGTTAAATCTGTATCTTTTCCATTTACTAGACTACTGTCCCTACTGATATTCGAGGAGTTCAAGGCCCCAAGGGAGATCCAGTAAGTAAACATTATACGGTGGACTAAATTAATGTAATGATAGTTCTGGGAATAGTGGGCTTTTTTTCCTTTCCATATCCTTTTCAGATCTGAACTTTAATTATTCAGACATTTTTTTTTAGTATTCCATATTTGAATAATGACACCAAATAAGAAACTAAAAATTCACGATTATTCATGTCAAGATTTATATTTCCCAATATTCATACAATATCTTTTAATTATATATTATAATTAAGTTATTCACAAGTTTTGCATAAAAATATATTGATTCCCTAGAAAAGGTATCTTTTGCCCTGATTATTGCCATAAAGCAGAGAAGCAAAAATATGATAATGATTCTTATCACTAGGATATTTCATTCTTTTGTTTATTTTTACTCTGAATTTTTTTAGGGTCCTCCTGGTATTCCTGGGAGAAATGGTGACCCTGGTATTCCAGGACAACCAGGTTCCCCTGGTTCTCCTGGCCCCCCTGGAATCTGTGAATCATGTCCTACTGGTGGTCAGGTAATGAATTACAATACTAAGAATTCTCCCTAAAACAGAACCTAGTTTAGGAAAAATTAGAAAACATATATAGACAAATCTTTGAGTTTTAAAAAGCACTTTCCAAAAAGTAATTCAGCGAAAGTAAATAATATTGTCTAACTTATTCTTATCCTAGTAACTAAACAGAACCTATCTCTAGACCTGGAGCTAAGATTAAAATAAGTTCCAAAATTTCAATCAGTATATGATCATTTCTAATGTTCTTTTGTTTGTTTTCTATAAGGCTGCTTCATTTAGGATGCAAATATTAAGCATATTCAACCATAAATCAAGAGATATAAATATTATTTTTTCATTAACTGTTTAGAAAAGTAATTTGACTTATCCATTTCTCAGTACAAAATGAGAAGGTTGGATTCTATGATCTCAAGGCTCTTTAAACTTCAAGTTTATGATTCTATGTAATGCTACAGATATTGCTTAGTAATAATGGTTTGGATAAGAGTATATAAGATCAAATTGAGGAATAAAAATTGAATCTGTATTTAACAATTTAGTTGAAATATTCATGCATTATACAAGCATTTTATAGTATGTCTAATATCTAAAGTTATAGAAAACAGGATAAATAAGATAATTAATACATATCACCTCTGTTGGCATGCAGAAGGCTTCTACCAGTGAAGAATAGCTGTTGCATGAACTTCTTCAAAGTGTTTTTGAAAATAACTATGATCTATTTGTTAAAACAAACACATCTCTCTGGTCTTTCTACAGAACTACTCACCTCAGTATGACTCTTACGATGTCAAAGCTGGAGGTATAGGAGCAGGAGCTGGCTTTCCTGGCCCAGCTGTAAGTACCAATATTTCTCAGCATTTTAAAGTATTTTTTAACCCTCCAATTTCTTAAATTTTGAATAATGTTCTAAAAATATAGTATTTCTGTGATCTTGTACGAAACAGCTTATACACTATTAAGGTTGTGAAAGAAGATGTTACATTACCATGTTTCTTCTCTTCTCATTTTTTCCTCATATCCTTTCCTGTCTTGCTTGTAATGCCACTTCCTATGAGACCACCTAAATGGGTGGGGGTTCACCTGCTTTCATGCTCGGGTCTCACGCATATTTTCTAATTTTAATTGAATGTTGTCACATTTTGTTTCCACTTTTCATCTTTCTCGTCCAAGAGGTTCAATCTTATATTTATATCTTTCATTCATTAAAGCCTACTTTCTAGATAATAGTCCAAGTAACAATGGTTCCATATCTCAATCTGCCTTGCCTCCAATTCTCAAATCAAATAAAATGTTCCCAGAATTCATTGGTCCTTTATTGTCTACCTCAAATAATACCTATGTATTTTGTACCTGAAGAACTTTCCCCCATGTAAATGACTTAGAATTTTGATAGAAGAAAATAGCAAAAAGCATTGAAACCTGGGCACCCATGCACGATAGCATGGTTAACATGGTACCCCACAAAAATGACCTTTGTTTTGCAACATCCTTTCAGGAGGATCAGCAATAGAGAAGGTTATGATTTCATTGCAAGTATCTAACACAGGAGTATAAATGGAACATGGTACTGAACACTCTGGGATTGTAGGAGACTGCAGCCCAAATCACTGGACCTCATATCATGACTTCCAAAACAAGAAAACACAAACTTTTTGCTGATCCAAATAGCCTGTTAAAAAAAAAATCCTTGAAGTTGGTAGAAAGTAAATTGAAAAAAGTTTTCACAAATCTATAAAGTTTTAAGGGCTGTGATTTTATTTTTGTATTTTTCAAAACTGCTAGGAAAATTTATGTGACATTGCATCTTAACTATATTTGCATTATGAATCTGATTATTTTAATTGAGCCTATAAAATTAAATAAGTCTACTACTTATTGACATTTCAAATTGATTACAAGAAAAATTTTACTTGCATACTGTTGATTTATAAATTTATTATCCTTATTTAGAAATAGCAGACTACATATTTGGTTTTTTTAGTTTAGCTTTTATTTCTGAATGATGATAATCCACTTGTTATAATTTTATAAATTATTATTTTACCATGTGTGATGATTCTCATGTGCATATCTAAATCTCCATGTCAATGTAACTCTGTAATATCTATATCAATAGATATTTATGAGGCTTGGGGTTGATTTACATTACTATTTTAGAAATTCAGATCATGAGATTGAGAGTATGCAGGTAAATTTTTCCCACACTGAGTTTGGCTACCCGACAAGAAATTGCACCCTCCACCAATGCAGTATCAGTCAAACACTGCAGGGATTGTCATAGCATTTTGTACTCATTTTTCTAGCTTTGAATTCCCTTCTTTAAGGATGAAATTTAACATTTTATAAGATTCATTAATAATTTTATGGATTCTGGCATAATTTTATTTGAAGTGATATTTTCTTATTGAGATCTTCATTGCATATCTCATAAATGTATCTATATCAGTGAACAGTTACCAGGTAATGAGATACAGTTGTTTGCATTTTTAAAAATACCAGCATAATATCTAGTCATCTCTCTATGATAAACAGGTATAGTGTATTTCATAATAATTTACTTTATATTTACATTCAAATTTATATTCCAGGGTCCTCCAGGCCCTCCTGGTCCCCCTGGTACATCTGGTCATCCTGGTTCCCCTGTAAGTATGGCACTGGGGCTTTCTTCTTCATGGATGTACAAATCAGTGTAGACCCTGCTAGCATTTAGCCATCTCACCATGCACAATCCCAGTTAAAGGAAGTTTCAACCAAGAAACTGATTATTTTTTTAAAAGATGGAATTCCAACTTTAATTCCTTTGCACCATCAATTACTAGCTATTAAAAACTTGGTAAAATTAAATCACATGTTTAATTTGTCTATGATATTACTTTGAATTTAAAACAATTCTGTTTCAATGGAATGATGTGAGTGGAATGGGATATATTACCTTTATTTTACTGTGAAAAAAGTTTTGATTTCAATACTTACAAACTGGAATAAGATTCGTTGACTGCATTCATAAATCCAAATTTCCTATCTTCAAGATGCAAATGGCTAATAGGAAGATTTTGTTACTTTGAAAATATTTACATATTTATTATTCACCAGGGTTCCCCAGGATACCAAGGCCCCCCCGGTGAACCAGGGCAAGCTGGTCCTGCAGTAAGTAACAACTAAAGCTATATTTAATAAACTAACAACACAAGGTACACAGTTCAATTTCTATATGGAAAGTCTCTTCATTTTCTAAAACCACCATAGATCCCTACTGAGTGGAGATTACATTTATATTTAAAATTTATACAATAAATAACATTTTTATGATATTTGGATTGGTTTCAAATATCTTAGGGATCCCCTGGTTAATGAGTTATAAAAATTGTCCATTTCACAGAATGGATCAAAATTCCCTATGAAATACAGATTTCATTTTCTTGTAGCTATATATCTATTCTACTGGCTTGCATGTACATATACATATTAATATAATAGGAATTAGCATAGTCTTCCAGAAGGATATAGCATGTAAATAACCAAGAAGTGGAGCTATCTTAATATAATATTTTAAAATATGTAGAAATATCTTTATATTTAGATATATTCAGTATCTCAAAAAATGTCAAAGTACATTTGAATATATAAATACATGCACATTAAAATATAGATACATGGGACTTAATTCTCATTAAAATAAATTTAATTAAAAGTAAAAAATTGTATATAATATATTGTATAGTATTACCTAGTAAGTGTAAGTTTCATGAGGAGAATCATTGAATGTATTTTTAAAATGAAGGTGCCTTCTAGGATGCACATATGTTATAATAAAATGTAACAGAGAAGTTTACAAATGTTTTTTACTTTCTTATTATTTCCTTATTTTAGGGCCCTCCAGGACCTCCTGGTGCTATAGGTCCATCTGGTCCTGCTGGAAAAGATGTAAGTTTTTAAGGACTGAATGAGGATACAGCAAAATTCTATTTGGAGTATTCTAAACAGCATATGCCATATAGCAGAATCTC
Organism: Xerus rutilus; assembly: GCA_028644305.1. Taxonomy (NCBI): domain Eukaryota; kingdom Metazoa; phylum Chordata; class Mammalia; order Rodentia; family Sciuridae; genus Xerus; species Xerus rutilus. The sequence goes on from CM053402.1 coordinate 119,728,475, forward strand.
AGAAAGAATAACATTAAAAAATTTCATGTCTTAACAACATTTTAGCTCATAAAGGTGTTAAGAATTTATACTGTATTTGCATAGCTATACTTACTATTTATTGAATTCTAAACTAATAGAACCCCAAAGGTACTTCTTAAATATAAAGAAGATTCATCCATGAATATATCACTTAACTGGAGGAGGTGTAATTTTTTTGTGTGCCTCTTGTAATGAAAAAATTGATAACAATATTTTATGAATTTAAAGATTTATTCACACACTTAATATTATGCCGTCCTTTCTTCTAATTTCCGATGGTAAATTCTTCTCACTAGGTTGAGGCAGGGGCATGATATCTCAGTGATATCCTGCATCATCTCTTTAGAAGTTTATGTCAGGGTAGAAGTCCCCCTCAATCCTTCTACTAATAAAACTAATTTCACAACTCTTCATTTAATCCAACCATTTTCGTGAGTCCTTCATGAAAAGCATGTGAATTGGTCAGATCACTTGTTGGTTACAATGTATTTTCTCATACACAACTCTTATGTACTGTATTTCTCCATCTAGGGAGAGTCAGGAAGACCCGGACGCCCTGGAGAGCGAGGATTGCCTGGACCTCCAGTAAGTCTGATAAATTAATCAAAATTAGCTTAGCTTGAAAATTATTACATAAATTGAATTAATTAAAAAATAGAAAGCATTTTGCTACTGGGCTGTGATTCTATTTGAAGGTTTGTTGATAATTTTTCTCATGCATTACTTCTAGGGTATAAAAGGCCCGGCTGGCATGCCTGGATTCCCTGGCATGAAAGGACACAGAGTGAGTACAATTTCTAAATGACCTATGAGGTGCTCCATTTGGTTATGTTTACTTGCTTGCCTAACCAATTTCAGTGGACAATTTAATTTGTACTAAAAATAGCTGATTCTGACAACTAGGTGATTTGATGTTTACAAAATACTAACAAGCTTATTTGTTAATCAAACCAAGTATTTTATGCAAAATAATTGAGTGGATTGGGAGTGTATCAAAAAGCTTGGTAAAAAAATAATTTACTTTTCTTACCATCACTATCAGAAAAAAATTGAAAATATATTATTACTTAGTCAATATAATTTATAGGTTGAATTGAGCCTTTATCCTATGCATGCATTAAGTAGATTCAACCAAGTCTAAAATCTATGAACTAATGGAAATAAAATCTACAACACAATATTCAATCCATAGAAAAGGCAACATTCTAAAATCAGATGAAATGGTACTTTCTAGGTTCGTATTTTTTGCTGTAAAATCAAATATCTTCAACTCATTTAAAATATATTATTTAAATTAATGTTATAAATAGTACCATGTAGTAAAAGCTAATAATACAAATTCAATGTAAAGTTTACCAACCATTCCGAATTGCAAATAAATTTAATATGTTTATTTTTATACATTTCATAGGGCTTTGATGGTCGAAATGGAGAAAAGGGTGAAACAGGTGCTCCTGGATTAAAGGTAAACCATATTTCCACATAATCATTTTCATCTGATCAAATCCTATTTTCATAAGTAAATTCATTTAAATTTTAAAGACACATTTAAAATTAATATTGCGGGGCTTAATTTTTTCCAATATCAGAATTTTACATGTTAGGAGCTGAATAACAGTGACTATTCAAGATACTCTATTAAAGCTTTCATGAAACAGAGCTTGGAAAGGTCTAGATTAAAATGGTTGAACATCGCAGTGTAACTCATTAATTACTTATGTTTAGTTGCTTTTTTCTGCTTTTAAAATGCAGAAACTGAGATTTCTGGTATAATGAAATGCTACCAAACATTTGATATCATTAAAATGCATCTTTTTCTTAGGTTCATAACATTTTTCCATACCATATTTTTTTAAATAAAAAACTCTGTTGTATAAAATGGTAACATATTTCATATGCCTCTAGGGTGAAAATGGTCTTCCAGGTGAAAATGGAGCTCCTGGACCCATGGTAATTATGTTTCATAATAAAATTCTCATTTTTACTATCGACCTCCACCTAACCCCAAACTTGCTTTTATCCCTCCCAACTGTTGTTACACATGTCAAATTTAAAGTAAGATCATATTTTCAATTTCACTCTGCAGGGTCCAAGAGGGGCTCCTGGTGAGAGAGGACGGCCAGGGCTTCCTGGAGCTGCAGTGAGTATCCCTACAAACACAACCCAGTTACATGCCAGAGTGACAGATAAGGGTCTCAGGTAGTCAGACTGAAAATCTTCAGAAAAATATCTTTTCTACAAGACCATATCAAAGTCAACCAAGTAAAATTATGGCTATATTTATGTAAAAATGGATAAGATTTTGACAATTATTATATCTATTGATAGTATTTCTTTTCATAATGCTTTAGCATATGTCATGAAACCATTATATCTGAATTCAGTTCTGAAAACACAGAATCTAATCCTACATTTGATCAATGTTGTACATATCAGAATTTTAGCAATTTGACCATAAAATTTGGAATTATTAAGTAGATTTTAATATACTTGAGGAAATCTCGACTCTCTTGAACTTTAATCAAATGTTGCTTGTCATCAGCTTTTCATAATTAAGAATATATTTGAATGGAACTTCTCTTTTTAGGGGGCTCGAGGTAATGATGGTGCTCGAGGTAGCGACGGTCAACCGGTAAGTAACTGTGCCTAAGCCTGATTTGTTCAAGGATAATAATATATTCTGGACTGGAGAATATTCCATAACTAATATATATATGAAAACTAATGCATATATTAGATTCTAATTGGCTATTTTTATAATGTAATTAATTAATCTTTTGGTAGACCAAATACTCAACATTATATATATAATCATCTGATTCAAACTGACACTGAGTTCATAAACAAAATCTAGGTTCTGACACTTCTGTTATACTTAATGAATTGCTAACATCTGTATGGTTCTTACAATGTTGGCTAATATTCAATATGGGATATGACATTTGAAAGAGCCCTACAAAAATACCTGACAATATTACCTTCATTTTGGAAATGAGAGCACCAGAGCTCAAGTCTAACTAATCTGCACAGTCACAGAATTTATGGCAGAAATGGGAAGAAATCCAGATTTCCTAACTCTTCAGATTTCCACTCTTCTTATTGTGCCATGTTTCTCTATATAATATTCCTCCCTAAATAATTTTATTTGTATAAGTGTCTTCTGTATTTTATATGTGCTCACTTATTATTTACTTGGAGTATTAGGTTTCATTTATTTGATTAAGAGCTCTTAAAATTTTATTTACTTTTTTCAGGGCCCTCCTGGTCCCCCTGGAACTGCAGGATTCCCTGGATCCCCTGGTGCTAAGGTAAGCATGCATTTCTATAGAAGAACATGAAAATATCTTGGAGACAACAAAAAACATTGAATTGCTTCTTGCAAATGATTTAACTAACCAAATGGATTGCTTTTATCTATATAGAGTTTTAAAGTTCTATTCATGATTACAAGAAAAGCATTACCCATAGCATTCAGCTATCCTGAAACCTCTTCCAATTCCTTTTGCCTTGTCCCATACTCTTTCAGGGCAACAAAACACAGTCACATATTGGCCATTTTTCTCTGCCTTTATGATTAATGGATTTTTGCTTTAACTACAGTATGTAATTATAGCACTTTGGGAAGATGGTTTTAAACAGGGCCTAACGGTGAACTAAGCAATTAGGAGTAGCAAACAAAACTGACTACATAGTGTTTTATCTCTTAGGGTGAAGTTGGACCTGCAGGGTCCCCTGGTTCAAATGGCTCTCCTGGACCAAGAGGAGAACCCGGACCTCAGGGACATGCTGGTGCTCAAGGTCCTCCTGTAAGTAGTAAATATGGCCATTGAGAGGAAGAATGCTGCCATACTACTTATGGAAGCTTGTCTTTTCAATATTGCTATCAATTAGAAAAAAAGTTGCTTAATGCTCTGCAATGATTCTATTGTGATAAATACTGATCTGATTAGTAATGAAAATAGTAGTTTTGAGGTTTGTACTATTCTATAATGCATGAATTTTAAGTTTCTATAACCCAGGATAGGTGGGGATAAATAGGACAATTACCTGACACTTTGAAGAATGTGTCCTAAACTAATAATAAATCAGAAAAATTCACAAAAGTAACAAAATCAAACACTTCTCCTCCTCATGTATTATTCAATAATTTAGAAAAAGTATATATTATCTCTAATTTATTTAAATAATGATAATTCTTTTGCTTGTATTTTATATATTTTGATACATTTGGAGGAATCACCTAATCTCTACAAAGCATAATGCCTGCCAATAAATATATTTTAAAAAACAAATAAACAACTCTAAATACATATGCACTATTTTCATTATTATTAATATGCTGTCTTTTGTGTGTCCTCCAGGGCCCTCCTGGTAATGCTGGGAGTCCTGGTGGTAAAGGTGAAATGGTAAGTTCCCTGACCCCAACATACACACAACTCACTAGCAGCTCATACACATACAGATTATATTTTGTTATTTCAGTGAGATATTCAGAAAGGAAAGTTCATGTTTGGCTAATATTTGTGTTCTTGGGTTGTTCTTAGGGTCCTGCTGGCATTCCTGGAGCTCCTGGATTAATGGGAGCCCGAGGTCCTCCAGGACCACCTGGTACTAATGGTGTTCCTGGACAGCGAGGTAGTGCAGTAAGTGGCTTTTTTTTTTTTCTCCCCTTTGTTGCCTGAAAGGTGTGGCTTAATTTTCACAATAAAAATATTAATCATGACTTTTTTGCTCCTATTCAGTTGAATAAATTTCACTCTGGTGAAACACTGACTCTGGGTTACCGGTGATAATTGTGTTAGTTGACTCCTTCCTGTTTCTTAATATAGATTTTTGTTTCACTTTAGGGTGAACCTGGTAAGAATGGTGCCAAAGGAGAACCAGGCCCACGTGGTGAACGTGTAAGTATGACCACAACAGATTTGGTTATTTTTTAGAGAACTAGCAACATAATTAGAAAGTAAACAGGTAAAAATTTGCAACTAAACCTAGTCATAATTCCTTTACTTCACCATCATTTTTTAGGGAGAAGCTGGTTCCCCAGGTATTCCAGGACCGAAGGGTGAAGATGGCAAAGATGGATCACCTGGTGAACCTGGTGCAAATGGAATACCAGGAGCTGCAGGAGAAAGGGTGGGTTTCCTATGGGTCATCTGTAAGAGGCAGCCACTGTTTCTCTGATGTTGAATATTCAATCCTCAATCTTGTTCAAAGCATTTTATAGTGTGAGACTATCTGTATTGCCACTCAAGAATTATGAAAAAGTTTTAATCCTTAAAACAAAAATATTTGACTTTCATTATTTCCAGGGTGCCCCTGGGTTCCGAGGACCTGCTGGACCAAATGGCGTTCCAGGAGAAAAGGTAGGTAACCTTAGTTTTTATTTTCCTAAAGGTTAGTACCACAAATAAGTAGTTCTTCAGTATAGCTTCCTATCAATGAAAACCTAAATCTCTGAAAGGTATTAAATTCAAAAAATTCCAGTGTAAAACTTGGAATATAAAGGCTGCTTTCCTGGCTTTGTAACTAAAGAATGTCACGTAATCTCTATGAGAATCTTTTAACTTAACTGAGATGGAAATTACTTATCTCAGCATCATTGCAAAAATGACATGAACTAAGATACCCAGAAATCCTTTGAAAACTCTAAAGTAATATGAAATATGATTTCATACCTTCAAAGATACTTGAATTTAAGTGTACAGAAGTATATTGCTAAGCCAAATAAATAGTTTGTTTTAAGGATGTGATGTTCACCATATTTTTTAAAATTTTTTTTCAAAATGGCAATGCATGCTAAAATAACTGCTTTTCTAAAGAGGATGTCAGCAACATATAAGCTGCATTTACTGGGCTAAATAAGTTCTATAGTTACAACTTAAATATTGTTGATGTCTAGGTCAGTGAAGGCTCTTTCAAAGGTTTGTTTACTTATTTCACTACTTAGGGTCCTGCTGGGGAACGTGGTGGCCCAGGCCCTGCAGGTCCCAGAGGAGCAGCTGGAGAACCTGGCCGAGATGGTGCCCCTGGAAGTCCAGGAATGAGGGTATGGATTTGTTTGAATGACACTTTAACTTGGTAAAAAGAAAGGCAAGATAAATGACTTTTTGTAAAGCTCAACTCAAAACAAAACAAAATTCTTTTAAAGAAATTAAGGCCAGGGCAGATTAAAAAAGATTAGAAAATAGAACACTTGACTAAGATGCTTTATAGAAAAAAAAAAGATGTCAAATATGAGGCTATATATGTCAATGGGAATATATAAATTGAATAAACAAGTTATGTTGTATTTTTTAAAAATTTTATTTCACTTGACAATTGATTTCTTTCATTTAGGGTATGCCTGGAAGCCCAGGAGGACCAGGAAATGATGGAAAACCAGGACCTCCTGTATGTACATTTAAAAATATCTCATTTTATAAACCCAGTAAAAACAATATATAGTTTGACCTATCCTTGAATATAGACCTCTATATTGTATATTTTGATCAGGTATTATCAAACTTTGATCAACATAATTGTTTATTTCATCAGGGAACACAAGGAGAAAGTGGTCGCCCTGGTCCTCCTGGGCCATCTGGTCCCCGAGGTCAGCCAGGTGTCATGGGTTTTCCTGGTCCTAAAGGAAATGATGTGAGTTTCTTCATTAATTTATTAAAAACTATATGACAGAAGGCTGTTACTCTCCATCTGAGGGTGCAGAAATGGTCAAAACTCAGTCTTTTCCTCAAAGCATGAAAAAGTATATGAAAATACATTAGCATATAGAAAAGGAGCTAAATAACTGGTTTTGTGTGTATGTGTATGGATGTGTGTGTGTGTGTATGTGTGTGTGTGTAGCAGGTAGATCAAAAATAGGATTAATAATAAATGACTTAAAGTATTATTTCTATTAATGGATAAGTTAATATTAAATGTGTGAATTTTATGGATAAATAAAACCAAATTGCAAGGTAAAAAAATAGGAGGGAATCATATTTATGTTATTGGTGATTTTTTTAATTGGTAAATATTGGCCATTTTTTCTTTAGGGTGCTCCTGGCAAGAATGGAGAACGAGGTGGCCCTGGAGGGCCTGGCCTTCCGGTAGGTAGCTTTCATCTACTTATTTCTAGCCTTCTCATAGATTCATTCATGTACACTCTTAGGACTTCTCTTTGTTATCTGATTAACTATGCTCCTTTAACTTGTTGTTTTTAGGGTCCTCCTGGAAAGAATGGTGAAACTGGACCTCAAGGTCCCCCAGGACCTACTGTAAGTTGACTCATAAATTAAAGATGGAAGTGGGGTGGAGTTTGGGTAGAGGGAAGACTTTGGACACTCTTTGACACTGTGTTATTATAATTTATCAAAGTAATTGTGGAATTTGTTTAGTTATTTAGCTAAATGATTACAATAAGTATGTGTTGTAATGGTCTTCTCTGAATTGTTTCCACAGCCCAGACTTCCCCTCTTCACACCCTTATATTTTAAATTAAGCTATGAACCGGCTGAAATGTCAACTGTAGACTAAGATGAAATGGCTTTTTGTAGTAGAGTTTATCATTATATTTTTCTTCATAGGGGCCATCTGGTGACAAGGGAGACTCAGGACCCCCTGGTCCCCAAGGATTACAAGTAAGCTCTTCTTTAGATTTCATTTCATTTCTTTCTCGGTTTTACCAGACAGTCCTATAATTTGCTTTTATAGTTATTTTGTTGAGTGAATTGGCTGTTCAACTTTTTGTGAACCAAATAGATTACAATTTATCTGAAGTTTAATTTGTAAGTTTGTCTTCTGTCCTGAAATGTTGGCCAATGTTAATAGGTTGACGTATCTTCAATACCTATTCCAGAATAGTTACTAGCAAAGAATTAAACTCATATAGCTCTATGTGTTCATACTTATTTTTCATTATAATATAAATCCACATAGATAAATTCATCTCACCATTTTCATCAACTTATTTTTGTATATAGCAATAGAAAAGAGATTAACACAGATTTAGAAGATATTTTTATTACATCTTTTTCATTGGGTTTTGAGTAGCATAAATTGTATATCTCTAGAAAGACTATGAAAGCTTCTTTGAATATCTTGAAGAAATATGTTTACATGGAATGCACTGTTTGAAGTGATCACATAATACAAATATATTTTTCTGTAGGGCTTACCTGGTACTGGTGGTCCTCCAGGAGAAAATGGAAAACCTGGTGAACCTGTAAGTGCCATTTCATATTGAGAAACTAAGAAATAAATAGTAATCACTTATCAATTTTTAACTTTTTTACTTTTTCATGCTATGGCATCTAAGTTTTGATATTTAGTTTTGAAATATTCATTATCAATAATGAATAATTTAAAGGTTGCCTAGAGTGTTTGAATTTTATCATAAAATAAAGGAACTAAAGAAAGAGTACATAACTTCAAGATTTCAACAATTGTATAATATAAACAAACAAGCTGTATGTATTTACTGCTTATATTTACATAATGCTTTCTGATATATGCTTAATCATATAATGCCCACTTCCTAGGGTCCAAAGGGAGAAGCTGGTGCTCCAGGAGCTCCTGGAGGAAAGGTAATATTTCAGTTTCTCTTTTCCTCAACACATTATACAGCAATTCATTTGTAATGCATTTTCAGTATGTTAAGCCAAAATAGCACTTCTTTAGAAAACCAACACTTCAAATATTTGGTTAATCCATTTAGGGAAGCTCAAGGTATTTCCAATACATTAAATTTGCTTCATCTAGAAAATCCAATTCTCTAACAGTAATAATAAACAGTATGGAATCAGCCATGGGCTTGAAATCTCAAAAGGCAAATACTGGAAATGCATTAATTCTCTATAGGAAAAGTTTTGTAGAAGAACTTTAAAATTTGACCAAGTGAATAAAATAATAATAGATATTTCAGACAACTAATACTTAGGCAGACCAAGAATCTGAGTTTCTTTGTTGAGACTCTTTAAGTGTTTAGTTTCTATACAACTGATAAATATTTTTCACAAATACAAGAATTTCCAAACTGCTCAAAAATATCTTAAGAACTTAGTGGTCTATATAAAAATTATATAATCTAAGGTGACTTTGTTTTGTTTTTAGAACTGGATTTTCTAATCTGAGTAGTACATTTTCCTGTGACAGGGTGATGCTGGTGCCCCAGGGGAACGTGGACCTCCGGGGTTGGCAGGGTCCCCAGGTCTTAGAGGTGGAGCTGGTCCCCCTGGCCCTGAAGGAGGAAAGGTAACTCCATAGAATTCAATTCCCTTATTTTTTAGAAAACACGTTTCATTTCTTTCTTTCCGTTTACTGTTTCTCCCATAATTTCAGGGTCCTGCTGGTCCCCCTGGGCCACCTGGTACTGCTGGTTCTCCTGGTTTGCAAGGGATGCCTGGAGAAAGAGGAGGCCCTGGAAGTCCTGGCCCAAAAGGTGAAAAGGTACTGACATGTTTTGTCTTAATTATGTAATAAAACAGATGTTGTAGATTAAAGGAAAGCTATATACTAAAAATAATCTACTTTCAAAATTAATGTCATCATTCTATACTAAATAAAATTTGAGATAGATCAGAATGTCTAATATATATTGCAGCAAATCTTGAGGGTTGCTCTCCTCTTCTTACTAGATTCCCACTGAGAATCCTTATAATCTGATGACAATGGGTTTTATTTGACAGGGTGAACCAGGTGGTGCTGGTGCTGATGGTGCTCCAGGAAAAGATGGGCCAAGGGTGAGCATTCACATTTGGGAGTAACAGACCTTATTAATGTGTGGCATGGGAAAGTCCTCTAATTTGACTACTAGACCATACTTTGCCCTCTTTGGGTAAATGACCCCAAATGACTCAATTATTTAAGTTACTGGTTCACATCTATCACTACCCAACAGTTCTTCAACGACCTAAAAATGAAAACCCTCAAAAGTATGATAAAGGTCACAAATTAACATCATAATGAGACCCTAAAATCCAAAATAATCAATATTGCTATTAAGAAACTTTGTTTTAAAGAACATTATAATTCCATGGTATGTTCATACCATAGAATATTCCTGGCAATAAATGGAATGAAATATTGATATGCACAATTTATACAAACCTCAAGGACATTGGACTGACTGAAGAAAAGTCAAGTGCAAAGGGATACATAGTACACATTCTCATTCTTATATAATAGTCACAAAATAACAATTAAGTAGTTGTGGAACATGTTAGTTGTTGCAAGGATTTAAGAATGAGAAGGAAGTGGATATGGTCTAAAGAGGTGATACAAGAAAGCTGTACGTGCCAAGAGTGTCTTGACTGTGGGGCTAGTTGTGCTAGGCAGCATGTGATAAAATTGTATAGAACTATATACACATGGCACACAGGACTGCATAGGTAGCTGCTGAAATCTAGATGGATTGCGCCAATGTCAGTTTCTTGCTTTGATATCTTACTATAGTTCTGTAAGATGTTAATATTGGTGAACAGAACTTCTTATACATTTCTTTGTATCCTTCTGCAAATCTGTGACTATTTCAAAATAAAAGTTAAACACATACAAGAAATAATAAAAATTCTATTCACATCTAGATTATGCTGGCTCAAATAAACATAAGTCATTTCATAGATATATTTACTGGAATCATCTGAAAGAAATTCATATATACTTCACTTTTAACAAACTATGTAGATAAGCCATCATTCAATTATTTTTTAAAAAATGCCTAATCATTTATGTGATATGGATAAAACTAATATTTGTAAGTTTCAAAATGTAATGTGAATGATGGTACTTTGAGTAAACATTTTAAGTGGTCAAGCAGTTGAATAAAGGAATGTAATTTTAAAAGATATTATGGTAAGATCTCACATCACATCCTATTTATCTTCTACAATAAAGACAAAAATGATGAATGAATCAATAAACTGCTGCTGAATCCTATTGTCTTCTAGGATCATCCCCAGAGAATGCTGTTTACTAAATTTTTCAGTCACTACACACAGTGATTAACATGTAACATTCAAGCCATGAAAGAAATCATATTATCTAGTTTATTTGATGAATAGGTATAAATATTCTCTTTGAATAATATGAAAAAATGAGGTGTTTTATCTTCAAAATTAAAAATTGTATTTTTATTTTCCGCAGGGTCCTACTGGTCCTATTGGTCCCCCTGGCCCTGCTGGTCAACCTGGAGATAAGGTAGCACATAATACTGGTAGCAAGAATAAGATGACTTAGACTTTTGGATGCGGGATGGAGACCATACTGGTTTGTATGTTTACTCTCTTCTCAGGGTGAAGGTGGTGCCCCTGGACTTCCAGGTATAGCTGGACCTCGTGGTGGCCCTGTAAGTGTTAAAGACATTTTCAACCTATTTTCAAATCTCACACAGGACATAGCTACTTGTTCTGCCATTTTTAACAATTCTGCCCCAATTACCCCAAGCCTCAATTTGGTGGTTCTAGCTCTATGTCATACAAGAGAATAGTAAAATTTTAAAACATAAAATCTGTAAGAAATATTTGTAAGCCATGCTTTCTTGCCTGAATAACTCTGGAAAAAATAAAAATTGCACAAGTAAAATACGTTTGTAAATGAGTTTCTTAAACCTACAGAATCTTTACCTGACAGTCTTTCTAGGTTGAAAATTCTCTACCCCCAGGGTTTAAGATTCAAGATAGATATCTAGTAGACTTTTTTAATTAACTGACTTTTCAATATACCATTTTACTATATTTTCAAATGCTTAGATTTCTGGTAGTTGATAATTAAAATGTGCTAAATATTTCAACATTTTAAAAGTTTATGTTTTCTTGCAAATAACTCCACAGTCAGAGGCAGACAGACTCAATAGTTGTGGTGTTGTCTGCTCTGAAGTTTGCTGAGAAATGGTAAAAGCCTTCAGAAGTTAGACTCTGTGTTATCATTACACATTTACTGTTTAAAAGAAAGATAAGATAATATAGGGGACAATATGCACTGCCTGGGGAAAGGGTGTTCACTGTGACTAATAGGATATTTTTCTCTTTAGGGTGAGAGAGGTGAGCCAGGGCCTCCAGGCCCTGCTGGCTTCCCTGGTGCTCCTGTAAGTATGCATATTTAAACAAGCATGTCACACAGCTAAAAAATAGTACACCTCAACATTGGAGTCTAGTCTTTCTTCAGCCACTATTCCCTGTGAAGTTATTTTACTTCTATTTTTCTTTAATTTACATATATTCTCACTCTTTAAAAACTGGAAATAAAAACACCTGTCCTGCCTTTATGCCTAGATAATGAGGCTAGAACAACATCATAGATTTAAAAGCACTGAAAGTTGTTCAAGTTCTTCCATTATCAGACGATGTTAATTAAAATTTTCTCTAAATCCTCAGAAAGGCTTTCTCCCTGATGGCAAATTATATACACCTCATGCTTTGTCAATAAATATTTTTTCTATCATGGGGATATTTTGATTGCCTTTACTTTGGCATGGCTTCAGAGAACTCTCTATTCTTATTTTATTTCAACTTCTTTCATCTGAAGAATGCTATATTCTGAAAAGAAATAAGGATACACCAAGTGTGTTGTTAAGAACGTCAACCAACAGACCTTTGTTTCTGCTTGCAGGGACAGAATGGTGAGCCTGGTTCAAAAGGAGAAAGAGGCGCCCCTGGTGAGAAAGGTGAAGGAGGTGCTCCTGGAGTTGCTGGGCCCCCTGGAGGTGCAGGGCCTGCAGTAAGTACTCTCTCTAAGCCTTCAACAGAAAACAGATTGAAGGTTAAATGCTTCTCTCAAATTCTTATGTTGGTGCTATGCCAAATAACCCTTTTCTCCCTCCATTTATACAGGGTCCTCCTGGTCCCCAAGGTGTAAAGGGTGACCGTGGCAGTCCTGGTGGTCCTGTAAGTATTGATCCTCTTAACTATTATTGAAAAGCACAGTGATTGATATAAAAAACTGCTTGAAAAACATTAGAATTATAAAATGAGCAGAGAAATTATTATCACTCATTTATGAGTTATAAGTAAATTCCAAGGAGATAAAGCTAACCATATATGACTTCAAGGTAGAATGTTGATGCCATCACATTTCTTATATTTTATATTTGTTTCCAGTGAATCATTACTTGTTATACTTTAGAAATTAAAAAACAATTTACTATTATTTCACAGGGTGCTGCTGGCTTTCCTGGTGCACGGGGTCTTCCTGGTCCTCCTGGCAATAATGTAAGTTTTTTGCAACTCTATTTTCATTATGTACTTCAGAAAGAGCATTCGTATAGCTATAGGACAAGAAGCACATATTGCTATCTATCTATTGAGTCCCATACAAAATTACTTGAAAGAAGAGTAAAAAAAAAAAAAGGAAAAAAATTCACTTTTTCATTAATACTTAAATTTTCATATTTAAATCTCAAACAATTCTTTGCAGGGTAACCCAGGGCCCCCAGGTGCCAGTGGTGCTCCAGGCAAAGATGGACCCCCAGGTCCTGCAGGTAGCAGTGGTTCTCCTGGCAACCCTGGAGTGGCTGGACCAAAAGGTGATGCTGGCCAACCAGGCGAGAAGGGACCACCTGGCGCCCAGGGCCCTCCAGTGAGTACCTTCATTGCTCTACTGACTGACAATACTACTTTGCTCTCCATCATAAATTCAATAGAAGAAAACATGGTCACAAAAAGATGAACTGAGTCTTTATTATCTGTCACAACAGGGAGCTCCAGGCCCACTTGGAATTGCAGGGATTACTGGAGCACGGGGTCTTGCAGGACCACCAGGCATGCCAGGTCCTAGGGGAAGCCCTGGTCCTCAGGGCATCAAGGTGAGTGCAGTCATCTTTCATTGGATTCTTGCTTTCTTTTACAGCATTCAGAGATTACCTCATCATATCAAGTGTGAAAAGGTTTCATACCATAGGTTCAAACTATCCAAGGGATGACATTTTTGTATATTTCTAGATTTGCAGAAGCATATATTTTATTAAATAGTCCCAGGACACAAAAACAGGCAAATCATTACCAAGTTTTAAATAAAAACATAAACAAATTAATATCAAAGAAAAGTAATCTTATCATCTCAAATACTTCTGTTAAGAAAGTTTGTGAACATTCTTGAGCTTATTGTCCATCAATCTTGAAGGAAAATTAGTTTACACATCTATGAAAGTCTTTAATTGATATCTGTTATCCATCCACTCAAGTCATTTTGCAGTCTTCATTTCCTTTTACTAGTATTGCCATAACATTGTAGTGCTTAGCATTTAAAATATTCATTTGGTAAACTGTAATAAAATTCCATTTTTATTTGTGCTCACATTATTACACTATAAGCACCTCTTTTTAAAAAATATCAAGTAATATTTTCATGAGATTAAAATTTAACATTAAGTACTCAATTTATATGGCATAACCAGTAAGTGTATTGTTTTCATATAGCAAAAATATTCATGAAAAGCTAGTCTAACAGTTACCATAAGACTATAGTTCCATAATGGCTCACCATTACACTTTCTTGCATTACTCATGTCTATTTATACATCTCACTTTGTAATGTACTCTTAATGGATAATCAGTGTAATTACATATTCCTTTGGTATCCCGAGTCACTGGTCAAGTGGGAAAATGCAAACTTGCTTCCCCTCTAATTTTTCCCCACACTGGGCATAGTGTAGGGAAAAGAACTTCAGTAGAAATTGAGATAAAAGAAGATATTTCCATGAGAAATAAAGAGATGTGATAACACCATATTAATTGATTTCTTAAGTTAAGATAAAATATCTTTTACTCCTCTGTACAGGGTGAAAGTGGGAAACCAGGAGCTAGTGGCCACAATGGGGAACGTGGTCCTCCTGGACCTCAAGGTCTTCCTGGTCTGGCTGGTGCAGCTGGTGAACCTGGAAGAGATGTAAGTAGCAGTTCTTAGGGAGTGTTCAACAAGTCTGGTAGAATTTGGTCACTTATTTAAAGAGAGATGCAATTGAGCCTTAATATCTGAGAGTATAAAGATGGCCATGTAGCAAAGTTCTCTTTGCTTCTCTAATGACATAGTCTGTCTATTGCAATTTAAAATAGCCTTAAAGGGCTGTTATCCTTAATTTTGACCCAATAAATAATCATGAGAAAATATGATCTGTAGCTAAATCAAGAAATAAGTTAGTAGAGAGAGTCCTGATTTACAACATTTCTTTTTTGTTTTTTTCTGGATGAAAATGTTCTTTAGCTGTGATTAGTCATTTCTTATTATTTTAGATTTTTAAATTAATGTTTTAAGTTGACAAATCTTAACTGTACATATGAATAGGTACAACGTGATTTTTTTTTTTTTGGTGGTGCTGGGGATTAAACCCAGGGCCTTGTGCAAGGCAAGCACTCTACCAACTGAGCTATATCCCCAGCTCCCAATGTGATGTATATATATATGTATATATATATATATATATATATACATATATATATATAATGTGAAATGATCAAGTAGATTTCCATTATCAGTTTAGATCACTATTCTCAAATGTTTTTTTCTAATCATATATCCTCATTCCACCTTATAAAATTTTAGTATCATAGAAATACTCCATATCTATTCAGGTATTATGACTCTTTGAAGGGCCAAACTGCATTGTAATACCTAAGATTTATTGTCCAAGAACTGATGGGCAATACCTTGAGAACTATATTGCCCTGTTAAGAATGAGTGGTTTATGATGCATTTGGGTGGTTTGAAGGAAGTTGATTTTCTTTCTCTCTCTTTTTTTCTTTTAATCAGGGAAACCCTGGATCAGATGGTCTGCCAGGCCGAGATGGAGCTCCTGGTGGCAAGGTATAACAAACACATGAATCACAGGTACCTGTAATGAAAGCAAGTGATCATCTCATTTATTTGGATCTGCAAATTTGTCTCCAGGGTGATCGTGGTGAAAATGGCTCTCCTGGTGCCCCTGGTGCTCCTGGTCATCCAGGCCCACCTGGTCCTGTTGGTCCAGCTGGAAAGAGTGGTGACAGAGGAGAAACCGTGAGTTCTAATAAGCACCACCTCTCTTTACTTGTCTGTTTCCCTCAATGAAAAAGATTTGCAATGAGAAAATAGAATATCAAATCTTCTGACCAAAATATCTGTTCTGGTTTTTGCTACAGTTCTTACACTAGTCATTCTTAGGCAAACGCAATAAGCAAGATGTAACAGGAGTTTCTAACATTAGTCAATGAGGAATCCCTGCCTAAAATCTTTAACAGTGTTAATCAGAACAACTATCTGTATGCTGAGTAAATACAAAACTGAATTAATAGAACTCTTGTCTAGTTTTCCTGTTAAGACCCCCCTGTAAAGATAGAAATAAGAAAAGAACTTTGAAGGACAAAGCAATATTAAATTTCAGTAATGCATACTATTGTGCTATCGCAATGAAATTATTAACTTTTCAAAACAAAACTGTATTAATGCTTATAAACAAGTCTATGTGTATTTGTTCATTTGTTTGATTTTGTCCCAGGGCCCTGCTGGTCCTGCTGGTGCTCCTGGTCCTGCTGGTTCCCGTGGTGCTCCTGTAAGTTTTTTTCTGTGTTTAAACTTATCATACAGTGTAAGAAAAATTCTACTTTCTGGCATGGTCAGGAAAAGAGAATAACAATATATATAACTTTGGAACAAATATAAGTTCCACTTTGGTGATACAGAAAACAATTCAGGTCCTAAAAATTTCTTTAAATCAAGGATATAAACATCACTTATTGAGACTCCATGCATTTAGTAGTGCAAAGTTAAAGCAATTACAAAAGCAATCTTCATTATTTCATGTATGTGTGAAGTGTCTATTCATGGAGATTTCTAACTAGAATGCCATACAATAAATTTAATTTCTATAAATTCTATTTTATTTTTCCAAAGTGCATTCATGTATGCATATGGCCTTAATTTGAAACATATTTCTTAAGGGTCCTCAAGGCCCACGTGGTGACAAAGGTGAAACTGGTGAACGTGGCTCTAATGGCATCAAAGGACATCGAGGATTCCCTGGCAATCCAGGACCCCCAGGTTCTCCAGTAAGTACATCCATTGTTAGAAAATCTCCTCGAGTGCATTTAATCGATGGGTGGGGAAAATTTTAAAGACTGAGAGTAGAAAATTTTCCATCTGTGAAAGTGTGTGCCAGAAGAGATTAAAATTAATTCAAGAACTTATTTGAAATAACATTGGGCATAAACCAGTGTGAAAATTAAATTTATAATTAATTAAATTTATTAAAATCATAATCACTATGGTCTTTTGATCTGATCATAAATGTAGAGTTTTCTTAAAATTTTTGAGGATGTCACTTATATTTATTCTTGCTTTCTTTCTAGGGTCCTGCTGGTCACCAGGGTGCAATTGGTAGTCCAGGACCTGCAGGCCCCAGAGTAAGTGCCACAGATACACATTGAAAGATCCACCTTTGAAAATGTTTGCACTATAGGAAGTTGCTCTAACTTCATGATATCGTGATATTTCTTAGGGACCTGTTGGACCTCATGGACCTCCTGGAAAAGATGGAACCAGTGGCCATCCAGGTCCCATTGGACCACCAGGGCCTCGAGGTAACAGAGGTGAAAGAGGATCTGAGGTAAGACATCACTTGAACATGTATGTATTTAATTTTCTGCAATCTTCACATTTTCCAAAATTCTGTACAATATTTTCAGATTAATGTAGTTAGTTAAATACAATGTAATAATCTATAACTCTGAAACATTCTTGATTGCATTAAGACTTTTCCCACCAAACTATAACAAGGGAAATATGTTCTTATAGCTTGATAACTGGTTTCTGAAAATAATGATATCTGCTCAATTAATCAAATGAACCATGCCAGTGTTGATCTCATTCTCTAGACCTTACAATTGGGATAATCATGGCAATTTGCATATATGTAGTGAATTTACTTCTAAACTTACACTGTCGTGATTCCTATTTTGCTACTGATCCCATCATGCCTAATACATTCCTGTTTCACACCTTTAGGGTAAAGAAAATAAAAACCATTATATCTACAAGCTATGCATACAGTGATGAAAACACAAATAAGTCATCAACCCAAAGACTCCAGGCTAATGGGAAAAGTTAGGATGAGATCCTAGGTTTTTTCCTTTTGTTCCCTCTGTGATGACAGTGTTAGAGGTGTATTCTGTGGGCTGTTTGCTTACATTCTTTATACAGGGAAATGATAGAGCAAAATATATTCTTAAACAATACTTATGTTTATATAGTGGAACAATTCATTTCTTGGTAGGGAATCATAGTTTTTTAAGTTGATAATCATCTGACTACAAAAGCACCCATGTGAATATTTGTTAAAATAATCATGACACACATATGAATTGTTTTCAATATATTTTCTTGGATGAATGATATAATCTTTCAGTGGTGTCCAAGCAATAACACTTCAATGATCCATATTTTTATCTATTCTAGGGTTCCCCAGGACACCCAGGACAACCAGGCCCTCCTGGACCCCCTGGTGCCCCTGGTCCTTGCTGTGGTGGCGGGGCTGCCGCCATCGCTGGACTTGGAGTTGGAGCTGAAAAATCTGGTGGTTTTGCACCATATTATGGAGATGACCCAATGGATTTCAAAATCAACACCGAAGAGATTATGTCTTCACTGAAATCTGTTAATGCACAAATAGAAAGCATCATTAGTCCTGATGGTTCTCGTAAAAACCCTGCTAGGAACTGCAGAGACCTGAAATTCTGCCATCCTGAACTCAAGAGTGGTATGTTTGCAAGTCTTTAACACTCATGGCCACAGGACTGAAGACAAAACTGCTTATTTTAGAATTTAACAGAGAAAACTTTCACCGTGAATGGAAAATATTTTGAAACCAAACTAGTAAATATTATTAATTGAACTGAAAATGCTTGTGAGCAAAATATTTAAAGTATAACATGAATAACTTCAAAATATTTCAATACAGAAAAACTTAAGGACACTTTAGCAGAAATTTTAATACAAATCATAGTTTAGTACATTTATGAATATTATCAGAGTGATGTGAGTGATAAAGTTATTGTGTTCCCAGCATTAAATATTCATCATTTTATTGTAATTTGGCTATTGCTATATGTACTTATTAAAATTTAACTAATTGTAATGTCTATTAAAAATTTTAAATTTAGAAACAAATGAAAAATTTTAGAGAACAATAAAGAATTGAATAGAATATTCAATTCTTGTAATAGTGTAAGGTTTACATACATTGAGTTAATTATTTCTGAAAAACAAAATTATTTCAGGCTTTTAAGTATCTCGATATGGAATATTGCCTTTTCTCTGAGTCACTTTTACAAATTACTTAAAATAGGAAATAATTATCAATTAGGTTTAGGTAGATTGACATAAATCTGGATTAGACAACCAGTTTATTTTGTTAAACAAATTCACATTATATATTCAATCATCTTTTTTTAAAAAGAAGTGAATTTAGCATATCTTATACACCAATCAAAAGTTCTTGGCATAGTATGTCATCATTATTCAAAACCAAGACATTATATTTATTTCACCATTTCTATTGTTAAAACTAACTTTTTACCTTGGTAATTTCATTCTAAATATTTTGTATATGCTATACATAAAATACACCACCATTAGCAGTTGACACTATTAAATGTCTTGCCAGTAAACAGACAAAAACATTTTGGTTCACTTCTCATTACTGGATTTTATATAAACAATTCCTATTGTCCCCTCTCCTTTTTTTTTTTTTTTTTGACTATTCAGGAGAATATTGGATTGATCCTAACCAAGGTTGCAAGATGGATGCTATCAAAGTATTCTGTAACATGGAAACTGGGGAAACATGCATACATGCCAGTCCTCTGACTGTTCCACGTAAGAACTGGTGGATAGATTTTGGGACTGAGAAGAAATATGTCTGGTTTGGAGATTCCATGGATGGTGGTTTTCAGGTAAGAAAGGACATACTTTTTAAAGTAAGTCATCCCTACTTTTCCCAAGATATTCTGTTCCTCCTATCTGTGCATCACAAAGCTAAGTTAATTAATACATAGAAGAGTCCAAATGATTTTGTATATTGAGGTGACTATATTTTTATAACTTTCCTCTCAATAAGAGATAGACTAGATTGAATTACGTTGCAGGCAACTATCTTTCCTTCACTTCTTAAGACTTTATTTACTCTGGCATACCATAAAGATATATTCATACTTATATATGAACAGCTTATATTGCACTGTTTATACTATTAGTACATGAAGCTCTTACATGAAGGTAAAACTATAATGTTTGATCATTTTTATTTATTCCCTATTACAGTTTAGCTATGGCAATCCTGAACTTCCTGAAGATGTGCTCGACGTTCAGTTGGCATATCTCCGACTTCTCTCCAGCCGGGCCTCCCAGAACATCACATATCACTGCAAGAATAGCATTGCATACATGGATCAGGCCAATGGGAATGTAAAGAAAGCCCTGAAGCTGATGGGGTCAAATGAAGGTGAATTCAAGGCTGAAGGAAGTAGCAAATTCACATACACAGTTCTGGAGGATGGTTGCACTGTAAGTAATGGGTTTTGTCTACATGCACCCAGCATTTCTTGATTAATCATGCTAGTTACTTTGAAATGAAAAAAACAACAGGGCAAACAAAAGATGACATTTGGTGTGAATTGCATAGCTTCTACTGATGCATTGCAGAGAATGTTACATACCACAAAATTAGATCTTAACTTCCAGGAGGAAAGCAGTTAAAGTTTAAACCTGTAATATAAATTTAACCAGACAATTGGGATGGTTCTATGTTCTGCATGATAGTTATTATATGAACTCAATGTACAATCTCTTTTCTTGTAAATCTTTAAAGATTAACTTCAAGTCTATCCGTGTTATATGCATTTATGAACAGAAGGAGGTCTCACTGCTAATGTTAGCAAGTTCCACTGGGAGTGATCAATCCACATTTTAGTAAGCCAAATTTTTGTCTGGTAACTATGACCAAAACCAGGCCTTTGGAGAACAGGCAGGCCTGTAGCCACTCCCTGCTGGGTTTACCCTCCAGTCCCAAGACACTTTTGACTAAGTGTATTATTCATCAACTAGAGGATTACAATTTTAAATAAAGCATGTCTCATATGTATAGAAGATAACATTGCACACTAAAGCTTCCTCATTAAAAAAACCTTTTTTCAACTTAGTCATAGGAAATATCTAAGTAATTATAATGTCATGATCACTTATACATTTTTTATCTTTTCTACAGAAACACACTGGGGAATGGAGCAAAACAGTCTTTGAATATAGAACACGCAAGGCCGTGAGACTACCTATTATAGATATTGCACCCTATGATGTTGGTGGTCCTGATCAAGAATTTGGTGTGGACATTGGCCCTGTTTGCTTTCTATAAGCCAAACTCTATCTGAAACTCCAGCAAAAAATTTCGCATTCCATGTGTTCCTCTTGTTCTAATCTTGTCAGCCAGTACAAGTGACCAACTAAATTCCAGTTATTTATTTCCAAAATTTTTGGAAAAAGTGTAATTTGACAAAAAAAGGATACTTTTTTTTTTTTTTTTTGCTGTTCTACCAAATACAGTTCAAATGTTTTTTTTGTTTTATTTTTTTACCAATTCCAATTTCAAAATGTCTCAATGGTGCTATAATAAATAAACTTCAACACTCTTACAATAACACTGTGTTACATTCTTGAATCCTAGCCCATCTGCAGAGTGATAACTGTGCTCACCAGTAAAAGATAATCTTGCTTTCTGAAACAGTCGGACATGAAATTAAAAATGACCTCCCTCTTTAACTACCTCAACTGGTCAGAAACAGTTAAATTCTTTGAGTCTCAGAAGACTAAATAATTTGTATAAATTGACCAAACTTATGAATCTCATTGATTAATTTCCTAGAATATTAGTAGAAAATAGAGTGTAGTGCAAAAATTGAAACAAATATTTTCTAAGTCACAGTTTTCTTAATCTTGGCTATCAACTGCTTTTCAAGGTGCTTCTCTCTTTTCTTGTCATTGCTGGTGAAGATGACAAACATTTGGGAAGGGCTTTAAAGACACATGTTATGGTGCTAATGAACTTTCACTTTGAGAACTCTACATCAGAATTGTTGACCTGCTTTCTAACCATGAATGCACAATGTCTGTACCTGTCTCCCATCAGAAAGATTAATTGGTGTGCCACAAGGAATCTCTCCCTTCATCCTGTTAAAAGTCAACAACGAAAACAAATTATGAGGCTGCTTTTGTCACAATAACACAGAGAATGTTTTGAAATTTTCTTTTGTAAGCTTGTATGTGGTTGTTGATCTTTTTTTCTTACAGACACCCAATAATAAAATATCATAATGAAACATTCCTGGTTTTTGTCACTTTTCACAGATCTAACAAATACATGTCTACATCCAAGAACTCTAATGATTTTCTTGAGAATAGACTCAATTCTAACTTTCAACCTTAATTATACAATGATTCGAGAATATGAAATAATATAACATGTTCAGCATAGAGAGAATGTTCAGTATAGAATCACACAGATTTTTAGATCATATTTAGTGGAGTGCCTGGAGCATATTGAAAACTGAGGGCATTCTGTTCAAAAGGATCAGTCCCCAGAATGGTAAATTAAGGTGTCCCCAAAGTGGGAAGAAACAGAGAGAAAGATGCTGGGAATTAATCAGAGAGTAAAATGAGTCTAGCAAAACACTTTAATATTCAGAATAATGGAAAAATATAATTTCACCTATCTGTAGAATCTAAAAAAGTTGAACTCATGGAAGAGGAGTAATGGATCAGATAATAGGGTCTGTGGGTGGGACAAGTATTGAAAGATGTTGATCAAAGGAAAGAAAATTAGAGTCAGGTTACAGGAATAAACTTGAGAGATCTTTTGTACAACAGGACGACTATAGTTAATAACAATGTATTGTATTCCTGAAAATTGCTAAGAGAGTAGACTTTAAATGTTCTCACCAAAAAGAAGTATATGAGGTAATGAATATTCTAATTAGCTTGATTTAGCCATTCCACAATGTATACCTGTTTCAAAACATCATGTTGTATGTGATAAATACACACAATTTTATTTGCCCATTAAAAATTAAACTAATACTGTTCTAAAAATATTTAAAATAATTTCAAGACTAAGCATTTTCTGCCATCTCTACACACTGCCACCTTGACCTCGAGTGTCAGCCCCTCTCCACCATCAAGTCTTATTCTTATAGTTATCATGAATAAAATTAATGTAGTCTTGAGTACTTGGCTTTATAATTGAGATTTACTCACTCTATATCACCAAGAGAAACAATAATGCTTTCAAAATTGAAAATTTTATCAGTCAAGACTCATTGTCTACTTACTTCTCCAACTTACAAGCAACCAGGGTTTACAGTTTCTGATGTATCTCTCAAGAAACATTTTATTTACATGAAAATAGCATACATTTATTATGTATTATATAATATATATTCAATAATATATCACAATATTTTATATTATTTAAGTTTTTAATGCATATATTTAAATATGTACATTGAACGCACATAAACCAGTTGTATGAATTAGCAAACTATATTTCTTAGAGTTTTATTTTAGACAAAGAGAATCCTATGAAATACAACGTTCCTTTCCCATATTTGTAACTACTATATCAAAGAGAATAGTTCATTTTACTACATATGGATTTAACACATTATGCATAATTGATACATAATATTCAGATAAATGAAGACTTAAAATCATTATTCTTTTGCTTATTCATTTATTCAGTCACAACCAAGCATTTAAAGCCCTACTGTAAGAAATTTGCAATAAATGTTTTATTTGAGGTTAGAAGCAATTTGCTTTCCTAGTCTTGAATTGAATTAGGGTTTAGGCATATGATCTGAGTCTGGTAAATGTGACTGACACACCCGAAAGTTTGAAACTAATACAGATATTTGTATTAGTTTCATAACACTGCTGTAGAAAATTGCCACAAAGTTGGTGACTTTTGACACCATAATTTTTTTCACATCTCTGGAAACTAAATGTTTTATATCGCAAAAGTCTAAACTAGATCTTGTCTAAAATCAAGGTGTCCAACGAAGCTATGTTCTTTTTTAGAGACTCTAGGTTGTCACTGCTGTAATTGAGGCAGTAAAAGTCAGATTTCAAAAGTTCCTTGACCAATAGTGCCAAAAAGGACACCCAGTATCCAGTGTTTATTCCAGAAGTACCAAGTGCTTCTGGTATATTATTTTGAAGTTTCCCTTGAAAATAAGCATTCACTTAATTTCTGTTCATTTTATAAATTTGGATTCTACACCTTTGTTTGAATTACCCAGAATAAAATGTATTAATTGCATTTCAATATAAATAAGTCTAAGTTGGTTTAGGATGTTTGCAGCTAAGAATTATGATGAGGTCAGCAATTGGTAACTGCAGAAATAGTAGACTGCAGAAATGCAAGAAAATAATAGTTCAAGATCAAATATTCATACTTGTTGGGGTAAAAGTAGAAACATCCAGCTCAGACTCAGGAGAGAGGATTTTGTTTGAAGTCCATAGAAACAGGGTTAATTCTCTATGATCACACAAAGTATTTTGCACTTTAAAGTCAATGCTCAAGGAGACAAATGTCTCTACTACACAACACTACATTTGATTTTATGAGAAATTGCAAGACTGCATATGAATGTGGCTGTTTTTACTCAGTAATGAGCAGAAAGAAAATGACAACTTCAAATCCCTAACTTCTTGGGTCAAGACACAAAAGGAAATCTCTGCTCTTTCTCTGACTGTGCCTAAATAAAAACACAAATATTTTAAAGCTTCATCTCTTTGCCCAGGAGTTGTACTAATAAAAAGCCAAATATAAACTTATTCTGCAGATCACCAAACTTCAACATAAATCTAAATTTTCTAATTCTCTAGTTGATTGCTCCATATCTGGGAAGTAGCAGGACCCTTAAGGTTTGAATAAGGTTTATGGAAACATTTCTGTTTCACATTGTCTTTAACTACAAGATCCTTATAAAATAGGAGCCCTATTCCCTGCCTGGTAATATTTCTGCTATTGTTAAAATGCAAGATGCCCATAAGAAAGGACCAATTCCCTTCATGTCTTATTCTTGCCACTGCTTATTGTCTCCAGATTTATGACTAGAGTCAGATTCCAGAATGAACTTTGAATTCTAAAAAGTCAATCTTAGGAGAAGATTGTTATAAGTAAAAGAATGAAATGAAAAGTTGTGTTCCATTTGTGTACAATGAATCAAAATGCATTCTGCTATCATGTATACCTGAGTAAAATAAATAAATTTTTTAAAATGTAAAAAAATAAAATAAAATAAAGAATGGTAGATGAATTCTTTGGATTTGAAGAGGGAATGTATGTACAATACCACATTATCTACTATAAGTTATTCCATGTTCAGTACTCTGCTAAACACTAGAGAGAAATATAACACATAGTTGCTTCCCTTTAGTAATGTGTTGTCTAGAATAGATAAGTTGAACCCATATGAAATGGCACAAAAGCATTCAAGGTATCCAATTAAGTGCTTCATTTTGCTGGGCTAATCATAACAGATAAAGATGGTAGAACAGAAAAAGAATTGGTCTGTGATAATTATATTGTCTGGACAGTCTTCTTTAAGAAGATAAAACTTATGATAAAATAGAAGTATTATCTAATTAAGTAGTAGAGAAAAGGAAAGCCATTTCAGAATAAGACACAAAAAAAGAGGGGAAATAGAAGCAGCAATGATTTCTATGTCCATAGGACAGTGAAGAATCCAGGCTACCTAAATTCATTCCATTCAGCAACATTATTGAATAATTACTAAGGACAAGGTTTATAACAAAATGCACAAGAAGATTGAAGGAGAATGTGAAAGCATGAAATATAGCAAAAATGTGATGACATATACACTGTAACTGTCACAAGGTTCAACATGTGTTATATTAGAAAGATAAAATGAGTCTGGCACAGTGGTGCAAGGAGAAGCACGAGTTCAAAGCCAGCCTCAGCAAAGGCGAGGTGCTAAGAAACTCAGTGTCTACATAAAACACAAGTGTCTACATCATATGTAGACACTGTGTCTACATAAAACACAAAAATGGGGCTGGGAATATGGCTCAGTATTCAAGTACCCCTGAGTTCAATCCTCAGTAAGCGCCCCCCCTGAAAAAACAAAGTACAAAGAAGAAACAATCACATACACCTGGAGGCCCTCAAGAAAAATCCATGCAGTAGATGGCATGTAAGACTTTAAGTGAAAGAATACTTTTATTTAGAGAGGGAAACAAGGACCATATAAAATACTGTAAGGAATGGGGTGCAGAGTTGGGAGGTATATTTGGCAATAGTCCTAGTTTCAGAGGGAGTATAGGTTTCATGGGATGGTATTATGAGTGATAAGGCTAAAAATAGTAGAGACCAGAGAGCTCAGAATGGCAAAGTGCTTACATTTTATTCCATCTGCTTCTCAATGCAGAGCCATGTAAAGATTTTGAATACTAGAAGGCTGCTGCTTATGGTGAATACAAAGTCAAGGGAAATATGGGAGCCATGATCAGATTTACAGGCAATGAAGATATATTGTCTTTGTTTTCTGTTGCTAATAATACAGACTGAGTAGGTTATAAAGAACAGAGGTTCCTTTTCACTCACAGTTCTGACTAAAGGTCAAAGGGATGCATCTTATGGGCAGTTTACTGACAGTGTCACATTATAAGAGACAAGAGGCAAGACAGAGACTTAGCCAGACTGGCTTTTATAGCAGATCCACTCTCAAGGAAACTATTCATCTGTTAATCACATGGATGGGGTAGGTCTCTGCCCTATCTTCCTCTTAAAGATCCCACTTGGTCCCACTTGTTAATATCTCCTAATGGGGATTTAACATGAGTTTTGAAGGGAATAAAGCATATTCAAAACATAGCAGATACTTACTGTGGAAGAAAGAAGCATGAATCTACACTTTAGAGAGGAAGATGAAACTAAAGAATCTTAACAAGTAGTAAATATTTAAATGTGGTAGAGTCCATTTTCTTTAAGAACTAGACTGAAGAGTCACAGTGTAGAAGGATGTGCTCAGAAACTAGGTTAAATAGGGAAAATGGGGACAGCTGAAGAAGGACTTCAAAAGTCATGCAAGAGATGTTTCCTTTTAATAAGAACTAAGTGGAAAGTTACACAACTCCAGTATTTCTCACAGCTTCCTACGTGGCAGTTGGACACTACAGTGATTCATTTGGAAGGGTGGCTGAACATGATAAAATATGTGACTGATTAGAGAATACTAGGTCAGGGGCGGCTAAATAGATTTGGAAATGATCCTTATACAGATGGCCGATGAAATCATCTGGCTCCAAAATGAAATCATTAGGGAGAAAAACTTTCAAAGGAAAGGGGAAAAGGCCAGCATGGTGTGTGTACATGGTGGAAAGGAGGATGTGGTGAAAGCATCACCAAGAATTTGATTTGAGAGCCTGGAGTGTTGAATGAATTAAGAAAAGGAGGATTGGATTTTGAGGGCCGACGAGGGCTATGAGTTCAGAGAAGAACTGTACAGGAGGACATTATTAAAGGGATTAACAAAAATGATTTGGGCCTGATTTTCAAATTTTGTCTTGAATTTAATCCTCCTGGAAACTATGGTTGGTGGAGTCAGCAAAAGCACAATTTAAAATAGTAAAGAACCCTGAAAACAGCAATATGCAAAGAAACATGTCAGATGTCTCAGGGAGGCGCTTGAACTTGGGCATCCTCTTGAATCTTTAAGGCTCCAATTCTGACTACAGATGTTTTCAATTTATGTTGCATTTTTTTCTCATTAAATTGACTAACAATGTGATCATTCTGTATCTCCAGCTGCCTTTCATTAGAAGAGCTATCTCATAACAGTTTCAACTGCTGGGAAAATTGTTCACATTACCATCACAGTTCTGCTTTCCTCTACTTACTACCCTTTGAATCTCCAGTTTTTTGGTTTTTGTTTTGTACATTATGTGGATGGAGACCAATTTCTTGCAATATTGATGAATTGTGTTCTCTGAAAAATAAAATATAAATACTATCTTCAGAGTCATTTAATTTGTAAGAAAGTCACATAAGAATGAGAATTAGATATCATTTGAGGTTTTGGTTTATGTCTTTAAAATAAAACCCAACAGAGAATTGCAAGCATCAACTATGTAGGATTATGCTAAATTAGCACAATTTTATCTCTAGGATTCCCTGTTATGAAAGTCTCACTGCTGTTTTTATCTAGTTCCATTTTCAACCAGAATTTTCATCCTCAGCTCTATTTTCTTGTTTTCTTGAGCTTAATCATGAAACGAACTATGAGAATAAAAAATGCATCATAGCATCAGAAGTGACTTTGAACTTTCTTTTACAAAGTTCACAGTTACCTTTAACTACCAAAGTTCAGAATTCCATGCCTAAACAATAATGTTTCATCTCCTCTTACAACCACCATGAGCTTCTCATCCACATCAAAACCCCAATAACTACCCCATGGATGGCACCCAGGTCTTTAAGTATAACCCTGACAGATCTCCCGATGGATGCTCCAACAAACAAACAGCATGTACACCCTCAGCCTGCCCCCTTATCCATATTCTGACTCAGTGAATGCCCTCACTTCCTCCAGCTACCTAATCCAGAATATGTGAAGTATCCTAAAATCCCTGCTTCCTGGACTCCTCACTCTTTCCACAGATTCTTTGATTCTGTTTCTTATATATCTCCCAAATGCATCTCTTTCTCAGTTTGCAGCGACATTGACTTTTCATTCCCTGTTTCTTTTTCTCAAACATTGTTCTAATGAATCTCTTTGCTTTCAGTCTCAAATTAAGAGTTCTTCCTGAGTATTGCTGTCAAGGTGATCTATCTATCTTTCTTTTTCTTTCTTTCTTTCTTTCTCTTTTCTCCTTCCTTCCTTCTTTCTTTCTTTCTTTCTTTCTTTTCTTTCTCTCTCTCTCCCTCTCTCTCTCTCTCCCTCTCTCTCTCTCTATCCATCCCTTCCTTCCTTCCTTCCTTCCTTCCTTCCTTCCTTCCTTCCTTCCTTTAGAGGGCCCTTGGAAAGGGTGAGAAGTGTTTTTGTGACTGTCGTTGGGGAATATTTTACACATTTGATTGTATCCATCCCTTCCTTCCTTCCTTCCTTCCTTCCTTCCTTCCTTCCTTCCTTCCTTCCTTCCTTCCTTCCTTCCTTCCTTTCTTTCTTTCTACCAGGGATTGGACTCAGGGGTACTTGACCCCTGAGCCACATCCCTAGCCCTATTTTGTGTTTTATGTAGAGACAGGGTCTCACTGAGTTGCTTAGCCCCTCACCATGGCTGAGGCTGGCTTTGAACTCGTGATTCTCCTGCAACAGCCTCCCAAAGTGCTGGGATTACAGGTGTGCACCACCGTGCCTGGCTCACTCAAGGTGATCTTTCTAACATGCAAATCACAACGTGTCTTACTTTCTTTAAACAATTCAATATCTTTCAGTGAATGTTCTGTTGATATTTTTTTGTGTGTGCTTTGGATTTTGTTTTAAGGTATTGGCCTGTGGTCAAGATATTCATCATCCTTGGCCCATCCATGAAATGTGTAAAATATTCCCCAACGACAGTCACAAAAACACTTCTCACCCTTTCCAAGGGCCCTCTACAGGATATGATTATACTCTCAGTTGAGAATCACAAGCAGTTTCCTAAAACCAGAATAATTTTCAATATTTGTAGCTATATACACAAGTTCCTTTATGGTAACTCTTCCATTTTTGTGTCTCCCACCAACCCTTTGCATACAATTAATTGCCTTGCCTGCCCACTAGGGGCCCCCCCACACCAGCCAAGACTTTGAAGAGCTCCATGCCTTTACTTATTTTTTTTAATGTCTGGCATACTTTATTTCTCAAGATCCTGTCTTTATCCATCAAGATCCATTAAGAAAAAGTATCATCCAAGTAGACGTCTTTGCTTCCTCTTCTCTCCAAATCTCAAGTCCTATGCTTGCCCCGTACATTTCCCATTAATATCAGTTATATCACTTATTTATTCAGTCTAGCTGGTATGTTGGATAATTTCTACCAACTAAATGGTAGAGAGAATATAGAAAGCATGTTCTTCCCATGGCATCAGCTGGGTAACCATTTTACATTCCATGGCAAAAACATCAATATCTGCCATGAAATTCACATGAAAAATGTTTATCCACAACTGCTTCCCAGGCTGGAGTTTAAATCAATTTTCTGCCATTGTATAATTGCTTCTGTCATGTGAATTTTAAGTTCCACTCTATTTTAAACATCCATGTCTATGTATACATAATTTTTACAAGTGATGATTTAAGTTACTTGAAGTTACAGGTAAAATTGATAGTCGTGAGACCACAATATTATCTACTGCTCTTTCTCCTACTCCCTACTGGCTTCCAGCCCCACAGCCTTCTTACATTTATGGAAACTCTGGAAAAAGCAATTTGAGAAGATGACTTTATACTTCCCACGGTTCAGTGGGAGAAACAGACAAAAATGTTGATGAATGTTTTGCTGCATCTTCTTTACAACTAATTTTATTAATAATTTCTGTGTTTATCCAATTCTGATAAAATGAATTTTATATCTTATTGTTTCTCTTGATTTTTTTATTTCTTATGATATTGAATACATCTTACAGTTTAATTGACCTTTATACTATGGCTTTTGATAATCACTTATATAGAACTTTTTACATTGGTTTTTTTTCCTCCTCTTTTTTCTGCAAGTAAACTGTATTTAAATTTTTCTGTCATCTATATTACAAAAAGTTCCCCTGTTTTGATGTGCTTTATGCATACTTGTTGAGAGTTTTATAGTACAGAGTTAAAATGTATTTTGGAATCTGATATTTCTGCATTTCATTATTAAATATTGTTGTCATTCTATTCCAAGATTATTAAACTACTTGATAATTTTTATACTTATTGTGAGTTCGCTTCCATATATCAGAGAAACATTCAGCCTTTGGTTTTTTGAGATTGGCTTATTTTACATAGCATTATAGTCTACAGTTTCATCCATTTACCGGCAAATGCCGTAATTTTATTTCTCTTTATGGCTAAGTAGTATTCCATTGTGAATATATACCACACTTTCTTTATCTATTCATCTGTTGAAGGGTACCAAGGTTGGTTCCATAGTTTAACTATTGTTAATAGTGGCTGTAGTGGCACCCTTCCTCCACAAAAAGTCTTAATTAAGCTTCTCCAGAAATCAAAAGAATTTCTACAAAAGAGTTCAATGTAGTTAAGCTTCCTATTTCCTGTTGCTCT